>CP092869.1:33496645-33979594 GCA_030710605.1 Cordylochernes scorpioides | reverse complement strand
TTCCTCATATTCCCCAGTTTGACCTTCACACCCATAGCCCCATATGCCATATTCAATTTCTGTTTTGTTTGCATATATATAGAATTTTACTTGCGTCTAATTTTCGAATATGTAAATTTATATATTATTTTTGAAAATGTTTATTTTATTTTTATTTTCGTTAGGTGTATGTAAATAATATTGTACATCTATATTGTTGCACTGGGCTGCGGTTTGGCAGATTCTTCAGTCTTGAGTCTCTCCTCAGACGTGTCTTGCATCTTTCCAGAACGTGTCTCAACCATCTTACAAGGTTAAACCAGTCAATAATAAGACAACTATAAATTTAGGTAGCACCTAGAATCTCCCTTTATTTACCACATCAAAGTTTAAAGCATGTAGGGTATTTAGTGTATCAAAATACAAATGTTTTATAGTACATAATATTTTATATTAATAATCTGTTTTATAAAAATAAATAAATTTATAATTTAAATTTTAAATATATTAAAAATAATATTATAAATAATTTTAAAAATAGGCGCATTAATCATGATGCAACACTTCCCCCTCTCCAGAGGTCGTCACGTCCTCGTGAGTGACCTCATCAATTCTTTCAAAATAGGGTTTGAGTCTTGAGACCAGGATGACGGAGAAGATCTGTCATCACTGATCCAATAAATTGTCCGCGCGGAGATACAGAAAGCTTTTCACTCTCCTCAAGAGGAGCCTAAATTGCTACTATCGAAGATATGGTAGAGGAGGCGATTGAAAGAACCCTGGCGCCAATCTCAAAGCCTAGGAGAAGTCCCCCGCAGAAGGAAAGAACTCAACAGTTTCTTAATTCTAGATACGAGGCCCAAACGATACGACCGCATCCTGAACCTCAAGGAGGAAGACGCGACACAAACGAATGGCGAACCACTGAAGGATAGCCGATCTGTTTCCACTGCGGGCGCCCTGGTTACGTCGGCCGTTATTGTCACGATAGGAAGAGGCAAAATAAGGAAAGGAGAAATGAATATTTCCAAAGAAAGCAAGACGCAATGGTATTCTACAACTCTCGAGCCGAATCTCAGGAGCCCAACGACGAATCATCGAGGAAAATTTCAGTGGCTACCGAAGCCCTACCTCATATCCCGGTCGAAACAGACAACATTTCTCACATGCTGGAAGATCTAGCTGGACGACCCGCCATGAAAACTAGATGATAGACCATATTGGAGGTGAGGCCGCAAAGTTATAAAATACAGGGTGATCCAAAAGTCCCGCACAACTTTAAAAATTAATAACTCCGCGAATATTTGCGCTATAGCAATGCGGTAAACACCATTGTGTTCAGGATGCAATGGGATTTTTTATGGCAAATAATGAAAAATTCGAAATTGATTTTAGTTACAACTTTATTCGCTAGATGGCGCTCTACCAGAATCAGAGATTCAGCGGCCAAATTGTTTGATAAATTGAAAAATATAACTGAACGACACGTATTTTTCCTTTTTGAATACCAGGAAAGAACCCTAATAATATCAAATGATAAATTAATAAAACACCATTTCGCAAAAGTTAGAAGAATTGGTTGACGATTTTTAAATACAATCTGAGATATGTAAAATAGGTATATGCAAATTAAAACATGTAGCAAAAAATATTTATATTTTAGATGGAGTTTTGTGAAATAGATTGAATGTTTGAAATTAACTACTGATATCAATACACGATTTTTGAAATGTTAATATAGTACCAAATATTATGATGGCACTACTAATAGGATTTCGTGCTAAAAGGAATGTATAGTTTCCTGACTAATTGGCGACACTTGACTATTTAACTGTATATTTGTCATGATTCAACAAATGAAATATAGAGGGAAGTGACAAAATATATTTGTCGTACCTTATTCCAAATATCCTATGGGCTTGTCAAATGTTATCATTGTTTATTATACTGTACATAATTTTGAAAATGTATCCCCTAAAAAAAGGCATTTTTAAATCGACCTTTTGCGTTGAAAAACGTGGTAGGTAAAATCATTTTGTGTTATTTTTTGCGCAAAATTTCTAAAGTTGGGGGGGGGGGGGATACAGAGAATATTCCTTATGCCTATTTCTTCTAATGAGCGAAAAGCGATAAACTAAACATAAGGGGTAAAATTGTGTATACCAGTGTTATTCGGGAAGTTATAACACTTTGGCCTGCACGACATAATATAAGATGTGGGCGAATGACAAACAGAAAAATTACTGTTCACAGAAAAAAAAAAGAGTCAAGATGTGGGGACAGCATTTATTATTCCCATAACCCAAAACAAAGAGCTGCAAAACATAACACATGAGGTAACTGCCTTCTCTCTTGTATTAGGTCACAATCCTTGCTCAAGTTGCGCCCTTCATTCTCAAACACCGCCTGCAGACGATAGATGACAGAATGGTCACAATTAAATAGTTAAAATTTATAAAACGTGCCATCTGATAGAAGCCTTCAACATGGCCAATGTGGTAGGCCGGCATCGATAAAAACGCGACTTAATGTTCCCCCATAACCGAAATTGTAAGGCGTCAAGTCTGGTGATATTGGAGGCCACTGGTATATAAAGTGGCGACTTATCAACGAATTTCACCGAACGTATCCTTCAGCAATTGTTTGGCACCGCGGGAGATATGAGGAGGTCCTCCATCTTGCATGAATGTTATTTCGCTTAGTGCTTGTCTGTCCTGCAATATGGGAATAACCTTTTCTCTCAAAAGTTGAACATAACGTTCACCAGTTACAAAAACGGTTTTAAAAGTTCTTCCATTGATTCTTTCAAAGAAAAATGGCCCAATAATAAAAGAAGAAGTGAACCCACACAAAACTATAACTCTGGGCTGATGAAGTGGTATTTCTGTAAAAATCCTAGGGTTTTCTGTTGCCAAAATGAGGCAGTTTTGAATGTTAAATTCTCCCTTTAGATGAAAGTGAGCATCATCTGTTCTTGGAACATTTGACAGCCAGTTCTCATCAATATCAATTTGCCGAAAAACCCCATGCAGCGAATTCTTGACGCTTCTCAAAATCGCTGACCTTCAACTCGTGAAAACTTTGAATTTTGTTAGGGTATTTTTATAGAAAAATTCTAAATGTGTGTTCTCTCCAAACTGTTCCATACGAATTAGTTCCATTACTTCTCCATACGTGGATAACGTTTCAATAGCTTCAGCATTCTGCAAAACCGTAACATCCACTGACTTGCATATCGATGGTCTTCCACTCCGAGGTTTTGCTTCCAGAGATCCAGTTTCCTCAAAACTTTTAATCAATCGCTTTAGAGAGTAGCAACTCATTGGTCCTTTACCGCTCTGAATATCTTTAAAGGAACGAAACGCTCGTAAACCTTCAGTGGCAGATTCTGAATCACAATCAAAAAAATTCACCAAGAGTGCTTTATCCTCTAGTGACGGCATTCCAGGGGGAAGGGGAGAAGTCCGACCACACCTCCTTGCGGTCCCCCCTGGACCCTTGGAATATTTGACCAAATTCTGGTTGGTTTCCAAGGTGACTAACGTTGCAACGGCACCCATTTTAAAATGAAGAGCAAAACTGATATCTACAGTAATGCTACCGCGTCCGGGGTAACCGCCGCGTCAGGAGCTGCAGCTCGAGCTCATGATGAGAAATCTACTACGAGGACACAATTCAATCTACTACAACTCAATATAAATGGTACCCAGAGGAAAATAAAGAGCCGACTTGTCTTCTCTGTGACAACAATGTACATATTACTTGTCCTCAGGAGACAAAATTGAATCAGAATCTGAGATTCAATATCAAAGGTTATACAACACTACGAAAGGACAGACCGGGAAAATTCGGAGGAGGACTTGCCGTTTTGATAAAAACACCAGAAATCAAATTTAAGGAAATCGCCTATTATCAGAGTAAGCCTAGAGAAAGCACGACAGAAGCTCAGGCAATAGAAATCTATCTTACAGATAAAACAATTTCAATCATAAATATTTATCACCACGATAATACTAGCATCAATATAGGCCTGATAGAGACATTAAGTGAAGCGTCTTCGGATATCGCAATCATACTTGGTGATTTTAACGCCGAAAGACCAACTTGTGGATCACCTGTCCAGGATAACAAAGGTCAGCAGGTTGAGGACATGCTAACCGACCTCGACCTTATACCGTTAAATAACGAAAAGAACACCTATCTATCCAAGTCCACAGGCACAGAATCCGCAATAGACATCGCAGCGATAAATTACAGCATCGCACCCACAACACAATGGAAAAAAATCTGAAAGTGCAATCAGTGACCACAGGCCAATTTTAACAACCCTAAAATTCAAAATTGAGAATTTCCAACAGAATAAAAAAACACTGGAAAAAATTCACAAAAAAGCTTGAAGAACTGTGCAACGAAGAATTAAATCACAGAACGATTGACAAAAAAATGGAAAAATTCTCATCGAACATATCCAAAGCTGCAAAAGTATCGATACCTAGAGGTAGACGTAAAGACCTGTGGATACCTTACTGGAAGGACCACAACATCGAGGCAATGATTGCAGAGAGAGACAATATCAATGAACTTCTTAAAACAAATAAAACAGAAGAAATCATAAAGGAACTCATTGAAATTAGTCACAAAATAGAACAAAAAATTTGGATATTCAAACAAGAGAGAAAAATGGGCAGAATTCTGCGAAAAAATGGATCCAAAAAAGGAAAGCCATCACTGGAATATAATTAGTGTTATAAAACAATCAAAACCAACACTAATCCTCCAATACTCAAACCGATATGAATAGCGAGAACGAACAAAAAGATGGCTGAAATAATTGCTGAATATCTTTCAAGCACTTCCAGACTCAGCTAAACGAATGAAGGCAGGACTCTAAAAAATAATATAAACAGGTTAGTTAAACAAGCAAGAAATTACCATCAACAAGATATTTACTCGAGAGACTTCACACTGAATGAGCTAAACTCATCAATAGGAAAGTTGTATCCAAGATGTCACCTGGAGATGCTCTAAACTTTGGTCAAATGATTAAACACTTTGGAGACAAAGCTAAAAATCAACTCCTACGAATACTGAAGATTTTATGGCAAACTGGTGAACTACCAAAGAATTGGAAGATATCAATTATAGTGCCAATACTGAAGCTAAACAAAGATGCCAAGGAATGCAAGAACTATCGGCCAATTGCTCTTACCAGCATACTTTGTAAAATAACAGAATGAATTATTCACTCAAGGCTCATAGTCTGGCTCACTAACAATAATAAAATAAACCTCTACCAAACTGCCTAAAGATCCAGACACTGTACAACTGATAAACTGTTCTACTTCTGTCAATCAATAATAGATTTCTAGGAAAAATCGCCAAAGAAGACAACGGCCTTATTTCCTGGATATGACCTCAGCTTTTGATCGAGTGTAGAAATTATTTGAAAGGCTGAAAGCAGGAGACAATTAAAAACAATAAAATTCACCAATAGCTTAAAAACTAAAGAAACCGAACACATATCCCATAGAACCTATTTAAACTGGACACAAAAAGAAAGGCTCAAAAGATCTTCAACACTTCAGTACGACAACAATATTAGAAAGAGCATAAATATGAAACATAATGAATTTCAAATTCGAGAATAACCAATATTTCCTACCCCATTGCCATCAAATGTAATCATCAATCTTAACCTGAATGAACCCTGCAATAAAAAAAAAAGATAACAAATCATACTTAAAAAGAAAGGACTTGACACAATTGGTTCATGCGATCAGATAAATTATTTAACAGCATATACAGATGGATCATCAGCCCTTACCATAAGTAATGGAGGGGCTGGAATTAACATAATACTGCAAGATGGAACATACATCAAAATCAAAGAAGGAGCAAGAAAGATTTCGTCAAACTTCACTTGTGAACTGACAGCTATCTGGAAAGCTCTTGATGTATGCCTTAACCAACCATCCCTGCATCAAGCAGAAGGAATTATAATATACAGCGACTCCAGATCCGCTCTAAAGGCAATTCAGAAGGGCAATACTAGAATCACGTAGAAAATACACTCATTACTTACTCAACTGATATCATTGGAGAATAACTGCATTCTACAATGGATTCATGCCAGTGTTTGGATCGGGGGTAATGAAATGGCAGTTGAATTTGCAAAGGAAGCCAGAAAGTTGAGCCAAAGGAAAGAACAAATGTCATTATTTGACGCTAATGCTTTTGCAAAATACAAGATAATTAAACAAAAAATAAGAAAAGATCGAAATGTGAAATAAACTCCGAGAGAAAAATTACAAACCTATAACAAGATTTAGAACAAAACATTATAAAGGATGACAATACATCCAGATGGCACAAGAACCTATAGAACATGCAACAACTGTCCTGGTGTGGAACTAACACCTACCCACATATTCTCATGCCCGCAGCCTTGCAGAAAATTGACATAGACCCAGAGCAGCTGCTTTACAAGTACACACCCAAGAAAGTGGACAATGCTGCTGCTGCTGTGATAGAGATGCATGGAGACATCTGAGGCTCTTTATTGGACACGACAAAAACAACAACGGCATTCCAGAGTAAAATAAATAATCAGAGATAGATAAATATTTTTCGAATGAATTAAAATAAATATAATCGATACTGAGAGAGAGTTGAATTAAAAAAATTAGAAAATTATTATTTTTGAAATTCAAATAGCTGAGAGGATTCCAGCATCTAAAATATCAGTTTTTTTTTTTGCTACATGTTTTAATTTGCATATACCTATTTTACATATCTCAGATTGTATTTAAAAATCGTTAACCATTTCTTCTAACTTTTGGCGAAATGGTGTTTTATTAATTTATCATTTGATATTATTAGGGTTCTTTCCTGGTATTCAAAAAGGAAAAATACGTGTAGTTCAGTTATATTTTTCAATTTATCAAACAATTTGCCCGCTGAATCTCTGATTCTGGTAGAGCGCCATCTAGCGAATAAAGTTGTAACTAAATTCAATTTCGAATTTTTCATTATTTGCCATAAAAAATCCCATTGCATCCTGAACACAATGGTGTTTACCGCATTGCTATAGCGCAAATATTCGCGGAGTTATTAATTTTTAAAGTTGTGCGGGACTTTTGGATCACCCTGTACTCCCTTGTCGACCACAGTAGAAATAAGAAAAAGCTACCTTGACGTAAATATAGACCTTCCAAGCCCTCATGAAGAAGATATCTAAACTGAAAGAAGACATCCACCGCAGACACCTGAAAACATCCCTGGCCCTAGTGCTGGTTCTTGAGACTGACGACGTAAGTCTTCTACTGAGCATCGGGTCGATGCTCTCTATAGAGGAGGCTATGTGGCGACGAAATAATTTATAATTTAATTTAATATTATTCAATGAAAATATATTCAACAGATTATAAAAATATATGTTACTTTGCATTTGTAAAATCATCTTTAAAATATTTCTTTGCTTGCTTGTTCAAGATTCTCTAGCTGAAGATAGTTTGGTTAATTTTCTAATAATTTTCGACTAGTTGCCGTGACGTCATCATACTTTCACGCCTTCAGATATAGAAAGACTCGATTTTCTACGCTAAAATATATAGCTAGAGTTACACAAGAATTTATATAGAAACCTTCGCCAAATATATTCTTAATTAAAACTATGCAATCGAGAGTAAAACTGTTCATATATCGCTGATGTTACACAAGAATTTACATATAAACCTTCGCCAACTATTTTCTTCTTAATTAAAACTATTCAGACGCGAATAAAACTTCATAAATGGGTGAGGTTACACACGAATTTACATAACAACCATTTTCAAATATATTTTTCTTGATTAAGACTATGCAATAGTGAGTAAAATTGTTAATATATCGCGGAGTTACACAGGAATTTACATAGAAAACATTATCAAATATATTATTATTGATTAAAACTATGCAAAAGGGAGTTAAACAGTTCATATATCGCCGTAGTTACAAAATAATTCACACAGCAACCATTGTAAAATAAATTCTCTTTGATTGACACTATGCAATGGTGACTAAAACTGTTCATATATCACTATAGTTATTCAAGAATTTACATGAAACAATTTTCAAATATATTCTTCTGTAATAAAACTAAGAAATCGTGAATGAAATTGTTTATATATAGCTAAATTCCCACAAGAATTTCACAGAAACCAATTATCATATATTCTCATTTAAAACTACGTAATAGTTGGTAGAACTGTTTATTTATCGCGAAAGTTACACAAGAATTTACATAACAACCATTATCAACTATATTCTTATTGAATAAAACTATTCAATAGTGAGTAAAACTGCTCATATACCGCTGAAGTTCTACAAGAATTTACATAGAAACAATTGTGAACTAAATTTATCTTGTTTAAAACTATGCGATCGTGAGTAAAAATTCCATATATCGCTAAAGTTTCACAATAATTTACATAGCTACCAATGACAACTATATTCTTTTTAATTAAAACTAAGCAATCGTAACTACAACGGTTCATATATATATCGTTAAGGATACTCAAGAATTTAAAAAGCAACCATTGTCAACTATATTCTCCTTAATTAAAACTATGAAATAGTGAGTAAAAATGTTCATATGTCGTTAAAGATGAAACTTTTAAACTTTATTCTTCTGGAATAAAACTGCGATCGTGAGTAACACTGTTTATATATCTAATGTTACATAACGAAATTACCTATAAACTATTTTCAACTATATTTGCTCCATTAAATCTATGCAATAGTGAGTAAAACTGTTCATATATCGCTAGAGTTATATAAGAATTCACTTAGTTACCATTGTTAACTTAATTATTATTGATTAAAACTATGTAATAGTGCTTAAAACTGAAGTTAAACAAATATTTATATTGCTACCATTGTCAATTTTATTCTACTCTATTGAAACTATGCAGTAATGAGTAAAACTTGTCACATATAGCTAGATTCTGAAAGAATTTACATAGTAACCATTCTTAACTATATTATTTTTGATGAAAACTATTCAATCGTGAGTGAAGCTGTCATATATAACAAGATTTACGCAAGAATATTAATAGCAACCATGGTCAACTAAATTTATCTTGTATAAAACTATGTGAACCTGAGTAAAACTGTTGAAATAAGATTATGGATACTCAAGAATTACATAGCAACCATTGTTAACTATATTCTTCTTGATTGAAACAATGTAATAGTGAATAAATAATTCATTTGTCGTTAAAGATACTCAATAATTTAATTTTATTTGTGTCATGCAAATTATATGTACATTGTGTAAATTTATTATTTGTTTTTATATAAGATATATGTAAAAAAGTTAAGATAAAAAGGAAAATTTTGGATGAATAAAGGCAGTGTGAAAGTGAGGCTGGTCTAGGGTGTCTTGCTTAACCTCCTTTACAGATTTAAATTGTCTCCACGTGGGAGACTGGTCCCTCTACCTTGGAATTAAGGGCAACTAGGGCAGACAGCCCTACCGCGCCAACATCATCTCTAATCTTCCTGATTGAAACAATGCAATCTTGCCTAAAATTGTTAATATATCGCTAAAGTTACACAATAATATACAGAGCAACCATTGTCAACTATATTATTCTCAATTGAAACAGAGCAAAATTCAGTAAAATAGTAACTAAAACTATTCATAAATCGGTAAAGTAACCAACAATTTACATATCTACCATTGTCAACTATATATTTTTAATGAATCCTTAGCAATAGTGAGTGAATCTTTTCATATACAGAGTGATCCAAAAGTCCCGCACTATTTTAAAAATCAATAACTCCGCGAATATTTGCGCTAGAGCAATGCGATGAACACCATTGTGTTCAGGATGCAATGGAAATTTATATGGCAAATAATGAAAAATTCGAAATTGATTTTAGTTGCAATTTTATTCACCAGATGGCGCTCTACCAGAATCAGAGATTCAGCGACCAAATTGTTTGATAAATTGAAAAATAAAACTGATCGACACGTTTTTTCCTTTTTGAATACCAGAAAAGATCCTAATAATATCAAATAACAAATTAATAAAACACCACTTCGCCAAAAGTAGAAGAATTGGTTGACGATTTTTAAATACAATCAGATATGTAAAATAGGTAAATGCAAATTAAAACATGTAGCAAAAAAAAAATTGATATTTTAGATACGGTTTGTTTTCGAAGATAATAAATTTCTAATTTTTTAATTCAACTCTCTCTCAGTATCGATTATATTTATTTTAATTCATTTGAAAAATATGTTTCTATCTTTGATAATTTATTTTACTCTGGAATGCCGTTGTTGTTTTTGTCGTGTCCAATAAAGAGCCTCAGATGTCTCCATGCATCTCCATCACAGAAGCAGCAATGTCCACTATCTTGGGTGTGTAAAGCTGCTGCTCTGGGTCTATGTCAATTTTCTGCAAGGCTGCGGCCATTGCTGGGTATGAAAATATGTGGTAGGTGTTAGTTCTACACCAGGACAGTTGTTGTATGTCCTATAGGTTCTTGTGCCATCTGGATGTATTGCCATTCCTTTATAGTGTTTTGTTCTAAGTCTTGTTATAGTTTTTGTCATTTTTCTCTCAGAGGTTATTTCGCATTGTGATCTTTTCTTATTTTTTTGTTTAATTATCTTGTATTTGACAAAGCATCAGCGTCAAATAATGACATTTGTTCTTTCCTTTGGCTCAACTTTCTGGCTTCCTTTGCCAATTCAAATGCCATTTTATTATCCCCGATCCAAACATGGACAGGAATCCATTGTAGAATGCAGTTCTTCTCCAATGGTTCCAGTTGGGTAAGTAACGAGTGTATTTTCTGTGTGATTTTAGTATTGCTCTTCTGAATTGCTTCTAGAGCGGATATGGAGTCGCTAGATATTAAATTCTTTCTACTTGATGCAGGGATGGTTGGTTAAGGCATACATCAAGGGCTTTCCAGATAGCTGTCAGTTCACAAGTGGAGTTTGATGAAATCTGTCCTGCTCCTTCTTTGATTTTGATGTGTGTTCCATCTTGCAGTATTATGTTAATTCCGGCCCCTCCATTACTCAGGAAAGGTCTGAAGATCCATCTGTATATGCTGTTAAAGGGGGTGGCCTAGCATTTTTAATCAAGAATTTGTACTATGAGGACATAGCCGTTTGTTAGACCTCATGGCATATTATATTTTTATATGACTGTTTTTGGTGAGCAATCTCTCACACGCTTTTATTTCCTAAATTGATATATTTTATGTCATTCTAGCATATATTTTTAGTATTTTTTCTTTCTTATTTTTACTAAGTTTTCTATTTCGTCAATATCATCATTTTATATATTTTCTTTGTTAAAAAACATTAAGTTGCATGCAAATTTTGGAATACACCAAAATAATAAGTTTTTATATATTTTTTATCCTTTACTTTATAGCTATCAAAAAATTAAACAAAAGATTTATATGTGTAGCCTTTGTTGTCTTCCTTTTTTTCTTGCTTGAACACCCAAGGCAGCCCAAAACAATATCAAAACTTTAGGTTAAAGTTTTTATTTTGTTAAAAAGGGGGTTTGTGGAGCGTTCCGAATTTTCTTTTCCTCCGCGAGCTTTTTTAATTACCCCTTTCTTAACATTTTATTTTGGCGTCCCCTGGTGGGCTGCATTGGCTGGTCAAATCGAGAAAAGGGAAAAAAAAGAAAGGCCTCTAGGAATATTATACAGTAAATAATGCAGAGTATTGATACATTAAAAAGGGCTAGAGCCCCCAAAAGAGCTATTTTTACTCGGCTGTCCACCGAGTTTTGGACTGAAATAGAAAAGCCAGATTTCAATGCAGAAAAATATAGAGCTAAATATACCCTAATTTGTGCTCTCTCTAAGGAAATAAGTGAAATTGATTCAAGGTATCATGGGCTCCTTCTGGAGGATGAAACCATAACGGAGGTCAAAATCGAATAAAATTCGAGGGTTGTGAAAACTATGTTCAAGGGATGTTTGACATAGAAAATAAATATTTGTCTTGGTGTGAAACCGCGAGGGATAGGGTCGACGGCTCATTGGTGGAGTCCGCGGCGAATTCGGTTGTAAATACCGAATCTAAAAGAACTATTAGGTTGCCAAAAGTAGAGTTACCAAAATTTAAGTGCAACCTAGAGGATTGGCTCTCATGGTGGGGGCAAATCAGTAAATTTAATGACGATGAAACTCTTGGGGATGTAGATAAATTTCACTATCTGCTACAAGCAGTAGTCGAGAGGGTCCAGAGCTCAACGTCTTGTGTGCAGTTACCCTATTACTGAAGTTAATTATCCCAAGGTAATACAAACATTAAAAGATAGATTCGGAGATAAGAACCTTCTCATAGAATGCTATATAAGGAGACTGTTGATACTGGTTGTTTCTAATGCAAGGAAAGAAAACATTCCTCTTGACGAGATCTACGATGATCTAACGGCTCACTTAAAGGACCTAGAATCACTGGGTGTAAACACAGAGATGGCGGGCGTGTTTCTCTACCCACTGGTTGAGTCGAGTCTGCCATTGGACATTATTCAGGTGTGGCAGAGGAATCCTGCTGTGGGCTATGGGATAAAAGAAGAAGGATCGGAGAATGGAGATAAGAGTGATGCCGGCAGTAGACTACAGGCTCTGATGGACTTCCTTCGGGATGAAGTGAAGGGCGCTGAGCGAATGGCATTTGCTAAAGAGAAATTTGAGGGTAATAGCTCAATGAGGGCCACAGGTTCTCAGCTAAAGACTCCTCGGAAGACACCGCCCACTGTCTCCAATTTAATCGGCAGCGCATTTAAGAGAAAATGCATATTCTGCCAGAGAGATAATCACCTGAGCAGTGAATGTTTTGTTTCTTCGCGTCTTACACCTAGCGAGAGGGATCAAAAGATAAAGGAGGCTAGAGTCTGCTTTAAATGTATAAAGGGTAATCATCTGAAAAGGAATGCCGAGCAGACATAACATGTAGAAATTACGGAAAAGATCATCTGGATATCTTTTGCAATAAAATTGCCTTGAGGCAAGGAAGAAACAAAAGTTTCAAAGGTGAAAAATCTAAGGTTGTTCATGAGGGAAATACAACATACACGGGTGTTAATATGTCTGCGCGAACATGCGCCAATGACATCTTACTGATGACTTCCGTGGCGAAATTGAAAGGAGCTAAAGAGACTAAAGAAGTCAAGGTGTTATTTGACACCGGAAGTCACTACTCCTATATAAAAAGATCTATTGTCGAAAACCTGGGTTTAAACAAAATAGGAGAGATAAGCTTGGAAAAATCTATTTTCGGGGGAGGAAATATGAAAGAGGCGTTGCACGGAAAATATGTTTTGAAACTGGGAAGTCTAACCAATAAAATTGATGTAGTCGCCCTCGATCAAACAGAAATTTGTGCAAGGATACCGCCGATTCCAAGAGGACGTTTTTATACAAACTAAAACGGAAAAAGATCTATATTCACCCGTCAAAATTTAGAAATGAGGAAATAGATATTTTAATAGGTAGTGACTACTTTGGACAATTACTGACCGGGAAGGTCGTCCATCTAGGAGAGGACCTAACTGCCGTAGAGACCAAATTAGGATGGACGCTTATGGGGCAATCTCCAGTGGTGTGTAAGGAGGATAAGGTCCAAATTGTATTGAATATGTTGGTTGCAAGAAACAACTTGAAGGATCTTTGGGAGCTGGATGTCTTGGGAATCCAAGAACCCATCGGAGTTGTCTCAAAAAAGAAAAGGGAAACTGAACTAAGCGAACATTTTATAAAAATATAAAGAGGGATGAAGATCAACGATATTCAGTCGCGCTACCATGGAAATGCGAAATAAATAATATACCCTCGAATTTAGAAATAGCGCAGAGGAGATTGGAAGCATGCACTAGTAAGTTAAGGAAGGAGAAAAGGGTCATTGAATATTCTACTATTCTTCAAAATTGGTAGAGAGAGGGCCTAATTGAGAGGATAGAGGAGAATAGGCCTCAAAGGAAGGGCCATTATTTACCGCATAGGCCGGTGTTCAAGACTGAAAGTAGGACGACGCCTCTTCGTCCTGTTTTCGATGCCTCCTGCAGGTCGTATAATGGTCTTTCTCTGAATGACTATCTAGAAAAGGGACCTAAGGGAAAAAATACCTGAAATATTAATTAGGTTTAGAGAAAAGGGTATTGGTGTTCTAGCCGATATTCGAAAGGCATTTCAGATGATTACAGTGCAGCTTCAAGACCAGGACTTTCTTCGCTTCCTTTGGTGGGATCAAACTGACCCTATGAAGTTAACCGTTTTTAGACATAAACGTGTGGTATTTGGGCTTAACTGTAGTCCATTCATCTTGGGTGCAGTTATTGATCATCATTTGAATTCTGTACAAGGTCCGGCAGCTGAAATCGCAAAGACCATGGCGAAATCCTTTTATATGGATAATTTGGTAACATCCCTCTCCTCTAAGGAGGAGGTCCAACAATTCCAGAATACAGCTGTCAATATCATGGAAATGGCAAAAATGGACTTGTGTGATGGGAATTCAATTTACCAGTGAGTAATTCAAAGGAGGAAAAAGGAACTACTGCCAAGGTGTTGGGACTTGTGTGGGACAAAGTAGAAGATGTACTTAATTGTGATGTCTCTATTGGAAAGGATCTCCCCCGAAGACTAACCAAGAGGATTGGCCTTTCTAAAATTCAGCAAGTTTTTGATACTTTGGGAGTTTATAGTCCTATATTTTTGCCTCCTAAACTATTATTACAGAGGTCCTGGGAGTTGAAAATTGGATGGGATTCTCAATTACCCGAAGATATGGATCGGGAGTTTAGAACATGGTACTCCCAAATTGGGCTATTAAGTGAAATCAATATTTCCAGGCATATTTGGTTTGATCAAACTAATAAGAATGAAATACACGTCTTCTGCGATGACAGTAAATCCGCTTATGCAGCAGTGGCATATATGAGAAGTGAAGTGCAGGCGGGAGTACATTTGTCTCTGCTTTGGAGCAAATCTAGGCTTGCCCCAACCAAGAGGGTAACCATTCCTCGGTTAGAACTTTTGGCCTGCGTTTTAGGAGCTAGACTTGTTAAATCTATTTCGACTGCCTTAACAAATAGTTGCCCTGTTACTTTATGGACCTATTCCTCAACCGTTATGGCTTGACTAAAGAGAAAAAATGAGTAGAATGTGTTTGTAAGAAACCGAGTACAGGAAATACGAGACACTGACAATAATGAGAACTGGAAGTTTGTTTACGGAAAATTAAATCCAGCGGATTTGCCTTCTCGAGGGTGCTCTATTGTATAATTTGTCTCGACAAACTGGTGGGAGGGTCCTGAATGGCTCAAAGGGGAAAAGGAGAGTTGGCCTAGTTTTGAACCGACTATTGATGAGGAAGAGATCATAAAAGAAAAAAGAAAAACCTTACAGGCTCACACCACTCTCATTGTCGAAACAAATCGATGGTTCCTAGATAGAAGATCCAAGTATAGCCTAAACATTAGGATTATGGCTTGGGTTTTAAGATTATTGGACAATGCGAGGAGAGAATACCCACTGAAAGGGGAAATTTGAAAGTAATAGAGTTAGAAAGGTCCGAAAGGAAGCTGTTGAAATTGGTTCAACAAGAGACTTTCCCAGGAAAACAGGCTCCGAAAAATGGATTAAAGACTATTAAATCCGTCGAAGGGGTTTGTGGTGCGTTGAGACGAAACTGCTACATGGACAAGATCCAGAAGTGTTTAAACGACCTATTTTACTACCTCGTAAACATCCTCTGGTGGAACAGATGGTTCGTGAAATACACCAACAAAATGGGCATGGAGGGGCCCAATTCATTCTTTCACAATTGAGAGAGAAATTCTGGATCATTGGAGGTCGCAGATTGATTAAACAATAATTGGGAAATGTGTGATATGTAGGAGGCATAATCAGAAGCCTATTCAGACTCCTGGCGCGGCTTTGCCGACTATGAGAATAGGGTTAGGCAAACCCTTCGAGGTGACAGGTGTGGATCTGTTGGGACCGCTACATCTTAAAGGTGGCAGAAAGGTTTGGGTGGCCTTGTTTACTTGCGCTGTTTACAGAGCTGTCCACCTAGAGATTGTGAGAACATTAGAGGCAAACACTTTTTTGTTAGCTCTAAAAAGATTCATTTGTCGGCGTGGACGTCCCGGAAAAATATATAGTGATAACGGGACAAATTTCTCAAAAACAAACGAATTACTTAAACGTTTGGATTGGGGGGAGATTGAAAGGGAATCGAGTGTAGAAAGAATCCAATGGATTTTTATCCCTCCCTCAGCGCCTTGGTGGGGAGGTTTTTGGGAGAGATTGGTAAGGATTGTTAAGAGTTTATTGGTTCGTATGCTCGGATTTAGTAAATTGAATTATGTGCAACTTGAAACTGCTTTATGTGAGGTAGAGAGTATTATCAATAATAGAGCTCTTTAATATATATCGGAAGATGACCAAGACCTCATTCCCTTGACCCCTCAAATGTTTCTGCAGACTAACGCAGACAATGAGTTTCCGGAGCTAGAAAAAAAATAAGAGTGAATTCTTTCACCAGAAAATACAAGATTTTGAGTAAACTAAATGAGGAACTCGAACAGAGATTCCGCAAGGAATATTTGGGGGTACTGATGCAACGGGCCGAAAATAAAAGGGAGCGGTGCATAAAAGAAGGGGATTTAGTCCCTTTTAGGCCAGGACAACACTAAAAGAATTCTCTGGCCCGTTGGAAAAATAGTAAAACTTTACTTGAGGAAAGATGGGGTGAACAGGGTTGCCAGAGTCAAGACATCAACAGGCGAATGGCTACGCCCCGTACAGAGACTGTTTCCCCTTGAGATTTCCTCTGAGGAAACTCCTGAAAAGGCCTATGGGGATAAAAAAAAACCTCTAACTATCAAAACAAAATCCGGACGTGAAGTCCGCAAACCAATAAGGTTTGCTCCTGATGTTTTGAATCAGTGACAAAAGTAAAGAGAGAGCACATTTCCTTGTTTTTTTTTTGTTTTTTTTTTCACACAAAGAAAAGGTGGGGGTATGTTAGAACTCATGGCATATTGTATGTATATATGTAAATATCACAACTATTTTCATATTTTTGTTTTTTTTGTGTGTGACCCCTCAGCGAAGGGGAATCTATTTTTGCTGTTTTCTTCTCCTCTTTTCACACACCGCCCCCCCCCCCCCCCCGCCCCCTGTCGAGAGAATGTAATCGTCCTCCGGCCGGATGGACAGTCCAAGTACCCACTGACCAATCGGAGGGGCAGAGGGGTCAAGAGGTCCGGGCGCGGGGGCAGAGTTGGTGTCACAGCTGTGCCAAGTAGACAAGAAAAAAGCCTCGCGGGGGGCTTGCCCAAGATGAGCTCCGGGAACTTCGTCCATCTTCTATAAACGACCATACAAGCGGTCTGAGAAGGGACTGGGAGGCTGACATCTCAAAGAAAGGTGAAACCGAGACGAATCTTTGAGAGATTCGCATAGTGGTTGGAGTACGTCGAGGGCGACGAATTGTGCTTCATCTGAAGATACCAGGAAGTTCGTCGAGGACGACGAATTGTGCTTCCAAGGCAGGGGGGCTCGGGCAGGCCGATCTAACAACTGAGAGAAACTGTTTTTGGTGAGCACTCTCTCACACGCTTTTATTTCCTAAATTGATATATATTTTTTGTCATTCTAGCATATTTTTTTTAGTATTTTTTTCTTTCTTATTTTTACTAAGTTTTATATTTCGTCAATATCATCATTTTATATATTTTCTTTGTTAAAAAACATTAAGTTGCATGCAAATTTTGGAATACACAAAAATAATAAGTTTTTAATATATTTTTTTATCCTTTATTTTATAGCTATCATATTATATGTGTAGCCTTTGTTGTCTTCCTTTTTCTCTTGCTTGAACACTCAAGGCAGCTCAAAACAATAACAAAACTTTAGGTTGAAGTTTTTATTTTGTTAAAAAGGGGGTTTGTGGAGCGTTCGGAATTTTCTTTTCCTCCACGAGCTTTTTTAATTACCCCTTTCTTAACACCGTTAATATTCCAAACTCACCAGACCTAGAAGCCCAAGGTATCAAAGTCTACCTCAATCAAAACAAAGCCATCAACATATACAATATGTATCACCCTCCAAACAATAAACTTATTGACGAAGGAAAAATGGCTCAATTTCTTACAGACAACACTATTATTGTAGGTGACCTTAATGCCAAACAACAACTATGGGGATGTTCTACACCAAACCCAAGAGGCAAAATACTATCAAAAATATTTAACGACAATGCCTTCATGTGCTTAAATGATGGGAATCCTACCCATCATTCCTACAGCTATAATACTGCACAAGCACTTGATATAAGTTTTTACTATCCTGACATTTTCCACAAATGCAAATGGCAAATATTAAAAAGTATTGGAAGTGATCATTTGCCTAATTTGATAGAAATTAGCACCAAGGCCAAAACCAGCTCAATTTAGAAAAATTCTGGAACTTCGAAAAGGCTAATTGGATATCTTTCAAAAACACCGTTATTAAAGCAGCCAAAGTTTCAATAACAAGAAGTAATATTAAGAAATGGATTCCAAATTATACACACCAGGCAAAAATTATTCAAACACTTATAACTAAAAGAAATGAACTACAAAAAAGTGCACCCAAAACCAAACAAATTGTAGAAAGGAAATGAACTGAACATTGTGAATGCAAAAATAAAAAGATTATACGTAAATGTGAAAGGGAAAATGAAAAAAAAAAACTTGTGAAAACCTGAACCCAAGAAACCCAAATACAAAACTTTGGCATTTGGCAAAACAATTGACAGATCCCAGTGACAAACTGAAAAAACAAATATGATTAAGAATACAGTACCCCAGCAACTAATGACAAATTTGCTGCCAATCCTTAAGGTAATTCATATCAAATAAGTTGTGTAAAATCAAATTTGAAATAAAAGATAAGAAAGTTGAAAAAAGGCCCGAAAGATTATTGATGACTGTAAAAATGTCACCACCTCCCAGAAAACGTGTCTGGAAGGATTTCTATACTGGTGGCCTTTAATCACAGCAAAATAGGAAACTATCTACTGTGTCCAGCGGGGACCGCGGGGAGGCGGCCACCGGTCTATTCTGTTCACTCACAGCTGAGGAAAAGCTCAGCTGCCACGTCGTGGGCTTTCTCAAGAAGCTTGCTGTGATTTCTCAGCAGCTCACTCTCGATCGCGCCCCTCGCCCTCCTTCTCTCTTCCTGCACACCCACTACCCTTGGACAATCCAAGACGTAGTGGCGTGCATCCACATCCCTTTCTCCACAGACGCAATCAGGATTTCCCTTAATTTTAAATCTGTGGAGACTCCTGGGGAAGGGCCCATGTCCCGAACTACCCTAATGAGTTTGTGGGACATTACCTTACAGAGGTACTTGGTGTCGTTACCCAATTGAATATATATACATCTCTCCCTTTCACACTGTTCCTCCATCTGTCCAACCATAAGTCCTGGACGTGCCCCCTGATCCTCCTATACACTTATTTCTTGGTCACTGGGGTCCTCACTAATCTATCTTTAAAGCATCCCGCCTTAGCGAGCCTGTCTGCGAACTCATTACCTTCGATGAGGCTGGGTCCCCTAAACCAAGGGAGCTCCGGAGCCCGCGTCATCATCTCCAGCTCCTGGATTATTTGATGCGCGAGTTGCCCTTTCTCCAGATTGATGGCGACGAGGGCCGACATACAATCTGAATAAAGGCGGTGCGGGCTGAAGTTCTTCTCGGCACACACTCTGAGGGCCTCCCTGATCGCAACCAGCTCGGCTGAAAAGACTAATTCGTCCACTCTGAGTGTTAAGCTTTCTTGAATATCAGCTCTTCATTAGTGAAAATCACTACCCCAGCTCCAGTATTGGTTCTAGACTTATTCCCATCAGTTAAAACCTCCGTGCCAATCCCTGTCGGCCCTCCAGGACTCCAATTACACTTTAGCAACTACTGCGAAGGCTTCCTTGGGTCTCTCTTCCATTCCAGGGCACCCGCTTCAAGTCCCAGGGCATCTTCCCTGTTATCCCAGATCTTCTGTCTGATGGTCTCCTCCTCTAGTTTCAATCCCAGGGGAATAAGCCCAGCGAGGACCAATAAGGCCTCACTGCTGGTAGTGCGATATCCCCCTGTGATTCTGAGTGCCGCTGTCCTATGCACTCTCTCTAGAGTTGTTGCCACCTTCTGATCCCTGTTTCGGCGCCACCAAGCCCCGGAAGCATATAGCAGGATTGGATCGACACAGGAGAGGTAGAGGTTCCTAAAAATTGTACCCTCTTCCCCCCCCCCCCCCCCCCCCCTGTTAAGAGCCAACCAGGACAGGCCTACACAACGCCTCCCTGCCTCTCGCCACCATCTCCTCCGCCTGTTATTGCCAACCTATCTTGTCATCAATGACTACCCCCAGGATGGTCATTCTATTGACCAACGCTACCCTCCATCCTTCCATCCGGATAGCCGTTTTGTGTTCCCATTTGATCCCTTTACTTTTATTTCTTATATCCCTAGACTTAAAACTGAGGCTTTAGTTTTAGAGACATTGAACTTAAGGCCAGAGTCATGGGCCCAGTTCGAGAGGATTTGGAGAGAAGTTTCAACACACTTCTCAGCCTTCGCTCTCGAAGCAGCCTCAATGATGAGGAACTGGTCGTCGGCATAAAAAGCCAGCCTGGCTCCCTCAGGTAGCTCCTCCTGGAAAACGGTGTTTACCAGGATATTCCACAGAATAGGTCCGCAGCAAGAGCCCTGGGGGCAACCGCTAGTACAGTTTGTTTCCAACTTCCGCCTACTAATCCGTCTATCCCTCAGGAAGTCACGAACCAAGCTGCACAAATTATTTGGACAATCCATGTCCATAAAATTTCTCACCAGCTTGTTCCAGCTCATGGAGTTGAACACGCCATCAATGTCCAGGGCCACGAGAAGAATCCAAGCACCCCTATTTAAGCCCATCTCAACCCCCTCTAACACCTCGTTCAGAGCTGTGGTTGTGGATTTGCCTTCCCTAAAACCATGTTGGAAAGAGGAAAGGAGCTCATTACTCTCTTAGCCAGTGCTTCAGTCGCTGAGATAGCAGGCTATCCAGGACCTTAGCTAGACACGCTATAAAAGAAAGCGGACGATAATCATTAGGAGAATAACCCTTTCTACCAGACTTTTCGAGAAGCACTCGGGCAACCTTCCATGCCTCAGGAAAAGTACCAGTGTCCAGGCACCTATTGAATAACCTGGCAAGAAGCGATGGGTGCATCCTTACCAGGGCTTTCACGACCGTGTTATCGATCCCGTCGGGACCAGGAGGTTTCTTTTTTCCGAACTTCTCGTCCGAGATCTCGTCCTCTGGTTTCTCGTTTCCGAAGTGCCGATCCAAGATGAGGTCCAGGGTCTCCTTCAGGTCCCGGGTCTTGAACCCATCTTCCCCTTCAAGTAACCTCAAGTTAGCGGAGCACCTTATCTTCCCTGAGACAGCCCTGTAAGGGAGACCGTATGGATTAATCTCCAGTACGGTTTTGCACTGCTCCCTCCAGTGTTTCCTCTTCGTCCTTTTGGTGTGTCTCTTGTACCCTGCTAGGACCTTCTGGAAAGCTATTCTTCTCCTAACTCTCTCTTCGTTCGTACTATTCAGGAATAGCCTACTCATGGCCCTGACTCTCTTCCTCTCGATCTCCAGCTCTCGGTCCACCAAGACTGTTTAAGCCTTTTAAATGCAGTAACCTTTCCAGATCCAGGCCCCAAGGTTTTGCACGTGTTGGTTATAACCTGGTGGAGCTCATTGACCATAATATTAATAGAAATTCTGTCAACTGTGTGTGCTCCAGCCAATCTATCCCCAAGTGTGCAAGCAATCCAGGCGTCTGAATAATTCAAGGTTAGGCCCTCTGATGCTGTACCGAGGAACTCTCTCCACTGATGGCGGTTCCACTTCACAGCAGGCCTCAAACCTGATGAGTTTGTGGTCGCTTACGTCCGTGAGATCCGTTTCCCACCTTAAACGCCGCATCCTGCTCGTTCTTGCCAGGGAGAAGTCTATGATGCTTTCACCGTTTGCCGTGGCAAACGTCGATTCACCATAGACGTTCCAAATCTCCAGACTCTGACCAATAACAAGATCAACCAGCGCCTTTTCTTTAGAATTTTCCTCCCTGTCCCCAAACAGCTAGTTGCGCGCGTTAAAATCCCCGCTAATCACGATATCGTGCCCTTCCTTCCCAACCAAAAAATCATTTAGGAAGTCCAGCTTACCGAGGTCGTTGTCCTGAGGTGGTATGTACGAAGAGAGGCAGACCAGTTTTAGATCCGCCGACTCAATCTGTACAGCCACCGCCTCCTCCCAGGACCCACAACCCAAACAAGGAATATCTCCCCGGACCAGTAAGGCGGCCTTGTTGCACTCTCTAGAGAAAAAACTGCAACGAGTATCTAGACCCATCCTCCCGTTATCCTCCTGGTACATCTACTGCACCAGGATAACATGAGGGCGATCACTTTTAATGATCCGGTCTAGCTCCTTGGAGCTCCTCCTCGAACGAGCGCAATTTAGCTGCACGAACATCCACACCTCCTTGTTTGGCCCCTCTACCATCGCCTCCCGTTCACGTACCAGGCCTTCACCGAGCACTGCGTACTCCGGGGGCGATGATTAGAGTCATATTTCCTGCCGTACCTCTTGTTGTCCTCTAAACAGAGCCAACCACCCGGCTTCATATCGCATCCTTGTTCTTGGGAGTGCACGTCCTCGCACCTCCCACACCTCTTAGGATGTTCGCAGTTCCTTGCGATATGACCGGGCCTGAGGCACCTGAAGCAAGTTGACACTGCCTCATTCACTCTGATAGGTACCATTCTGGCACCTATCTTAAACCTCTTCTTGCCAAGGAGGGATTTCATGGTGGCCTCCTTTAGGCCCGAAATGACCCAATTCGTTGCGTAGGGCCTCCTTGTACTCTTTGGATACAATCTCATGTATCCTTCCAAGAAGTCCCCACACCCCGAATTTTGGAGCACCACCATTTCTCTTAGCGTCTCCTCTTTGATGTCAGAATTGACACCCAAGAGAATCTGCTCCCTCTTGAGGCCTCCTAGCCTCAGTGCAGGCTCCCTATCTATAGCCTCCACGGCCAGTTTCTTGTCCTCGGGGTTCTTCAATATGAGAGCCACAGCTCCCCCACCCCGAATCATTTTGACGTCATAGCGGTGCCCAGGAATGCTACCAGCGATGCTTTTCAGCACCGCGAGCATTAACCCGGACCCCGCATCCTCACTCCACTCAACTACCAGGGTCAGGTCCTCCTGCCATCTAGGGGGGCCCTTGACCTTTGGGGGTTCTGGCTTGGTAGTCTTGGCCGCCTTTGGGGGGTCCTTAACCTCTTTAGCCCTGATCTTCTTCGGGGAAGGAGGTTCTTTCACCTCCTCTGTAGGCGTCGCTCTCGGTGGGTCCTCTTTTGATCCGGCTGTCACCTCAGTCCTACTCTCTTCCTCTTTTGCTGAAGGCTTCCTAACCCCTTTCTTCTTCTTTCTCTTCTCTTCCGCCATCTCGCTGTTCCTAGTGAGGACAGGTTGTTTTGGGAGAAATGGCGGAACATCTTTCTCGTCTCTAGTTGGTATTTGGACCGGGTCTCCCTCTACTTCAGGGCAGTAACTCCCGGCCCTTGCGGCTCCTCCGTCTTCTCGTTTCGGGGCGTCTCTCGTCTAGGGAGAACTGGGGAAGCGTCATTGGGAGGACATACCTCGACCTCATCTAGTTTCAGCGACTCTAAAAGAGCCGCTGCCACTCCCCTCTCTATGCCATAATGCAAGGTGGTCGGACTGAGGTTCCGCTTCTCCAACCGCAGGAGCTCGAGCTCTTCAAGAGCCGACCTATGTTTCTTGAGGAGCTTATCGAAGCATTGCTCGAGGATTTTCGGGTGAACATTTCCTGTCAATGCCTGATTTAGAAACTCATTCATTTGATTCAGGTCATCGAGGTACCCTGCCTTTGTGGCATCCATCGCAGCCCCCGACTCCTCGACTATTGAGCCGATTCTCGCCTCAGACGAAGGGTCAATCAACAGGAAAGGATCCACAGGGATCTCCATGTTCATGATCCTGTTAGGCGGATATCAGGGGGGGGGTGGACGATCCTTCCTATCCTCTCGCTCTTGGTATCTAGAGCTAGCTGTGCGGAAGGCACCTGAGCTCAAATCCTCAGGCAGCCGCGTCTCTTTTCGCGGACTCAAGTGAGCACCCTGCCTATCCTCTAGAGTCGTGTCGACTCTCGCTGTTTTGAGGGTGCCTGCTTCCATATGGGACTTCCCTGGGCCATTAGTGGGAGCGGCAGGGAAATTATTAGAAATATCCAACGAGGTATTATTAGGGATACGCTCGGAGTCCGAGGGAATTTGAGCGTCCTCGGACTTATCCATGTCTTCAGGAGTTTTTTCAATAGGGATGCATGAGAAGTTACTAGACCCAATATATCGAGCTGGCCCATCAGCTCTGACTAGGTCGTTCACTCCACGGCAAGAGGGATCTGCCTCCCACCCGTTCTCAGGCGCTAACTGAGCCTCATTGGTAATGTCAATCTTTATATTATTTTGTATTGGTATTATTGGGGGGGGGGGTGACCTGTATTATAATGACACCAGAACGCCACAATGTCACGCAAGGCTGAACTGGGCATATCCGTCTTTCCAGACTTGTCAGACGAGCTGTCAGCGTTGGTCACGTTCTTGTTAGAAACGTGCTCAGGTCGCACCACGGGAAGGTGCTGATCAGCATATGTAGGTAGCCGTCAAGCCTCCCTACTTTGCGTAATCTGTAAATGGACGTCACTCCTGTCACAGACCCCTATTAGCATCGCTAACTCTTCCAATGAGTTCCACAATGGTCTGTCGTGATCAGTTAGCCCCTACCACCCTCTTTCAGACAGCCAGGTACAGACCGCTACTACCCGCGAGTCGGGTGCCGAGGGCTGCAGATGCCAGGAACATAGTCCTACCCACTCTCCATGCTCAGAACTAGGGCCCCGGGCCCAGCACAGTTGGTGCAATGGAGTGGACCCAGGAGGAGCTCTGAACGTCAGAAATAGACAGCATCAAACGACACTTACAAGATTTAGAATAGGCCATCTGAAGCCATTGAAGATAGAAAATAACAACAAAATCTACCCCACTTGCCCAAAATGTAGCTTGGCACCTGCAGTTCCAGAAAACATTGTGGCTTGCATTAGAGGCACTAAACAGGACCTTTGGGAGAGGCCGCTGCTTATCATAAAACAGCTCGAGGAGCATGAACTCATGGAATTCGTGTAAACTTTACACAAGGGGATAAGAAACAACAACAACAAATAATTTCTCTGATCGTTTAAACCAATTGTGTCAAGTCCTTTCTTTTTAAATATGTTTTGTTCTCTTTTTTTTTGTGCAGGGTTCATTCAAGTTAAGATTGATGATTACCTTTGATGGCACTGGGGTAGGAAATATTGGTTCTTCTCGAATTTGAAATCCATTGTGTTTCATATTTATGCCCTTTCTAATATTGTTGTCGTACCGAAGTGTTGAAGATCTTTTGAGTCTTTCTTTTTGTGTCCAGTTTAAATAGGTTTTATGGGATATGTGTTAGGTTTCTTTACTTTTTAAGCTATTGGTGAATTTTATTGTTTTTATTCTGTCTTCTGCTTTCGAGCGAGTAGGTCTAGAACACATTCTCTCTGAATTTTCTCATTGTTGGTGGATGAAACAGCACCAGTGATTATTTTGGCCGCTTTTGCTTGAACATTGTCTAGTCTTCCTTTTAGTGATGAGCTTAAGGGAGCCCAGACGAGTTTTGTATATTCCATTATCGGCCTTATTAAGGTGGTATATGTTGTTCTGAGAATTCTGGGTTTTGCTCCCCAATTTGTTCCACATAGCCTTCTCAGAATGTTTAGTTTTCTGGTAGCTCTATTTGAGGTGCTAATTATGTGTTCTGTAAATCGCGATTCCTAATCAATGACAATTAAAATAATTTTATTGACATCTTGTCAATACATGCAAAGTTCACAGTCTGCACTATTTTAAAAAAGCTAATATGCATTATATACACTATGTACAATGAATATAGCGCCTCTGCCAGCGCTGCAGAGTTTGGTAGAGAATCGCCAGTGAGTCTCCAGCGACACCACGCATTTTGCGATCTACGATGAATACGTAGATCGCGTACTTCGCCGCTTTATGCTTATTTTGTGGTTATATTTAGGCCTTTTTTCCCTGTCAGTGGAGAAGACGCATAGGACCTATAGGCAGTTTGGCAGAAGTTTATTATTGTTAGTAAGCCAGACTATGAGCCTAGAGTGGATAATTCGTTCTGTTATTTTACAAAGTATGATGATGAGATCAATTGGCTGATAGTTATTGTATTCCTTGGCATCTTTGTTTGGTTCAGTATCGGCACTATAATTGATATCTTCCAATTCTTTGGTAGTTTACCAGTTCGCCCTGAAATGTTCAGTATTCGTAGGAGTTGAATTTTAGCTTTGGCTCCAAAGTATTTAATCATTTGACCAAAGATTAGATTATCTCCTGGTGACCTCCTGGATTTTTCTATTGATGGGTTTAGCTCATTCAGTGTGAAGTCTCTCGAGAAAATATCTTGTTGATGGTAGTTTATTGCTTGTTTATATTATTTTTTAGAGTCCTGTCTTCATTCGTATAGTTGAGTATGGAAGTGCTTGAAAGACATTCAGCAATTATCTCAGCCATCTATTTGTTATCGTGCTCGCTGCTCTATTCATATCGGTTAGAGAATTGGAGGATTGGTGTTGGTTTTGAGTGTTTTCTAACATTCTAATCATATTCCAGTGTAGGCTGTCCTTTCTTGGATCCATTTTTTCGCAGAATTCTGCCATTTTTCTTGTTTGCCTATCCAAATTTCTTGTTCTATTTTGTGACTAATTACAATGAGTTCCTTTCTGTTTTCTTCTGTTTTATTTGTTTTAAGAAGTTCACTGATATCGTCTCTCTCTCTCTAAAATCATTACCTCGATGTTGTGGTCCTTCCAGTAAGGTATCCACAGATCTTTACATCTACTTCTAGGTATCGATGCTTTTGCAGCTTTGGATATGTTCGAAGAGAATTTTTCCAAGTTTTTGTCAAGCGTTCTGTAATTCAATTCTTCGTTGCACAGTTCTTCAAGCTTTTCTGTGAATATTTTTCAAGTCGGCTTTCCTAAAGTTCCATGTTCTTTTATTCTGTTTGACATTCTCAATTTTGAAGTTTAGGGTTGTTAAAATTGGTCTGTGGTCACTGATTGCACCTCTCAGGATTTTACATTGTGTTGTGGGTGCGATGTTGTAATTTATCGCTGTGATGTCTATTGCGGATTCTGTGCCTGTGGACTTGGATAGATAGGTGTTCTCTCCATTAATTTAACGGTGTAAGGTCGAGGTCGGTTAGCTTGTCGTCAACCTGCTGACCTTTGTTATCCTGGACAGGTGATCCCCAATTTGAACCTTTGGCGTTAAAATCGCCTAGTATGATTGTGATATCCGAAGACGCTTTATTTAATGTCTATATTGTGTGTACCCATACAAAATTCAAAGATTTCACGAGCCGAAAGTTGGAGATTTTGAGATGCGTCAAGAATTCTCTGCATGGGTTTTCCGGCAAATTGATATTGATGAAAACTGGCTGTCGAATGTTCTGTGGACAGATGCTGCTCACCTTTTCTCTAAACGGAGAATTTAACATTCAAAACAGCCGCATTTGGGCAACAGAAAACCCTAGGATTTTTACAGAAATGCCACTTTATCAGCCTAGAGTTACAGTTTTATGTGGGTTCACTTCTTCTTTTATTATTGTGCCATTTTTCCTTTAAAACCGTTTTTGTAACTGATTAACGTTATGTTCAACTTTTGAGAGAAAAGGGTATTCCCATATTGCAGGGCAGACAAGCACTTAGCGAAATAACATTCATGAAAGATGGAGGACCTCCTCATATCTCCCGAGGTGCCAAACAATTGCTGAAGGATACGTCCGCTGAAAATCGTGTGATAAGTCGCCACTTTATATACCAGTGACCTCCAAGATCACCAGACTTGACGCCTTACGATTTTTGGTTATGGGGGTACATTAAATCGTGTGTTTATCGATGCTGGCCTACCACATTGGCCATGTTGAAGGCTTCTATCAGATAGCACGTTTTATCAATTTCAACAGATATGTTATTTAATGTTGTCCAATCTGTCATCTATCGTCTGCAGGTGGTGTTTGAGAATGAAGGGCGCCACATTGAGCAAGGATTGTGACCTAATACAAGAGAGAAGGCAGTTACCTCATGTGTTATATAAGCTGCCATGTATTATATTATCTACCAATATTTTGCAGCTCTTTGTGTTGGGTTATGGGGATGATAAATGCTGTCCTCACATCTTGACTCTTTTTTTTTTGTGAACAGTATTTTTTTATTTGTCATTTGCTCACATATTATGTCGTGCAAACCAAAGTGTTATAACTTCTCGAATAACACTGGTACACACAATTTTACCCCTTATGTTTAGTTTTTCGCTCATTAGAAGAAATAGCATAAGGAATATTTTCTGCACACCAATAACTTTAGAAATTTTGTAGAAAAAAAGAATACAAAATAATTTTATTATCACGTTTTTCAACTCAAAAGGTCGCTCTAAAAATGATTTTAATTTGAGGGAAATATTTTTAAAATTGTGTAGAGTATAATAAGCAATGATAACATTTGACAAGCCTATAGGATATTTGGAATAAAGTACTACAAATATATTTTGTCACTCCCCTCTATATTTCTTTTGTTGGATCATGACTAATATCCAGTTAAAAAGTCAAGTGTCGCCAATCAGTCAAGAAACTACACATTCCTTATAGCAAGAAATCCTATTAATAGTGCAATCATAATTTTTGGTACTATAATAACATTTCAAAAAATCGTGTATTGATATCAGCAGTGTTTTTCAAACATTCAATGTTTTCACAAAACCCCATCTAAAATAGAAATATTTTTGCTACATGTTTTAATTTGCATTTACCTATTTTACATATCTCGGATGCCTGGTTCAAATCACATTAATAGGTACCGCTCAGCAAGAGCAACCTAGTTCATGATAATTGAACAATTAATAATATGTGAAGGTTATTCACATATTCACCATTTTTTAACGCGGGATTCAATCCTGGTTCATGACTGTCTGGAATCGAAGTGTTACCCTCTCATCCACCGACTTGATTTTATATCTCGGATTGCATTTAAAATTTGTCATCCAATTATTATATTTTTGGCGAAATGGTGTTTTATTAATTTATCATTTGATATTATTAGGGTTCTTTCCTGGTATCAAAAAAGGAAAAATACGTGTCGACGATTTATAAATATCAATTTATCAAACAATTTGGCCGCTGAATCTCTGATTCTGGTAGAGCGCCATCTAGCAAATAAAATTGTAACTAAAATCAATTTCGAATTTTTCATTCTTTTCCATAAAAATACCATTGCATCCTGAACACAATGGTGTTTGCCGCATTTCTCTAGCGCAAATATTCGCGGAGTTATTAATTTTTGAAATAGTGCGGGACTTTTGGATCACCCTGTATATCTAGAGTTACACAAGAATTTACATAGCAACCATTGTCAACTATGTTTATCTTGGTTGAAAATATGTGATCGTGAGTAAAACCTTTCATATATCGATAAACTTATATAAGAATTTACATACCTACCATTGTTAACTAAATTCTTCCTAATTAAAACTAAGCAATCATGACTAAAACTGTTCATATATCGTTAAGGATACTCAAGAATTTACATAGCAACCTTTGCCAGCTATATTATTCTTGATTAAAACTATTTAATAGTGACTAAAACTGTTCATAAATCGGTGAAGTTACACAACAATTTACATAGCTACCATTGGCAACTATATTTTTTTTATTAAAACTTAGCAATAATGAGTAAATCTGTTCATATTGTTACATCAATTTTAATGCGCCTTACATTTATTCAAAATATTATATGATATTTATTATTTAATTAAAACAGAATATTTAGATTATCATAATTCCGTTTTATAGTTTCATTTATTTTTTAATATTTATTGTACATATATCTTGATTGGTTATTGGAGCGAGAGAGGACCTAGAGAGAGACTGCAGATCACGACCTACGAGGAAGACGACGAATAAATAAACACAATAACTTTGAAAGGTAATTTATTTTAATTTAATTTTATTTATTTACTTTTAATTGTATTTATTTGCTTTGAATATGGAAACCCGCTCGGGAAACGTGTATAACACCAAGAAGGAAGAAACCAAGGTCGACGATCCTGCAAAGCTGCAACTTGGTGCAACAATTTATATATATTAAGAGTTTTTCATTAAAACTATGCAATCGTGAGAAAAATAATTATATATCGCTAAATTTACTAAACAATTTACATAGCAACCATTGACAGCTATATTTTTCTCGAATAAAACTGAGCAATAGTGAGTAAATCAGTTCATATCTCGTTGAGGATTCCCAATAATTTACATAGCAACCATTGTCAGCTATATTCTTCTTGATAAAAACGATGCAATCATGAGTAGAGATGCTAATATATAGCAAAGTTACACAATAATTTACATAGAAACCATTGTCAACTGATTTATCTTCATTAAAACTATTTAATAGTGAGTAAAACTGTTCATATATCGCTGAAGTCACACAAATATTTATTTTGAGCATTAGCGCGCCATCTGAATTTAAAATTCGAAACTATTATAAAGGCTTAATATTTCTTTTTAAAATAAACAATTTCTATTGCCCTTACTGCAATAGAAAAAAAAATAATGGGAGGGCCTGGCTCATCAGTGGTGAACCCTCCCAGCGGTTTCGCCAGTTTAATCTACCATACCGCTGTTAAATTGCATTTTCGTTCTTCCTTTTATAGTGATACTGATTCTAGACTCTTGGAATGGGGGTATTTTAGATGGACTATGGACATAAGCTTTGAGGACAGTAGAATTACATTCAATTATAAATACAGAGTGATCCAAAAGTCTTGCACAACTTTAAAAATTTATAACTCCGCGAATATTTGCGCTAGAGCAATGCGTAAACACCATTGTGTTCATGATGCAATGGGAATTTTTAAGGCAAATAATGAAAATTTCGAAATTCATTTCAGTTACAAATTTATTCGCTGGATGGCGCTCTATCAGAATCAGAGATTCAGCGGCCAAATTGTTTGATAAATTGAAAAATATAACTGATCGACCCGTATTTTTCCTTTTTGAATACTAGGTAAGAACATAATAAAATCAAATGAAAAATTAATAAAACACCATTTCGTCAAATGTAGAAGAATTGGATGACGATTTTTAAATGCAATATTCTCATGTTCAGCAATGGCATCAGCCTTGCACAATATTGACATGGACCCAGAGCAGCAGCTTTACGGATCCAAGATAGAGGACATTGCGACTGCTGTAATATAGATGCATGTGAATAATACTAGCACAGCACAATAGTCCTTTGGACTTCGTGCTTTTGTAACAATAAGTAAAAAAAATAATAATAAATCAGTACTTATTGTGACATTGTTGTCTTTTGACTTATATGCCTAAAATTGTATATCTTGTTTCCTTCAAATATCTATAGATCCTTTTAATTCCAGTTAAGTGTATTTCTCTTGGATCATTACTATACTGAGATAAATTGCTGACGTTGAAGGATATGTCCGGTCGAGTACCCGTAGAAAGGTACATAAGTGATCCAATCATTTCCTGGTAAACAGTTTTAAATACTGGCTTAGAGTCCAAATACTCATCCAAATTTTGATTTTGAACTAGGTGTCTTCACACTGTTGCATTCTTCAAGTCCAAATCAGTGAAGAATTGTATCAATATAATGAGTCTGAGATAGATAAAATCCATCTTCTGCCATTTTTATTTCAATTCCAATAAATGTTTCGCCATCTTACTTTTCTGTTTAGTAACATATTTTTCTATTTCTTAGGCTAGGTTGTCATTAATTTTCTTACTGGTTCCAGCAATGATGAGGTCATCAACATATAAACCCAGTATTGCATACTCTTCTCCTCTCTGGAGTTTATTTATTTATTTATTTCAACACAAAAAACGCGATATCCCGGTTAGGGATAATTGAGTCGATTTACATTTTTTTTAAAGAAACAGTTACTATTGGAGTTTATAGACACATGATAAAATCTATCTACTGCCCTTTTTTTTTCAATTCCAATAAATGGTTCGCTATCTTTCTTTTCTGTTAGAGTAACATTTTTTTCTATTTCTGAGGCTAGGTTATCATTATTTTTCTTACTAGTACCATCAATGATGATATTGTGAAATATGAATGCATCGCCATTTGGAAAGGAAGCGCAGGGGGAGGCCCGGGAGGAGTACGCGCGGATTAGGTTGTTCTTAGCTGTTTTTTGTAAACATACTGCGCTAGCTCCCGTTATTATCTTCTTTATAACCTTAATTTAAATAAACTATATTTAATCTCAACATCGAATTCTATTTAATTTATTCTACTCTACAAAGTGGCGAAGATCAGCTGGGTACCTAAAGAAGAAGAACGCTCTATTAGTAGAAGCAGAAGATTACAAGGACTTGCCCCCGACAACACAGCGACGATGAACAACAGAAGCGAGGTGACCACTCAGGTGAGTCCACTCTTTTGTCAGAATGTGGTGCGGAACCCTTCCATGTTCTCTGGTGAGATCAGCGAAGACCCCCAAGCCTGGCTGAAAGGTTATGAGAGAGTGGCAAGACATAACCATTGGGACGATTCGCTCAGTCTGGCTAACGTGTACTTTTATCTACACGGTACCGCTCAACGGTGGTACAAAAATAATGAGGAAAATATCCCATCGTGGGAGATATTTAAAGACCAACTAGGATCCGTATTTGGGAAGAAAGATAACCTGCGGCGTCAAGCCGAGCAAAAGCTAAAGGTGCGAGCTCAAACGAGGGGCGAAACCACTGAATTTTATATCCAAGATGTTTTGCGACTCTGCAGGGAAGTAGATGCACAGATGTCAGAAGAAGAGAGACTATCTCATCTGATGAAGGGAGTAGCAGAGGAAGTCTACCGGTATCTTCTGCCGAGAGACATAGCGACGACGGATCAGTTTATCGCAGTGTCGTCGCGTTGTGGCGCTCCAAGGACGACGAGTGACAGCCTCAAAATTCGAGCGCTTGCCCAATGTTACCTCGCTCGGTGACCTGGGGGACGTGACGGATCTACAGTCTCTGATAAGACAGATCGTTAGAGAAGAAGTGCAGCGGGCCCTAGCACCGCCACGGGAAGAACCAAGAATCTCCTCCCTTGAGGAAATAGTGAAGGAGGAAGTCGACAAAGTCCTCGCTCCCATGTCGGGGATAAATACCTTCCCAATGGAATCGGCGGCGAGGTCAGCACCACGGAACTATAGAAAGAACACCTGGTATGCACCTAAGGTCGAAGCAAGTGGCTCAAGAGTCGAAGTACGGGACACTAATGAGTGGAGGACCCCAGACAGCACGCCCGTATGCTCCCACTGTGGACGGCCCGGCCACGTTGTCCGCTATTGCCGCGACAGGAGGAGGTTACTTGATGAGAGAAGAGACGAAATGTACCAAGATCGGGCCAGGACAATGAAGAACTCCGGACGCAACAATAACTCAAACGACGCTGATCAAAGAGTCAACACCAGACGTTATCGCAGCCCCTCCCCTTCTCCTAGACGCGGAAGTTCCTCTGGTCGCAGTGCTACAAGACGAGCCAGCCAGTCTCCTCGGCGTTTACAATCGGAAAACTAAGAGCCGCGCCCTCAAATGGAGGTGAGGCCGCTGCACAACCTATAATTCCTCCCCTGTCGACAGTCGTGAAAATGACGAACAACTACATTGACATTAAAATTGAAGACGACACAATACGGGCTCTGGTGGATTCCGGAGCCTCCTATTCTGTTATATCCGAGCGGTTCAGAGTAGAACTGAAAAAGACGATGTTTGCCGAAACCGACGTTGTATTGAAAGTTGCTGACGATAAGGTGGTCAAATCCAAAGGACGCTGCACTTTGAAGTTGGAAGTAAATGGACATCCGGAAAACTTTGAATTCGTCGTTTTGGAAAATTGCAGTCACGATGTGATTCTAGGCTGGGATTTCTTCAAGGCGACCAACGCGGTTATCGACTGCGGTCTGGGCGAACTACAACTGGACGACCTACCAGACCTGGACGCCGAGGGTAGAGATGACGGAGTGTACGCTATCCAAGACTTCGTTATCCCCGGGAGATCGTCGCAGAGGATAAGCGTCGTCAATAGATCTCTCGTAGGAATTGTTAACATGGAGGTTACCTGTTCTAAAGAAATATTCATTCGAAAAGACGTGATATTTCCTTCTTCATTGATTGAATTTGAAGAAGGAATTGGAAAAATTTGGATAACTAACGGCGGACTTCAACCTCAAATGATTCCGAAAGGAATGAACTTGGGTAGAATGTGCGATATTGAGACGGAACACGTGTGCCTCTTGAGTGTGGAGCCTGAAAGTTTTTCAAGGGAGAGAAGAGAAGATGACCACAGCGACTACCTGTTATCTCTAATCAACCCCGATCTGCCCAAGAAAAAAAAAGAAGATTTAATGGGGCTGCTGTTGTCTTTTAAAAGAGTTTTCCTTCCCACGATGAAAAACGCAAACAAGGTACAGAACAGAGTGAAGCACAGAATTCACACCGGCGACCATCCCCCTATAAAGCAGCGCCCATATCGGGTATCTAAAAGAGAGCGAGAAATAATGCAGAAGGAAGTAGATACCATGCTTGAAATAAAAGTAATTCAGCCATCTGAGAGTCCCTGGTCAGCCCCTGTGGTGCTGGTCAAGAAGAAAGACGGCACATGGAGATTCTGCGCGGACTTCCGGCGGCTAAATCACATCACCAAGAAAGACGTTTATCCATTGCCCCGCGTTGATGACGTTCTGGATCATCTGTCATCCGCCAGGTATTACTCGACCATGGACCTGAAGACCGGGTACTGGCAGGTGGAGGTGGACGAGCGAGACCGCGAAAAGACTGCCTTTGTTACTCCGGATGGGTTGTACGAGTTCATGGTAATGCCGTTTGGATTGTGCAACGCGCCTGCCACATTCGAAAGGATGATGGATAATGTGCTCATGGACCTCAAGTGGAACATTTGTTTGTGCTATTTGGACGACATCGTGGTCTACTCTGATACCTTTGAGGAACATTTAGAACGTCTGTCTAAGGTTCTGAGCTGTCTTCAACAAGCGGGGCTTACAATCAATCCGGATAAATGTCTGTTTGGATCAACAAGAATAAAAATCCTGGGTCATGTGGTAGATAAGGATGGCATACAACCCGACTCCGAAAAGGTCGAAGCCATAAAGAAGTTCCCTGTACCCAAGTCCGTCTGTGATATTCAAAGCTATTTAGGATTGTGCTCCTACTACAGAAGGTTTATCAAGAATTTCTCCAAAATCGCTGCTCCTCTAGAAATTCTTCTGAAAAAAGATCAAAAGTTTATTTGGACACAAGAGCAAAAAGATTCATTCGAGTCCCTGAAGAAAGCTCTGATGCAGAAGCCGGTACTAGGACATTTTAAATAAAGTGCCATCACCAAACTTCATACCGACGCCAGTAGCTACGGCTTTGGTGCTGTTCTGGTACAGATCCAGGAGAATCAAGAAAATCTTATTGCTTATGCCTCCAGAACACTTTCCAAGGCGGAAAAGAACTACTCCACCACTGAACGAGAATGCCTAGCAGTCATTTGGGCAATTGGAAAATTCCGTCCATATTTATATGGAAGGCCCTTTGAGGTTGTTTCGGACCATCATTCTTTGTGCTGGTTGGCTGGTCTGAAGGACCCTTCTGGAAGACTAGCAAGATGGGCCCTCAAACTACAAGATTTCGACGCAACCATCACCTATAAAAGCGGGGTCAAGCACAAAGACGCGGATTGCCTATCGAGATACCCGCTGCCAGAGTCGCCTGCTCTGACGTCGCTTACATTAGTAAGAGAACAACAGAATCTAGATCCTGATATAACAAAAATTTCAAATGCCTTAAACCAGGGTGAAGGGGCCGAGAGATTCGAAATGAAGGACGGTCTATTCTATAAGCGTAATTTTGATCCATTGGGTAGACGTTTGCTGTTGGTTATACCGAAGTGTATGAGACCAGGTATCCTGAAGGAGTTCCACGATGTTCCGACCGCGGACCACCTAGGTTTTGCAAGGACCTACGACAGAATAAGAAAGAGATACTTCTGGCCGGGACTTTACAACAACGTTCGACGTTATGTCGCCCATTGCAAGGAGTGCCAGCGAAGAAAGGGAGAAAACAAACTGCCTGCTGGAAAACTAATTCCCATTCAACCCCCGTCATTTCCGTTCCAGAAAATAGGCATGGACCTGCTTGGGAGGTTTCCCCTTTCGGACAAAGGAAATCGATGGATAATTGTATGTACAGATTATTTGACCAAATATGCAATCGCCAAAGCCCTGCCATCTGGTACGGCTGCAGAAATCGCGACTTTCATACTGGAAGAAGTAATTTTGAAGCATGGCGCTCCACGCGAAATAATAACTGACAGAGGTCGGGCCTTCATGTCTCAGATGGTCAAAGAAGTCACTTCCCGTTGCAAGATAAGCCACCTTTTCACCACGGCTTATCACCCTCAAACAAACGGATTGACAGAGAGGCTGAATAAGACCCTGGGTGACATGCTCTCCATGTATGTGGACGCCGAGCAGAGGGATTGGGACAGCGTTCTGCCGTATGTCATCTTTGCATACAACACGGCCCAACAAGGAAGTACCAGATTTTCTCCTTTCTTTTTGGTTCATGGTCGCGAGGCCGAGACCCTCCTTGATGTCCTGCTGCCTTATGAAGACGAAACATCGGATCATGACTCTGGAGGTCAGATGGTAACCAAGGCAGAAGAAGCACGGCAGCTCGCTCGGATACACATTTCGAGAGCTCAGGAGAATAACAAGTACCATTACGACTAGGTGCATCGATCTGTTGAGTACCGGGTTGGGGACCTCGTCTGGGTGTTCACCCCTGTTCGAAAGACAGGGTTGTCCGAGAAATTACTAAAGAAATACTTCGGGCCGTATAAGATAACGAGGAAGGTGTCGGAAGTGAATTATGAAGTGGAAGCTCTGGAACAAAGTTCAAGACGGAGGAGACGCAGCCAGAAGGACGTCGTCCATGTGCTCCGGATGAAGCCCTACAGAGATCCTGGCCAACAGCTGGTGACCGGAGACTACAATAGCTGGGACAGCGAGGACGCTGTCGACATCCTGGAGGGAGGGGCTGTGAAATATGAATGCATCGCCATTTGGAAAGGATGCGCGGGGGGAGGCCCGGGAGGAGTACGCGCGGATTAGGTTGTTCTTAGCCGTTTTTTGTAAACATACTGCGCTAGCTCCCGTTATTCTCTTCTTTGTAACCTTACTTTAAATAAACTATATTTAATCTCAACATCGAATTCTATTTAATTTATTCTACTCTACAATATCATCTACATATAAACCCAGTATTGAACACTATTCTCCTTTCTGGAGTCTATAGACGCATGGATCACATTTGGTTCTAATCATTCCCAAATAGTATAAAATTTCATTGATCTTTTTGTTTCAACATTTTCCTGATTGCGGTAGACCATACAGGCTTTTTTCCAATTTACACACTTTGTTTTCTTCTCCTTTTTGCATAAAGCCATCTGGCTGTCTCATGTATGCTGTCTCTTCTAACTCACCATAGAGATAAGCTGTCTTCACATCATAAGTCTTTATGATTAAATCCTGTTGCGTTGCAATAGCTACTATTGTTCGCAAGCTTTCCTTTTTGAGTACAGGTGAGAAAGATTCCTTATAATCCACACCATATCTTTGATTGCATCCAACAGCAACCAGTCTGGCCTTTATTTTATATATGCCATCATTTGATGTTTTTTCGTACTGTAGACCCATTTACTATTGATGACTTTCATACCATTTCCCCTTGGTACTAGAGTCTATACTTCATGTTTCTCTATCTCACTGAGCTCTTCTTTCATTGCTTTGTGCCATTCATTTCTTTCTCCACTATCCATTGCTTCTTTAAAGTTCTCCGGGATATAATGATCTATTTCCATAATTAAGTTTGCATCATTCCTATCCTTTATTCTTTGTGAGCCTCAAACTCCTTATTTTATCAATTTCCTTTCTTTTTCTTCAAGTCTTGCTTTGTGCCATTCTTCTAAGGTGCTCTTTTTTTCTCCTTTCTTTCTTCCTATTTTCACGCATCTTTCCTGTATCGGTTCAGTTTGTGATGAGTCATTTTCACAGTCACCACCTGGTTTTATTGAAGTATTCTCCTGAGACTTCATTTTACTCTCTGTGAAAGGATTGTCTTCTTTCAAGATAAGAAAGTCTTTAGTAACTATTTCTTCACAATTTTCTTTATAGGTCAAATTATCACAATTAGTATCTTCCTGAATGTAATTTGCAAAATCAATTCCTCTCTCATCTTCACAAAATTTTACTGAGCTGACTTAATGAATTCTCTTTGTCTTTATATTATATATTCTGTAGGCTTTTCTTTTTGTGGAATAACCAATAAATATTCCCTTTCTGCCCTTTGGGGAAAACTTGTTTCTTCTTGGTTTGCTCTCATGCCAATTTGTCAAACATACAAATATTCGAATGTGTTTGACCGATGGTTTCCTGCCATTCTATCTCTGTATAGGTGTATGGTGCATGATAGACCTGTGGGGAGTACAATTCTTAATGTAAACAGCTGTAGCAATTGCCTCTGCCCAAAACTTTATGGGTAATTTTGAACCAATTATTAAGGTTCTCGCTGTATCTATAATGTTGGTGTTTTTGGGGGTAAAAAAATAAAATGTTACTTAAATATATTTTTTATGTTATATTTATGCATAGAAACTACAAAAGTAAAGTTTAAAAATTAAGAAGAAATACAAAAAAGGAATCAAGAAGGCACTAACACAGTTGCCAATTGTTAAAAATCATATGCTAGCTAATCTTATCATCATCAATTTATATTTATTCATATATCTATATAATTTATTTACATAGAGAAATATTCTTTGAATTAATATACCTAACATATAAGAGTCCTATTCACTCTCTCTGCGACTCCATTACTTTGCGGTGAGTATCTGGTGATAAGTTGGTGATGGATCCCATTTTTCTTGAAAAGTCCTTTAAATCTAGAGCTACAAAATTCAATTCCATTGTCGGTTCTCACATCTTCTATTCTAAGACTTAATTCGTTTTCGACTCTTGCTTTGAATTCCTCAAATATTTCAAAGGTCTCATCTTTTGATCTCAGGAAATATATAAATCCTCCTAAAGATTGAAGTGGCATTTGTCCACATAAATCCATATGAATCAACTGCAGGGGCTTAACTGCATAATTTTCCATAATATTATATTGCATCTTTACCAGTTTTCCCATTATTCATGCTTCGCACTCTGGTAACCTTTCAAATTTTAGATCCAATCCTCTTACAATATTTCCTCCCGGAAAATTGTCCATCTATTGTCTAGCCTTAGATTTGGCCCAGCCACCTTTCCAGCAAAACACCTCTTTGGTAGATTGTGATAATTCGATTAGATCCGTGTGGATCTCATGGAATAAAGTCCGCCCTAGACTGACGAGGGCCATTAGCCCGAAACCATGGTCTCTAGGTGGACGCTTCTCAGTTTGCCAAAGCTGGTGTTGTGGCTTTGTCACCGACCCGAGGCCGCTAGTTGCGACAACGGTCAATAGATAACGTCAGGTTTTGACGTTTATTTTGACGGGAGAGGCGCCCTATGCTTCTATAGAATATATAGAGTCTTCTTGTACAAATTTACATCCCCACATTTTTTACTAGCTTTGCAGACCCTACTTAAATGACCCAGTTTTTTTACATTTTAAAACAAGTCTTTGTTCTATGAGGGCAAACAGAGGCCACGTGTGAATGTCTTTCACCACATCTATAACACATTATTTCTCCTCTATGTCTGAAAGGCCTATGCTGCGCCTTACTATTATTGTACTCACCCTTTTTTATCCTTTCCATTCACAGGGGATATTTTGGCCACTAATTTATCTTGTAATTCTCATGCATTTATCTCCGCCAGTTCGAACGAGATCGCCACTGCAAAACTTTATCCAGGGTGACATCGTCGTTCTCTTGCAGTAGCTTCTTTTGCAGGCTTTCCGACTTGATTCCAGCCACAAACCGGTCTCGCACCATGTTTCCCAGCATATCGCCGAAATTACAATTTATTGCTAAATGTTTCAATTCTCTAAGATTTTCCGAAATTGATTATCCTTCCTGTTGAATTCTCTTCAAAAATCTGCATAGCTGTGGTATCACTTTCTTCTTTGAATCCAAATGCAGCTTAATTCTTTGAATGATAGTATCATAGGGTTGATCTTTCATTAGGCCGAGAAGAAAATGTCGTTTCCCAGCTTCAAAGTTCAGAATCTAGTAGCGAGGTAAAAATCGGCACTTTACTCTCCTCCTTCATATCATTTGCCATAAAGGAAGCCTCAAATTTTTGTACAAAAAGATCAAAGGTATCCTCCACTGGGCTATAGCATCTAAAAGGTACTATTAACTTTGAACTGGTCATTTTTATCTTTTCTACTCCTTTTTTTTCTTGATTCAGATAGTTTCCAAGATGTAGTAGTTATACTTGCGTAGACGCGTTTTCCTCAGCTTTTTACTGGCTCTGTAGATCCCGCATCCTCGTCGCCACTTTTGTTGTGTCGTAATTAGGCGTACAACAGCTCAAACTTGACCATTACTCTTTATTTAGCTCTTATTCTTGACGTTTGGCTAACAACAAATGTCCAATTTATAATCACATATATTTTTACATAATGAGGCTTTAAAGAATGCAAATAATCTTCATCTATTTACATACACAACAGTTAATATATAGCGAGAAGAGTAGAGGACTGAGCACAGATCCCTGAGGTGCACCAGCCCATGTTCTTCGGTCCTTGGAAAATGCTCCATTGACCCGAACCTTTATCCTTCTTCCCCTTAAAAAGTCTGCAATCCAGATTAAGGTTTTTCCTCTTACTCCGATGTTGTGCAGCCTTTCAAATAATTTCTCCCTCTACACTGGATCAAAAGCTGAGGTCATATCCAGGAATACGGCCGTTGTCTTCTTTGGCGGTTTTTCCTGGAAAGAATCTATTATTGATTGGCAGAAGTAGAACAGTTGATCAGTTGTACAGTGTCTGTATCTATAGGCAGTTTGGTAGAAGTTTGTTTTATTATTGTTAGTGAGCCAGACTGTTGAAATTGGTAAACAAATCAATTTAAAATAATCTGTGATGTAAAATATGTTCCTTTTTGACTAAGTTTGTTTTGTTGATGTTGTAGTAATAGCTTAGAATATTGAAGCTCAACTTTTCTTCATTTGTTAAGTTAATTAGATTGTTCAACCTCTCCTTGTATTTGAATAATAAATTTGTTTGAATTAATAAGCTGCAGTTATGCTAAATTAAAATTCAAAATACAACACAGACTATGAGCCTAGAGTGGATAATTCGTTCTGTTATTTTACAAAGTATGCTGGAAAGAGCAATTGACCGATAGTTCTTGCATTCCTTGGCATCTTTGTTTGGTTTCAGTATTGGCACTATGATAGATATATTCCAATTCTTTGGTAGTTTACCAGTTTGCCATGAAATGTTCAGTATTCGTAGGAGTTGAGTTTTAGCTTTGTCTCCAAAGTGTTTAATCATTTGACCAAAGATTAGATCATCTCCTGGTGACCTCTTGGATTTAATTTTTCTATTGATGAGTTTATCTCATTCAGTGTGAAGTCTCTCTCTTCTTGGGATGATCTTGTTGATGGTAATTTCTTGCTTGTTTAACTAACTTGTTTATATTATTTTTTAGAGTCCTGTCTTCATTCGAATAGCTGAGTCTGGAAGTGCTTGAAAGATATTCAGCAATTATGTCAACCATCTGTTTGTTCGTCCTGGTTGTTCTATTCATTTCGGTTAGAGTATTGGAGGATTGGTGCTGGTTTTGATTGTTTTCTAACACTCTAATTATATTCCAGTGATGTTTGTCCTTTCTTGGATCCATTTTTTCGCAAAATTCTGCCCATTTTCTCTCTCTTGTTTGAATATCCAAATTTATTGTTCTATTTTGTGACTAATTTCAATGAGTTCCTTTATGTTTTATTCTGTTTTATATGTTTTAAGAAGTTCATTGATATTGTCTCTCTTCTCTGCAATCATTGCCTATGGATATGTTCGAAGAGAATTTTTCCACGTTTTTGCCAAGCGTTCTGTAATTTAATTCTTCGTTGCACAGTTCTTCAAGCTTTTCTGTGAAATTTTTCCAGTGTTCTTTTATTCTGTTGGACATTCTCAATTTTGAAGTTTAGGGTTGTTAAAATTGGTCTGTGGTCACTGATTGCACTTTTCAGGATTTTCCATTGTGCTGTGGGTGCGATGTTGTAATTTATCGCTGTGATGTCTATTGCGGATTCTGTGCCTGTGTACTTGGATAGATAGGTGTTCTTTTCGTTATTTAACGGTGTAAGGTCGAGGTCGGTTAGCATGTCCTCAACCTGCTGACCTTTTTTATCCTGGACAGGTGATCCCCAAGTTGGACTTTGGCGTTAAAATCACCGAGTATGATTGTGATATCCGAAGACGCTTCACTTAATTTCTCTATCAGGCCTGGATTGATGCTAATATTATCGGGGTGATAAACATTTATGATTGATATTGTTTTATCTGGGAGATAGATTTCTACTGCCTGAACTTCTGTCGTGCTTTCTGTAGGCTTACTCTGATTATAGGCGATTTCCTTAAATTTGATTTCTGAAGTTTTAGTCAAAACGGCAAGTCCTCCTTCAAATTTTCCCAGTCTGTCCTTTCGTAGTGTTGTATAACCTTTGATATTGAATCTCAGATTCTGATTCAATTTTGTCTACTGAAGACAAGCAATATGCACATTGTTGTCACGGAGAAGACAAGTCAGCTCTTCAGTTTTCCTTTGGGTGCCATTTATATTGAGCTGTAGTAGATTGAATTGTGTCCTAGTAGTAGATTTTTCATCAGGAGCCCGGGCTGCAGCTCTTGACGCGGCGGTTACCCCGGATGCGGTAGCATTATTGGAGATATCGGTTTTGCTTTTCATTGGAAAATGGGTGCCGTTGCCACGTTAGTCACCTTGGAAACGAACCAGAATTTGTTCAAATATTCCAAGGACCAAGGGGGAACCGCAGGAAGGTGTGGTCGGACTTCTCCCTCCCCCCCCCCCCCCTGGAATGCCGTTACTACAGGATGAAGCCCTCTTTGTGATTTTTTTCTATTGCGATTCAGAATCTGCCACTGAAGCTTTACGAGCGTTTTGTTCCATTAAAGGTATTCGAAGCGGTAAAGGACCCAATAGTTGCTACTATATAAAGCGAATGATTAAAAATTTCGAGGAAACTGGATCTCTGGAAGCAAAACCTCGGAGTGGAAGACCATCGACATGCAATTCAGTGGTTGTTACGGTTTTGCAGAATGTTGAAGCTACTGAAACGTTATCCACGTGTGGAGAAGTAAGTACTTGACAAGTTTCTCAACAAACGGAGATTTCGTATGGAACAGTTTGGAGAGAACACACATTTAGAATTTTTCTTTAAAAATACCCAAACAAAATTCAAAGTTTTCACGAGTTGAAAGTCAGCGATTTTGAGAAGCGTCAAGAATTCGCTGCATGGGTTTTCCGGCAAATTGATATTGATGAAATCTGGCTGTCGAAAGTTCTGTGGACAGATGATGCTCACTTTTCTCTAAACGGAGAATTTAACATTCAGAACAGCCGCATTTGGGCAACAGAAAACCCTAGGATTTTTACAGAAATGCCACTTCATCAGAGTTACAGTTTTGTGTGGGTTCACTTTTTCTTTTATTATTGAACCATTTTTCTTTGAAAAATCAATGGAATAACTTTTAAAACTGTTTCCGTAACTGGTGAACGTTATGTATAACTTTTGAGAGAAAAGGGTATTCCCATATTGCAGAACAGACAAGCACTAAGCGAAATAACATTCGTGCAAGATGGAGGACCTCCTCATATCTTCCGCAGTGCCAAACAATTGCTGAAGGGTACGTTCGGTGAAAATCGGGGGATAAGTCGTCACAGTGGCCTCCAAGATCACCAGACTTGACGCCTTACAATTTCGGTTATGGGGGTACATTAAGTCGCGTGTTTATCGATGCCGGCCTACCACATTGGCCATGTTGAAGGCTTCTATCAGATGGCACGTTTTATAAACTTCAACAGAAATATTATTTAATGCTGTCCATTCTGTCATCTATCGTCTGCAGGCGGTGTTTGAGAATGAAGGGCGCCACATTGAGCAAGGATTGTGACCTAATACAAGAGAGAAGGCAGTTACCTTATGTGTTATATAAGCTGGCATGCATTATACTATATACCAATATTTTGCAGCTCTTTGTGTTGGGTTATGGGAATAATAAATGCTGTCCTTACATCTTGACTCTTTTTTTTTCTTTTTTTTTTTTTGTGAACAGTAATTTTTTTGTTTATCATTTGCCCACATTTTATATTATGTCGTGCAGACCAAAGTGTTATAACTTCTCGAATAACACTGGTACACACAATTTTACCCCTTATGTTTAGTTTATCGCTTTTCGCTCATTAGAACAAATAGCATAAGAAATATTCTCTGTACCCCCCCAACTTTATAAATTTTGCGGAAAAAAATTATACAAAATGATTTTACTACCACGTTTTTCAAGGCAAAATGTCGATTTAAAATTGATTTTTATTTGAGGGGACACATTTTTAAAATTGTGTACAGTATAATAAACAATGATAACATTTGACAACCCCATAGGATATTTGGAATAAAGTACGACAAATATATATTGTCACTCCCCTCTATATTTCATTTGTTGGATGATGACAAATATCCAGTTAAATAGTCAAGGGTCGCCAATTATTCCTTATAGCAAGAAATCCTATTAGTAGTGCCTTCATAATTTTTGGTACTATATTAACATTTCAAAAAATCGTGTTTTGATATCAGTAGTGGTTTTGAAACATTCAATCTATTTCACAAAACTCCATCAAAATATTTTTTGCTACATGTTTTAATTTGCATATACCTATTTTAAATATCTCAGATTGTATTTAAAAATCATCAACCAATTCTACTTTTGGCGAAATGGTGTTTTATTAAAAAATCATTTAATATTATTAGGGTTCTTTCCTGGTATTCAAAAAGGAAAAATACGTGTCGATCAGTTATATTTTTCAATTTATCAAACAATTTGGCCGCTGAATCTCTGATTCTGGTAGAGCGCCATCTAGCGAATAAAATTGTAATTAAAATCAATTTCGAATTTTTCATTATTTTCCATAAAAATACCATTGCATCCTGAACACAATTGTGTTTACCGCCTTTCTCTAGCGCAAATATTCGCGGAGTTATTAATTTTTAAAGTTGTGCGGGACTTTTGGATCACCCTGTATATACAGCAATATATCTCTCGCTGAGGTTACACAAGTATTTACATAGTACCATTGTAAACAATATTCTTTCCAATTGATACTATTCAGAGGAGAGTGAAACTGTTCATATATCACTTCGGTTACAAAAGAATTTACATATCAACCATTGTCAAATTTAGTCGTTTCGTTTGAAACTATGCAATAGTGGGTAAAACTCTACATATATCGCTGAGGTTATACAAGAATTTACATAGCAACGATTGTCAACTATATTTTTTATTTAAGCTACACAATATTTGGTATAACTGTTCATATATCGCTGAGGTTACAAAAGTATTTATTGAGCACACATTGACAAATATATTCTTTCTAATTAAAGCTATGCAATAGTGAGTAAACAGCTCATATATTTTTGAAAATACTCAAGAATTTACATAGCAACCATTCTCAAATTTAGTCGTTTTGATTGAAACTATGCAATAGTGATTAAATCTGTTCATATATCGCTGAGGTTATACAATAATTCACATAGCAACCATTGTCAACTTTATTTACTTAATTAAAGCTACCCAATTTTCTGTATAACCCCTCATTAATCGCTGTGGTTACATGAGAATTTATATAGAAGCTTGTCAACTATATTATTCCTAATTCTAATTACGCAATATTTGATTTAACTGTTCATGTATCGCTGAAAGTACGCATGAATTTCACATAGCAACAATGGTAAACATAATTTTTCTTGATAAAATATATACAATAGCGATTTAAACCTGTTATATATCACTGAGGTTATACAAGAATTTACATAGAAACCATTGTCAAATATATTTTTCTTGAATAAATCTATGCGATCGTGGGTAAAACTGTTCATATATCCCTGAAGTTACACTAGAATCTACATAACAACCATTATCAAATATATTATTCATTAAAACTATGCAATAGGGATTAAAACTGTTCATATATACCTAAAGTTACGCAAGAATTTACATAGCAACCATTGTCAACTATATTCTTTTAAATAAAACTGTGTTATCGTGAGTAAAGCTATTTATATTTTGCTATTGTTACACAAGAATTTACAAAGCAATCATTGTAAACCTAATTCCTTTAGATTCAATCTATGCAATAGTGAGGTTAAATTTTCATCTATCGCTGAGATTTGCACAAGAATTAACATAGCAACAATTTTCAACTAAATTTTTCTTAGTTGAAACTATGCAAAAATGAGTAAAACTATATATATATATATATCGCTAAAGTTACTCAAGAATTCACATAACAACTATTATAAACTATATTTTTCTTAATTAAAACTATGCAATAGAAAAAAAATATTTTTATACACCGTTGAAGTTACAGAATTAATTTACATCGCACCCATTGTCGGCTATATTCTTCCTGGAATAGTAAATAAACAGTTCAAATATCGCTAAATTACACTAGATTGTATAAAGAAACCATTAACAACTCTATTCTTCTGATTTAAAACTATGCTATCGTGAATAAAGCTGTTCATATTTTGATTATTTTTTGATAGTTCATTGATTTGAACTATGCAACAGTGAAAAACTGTTCATTTATCGCTAAGGTGTTACAGAATAATTTATTAAGCAACCATTGTCAACTATATTCTTTTGGATTTGAACTCTCCATAGTGAATAATCTGTTCATATATCGCTGAGGTTACACAAGAATTTACATAACAACCATTGAAAACTATTTTCCTCTTATTTAAAACTATGCAATAGTGAGTAAAACACCTCATATAGCGTTGTCAATACTTAAGAAATTACATAGCAACCATTGTCAACGTGATTCTTCTTGATTAAAGCTATGCAATAGTTAGTAAAACTGTTCAAATATCACTGTGGTCACACAAGAATTTACATAGAAACCATTGTCAAATATATTTTTGAATTAAATCTCTAAACAATATTTGGTATAACTGTTTATATTACGTTGAAGTTACACAAGAATTCACATGAAAACAATTTTCAACTATATTCTTCTTGAAAAAAAGCTATGCGATCGTGAGTTAAACTGTTCATATATCCCTAATGTTACACAAGAATCTACATAACAACCATTATCATCTATATTTTTTATTAAAACTCTGCAATAGTGATTAAAACTTTTCATATATTGTTCAAATCACACAAAAATATACATAGCATGGATTGTCAAAAATATTCTTCTCAATTAAAACTATTCAGAAGCGAGTAAAACTGTTAATATATCGCTGAGGTTACACAAGAATTCACATAGCAACCATTTTCAACTATATTCTTCTTACTTAAACTATGCAATAATGAGTGAAATTGTTGATATATCGCTGAAGTTACACATGTATCTACATAACAACCATTATCAACTATATTTTTCTTGATTTAAAACTATGCAATAGCGAGTAAAACTGTTTATATACCGCCGAAGTTATATAAGAATTTACATAGCAACAATTGTCGGCTATATCTTTCCTAATTAAACCTATGATATAGTGAAAAAACATTTCAAATATGGCTGAATTACACCAGAATGTACCTATTAACCAATAACAACTATAATCTTAATTTAGACAATATTAACGTGAGTGAAACTGTTCATTTATAGCTGAGATTACATAAGAATTTCCATATCAATCATTTTCAACTATATTCTTTTTTCTTAATTACTATTATTTAATAGAGAGAAATTAGGATAACCCAGGCCACTGGAGAGCAAGAAACGACAACCGCCCGGTCTGTCCAGCTAACCAGTAGAAACTAGTTACAAAACCGTATTGATCTTCAAAGAACCATCCATGACGATCCGCGAGCCACTGAAGTCTGGCCAGGATACATCTCTCAAACACTTTGGCCATAGTGTTGAATAAAGCAATAGGTTTGTATTTCTCCAGCTGACTGTTGGTTGAATTGGAGGGTTTAGGCAGGAGTATGAGGCGGCCTTCTTTCCATGGACGGGGGAAGTGGCCCATACGGAGGCATTTGGTGAACAATTCGGCTAGCAGGAATTGCAAGGAAGGGCCGCCCAGTTCTAGGCATTTTGAACCAAGACCGTCAGGGACCGGGGCTTTCCTTTTTCCACAGGGATAAATGGCTCGCAAAACTTCCCAGGGTTTGAATTCAGGTTCGTCTGAGTGCGCAGAAATTGCATTCCTTTGCGGGTGAGGTCTGGTGTCAGGTAGGAAAAAGTGATTCAACACGGCCTGGCAAGTCTCACGAGGATTGATTGTAAGGAGAGCCGTTATCATGTTTGAGAAGTGGCGGACCTCTGGGGGAGCCGCGTCCGCGGGCGATAAATCGATGTATGGCACTCCAGGACGTGGATGACACCTCCTCGCAGAGATTAAACCAGGATTTACTTTTAGCTTTCCGTATAGCCGCCTTCAGTCGATTATGGCACGCTCGGTATAAAACGCGGAAGAAGTTCTTAATAGGACACCGGACACTCTGACTGTAACGGTGGAGGGAGATAACCAACCTTCTGATCCGACTCAGTTCGGGGGTCCACCACGGCTTTGACGGTCTTGTAGTATTGGAGCGTCTCCCCATGGAAGAGTCACAAGCTGATTGCAGGATGGAAGTAAGAAGGAGGACCACCCTGTCAATATATAGGGTAGTTACCTGGTGGAGAGAAGAGTTGAGGAAGGATTTAAAGGTCTGTTCTTTACATGGGGATTCAGCCCAAGAGGAGTTTGTCTCGTTATTGACCATGTCTAGGAATGTAGTCCAGATAGGTATATGGTCAGTGAAGGCCATCTCATCTAATAAACCTCTAGTGGCATGGATAGCCAGTCAGCTGGATGACAGAGTGACATCTATAGAAGAATATAAAGACCCATTTGACCAGGTCGAGTCCACAGGGGGTCCCAGGAAATGAAGATCATTGAAGCTGGCGAACTCTTCAAGATTAGCACCTCGGAAGTCCATCCTCGCACCGATGTCCCAGGTAGGAGAGTGGGCGTCAGTGTCCATACCCAGGATCACTAGAAGAGAGGCCCGTCTTATCGTATCTTCCAGAAGAGGGATGAAATCATCGGCAGCTCTAGTGCCAGTAGGCCGAGTACACCGCGATGATACTCTGCTCTAGACATATGGCTATGGAGGTTATGGCGGTATCTGAGGAGGTTAGAGGGATGGGATGAAGGTTGCTACGTTCCACAATTCCCTTAGGGATGTAGGCGCCTGGGACAAAAAAAAGCCTGAAACCCAGGTGTGGGCCAGAAAAAGTTAGATGGGAGTTCTTGCAGGAGCACGATGTCGGCCTGTGCAGAATTTGCCTAATTTGCAATTTCAAGAATGGCAGTTAGTGATTTTTAGGGTTCACCTGCAGGACACGCAATGGCCTAGACATTGTTTCTTGTTCGGGCTATTCTCTCTTTTACAAAGGGACAGGTAGATGAGGTGGCAAAGTAGTTGATGGGAGCTCCGGATTTTTTGCTGCAGCGGCTTTGGCTTGGCTCGACCGAGCTTTGGATGCCCTCATGCTCTGCAGAGCCGCAACGATAGATGATTGGATGGGCAGCTGGACAGGCAGAAGAGCGGTGGCCGAAGCCACAGCAACGGAAGCATTTCTTTAAAGTATGACTGCGCTCATACCTGTGCGTTAGACCCGCCACAGGGATACGTCCATGTTAACCGAGGATTTAGGCGACTTGGTTGTCCACTTCGATGAACACTGTACTAGAGCTGTGTGCCGCATTATTCGATCGATGGACTACCCTAATGTCAAGTTTTCCCTGGAGTGACTGCACGGAGTGGTTAGAGCGGAAGCTCTCGCATATTTCCTCGTCCCGCACCTCCCTGTTCACTCTGAAGAGGCAGTATCTTGGAGGATAACCGTGCGCTCGTGGCAGCTTAGGCCCGTTGGCAGGGAGGTCAGCTCAGTGGCCATTGTAAATTTGAATTTACATGACAACCATTTTCAACTATATTATTTTTGAACGAAACTTTGCAATAGTGAATAAAACTGTCTGTATATCGCTGAAGCTACAGAAAAATTCAAATAGCAACCATTGGCAGCTATAAATTTCTTAACTATGAAATAGTGAGTAAAACAGTTCAAATATCGCAAAAGTTACACAATAATGTACATATAAACTATTAACAACTATAATCTTCTTATTTGAAACTCTGGTATCGTGAGTAATACTGTTCATATATTGAGAAAGTTACACAAGAATTTATTTAGCAACCATTGTCAAGTATATTATTCTTAATTAAAACTATTTTATCTTGAGTAAAGCTGTTTATATATCGCTTAGGTTACACAAGAATATACATATCAACCATTGTAATCCTAATTATTTTCGATTAAATATATGCAACAGTGAGGTAAACTTTTCATATATCGCTGAGGTTACACATTAATTTACATAGCAACCATTGTCAACTATATTCTTCTTAATTAAAACTATTTTATCTTGAGTAAAGCTGTTTATATATCGCTTAGGTTACACGAGAATATACATATCAACCATTGTCAACTATATTCTTCTCAAATAAAACTATGCAATATAGAGCAAATATGTTCATATATAACTAAATTGACTCAAGATTTTACAAGCAACCATTGTCAACTTAATTCTTCTTGAATAAAACTATGAAATAGTAAGTAAAGCTGTTTTTGAATCGCTGATGTTACACAAGAATTTACAAAGAAATATTGGCGGCTATATTTTTCTTCATTAAAACTATACAATCGTGAGAAAAATGTTCATATATGCTAAAGTTACCCAAGATTTACGAAGCAACCATTGACAACTATATTCCTCTTGGATATAACTATGTAATAGTGAGTATAAAAGAGTTTATATCTCGTTGACGATACTCAAGAATTAAATAACCACCATTGCCAGCAATATTCTTTTTGATTAAAACTGCAATCATGACGAAAACTGTTTATATATCGCTGAAGTTACACAAGAAATTACATAGCAACCAGTATCAACTATATTCTTCTCAATTTTAACTATGCAATAGTGAGAAAGACTGTTCATATATCGCACAGGTTACACAAGAATTTACATAGTAACCATTGTAAACTATATTGCTCTTGATTAAAACTATGCAATATTGAGTAAAACTCGCTATATATCGCTAGAGTTACACAATAATTTACATAGCAACCATTTAAACTTAATTCTTCTTGATTAAAACTATGCACTATTTAGTGAACATTGTTTATTAATCGCTGATGTTACAGTAGAATTTACATAACGCCCATTGTCAACTATATTTTTCTTAAATAAAACTATGAAAGAGTGAGTAAATCAGTTCAAATATCACTAAAGTTACATAAGAATGTACATAGAAACCATTAACAAATATATTTTTCTTATTTCCTTCGCTATCCTGAGTAATACTGTTCATATATTGGTATATTTACACAAAATATTATTTATCAACTATTGTAAACTTAATTCTTCTTGATAAAATATATGCAATAGTGAGTAAATATTGTTCATATATCGCTGAGGTTACACAATAATTACATAGCAACCATTTTTAACTATATTATTCTCTATTTAAACTATGCGATCGCGAATAAAACTGTTTATATACCGCTGAAGTTACAGAAGAATTTACATAGCAACCATTTTCAGCTATATTCTTTCTAATTATTATTATGAAATAGTGGGTAAAGACAGTTCAAATATCGCTTAAATTACAAAAGAATGTATATAAAAACCATTAACAACTATATTCTTCTTTAAAAAAAACTTCGCTCTCGTGAGTAAAACTGTTCATATATTGATTAAGGTACAGAAGAATCTACATAGCAACCATTGTAAACCTAATTCTTCTTGATTAAACCTATGCAATAGTGAGTAGAACTGTTCATATATCGCTGAGGTTTCAAAATAATCTACTCAGAAACCATTGCTAACAATATTTTTCTTGATTTGAACTATGTAATCTATATATATATATAATTGTATGTCTGTCTGTCTGTCTGTTTGTCTGTCTGTACTCTATAGAATCAAAAACCATACATCCAATAGCCGTGAAATTTTGGGATATTTTTAGGTATATCCCTGGGAAGGTTTTTAAAAATAATTTCTTGTATATCTTGAATATCTTTAGAGTTATTTGCAGATTTGTTGATTTAACTAAATGGTTATGATTATTTATCAAAAGTAAATGGTTTTGTTTACAAACAATATGTGTATTCAATATGGTGGTCAATAGTCAAATAATCTGTTTTGTTTTTTAAATTAAATAATAGAATTTTTTTAATTATATAAAAATTAATTTAGTAAACAAAATATTGATTTTTTTGAAAATTTCTATTTTATTAGTAGTATAAAAAATTCAAATATATAAGATTTTTTTTTTTTTTAATTTTTAGTAACAAAAAATATTAGAAAAATATATCTATCTATATATATATACTAGCGGATGTGTACCCGGCTTCGCCCGGGTTTTATCCGAGTGAAAGTTTGCCTAACGAATATTATATATTATGAAGTATAATAAACAATGTTAAAGATTAGTTTTAATTATTAATCAAGATTGTGTGTGAATATGTGAAAAAGATGTAATATCGTTGTTGTTTTTTTGGCCGACTGTTTTACATATGGTGTTATCTTAAAATTGCTTGTTTTGAATATTTTTTTAGATTGAGTTGAATGAATTGCTGAATTTTTTTTTGTATTTATATATAAATAAAATTAACTCTGTTGATTCTTTTTGTATTTAATCGATAACAGCGAAGTTACGCATGTTAATGTTAGGGAAAAATATTTTGATGTTAAGCAAAACCTGCTCCATCTCGTTTTACATAAATGTTGAAAATTTGGTCGAAATTGATGCATTGTAACGAAAGTTTTTAGTGAACAACACTTATGAAATTTGCATTTTATTAATATAGATATAATTGAATGTCTGTCTGTCTGTACTCTATAGAATCAAAAACCATACATCCAATCGCCGTGAAATTTTGGGATATTATTAGGTATATCCCCGGGAGGTTTTTGAAAAATAATATCTTTAATATCTTGAATATCCTTAAAGTTATTTGCAGATTTGTAGATTTAACTCGCAAGCAGCGCCCTCATTGCGATGATGATAACAAGTTTTTTTTTTATCTATGAGTTTATTATCTTAAAAATTATTTATCAAAAGTAAGATTTTCTACCTATTAATTGCGCACAAGTCAAAGTTAATTTTATCATTTACTACAACATATATTATATTGGGAGAATAGATAAAATGATGATTTTGTAATGTAGAAAATTAGGAAAGACACAATTCAGGATGACACGGCAATTTATTTGAGACAAGAAAAATGATACAATTCCAAGGCAAGATACTATTCCTTTAACTTCCAATTACCGAGGGAACCAATTAATATTGATTTTATTCAACTTATCGAGTATTTTTCAAGGGACCGGGAAAAAATGTTCACTAGATAAAACGATGATTTTGTAATGTAGAAAATTAGGAAAGACAAAATTCAGGATGACACGGCACACAGGGACCGGGAAAAAATGTTCACTTTATCGAGAGATTCAAATTTACAAGTTTCAAATTATCAAAATATATCTATTATTTTTTTAAATATGTTTATAGAGAATTGTTTCAACAAATGTTCGTTAGACAAACCTTTACTCAGGTAAAACCCGGGCGAAGCCGGGTACATCTATCTATATATATAAAATTGAATGTCTGTCTGTCTGTCTGTACTCTATAGATTCAAAAACCATACATCCAATCGCCGTGATTTTTTTTGGGATATTATTAGGTATATCACCAGGAAGGTTTTTGAAAAATAATTTCATGAATATCTTGAATATCCTTAGAGGTATTTGCAGATTTGTATATTTAACTCGCAAGCAGCGCCCCCATTGTGACGATGATAACAAGTTTCCTTATCACTAAGTTTGTTATCTTAAATATTATTTATCAAAAGTAAGATTATCTCAGGATGACACGGCAATGTGACACGGGAAAAAATTTTCACTAGATAAAACTATGATTTTCTAATGTAGAAAATTAGGAAAGACAAAATTCAGGATGACACGGCACACAGGGACCGGGAAAAAAATGTTCACTTTATCGAGAGATTCAAATTTACGAGTTTCAAATTATCAAAATATATCTAATTTAAATGTTACTTTAAATATAAGTTATGAACGGAAAAATACGTCCAGGGTAGCCTAGTGGACAAGGCACCTGCCCGGTAAGCAGAAGGGTGTGGGTTCGATTCCCGCCCCTGGACACTTTTTATTTTATTTTTCCGTTCTCCATTACTCTTCATGTTTCACCTTTCCATACCTCATCCTCAAAGTTAGAAATGTCGCTATTTCTCCTTGAAAATAAATTTCGATTTTTAAAAGAAACATTCGCGGTATAATTTTAATTTTCGTTTTACAATCATTAGCCGCGTTATATTGTATTTTAAATGTTACTTTAAATATAAGTTATGAACGGAAAAATACGTCCAGGGTAGCCTAGTGGACAAGGCACCTGCCCGGTAAGCAGAAGGGTGTGGGTTCGATTCCCGCCCCTGGACACTTTTTATTTTTCCGTTCTCCATTACTCTTCATGTTTCACCTTTCCATACCTCATCCTCAAAGTTAGAAATGTCGCTATTTCTCCTTGAAAATAAATTTCGATTTTTAAAAGAAACATTCGCGGTATAATTTTAATTTTCGTTTTACAATCATTAGCCGCGTTATATTGTATTTTAAATGTTACTTTAAATATAAGTTATGAACGGAAAAATACGTCCAGGGTAGCCTAGTGGACAAGGCACCTGCCCGGTAAGCAGAAGGGTGTGGGTTCGATTCCCGCCCCTGGACACTTTTTATTTTTCCGTTCTCCATTACTCTTCATGTTTCACCTTTCCATACCTCATCCTCAAAGTTAGAAATGTCGCTATTTCTCCTTGAAAATAAATTTCGATTTTTAAAAGAAACATTCGCGGTATAATTTTAATTTTCGTTTTACAATCATTAGCCGCGTTATATTGTATTTTAAATGTTACTTTAAATATAAGTTATGAACGGAAAAATACGTCCAGGGTAGCCTAGTGGACAAGGCACCTGCCCGGTAAGCAGAAGGGTGTGGGTTCGATTCCCGCCCCTGGACACTTTTTATTTTTCCGTTCTCCATTACTCTTCATGTTTCACCTTTCCATACCTCATCCTCAAAGTTAGAAATGTCGCTATTTCTCCTTGAAAATAAATTTCGATTTTTAAAAGAAACATTCGCGGTATAATTTTAATTTTCGTTTTACAATCATTAGCCGCGTTATATTGTATTTTAAATATCTTTTTTTTAAATAAATTTTTTGAGAATTGTTTTAACAAATGTTCGCTAGACAAACCTTTACTCGGGTAAAACCTCGGGCGAAGCCGGGTACGTCCGCTAGTATATATATAAAATTGAATGTCTGTCTGTACTCTATAGATTCAAAAACCATACATCCAATCGCCGTGAAATTTTGGGATATTATTAGGTATATCCCCGGAAAGGTTTTTGAAAAATAATTTCTTGAATATCTTGAATATCCTTAGAGTTATTTGCAGATTTGTAGATTTAACTAAATGATGATGATTATTTATCAAAAATAAGATTTTCTACCTATTAATTGCGTACAAGTCAAAGTTAGTTTTATCATTTATCTACAACATATATATTGGGAGAATATATAAAATGATGATTTTGTAATGTAGAAAATTAGAAAAGACAAAATTCAGGATGACACGGCAATTTATTTGAGACAAGAATAATGATAATTAATATTGACTTTATTCAACTTATCGAGTATTTTTCAAGGGACCGGGAAAAAATGTTCACTTTATCGAGAGATTTAAATTTACGAGTTTCAAATTATCAAAATATATCTATTATTTTTTACATATGTTATATTTAAATGACATTTATGTAGGGATAATTTTATTGTTAATTTTCATTTTGATGTATTGTATACATTTGATCATTAATGAATTATTATTTAGGTATTAAAACTGCCTATTTGTTCAAAGACAGCAACGTTTGAACGGGTACAGCTAGGTGGAGCAGATAATCAAACATAAAGTTATCTTGCCAAGTATAGATTCAGTAGGGATTGGATGTTTTCTAGAATTGTTTTAACAAATGTTCGTTAGGTAAACTTTCACTAGGGTAAAACCCGGGCGAAGCCGGGTACATCCGCTAGTAGTGAATAAACTGTTCATATATTGCTGAGGTTACACAAGAATTTAAATAGCAACCATTGATTACTATATTCTTCCTAATTAATACTCTGCTTTCGTGAGTAAAGCTGCTCATATAATGCTAAAATTACACAATAATTTACATAGTAACCATTTTCAACTATATTTCTTTTTGAATAAAACTACCGATCGTGAGTAAACTGTTAATTCATCGCTAAAGTTACACTACAAAAAGCTTTTATTAGGGCCCATTGCCCTGTATGGATTCGCCATACAGCAACAAAATAATACTGTAATTTTTCCTCCCTTTCTCCATATGCACGTGAGCCTTCGTTTGAAAAGGGGTTTATTTATACATCTGTTCTAAAACTTTCCTCACTACCTCTTTTGTGTATGAATATATTTACAATTGATATGTAGAAATTATAGAGTTCTATTGCTATATTTTTCTTTTCTGAAATAGTTCTCAGCAAGTGCAGTGGGTTGCTAAATCTCCAGAAGGTGTTTTTAAGAGTTTTTTTTTTTTCTTCACCTAAATATTTGCACTATATGATATAATGGGAGATTTCATCATATGTCATATTTCCACAAATCCTGCAGTGAATGTTTTCCTTTTTGATGATGAGAATATGACTTTATCTATCTAGAGTTGAAGTAATTCAAGTTCGTGCAATGAAGGCTATTATTTTCGATGACAGATTCCATGACAAGTATCGTTCTGGCATAAATGAATTACAGAGAAGTTTATAGTTTGAAAATATTTTCGAATTGTCGAGTCTAGCAAAGTCTTGTTGATTAAGCTGTTCTATTTTTGTTTTTATAATCTTAGGAAGTTATTTTTTAAATGTATCATACTTCGGTGGGAGGTTCAGCCATGACTGACCACAACAGTTGATTATATTGTCACTGAATAATTATTTTAAATATTCTGTTGTTTATCATCATAAATACTCGTATTTGCATAGTCATCACCCCTTACCATGCTTGTAAATTACCATTTTGAAAATTCCTTTGACACATTTTGCAATATATAAGTTTAATTAATTAATAAATTATTTTTAATTAATCTCTACCGTGACATTTGGTGGAGATTAAGCTGGATGAACCCTACGTCGCCCAAGCCGTCAGAAGAAGCCGTAGAATCCAAGGACTAAAGACTTTAGAAGTAAAAATGAAGACAGAACAAGCTATTCAAGCCCCTAAAGATGACCAAATTTTTCAACCCTTTAGACACCCCTCTGTTTTTTTCTGGAGAACCTGGCCAAAATCCCGAAAAAATGGCTAAAGGAATTTCATCGGGTCGCTCTGTATAACCACTGGGACAACACATAGTGCCTTGCGAACGTTTATTTTTTCCTTTCGGGAACATCAAGAAGCTGGTTCGAGAATATCGAGGAAAAGGTAAACTCGTGGGATTCGTTTGAGACAATGTTCTCTCTGCCTTTCGGTCATCACACCAACCAAAAAAATCTTGATTCAAATATTAAAATTCCGAGCTCAGGAAAAAAAGCGAGCTTTGTGACATCTACATTCAAGAAGTCCTCAACCTGTGCAAGCAAATCGACCCCAAAATGAGCGAAAGTGAGAAAGTTGCACATTTATTGAAAGGTATATCGGAGGATATTTATAGATCAATTGTTTTTTTTTTTTTTTGCTTATCCCTAGTACACGTGGTACAGGCCATGATAATCATGGTGGGTAGTTAGCGACTGCTTTTTTACTGTAAGCGCACTACATGTCTACACATGTGAAAGCAGTTCGACTTTGCACTTACAAATGTGCCAGAGCCCCGTTTGGTTACTTGCACTCGCTGGTGGGGTTGGACTTTTGCAAGAATCGGGGGGCCATTGGAGCATTTTTTTTAAACAGAAAAAAGTGTCCAATGCGGGGATCGAACCCGGGTCGTAGTGGTCGTAAACCAAACGGTTTAACCAGCCTTCCACCGACCCCCCGATCAATTGTAATTTTGGAAATTACTGAACCACTGAAGATTTCATTAGGTTGTGCATAAAAATCGAAAATTAAACAAGCAACGTGTAAACAAGCGGATAGTGTTCGAAAGACTACCCAACGTTGCTTCGATCGACCTAGTAGAGTCCGAATCGATGGGGGACTTAATCAGACGGATAGTCCGCAAAGAAGTCCGTCGTGTATTAAACGCCGCACCAACCGCTCCAGAACCCTCTCTTCTCGAGACAATTATCAGAGAAGAAATCGGAAAAAATCTAGCCGCGATTTCCAATCCGGTCCAAAGACCACAACCCCAGTACAAAACCCAAACAAGGGTATTCACCCGGAAACCTAGACAGCGGTACCCTGACCAAGACACATCGGTATTCAACCAGACGCCAAGCCAAAGACGAACAGACCAATGGAGGACCCAAGACAACAAGCCAATCTGCTTTCATTGTGGCCGTCCAGGCCATGTCAAACGCTACTGTAGAGATCGCCAGCCAGAAGACTAATATGAATTAAAAATATCTAAAAGACACATACAGACCCGCCAAACTACTCAATTCAATGAGGAACATTCTTCAAACTCAAAACTACCGCCGACAATCACCATACCCAAACAGAGAAAGATCCCCAAGACGCCAGTCCATTTCCCCAGGCCGCCATACAAACCAATCCCTACGCCGCTATAATCTAAAAAAAAAAAAAACTAAGCGTCGCGTCTTCTTTCGAGGGGGAAGCCGCGGGTGTTACAAAACCTCCATCGACGACAGCCGCCAAATTAAACACAATTTCGTCGAAATGATTATAGATGACGTTGCATTTTCTGTCTTGGTCGACTCGGCAGCCTCATTCTCTGTTATCTCGAACGGGTTAAGACGACACTTGCCTATGACTGACAAAAGCCTATGTTCAAGGATGAAGGAATAACTCTTAGAGTCGCCGATGGCAAAAAAGTTACGTCTTTGGGTCGATGCACAATAAGTTTGAGAATAAATGGGTTGAGACAGCCGCTTGAATTTATCGTCTTTCCCAGTAGCAACCCCAGCATCATACTCGGATGGGATATTTTGGAAGCAACAAATGCCGTGATCGATTGTGGACGTGCCGAAATCAGGCTTGAAGAAGCTAAAGACTATTTGAATTCGCTAGCGACCGAGGATAGAATCGTGGCCTCTGAAAACCTACTCATTCCAGCCGAATCTATCAAAAAAAAAAAAAATGTGATGAGCTCAGAACTCAATGGACGAAACAAGGTACTTTTTGAACCTTCTAAATGCGCATTATTAAAAAAAGAACTATCAGTTCCCTATATACTTCTTACGATCAATCACAATAAGGGACAGCTTTGAATTGCAAACTCTAGCCCAATAGTACAAATTATCCCTAAAGGAATTTTTCTAGGGAGAATACAAGCTTTTGACGAAAATCACTTGACTGCTATATCGGAGTGCTCTGATCCTGAAGAAAATCTGGTGCGAGATATTAGTCCCAAGAATGACAATAAGGGTGACGTTTAATTTTTACAGAATTTGATTAGTAACGACTTATCAGCAGATCAACAATCTGAAGTCTTATCAATCTTGAAACAATTTGATAAGGTATTTGATACCAATAATGATACAGTAAGACAGACGCCTCTAATAAAGCATAAAATCGAAATTGGAGACCTTCGACCAATTAAACAAAGGCCCAATCGAGTTTCCCCAACAGAACGACAAGCAATCCAACAGGAAGTGGACAAGATGCTAGATGCCGGGATAATACGCCGCTCAGAAAGCCCTTGGTCATCGCCTGTTATTTTGGTGAAGAAGAAAGACGGCAATTGGCGCTTCTGCGTTGATTACAGGCGATTGAACAAGATAACTAAAAAAGACGTTTATCCACTCCCTCGAATTGACGATACTCTTGATTCTTTAAAAGGTACCCAATTTTACTCGTCAATGGACCTACGCTCTGGATATTGGCAGATAGAGGTAGACGAGGCAGATAGAGAGAAAACCGCCTTCATAACCCCTATGCATCGCCCCTGGCATTCTTAAGGGGATTAAAGTGTACGCAGTGCCTATGCTATCTAGACGATATTGTAGTTTTCTCCAAAACGTTTGACGAACACTTGCACCGACTCAAAATCATCTTACAATGCCTTAGCAATGCAGATTTGAGCCTCAATTCAAAAAAGTGTATTTTTGGAACCAAACGATTAAAAGTGTTTGGACATCTCGTCGATGGCAACGGCATCTATCCCGACCCTGAAAAGATAGAAGTTATCGCCAAGTTCCCGACCTCACGATCTATCACTGAGGTGAGGAGTTTCATCGGCATTTGTTCGTACTTTCGCCGATTTATTGAACATTTCGCCGATAAAGCTGCCCCTCTCAATGGAATTCTCAAAAAAGGCAAGACATTGTCTTGGAACTTAGAAGAACAAGAAGCTTTTGAATCACTGAAAAGGGCCCTAATGTCTGAACCTGTCTTAGCTCATTTTGAAGAACACCTGCCAACCCAGCTTCATACTGACGCCAGCGGTTATGGTATCGGAGCAGTCCTCGTTCAGGTCCATGACGGGAAAGAGCGACCAGTGGGGTACGCCTCAAGAGCCCTAACAAAGGCAGAGAAGAATTACTCCACTACAGAAAGATAATGTTTAGCCGTGTGATATGCAATAAACAAATTCCGCCCCTACCTCTTTGGTCGCGAGTTCGTCATCGTTACAGATCATCACGCCCTTTGCTGGTTATCAAATTTGAAAGACCCGACAGGAAGACTGGCGAGGTGGGCCATTAAACTCCAAGCATACGACGTTACGTTAGCTTATAAAAGTGGGAGTAAGCACCAAGACCCGGACTGTCTCTCCCGAAGTCCTCCGAGAGCAAATCGGAAGAAGATGATGATGATGTACCATCAATAACTGCTCTGACCTGCTTTGATACTGAACAGAGAAATGATCCTTGAATTAGAAAATTGATAGAAGAAATAGAAGAATCCGGAGACGAACCAAGAGGATATGAACTGGTGAAAGGAACCTTGTACAAAAGTAACTTCGACCCCCTGGGAAACCCACACCTCCTCGTCATCCCCAAGCACCCACGATTGGAACTACTGAGAAGCCTACACGACGCTCCTACAGCGGGCCACCTAGGATTTTATAAAACTTATGAGAGGGTTAGAAACAAATACTTTTGGCCAGGACTTCTCAAGGATATACGAAAGTATGTAGCACATTGCAAAGAATGCCAAAGAAGAAAACAGACAAACCGCCTGGATTGCTTAAACCCATTCCTCCTGCAACCTTCCCATTCCAAAGAATCGGAATATATCTTCTTGGGAGATTCCCGAAATCCTTTGACGGTAATAAATGGATCATATTCTGTACTGACTATCTTACTCGATTTGCCGTTACTAAAGCCTTACCCACAGGGGAAGCAAAAGAAGCAGCCAAGTTCTTAATGGAAGATGTTGTTCTCAAGCACGGAGCCCCCAGAGAAATCATCACGGACCGAGGACGAGTATTCCAATCCAAGTTGATTGCGGAACTCACCAATCAATGCTCGTCGATACATCGGTTCACGACAGCGTATCATCCCCAGACGAATGGACTGGCGGAGAGGTTAAACAAAATTTTAGCCAACATGATGGCTATGTATGTAAGTGTTGAACAGAAGGACTGGGACGTAATCCTGCCCTACGTCACGTTCGCCTACAACACCGCAAAACAAGATACGACAGGTTTTACCCCTTTTAAACTGATCCAGGGGCGTGAAGCCGAAACAACTGTAGACACTCTTTTCCCAAATCCGCATGAAGATCTCCAAGAGGAATACAGTCAGAAATTGCCTCGCGAGTCGAAGAGACTAGGCAGCTAGCAAGTTTAGAAACCTTGAAAGCCCAAGAAAAGGACAAGGCCAGATATGATTCAAAGCATGAGGTAATGTATTACAACGTAGACGACCTGGTAGGGATTTTCATTCCGATAAGATAGATGGGACTCTCAGAAAACTGATTAAAAGGTACTTCGGGCCATATAAGATTACCCTGAAACTCTCTGACGTGACCTTCGAAGTTGAACCTGTGGACCAACCAACCAGGAAACGCCAAACAAGAGACCTGGTCCATGTACTGAGAATGAAACCCTACCATGACCCTGAGGACCAAGCTGATCTGTTCAAGTGATAATTACAGCGGGACGCTGTTCATCTAAGAAGGGGGCAATGTCACTGAATAATTATTTTAAATGTTCTGTTGTTTGTCATCATAAATATTTGCATAGTCATCACCCCTTACCATGCTTGTAAATTACCATTTTGAAAAATCCTTTGACACATTTTGCAATATATAAGTTTAATTAATTAACCAATTATTTTTAATTAATCTTTTGGAATACTTGTCTTCTCTACCGTGACAATATCATTAACGGTTTTGTATAATCCTATAGAGTTTTTTGACATTTAATATACTTCTTTCAGTCTGTTCCAGCATAATTTTGGTAGTCTGTACTCGTCCATTTCCAGTATTCTCATGTAGTTTCAATGTTAATTTTGTGGCGGTAGCAGTAAGTAAGATTCTTCCAGTTTCCAATCTTAGGATGTGCCCCGGGATATATCTAGGTGAATCAAGATTTTTTTATAAATGAGGTTTGAGGTTGCTCTATAATTTCCTCCTTATCGCAGGCCCACAGGGGCCGCGTAAAAAAATAATTTATTTTATCTAAGATTCAAAAAGTTTGAATGCAACTTCTATCGAATCGATTTTTTTCTCTGCTAAAGTTACAAACGAATTTATATAACAACCATTGGCAACTATATTCTTCATTATTAAAACTATGCAATTGTGAGTAAAACTGTTCATATATCGTTGAGTTCATACGTAAATTTACATAGCAACCATTTTCTACTATATTCTCCCTAATTAAACCTATGCGATAATGAGTGAAACTGTTCATTTATCGCTGAGGTTACCCAGGATATTACATAGCAACCATTGTCAACTATACTCTTTAAAAAAAATGAAATATTGAGTAAAATTATTAATATATCGTAGAGGTTACACAAGAAATTACATAGAAACCATTATCAACTATATTCTTCTCAAATAAAACTATGCAATAGAGAGTACGACTGTTTATATATCACTGATGTTACAGGAGAATTTACATCGCAACATTGTGTGTCTGCTATATTCTTCTTAATTATAACTATGAAATAGTGAGTAAAACAGGTTCAAAAATCGCTAAAGTTACACAAGAATGTACATAGAAACCATTAGCAACTATAATCTTCTTAATTAAAACTATGCTATCGTGAGTAATACTGTTCTTTTAATAATAAGGTTACACGAGAATTTAGTTAGCAATCATAATCAACTATATTTTTCTTAATTACAACTATGCAATAGAGAGAAAAACTGTTCATATATAGCTGGATTTACTCAAGAATTTACATAGCCACCATTATCAACTTAATTCTACTTGATTAAAACTATGCAGTATTGAATAAATTTTGTTCATATATCGCTGAAGTAACACAAGAATTTAAATAGAAACCATTGGCAGCTATATTTTACTTAATTGAAACTATGTAAAAGTGGGTAAAAGAGTTCATATCTCGTTGACGATACTCATTAATTGAATATCAACCATTTTCAGGTATATTCTACTTGATTAAAACTGAAATCGTGACTAAAATTGTTCATATATCGCTGAAGTTACACAAGAATTTACATAGCAATCAGTGTCAACTATATACTTCTCAATCAAACTATGCAATAGTTAATAAAACTGTTCATATATCGCTCAAGTCACACAATAATTTACATAGTGACCATTGTCAATTATATTACCCTTAATTAAAATTAGGCAATGTTAGTAAAACTGTTTATATATCGCTATAGTTGCCCAATAATTTACATAGCAACCATTGTCAACCTTATTCTTATTGAAAAACTATACAATAGTGAGTAAAGCTGTTCATATTTAGCTGAGTTACACAAATATTTATATAGCTTTCATTATAAGATATTTTCTTAGCAATAAAAAATATGCAATTATGATTAAACCATATTGCTGAAGATACATAAGAATATATATTGCTACCGTTGTCAACTATATTCTTCTTGATTAAACCTATGCAATAGTGAGTGGAACTGTTTAAATATCGATAAAGTTACCCAAGAAATAACATGTCAACCATTTTCAACTATTTTCTTACTATATTCTTCTTAAATAAAATAATGCGATCATGAGTAAAACTATTCTTATATCGCTGAATTGCACAAGAAATCACATAGCAACCATTTTCAACTATATTCTCCTTATTTTAAACTATGCGATCGTGAGTAAAACTATTCATATATCGTTGAGTTCTCAAGAATTTGCAAAACAGCCATAGTAAGCTATATTCGTCTTTATTAAAACTATGTAATCGTGAGTTAAATAGTTCATATGTCGTTCAAGATACTCAAACATTTACATAGCATCCATTTTCAGCTAGATTATTCTTGTTTAAAACTCTGCAATCGCGATTTAAACTGTTCATATTACGCTAAGGATATACATGAATTTACATAACACCCATTTTCAACTAATTCTTCTTGATTAAAATTATGCAATAGTGAACGAACACTATTCATATATCGCTTAGGTTACGCAAGAATTTACATAATAACCATTATAAACTATATTTTCATCAATTAAAACTATTCAATAACGATTAAAACTGTTTATATACCGCTGAAGTTACAGAAAAATTTACATAGCAACCATTGTCAGCTATATTTTTCCTGATTAATATTATGAAATTGTGAGTAAAACTGTTCAAATATCGCTAAAGTTACACTATAATTTACATAGTAATAATTGTCAACAATATTCGTCTCAATTGGAACTAGGCAATAGTGAGTATGATTGTTTATATATAGCTTAAGAGTTACACTAGAATTTACATAGAAACCATTGCCAACAATATTATTCTTACGATAAAAATTCAAGAATCAAGGGACGAGTTTCTTTTATACGATGATTTATTACAAAACGCTCAAACTTTCGGGCTGGCCGGCCCTTCTACAGGAGACATGTGAAAACATATGGAACATTGGACACTATATAGGGATGAGACTATTTACATATTTAAAAACTATAGGGACTTTGCATATCTATGAAATGTTGAGAGGAATAATTAGCATACCAGGAAATTATGGAAAGGAGAAATTAACATGCACGATAATAGCTATTGAATGTGGTAGAGTTAGGAATATTTTATAATGTCTATGAGGGAGGAGGGGGGATACGCAAAGATGGAGGATACAAGGCTATGGGAACAGGGATTGGTAGGATTCAGGGAGGTCGATGTGTCTATTGATGGCATGGAAGCCCTGGGAAACGAGAGCCTCCAAGGTAAATTTTGCTGTGCTCCTCGAGTCTTGTCCCTACGCTCCTGCATGTCTCACCAACGTAGACAACGTCGCAGTCAGCGCAGGGGATGGAGTAGACACAGCCAGACAAGAGAGATGGGTTATATGGGCTATTGCTTTTTGTGTCTGGGTTCCTAATGAGGGAGCTGATGTTAGGGGAGTTGGAGTACAGGGTCCTGACTCCAAACTTGCTTAGGGCTCGGGCTATGGAGGAGCTAGTGGGGGAATATGGGAGGACACATATGGATTTATATATGGGGTTGGAAGGGGTGTGGTTGGGGTTGTGGAAGTGGCGTAATATGTAAGACTTCGGGTATTGGAATTTAATGAGATTGGCTATGACTCTATTGGTCTCCATGGTTTTGAAATCAGAGGTGGAACAGTGGGTGTGAACTCGTTTAGATAGGGTTTTGACGGTGTTGATTTTGTGACTTAGGGGGCAGAAGGAGTTGAAGTGAATATAATTGGGTCTAAACGAATTTTTGTAATGTACTGTGGAGTGGGGGGTATCTGGTTGGGGTCCGGATGTTTAGGAAATCTAAGAATGGGAGGGCGTTGTAAGTTTCGGTTTCATGGGTGAAGGCAAGGTCAGGATGGTAACTAATAAGTTGTGAGAGGATATTTTCAACCTGGCTTTTTGTGCATATGCAGAACACATCATCTATGTATCTACGCCAAAGGCGGATATCGGATGGAAAATCTGAGGTGATCTGCATATCTATAGACCGCATAACAATCTCTGCAGCAGCTGAGGATAGATGGTTCCCCATTGGGGACCCTTTTATCTGTAGAAAAAACTGGGAGTTGAAAGAGCAGACTGAAGATTGTAAACAGAGATGGGTGAGTTCTATAATTTTGGAGGAGGTATGATAATCAACATGGGAATCAACTAGAAAGGACCTAAGGGAGTCTACAATTAAATCATGGGGGAGGCTAGGGTATAACGATACTACATCAAATGAAACCATGACGAGGTTCGGACAAGGAGGGGTACCATACACATCATCAATGAATGAACTGGTGGAGGTGATGGAGGTAAGGGAAGGAGTACCTTTCAGGAGGGACGAGAGGAAAGACGAAATGAACTTGGAGACCGGGGCCATGGGGGATAAGAAGTGGGCCACGATTGGTCTTAACGGAATTCCGGGCTTGTGGAGCTTGGGCAGGCCATATATATAGGATTCGGTAGCGGTATCAGGGAGAAAGGACTTGTGTTCTTCTGGGGAAATGATCTGGTTTCTTTTCAGACGGTTGAGTTCTTTGCGGACGGAGGAGTATATGGAGGCTCTGTTTTGGGCAGAGATGGGTTTGAAAGTGGAGATGTCGGAGAGAACAGCCTGCAATTTTTCCTTATAATCTTTAGTTTTCATAATGACTGTTTGGGAGCCTTTATCCGATTGCATAATGGCTAAATGGTTTTTCTGCCGTAATTTTCGGATGATATCGAATTCAAGCCGGGAGGCACGGGGTTGGGCGAACGGGAGGCTCAGTATGTTGGAGACTGTGTGGCGTATTTTATATTTATCTGAATTATTAAGGTTGCGGATGCCAGCTTCAACAGCACTGATGATTTTCAGGGGATCTGGCCTAGAGACAGGTCTAAACTTGAGGCCTTTACTTAGAAGGGTGGTTTCCTGGGGAGTGAGATCTGTTGAGGAGAGGTTGACGAGATTGGAGGAATGGTCGGTGTCATGGAGTTGTAGTCGAAATTTAACTGACCAGTAGCGGAGTTTTTTTATCGTGTCGGATTCTTATATTCTTCTGTAGGAGCTTTACTTCTGAGGTTATATTGGTTATGATGTGGGTCAACTGGTTTGGGGGGATTGTCTGGGAGATGATGCATGCGAGCTGTTTGAGGGTCTTGGAAAGAAAGCGTATGTTAGAGTGGCATCCCTGTATTCTGGCGTGGAGGAGACGTTTCTGTAGATCGGATACAGCTCTCTGTGAATATGAGTTGCCAACTGGGTCTTTTACTCTCAAGGACGGGGGAATGAAATCCAGGGCCACGCAACGTTTGTTGAAGTCGAGATGGCATCTCCATGTGGCGAGCTTCAGGGACTTGCGGCGGAAGATAATCAAGTAGCGGGCGATGTTAATGGACAGCGGGTTCATAACTTGGTATAGAACTACAAGTACTGGAATCCCTTCAATAAAGTACGATAAAATTTCAAGAATCAAGGGACGAGTTTCTTTTATACGATGATTTATTACAAAACGCTCAAGCTTTCGGGCTGGCCGGCCCTTCTACAGGAGACATGTGAAAACATATGGAACATTGGACACTATATTATTAATTAGACCTATGCCATAGTTGGTATAACTGTTAAAATAGGGATGATTTTATATATTTTTACTTTGTTGTTATCTTTAAATAAACTATTTCCAGATCTCTATATGTCCAAATATTCGGGCGCCAGTGGCTGCAGAAAAGCAGACCACAAATTTATTCATCTATGGCACATGTAGAAACCTAAAGCTGTGCCGGCTAGCAATTAATGTTGAAGGGGAAATTAACCAATCATTTTTGGCTAAACAAATTTTTATTTAGACCAATAAAATAATCTTTCAATGTACAACAGATATTTGATAAAAATAAAGATACTTAAATATGATATCGCATATATAAGATTTAAAAAAAAGGATTTTAAAAAAAAGTCAATATCCCGCTTCCTTGCCCCAGTGTTGCTGGACTGGATGCACAAATGCTCTTACATTTTGATAAATTTACACACACACAAAAAAAAGTTTTAAAAATCTAGAAATTACCCTAAAAAATGAAATATAAAAACCTTTGCTCTAAAATTATCTTGTTCATACCATGTAAATATCTTCTTCATACTATGAAAAGCTTCATCATGTAGGTCAGCATGTACCTCAAGGGCAGTCCATTGACATGCTAACACTTCTATAAGTAAAAATCATTATTAACCAATATGCAATCATGCAATATTTCTGACATACCTTATTTAGATAATAATAATTATAGCTTTTGTTATTTCAAACACTTAAAAAGAAAACATGCCTTTTGATTCAATAAATTGCCTTAGAAAATTGTTCAACCAATAAAGATGCAGAAAAATACATTTAGGCCTAAAAATAAATAAGCTTCTGATTGGTTTCAACTTTCTACTGGTTTACAAATAAAGGTAAACTTAATGAAATGTATTTCATGAATTATAATATTAAATCAGGGTATATATAACCAAAATAGGAAAACCTCCCTGCCAATTTCTTACATAATGGTGAGTCATTTGAAATTGATATTTGTTATATGTTTATTATGACGCTGTGTCATAGTTTCCATATTAAAGTAAATAAAAAATTATTAACGAGATATTTTCTTCTAAGTAAATATATTTTAAACATATATATTTCTACTATATGTTACAAACAGAAAAGTTTTAATATATTTTGTAATTTTTTTTAATAAATGTATGAAACAGGTTTATTATTAGTGTATCTTCAATAATATTTGAAAATACAAATGTGTATTTTCTGTATAAAAGAAAGAAATGGTAATTAAATTTAATTAACTATTGTGTTGAACAACTTGGCTGGGGGTCACGTGGTCATTTTCAGTCAATCGTGAGCAAGAATGGGGAGTTTTCTGACGTCAGTGTTTACCATTTCCTAGCGCCAAAATTTATATTTGGCCCCTGCACATCTGGTGATTCCAGATGTTGTTTTCTGCACTAAGTCCTAAATTTAAACTGAGCTGCCAATCATGGCTCGAATTTCTTCTAGGCCTAGCGTGGTTCTTTGTCTAATTGTACGTTACATTCTTTAAAATTATAAAACACAGCATTAAATATACCAATCGACGAAGCTATAATATTGTAAATTAAAAATAACGGTTGTTATATTTACCTAACTGCCATATATAATAATACCATAAATCCAAGTATTAAATATAAAAGCTTAATAATGTTGGAAAAAAAGAAGAATAGTAAATCAATGATCTTGAAATACTTTTAGACTGACAACACTGTAATATAAAAACGAGAACAAAGGAGTGTTGGTTTTGTTTACAAAATTAGTAATTGTAATGTAAATTGTTAAATGTTCCTTTCTCTCTCTCTCTCTCTCTCTTTGAAAATAATAAATTTAAAATAATTTCTTAAAAGGTAAAATTGCCTAATTCTTTAAAACCACTTCAGCTGTAAGTAAACTTGTTATTTGTTGTTTCATTGAACCATAAGAGATTCCCAACACGGTAGCAGAGCGTGGTTCTTTTTGAATCGCGGTAAAATATATATAAAATATAGGATAAAATATAAATAAAAAAATGGCTGTCAGCGAAGATATCGCAAATATTGTGAGGCTTTGAAATCCTGAAATTTTTTATTTATGGAATTTTCAGATAACAATATTTTCAAAGCAAATGGCCTTCTAGATATTGTAAATGGAAAATCGTTGTTTGAACACTTGAAAGATGAAACTGGGAAAGATAAATGGAGCCTAAAAGACGCCAAAGCACAAAGATGCATAATGTTAACCATTGAAAAGAATGTTTTAACACATATTCTAAATTGCAAAACTTCAAAAGAAATGTATGAAAAACTAGTAGCCATTTATCAAAGAGAAGATGAGCAATTAAAATGCAAATTACTACAAGAATTTCATGGATTTCAAATTGACAAAAATACAGATATGGCAACAAATATAAGCAGAATGCAAAATTTAATATTCAAACTAAATAATGTAAAACAAGAAATTGAGAAGAAAGCTTTGTAATTTCTAAAATATTGAGCATTTTGCCAGACTACTTTAATTACTTCAGCACAGCATGGGACTCGACACCAAAAAGTGAGAAAACGTTAACAAACTTAATATCAAGACTATCACTTGAAGAAACTAAACAAAAGGTAAAGCCTGAAGAGGGAATAGCCATGAGTGCTACTAAAGTAAAGCAGTGCTTTAACTGCAAAAAGAGCGGGCACTTAGCAAAATACTGTAGCCTAAATAAAAAATGGTGTACCATCTGTAAAAAGACAAATCATACTCAAGACCAATGCTTCTTTAAGAAATCTCAAAATAAATTCCAGGAAAATATTCCTTGCCGAATTTGTAAAAAGATAAATCATAAAGAAAAGGATTGCTTTTTCAGAAACAAAAATGAAGAAAAATTGTCCTCTTTTGCAGGAGAGACTTTAAAATGTAAAAAGGAGGAATTGCTAGAATTCATTGTAGACAGTGGCTCAACAAGCCATATGATAAATAGTAAAAAGTTTTTACTATATGAAGTAGATTGCAACTCAAAAATATCAATAGCGAAAAAGGAAGAAACTCTAATAGCAAAATCAGTCTGAAAAATTCAAGGGAAGAAATGTGGTCTCAAGGAGGTGATATTTGTACCAAACTTGACAAATAATTTACTATCTGTAAGTGCCATTACCAGAAATAAAGGCAAAGTCGTCTTTGAAGATGAAAAGGTATTTGTCGTAAAAAATGGAATAAAAGTTTTAGAAGGAGAAAAACAGGAAAATGGACTCTATACAATAAATATCGAAACAGAAAATCCCGAAATTAAAGAATCTCACCTAACAACTACCCAAAATGAAGAAATGCTAAAATGGCACAGAAAAATGGGTCACATAAGTTTTTCAAGCTTAAAACAATTAAAATTTATGGTTAATGGAATAAACATAGAAAAAATAAGTCAAGATGAAATTTGTGAAACATGCATTAAAGCTAAACAGGTAAGAAAGCCATTCAAATCCATTAGAACAAAATCAAAAAGGCCTTTAGATATAATCCATACAGATGTATGTGGACCTTTAGATCCCACTACCCATGACAACAAAAACTATTTTCTAACATTTCTTGATGACTACACACATTTGTGTCATGTGTATTTGTTACAAAATAAATATGAAGTAAAAGAATATCTAAAAGAATTTATTACAGAAGCAGAAAACCAAATGAATCTAAAAGTTTCAAAAATAAGATGTGACAATTGTGGAGAATATGTAAATGAAGATATAAAATCCTGGTGCAAAGCTAAAGGAATCATTATGGATCTCACCATACCTCACTCACCTCAGCTAAACGGCAAAGCCGAAAGATTAAATAGAACCCTGATGGAGAAATCTAGAGCTCTTTTGATTGATTCTGGTGTATAAAAATACATGTGGGGAGAAGCTGTAAGGGTTTCAGCCTATTTGCTGAACCGAAGCCCTACTCAAGAATTAGAGAAAACCCCTGCAGAACTTTGGTTCAACAAAAGACCAAATTTGTCAAACTTACAACTTTTTGGTTGTGAAGCTTATGTCAAAACCCTAAAACACATAAAGAAATTGGAAGACAGAAGTAAAAAATATACCTTTATAGGTTATGCACCAAATGGTTATCGCCTTTGGGATGAACAAAGCAAACAAATCTTTACAGCTAGAGATGTAATCTTTTTAGATAAATGATGTATAAATAAAGAAGAAAATATACCTATTGTCGAACCAGAAGAAGAATCTGAAGATCAACTAGAATTAAATGAAGAACCAAGTCTACCAGAAGTCTCTGAAGACAAAGAAGATATCCCTACAAAACCAAGTACTTCAAAATATAATCTTAGACCAAGAAGTAGTTTACAAACACCATCAAGATATGAAGACTTCTATTTAGAACGGGACGGAACAACAGAATCAGCTCTTCTAACTTACTCGGAAGCTATATCTGGTCCAAATCAAGAAAAATGGAAAAAGGCAATAAAAGAAGAAAAAGAGTCTCTTGCCAAAAATGAAGTTTGGGAAATAGTAATAGAAAATGAAGCGTCAAACAAGAAGATTCTGACCTCTAAATGGCTCTTCAAAGTGAAAGAAGATGGCCTCTACAAAGCAAGACTAGTTGTAAGAGGCTTTGAACAAGAAGCAGGCATTGATTATGATGAGACATTCAGTCCAGTTATAAGCACTGTCTCTTTAAGGATATACTTTGCTCTAATGGCTGAGAAAAGGTTTGTTTTTAAAACATTCGACATAAAAACAGCTTTTCTATATGGGTTTTTGGACGAAGAAATATATGTTCCATTGCCAGAAGGTTATAAAGGGAATATATGTAGGTTAAGAAAGGCATTGTATGGTTTAAAGCAAGCCCCATTAAAATGGAATGAAAGATTAAAAACCTTTCTCAAATCCCAAGATTTCATACAACTAAAATCAGAGCCATGTCTTTTTAAAACCAACAAAGGAAATATTTACCTTGCAATATATGTAGATGATGGTATCTTAATGGGAGATAATGAAAAGGAATTAAATAATATTCTAGAAAAACTATCCCAAGAGTTTGAAGTTAAAATAAACAATGATCCAAGAACCTTTTTTGGGAATAAATTTGTATTTTGAGGAAAAAAATAAAATTTTACTTTCACAAGAAAATTATGGAAAATCAGTTCTTGAAAGATATAATATGCAAAACTCAAAACCAGTACCCACTCCCATTACAGATGTAGTAAAAGAATTAGACAATAACTTAGAAATATCAAATGATAACAAATTTTCCTACAGACAAGCAATTGGAAGCCTTTTATATTTGACAAACAAAATTAGACCAGACATGACCTTTGCCACAAATTTTGAAAGCAGGTCAATGCATGATCCTACAACTCAAGATATTATAAACATCAAAAGAACCCTAAGATATTTAAATCACGCCACCAATTTAGGCATATCATATGATGGAGAGATGCCATTTGAATTAAATGTGTATTGTGTTTCTGACTTTGCTGGAGATATTAAAACTAGAAAAAGTACCACAGGATATGTAGTTTACTTATGTGGAGGTCCCATAAGTTGGTGCTCCAGAAAGCAACCTGTAATTGCCCTTTCCAGCACTGAAGCAGAGTTCATTTCTGCAGCAGATGCATGCAAAGAAGTGTCATACATAAGATCCCTATTAGAAGAATTAATTCCAGATAATTTTTATATAAATCTCTATGTTGATAACCAAAGCACTATAAAAATTATAAAATCAGGCCAATTCACCACTAAAACTAAACATATTGATGTCAAATATAATTTTGTGAAAGATGAAGCTCAAAAGTTTAACCTGATATATTGTCCAACAGAACACCAAATTGCAGACATCCTAACAAAACCTCTAGCCAGACCAAAGTTTGACAAATTCAAATCCCTTCTTATGACAACCATTTAAAACATAAGTCAAGTGAAGAAACTGTTGAATGTGATAAGATCACTGATTTAAAAGGGAATGTTGGAAAAAAAGAATAATAAATCAATGATCTTGAAATACTTTTAGACTGACAACACTGTAATATAAAAACCGAGAACAAAGGAGTGTTGGTTTTGTTTACAAAATTAGTAATTGTAATGTAAATTGTTAAATGTTCTTTTCTCTCTCTCTTTGAAAATAATAAATTTAAAATACTTTCTTAAGAGGTAAAATTGCCTAATTCTTTATAACCACTTCAGCTGTAAGTAAACTTGTTATTTGTTGTTTCATTGTCTGAACCATAAGAGATTCCCAACAAATAAAACACAAAAAAAAATTAAACTTAACCCACCAAAAACAATATTTTAGAAGCACATTAGATTTGTTTACTTACTACAGAGTCGAGATTGGATGATTATTATCATTTAAATGATATAAAACACAAACTTGCTTGTAAAAATATGCAAGTTATATATATATAAATATCTACCTAAAATATTTTGTTCTATATACATTGAAAAATATTTAATTAGCCTCATTTCCCTGGGTATTGATTCTTAATCTCAGGATCGCGTTCTACTTGGCCCTAATGGCGTTTCACTATGTTTATATTTTAGAATATAATAGAAGGAGAAAATTATATAAATAATTCGAGCCCCGCGGCGGGCGAATTTGTTAAAATCGGGATGATTTTATATATTTTTACTTTGTTGTTATCTTTAAATAAACTATTTCCAGATCTCTACATGTCCAAATATTCGGGCGCCAGTAGCTGCAGAAAAGCAGACCACAAATTTATTCATCTATGGCACATGTAGAGACCTAAAGCTGTGCCGGCTAGCAATTAATGTTGAAGGGGAAATTAACCAATCATTTTTGGCTAAACAAATTTTTATTTAGACCAATAAAATAATCTTTCAATGTACAACAGAGATATTAGGTAAAAATAAAGATACTTAAATATTATAACGCATATATAAGATATTTTAAAAAGGATTTTTTAAAAATGTCAATATCCCGCTTCCTTGACCCAGTGTTGCTGGACTCACCCCCCCCCCCCCCCCCCCCCCCCCAAGGCAATCATCACTCTTCTTTCTGTGAAAATAAAAATAAAAAAGGTATCTTTAAAAAAATTAAAAATAAATTAAATATAAAAATTATTAAAGAAGAATTCACAAAAAAAAGCGAAATTTTGAATTAAAAAAAATAATAATAAAATATATTTAATATTGTTAATTCTGGGCATCTTTGGGTCAGCTTGGGAAAGGTTCAGGGCTCGTGGTGGAGCTGGTGTTCTGCTTGAAAATGGTGATTATAACATCCACCATGGGCTTGTGGCTTGCCCATAGGCATGCTGGAGTCTGGCTTGATACTGGTGGAGTCAGGTCAAGCACCATAGGTCGGTGGCTTGACTACAGGGAAGGGGCGTCTGAGTCCATCTTGGACTCTGGCTTGTGGTAAAGTCGGCCACCATCGGACATGTGGCTCGACCACCAGGAAGGGGTGTCTGAGTCCATCTCAGACTAGCTTGGTAGGGCCAGGTCATCCACCACAGGTCAGGTGGCTTGACCGGAGGAAGGGGATCTCAGTCTCTGGCTCAGTGCTGCCAAGGTTAAATGCGGCTTCAGGCTCCATCTCGACACATAGCAATCACCAGAGGTTTGTAACTTAGATGGACAAAGGTGGGATATGGTTAGGTTAGGTGGGGTTCTGGGTTATTTTGGCATATTATGGTCACGAGGTGTCCTAACATAACTTCAAATATCGCTAATATTACACAAGAATATACATAACAACCATTGTCAAATATAATATAATACACTGCGGCCTGTGATTGCAAAACGATACTTGAAGTTACACCGCATGAGTTTCTTTTCAATGAAAAATCAAAATTTATATTTCAAGGTGAAATATTGACTATTTCTAACCTTTTTGGATGAGGTATGAAAGGGTGAATTATGAAGAGTAATGATGAACGGAAAAATAAAAGTGTCCAGGGATGGGAATCGAACCCACAATGTTCCGCTTACCGGGCAGATGCCATGTCCACTAGGCTACCCTGGACGTATTTTTTCGTTCGTAAATGATACATATAAAGTAACTTATAATATTATATAATACACTGCGGCCTGTGATTGCAAAACGGCACTTGAAGTTACACCGCATGAGTTTCTTTTCAATGAAAAATCAAAATTTCATTTCAAGGTGAAATATTGACTATTTCTAACCTTTTTGGATGAGGTATGAAAGGGTGAATTATGAAGAGTAATGATGAACGGAAAAATAAAAGTGTCCAGGGATGGGAATCGAACCCACAATGTTCCGCTTACCGGGCAGATGCCATGTCCACTAGGCTACCCTGGACGTATTTTTCCGTTCGTAAATGATACATATAAAGTAACTTATAATATTATATAATACACTGCGGCATGTGATTGCAAAACGACACTTGAAGTTACACCGCATGAGTTTCTTTTCAATGAAAAATCAAAATTTTATTTCAAGGAGAAATATTGACTATTTCTAACCTTTTTGGATGAGGTATGAAAGGGTGAATTATGAAGAGTAATGATGAGTAATAATGAAAAATAAAAGTGTCCAGGGATGGGAATCGAACCCACAATGTTTTGCTTACCGGGGAGATGCCAAGTCCACTAGGCTACCCTGGACGTATTTTCCGTTCGTAAATGATACATAAAGTAACTTATAATATAATCTAACACACTGCGGCCTGTGATTGCAAAATGACACTTGAAGTTACACCGCATGAGTTTCTTTTCAACGGAAAAATACGTCCAGGGTAGCCTAGTGGACATGTCATCTGCCCGGTAAGCGGAACATTGTGGGTTCGATTCCCATCCCTGGACACTTTTATTTTTCCGTTCATCATTACTCTTCATAATTCACCCTTTCATACCTCATCCAAAAAGGTTAGAAATAGTCAATATTTCACCTTGAAATAAAATTTTGCTTATTCATTGAAAAGAAACTCATGCGGTGTAACTTCAAGTATCGTTTTGCAATTGTCAAATATATTATTCTTATTATATCTACGCAATAGTTGGTATACCTGTTCATATATCACTAATGTTAACGAAGAATTTACATGACAACCATTTTCAACTAAATTCTTCTGAATAAAACTATGTAAAAGTGAGTAAAACTATTTTTATATCGCTGAATCTACAGAACAATTTACATAGCAAACATTTTCAGCTATATTCTTCCTAAATAAAAATATGAAATAGTGAGTAAAACGTTCAAATATCGCTAGAGTTACACAATAATGTACAAGAAACCATTAATAACTATAATCTTCTCAATTAAAACTATGCTATCGTGTGTAATACTGTTTATAAATTGATAAGGTTACACCAGAATTCATTCAGCAAACATTTGCAACAATATTCTTTTTTATTAAAACTATGCAATAGTGAGCAAAACTGTTTATATATCGCTGATGTTACACACGAATTTACATACCAACCATTTTTAACTGTATTCTTCCTAATTGACAGTAATAGTGAGTAAAATTGTTAATATATCGCTGAAGTTACACAAAATTTACATAGCAACCATTATCAACTATATTCCTTATAAATGAAACTATTCAATAGTGGATAAAATTTTTAAATGCCGCTGAAATTACAGAAGAATTACCATAGCAACCATTGTCACCTATGTTCTTCCTAATTTCTATTATTAAACAGTAGGTAAAACAGTTTGAATTACGTTAAAGTTACACAAGAATGTTCATTGAAATCATTAACAACTATATTCTTCTCAATTAAAACTATGAAATAGTGAGTAAAACTGCTCATATATCGCTAAGGTTAGAAAGGAATTTACATAGTAACCATTACAGCTATATTATTCTTATAAAACTATGTAATAGTGAGTAAAAGATTTAATATCTCGTTAATGATACTCAAGAAATGAATAGCAACCATTGACAGCTATATTCTTCTTGATTAAAACTGCAATCGCTACACTGATGAGGGCCAACAACCCGAAACGCGTCCGTGGTTAGCTTTTCTTGATTAATCAAGAATGGGTATTTGGCCAATTCTGGAATAACTAAAAATCAACGAGAATAGTTGATATTTATTCCGATAGGTGGCCCAAGCGATCATCAACTTTCAGTTGCACGATAAGTGGACGCCTTTTTTATAATAGCAACATTTGTAAACTCAATTCTTTTTTATTCAAACTATGCAATGGTGAGTAAAACTGCTCATATATCGCTGAGGTTACAAAGGAATTTACATAGCAACCATTGCAGCTATATTCTTCTTGATTAAAATATGCAATGGTGACAAAAACTGTTCATATATCGCTAAAGTTACACAAGAATTAAACTAGCAACTATTGTCAACTATATTCTTATCAATTTAAAATATGCAATAGTGAGTAAAACTGTTTATATATAGCAAAGGTTATACAAGAATATACATAGAAACCATTGTCAACTCTAGTATTCTCAATGAGAACTATTCCATAGTTGGTATAACTCTTTATATATCGCTAATATTACACAAGAATATAAATAGCAACCATTGTCAACTATATTCTTCTTATTAAATTACACATTATTTGATATAATTGTTCATATATCGCTAAAGTCAACCAATAATTTACATGAGAATCTGTTTAAATTGATGAAATGTTCCGTCTGATAGAAGCTTTCAACATTGCAAATGTGGTAGGCCGGCATCGATAAACACGCGACTTAATGTACCCCATAACCAAAAATAGCAAGGCGTTAAGTCTGGTGTATAAAGTGGCGACTTATCACACGATCTTCACTGAACGTATCCTTCAGCAATTGTTTGGCACCGCGGGAGATATGAGGAGGTCCTCCATCTTGCATGAATGTTATTTCGCTTATTGCTTGTCTGTCCTGCAAAATGGGAATAACCTTTTCTCTCAAAATTCGAACATAACGTTTACCAGTTATAGAAACGGTTTTTTAAATTATTCCATTGATTTCTTCAAATAAAAATGGCCCAATAAAAAAAGAATAAGTGAACCCACACAAAACTGTAACTCTGGGCTGATGAAGTGGCATTTCTGTAAAAGTCCTAGGGTTTTCTGTTGCCCAAATACAACTGTTTTGAATGTTAACTTCTCCGTTTAGAGAAAAGTGAGCTTCATCTGTCCATAGAACATTCGACAACCAGTGTTCATCAATATCAATTTGCCAGAAAGCCCGTGCAACGAATTCTTGAGGCTTCTCAAAATCGCCGACTTTTTTTCGTGAAATCTTTGAATTTTGTACGGTATTTTCTTAGATAAATTCTTAGTGCTCTCGAAACTGTTCGATACGAAATCCCCGTTTGTTGAGACACTTGTCGAGCACTTACGTCTCATACGTGGATAACGTTTCAATAGCTTCAACATTCTGCGAAACCATAACAGCCACTGACTTTTATGTGGATAGTCTTCCACTCCGAGGTTTTGCTTCCAGAGACCCAGTCTTCACAATTTTTTTTTATCGTTTGCCTTAAAGAATAGCAACTCATGGGTCCTTTACCGCTTCGAATACCTTTAAAGGTACGAAATGCTCGTAAAGTTTCAGTAGCAGATTCTGAATTGCAATTGAAAAAATTTCACCAAGAGTGCTTTATCCTGTAGCGACGGCATTCCAGAGAAAAATGATTTATGAGAGATAAATATATATTTTTCAAAAGAATTAAAATAAATATAATCGATACTGAGAGAGAGTTGAATTTAAAAATTTAGAACTTTATTATCTTCGAAATTTAAATCGTTGAGAGGATTCCAGCAAACCGTATCTGTTGATTTTGCTTAGTATTATTAATGAAACTGATTCCTATAATTATTAATTAAACATTATATTTTTTTATTTACAAGAGAGAGAACAAAAAATAAAAGTGAAACTTATATTGAAACAAAGGAACTCTTTTTTCTTGTTTTTTAGCGCCTATTTACCTGTGAGCTTACACACACTCTGTGGTAACAAATAATTAAAATATGTACAACACACGCTCCCCTGTGTGTAAGCCCTAATCAGCAAGTCCAAGGCTATCTGCACATTTCTGTAGTTTGTCCTTAGGTAGACTCTTCGTTAGTATATCCGCCTCCATGTCTTCACTTTTGGTGTATGCCAGCTTGATTCCTTTTTGAAATTCCTCTTTCACAAAATAATACTTTCGGTTTATGTGCTTTGTTCGTGAAGAAATTTTGTCAGATTGTATCCAGTTTATTGCAGCCTGGCTGTCACTTTTCAAGGTAATTGGGAAAGTTAAATTTTCACAAAGTTCTTCTAGTAATCCCTTTAACCATAATACTTCTGAAATGCCTTCACATATTGAAATAAGTTCTGCTTCACATGTAGACAAGGCTACTAAATTTTGCTTCTACTTCTCCAGTTTATTAAGTTGTCGCCAAGTTTGACTGTATAGCCTGAATAGGATTTTGCGTCTCGGGTTGTGCACCAGCTCGCATCAGTACTTATTGTGATATTGTTGTCTTTGACTTATATGCCAACATTTTATTTCTTGTTCCCTTCAGATATCTATAAATCCTTTTAACTACAGTTAAGTGTATTTCTCTTGGATCATTACTATACTGTGATAAATTGCTGACGTTGAAGGAAATGTCCGGTCGAGTACCCGTAGAAAGGTACATTAGTGATCCAATCATTTCCTGGTATACAGTTTTATCTACTGGCTTAGAGTCCAAATATTCATCCAAATTTTGATTTTGATATCCAGGTGTCTGCACACTGTTGCATTCTTCCAGTCCAAATCTGTGAAGAATTGTATCAATATAATGAGTCTGAGATAGATAAAATCCATCTTCTTCCCTTTTTATATCAATTCCAATAAATGGTTCGCTATCTTTCTTTTCTGTTAGAGTAACATATTTTTCTATTTCTGAGGCTAGGTTGTCATTAATTTCCTTACTAGTTCCAGAAATGATGAGATCATCTACATATAGACCCAGTATTACATACTCTTCTCCTCTCTGGATTTTATAGACACATGGATCACATTTGGTTCTAATCATTCCAAACTGGTATAAAATTTCATTGATCTTTTTGTTCCAACATTTTCCTGATTGTGGTAGACCATACAGGCTTTTTTCCAATTTACACACTTTGTTTTCTTCTCCTTTTTGTATAAAACCATCTGGTTGTCTCATGTATACTATCTCTTCTAACTTACCATAGAGATAAGCTGTCTTCACATCATAAGTCTTTTTGATTAAATTCTGTTGTGTTGCAAGAGCTACTATTGTTCGCAAGCTTTCCTTTTTGAGTACAGGTGAAAAAGATTCCTTATAGTCCACACCATATCTTTGATTGCATCCAACAGCAACCAGTCTGGCCTTTCTTTTATATATGCCGTCATTTGGTGTTTTCTTCGTACTGTAGACCCACTTACTATTGATGACTTTCATACCATTTTCCCTTGGTACTAGTGTCCATACTTTATGTTTCTCTATCTCTCTGAGCTATTCTTCCATTGATTTGTGCCATTCATTTCTTTCTTACTATCCATTGCTTCTTTAAAGTTCTCCGGAATATAATGATCAATTTCCATAATTAAGTTTGCATCATTCCTATCCGTTATTCTTTGTGAGCGTCGAACTCCTTCTTCAATCAATTTCCTTTCTTGTTCTTCAAGTCTTGCTTTGTGCCGTTCTTCTAAGATGCTCTTTGTTTCTCCTTTCTTTCTTCCTCCTTTTGCGCATCTTTCCTCTATTAGTTCAGTTTGCGTTGAGTCATTTTCAGTGTCACCACCTGGTTTTACTGAAGTATCCTCCTGAGACTTCATTTCACTCTCTGCGACAGGATTGTCTTCTTTCAAGATAAGAAAGTCTTCAACTATTTCTTCACAATTTCCTTTATGGGTCAAACTATCACAATTAGTATCTTCCTGAATATAATTTGCATAATCAATTCCTCTCTTATCTTCACTAAATTTTACTGATCTGACTTCATGAATTCTCTTTGTCAATATATCATATATTCTGTAAGCTTTTCTTTTAATGGAATAACCAATAAATATTCCCTTTCTACCCTTTGGTGAAAACTTGTTTCTTCTTGGTTTGCTCTCAAGCCAATGTGTCAAACATCCAAATATTCGAATGTGTTTGACCGATGGTTTCCTGCCATTCCATCTCTGCATAGGTGTATGGTGCTTGATAGACCTGTGGGGTGTGCAATTCTTAATGTATGTAGCTGTAGCAATTGCCTCTGCCTAAAACTTCATGGGTAATTTTGAGTCAATTAGTAAGGTTCTCGCTGTATCTATAAGAGTCCTATTCACTCTCTCTGCGACTCCATTACTTAGTGGTGAGTATGTGGTGGTAAGTTGGTGATGGATCCCACTTCTCTTGAAAAGTCCTTCAAATCTAGAGTTACAAAATTCAGTTCCATTGTCGGTTCTTACGTCTTTTATTCTAAGACTTAATTCGTTTTCAGCTCTTGCTTTAAATTCTTCAAATATTTCAAAGGTTTCATCTTTTGATCTCAGGAAATATACAAAGATTCTTCTACTGTAATCATCTACTATAACAGGGAAATACTTAGATCCTCCTAAAGATTGACATGGCATTGGTCCACATAAATCCATATAAATCAACTGCAGGGGCTTAACTGTATAATTTTCTGTAATATTTTATGGCTTCTGCACCAGTTTTCCCATTATGCATGCTTCGCACTCTGGTAACCTTTCAAATTTTAGATCCAATCCTCTTACAATATGTCCTTGAATCATTTTTTTCATGTATTCTTCATTTATATGGTTTAATCTCTTATGCCATAAACTTATATTGTTATTTTTATTTGATAAATGTGTATTTATAACCATGACATTTTCATTTTTTGCTATTGGTACATTTCTTTGTTTTGTTTCCATCATAAACATTCTATCTTTAATATATGCTTTAGCAACTAAATCATTCCCTTCATTATAAATTTTTGCTCCATCCTTATTGAAAATAACTGAATTTCCCTTGTTGATTAATTCGTATACTGACAAGAAATTATTCCTTAAACTTGGTACATGTAAGATATATTTGATGCGAATATTTTCTTGGCCTTCACTTGTGCATGTAGTAAGTCTCATATCTCCTTTGGCTATGGCTTGGGTGGTTTTGCCCTTCTCAGCTAGGTTGATTTCACTTTCATAATCTACCACATTTTCCATCAAAGTTAGGTTTGGGGTTAAATGTGCGGTGCATCCTGAATCTATACACCATATTTGCCTATCATTTCTCTCATCTGGTGAATCTTCAAATTCTTTTACATATGTTTCAAATGCTTGCTCATTAATAAACTTTTCATAGTATCCACTAGGTTATTTGAATGTTCCCTACTGTATTTGTGATTTCTTTAACCAGGAGTCCATTTCTTTTGGTATCCTTGTTTCTGTTTATCTCGAAACCAGCAATCATTAGCTAGATGTCCCTTTTTATTACAAACAAAACATCTTTTTGGCTGAAATTGTTGGACTTTTCTATTTTTAATTCTGTATGCTTGTTCATGCCCATTCTCAACTGATTGATTTAATCTCATATTTCTTCTTGACTCCTCTTCTCTTAGAGTTTGTTGAATCTCTTCAATTGTTGCCTCTCTCTTTGATCGTAAGACAATAGCAATAGTTTCATACCTTGGATGTATGCCTCTGACAATATGAAATGAAAGTTCTCTTGAGGTAAATTGATGCCCTAATGATGAACTTCTAGCAGCAATATTTTTTGCCCTTGTTATATATTCATCTACAGTTTCATTATCTTTCATTCTAATGTTCTTTAATTCTAAGCCTATATCAATAATTTTATCTTCCAAATTACCTGTGTATGTTTTTCTCAGTGAGTCCCATACTTTCTTAGCATTTGTTTCTCCTATGAACATTCCAGCTTGTTCATTTGTCAAAGTAGTGATGATTATCCCAAAAGCTTCATCATTTTTATCACTCCAAATCTCCCAAGAACTTTTGTCTTCCATATCAGGTTCTGGATCGGAAATTACACATTTAAATAATTTTCTTCCTCTCAGAAATGCGCCGATTTTCAACGCCCATATTTGATAATTATTTCCTGTTAATGGTTCAATTTTTGTTTGGGATAAAAAATTATATTCAGCCATTTTCGTCTTTTGAGCTAATATAAACAAACCAATATATAATTTAAAAACAAATATATATTTTAAATTTATTTAAATCTTGGGTAGCTTTTAAACATGCAATATATAGATATAATTTTAACTTAATCTATATAAATACCTTTAATCTTCTTAGAAGTGCTTCAGTTTACCGATCAGAATAAACTTCTTGCTTAATCTTCAGATTAAATATTTTCGTTTTTGAGCTTTATATCAAATAACCACGCTCTGCTACCAATTGTTGACTTTGCTTAGTATTATTAATGAAACTGATTCCAATAATTATTAATTAAACATTATATTTATTGATTTACAAGAGAGAACAAAATATAAAAGGGAAACTTATATTGAAACAAAGGAGCTATTTTTTCTTGTTTTTAGCGCCTATTTACCTGTGAGCTTACACACACTCTGTGGTAACAAATAATTAAAATATGTACAACAGTATCTAAAATATATATATAATATTATTCGATTTGGATGATGATTGTATGGTTGGATCCTTTTTTGATTGTTGTTCTTATGTAAGATCCTGTTGACTTGCTGTAGGGTTGGTGACTTGTGATGGTTGATGGCGCAGTCGTTTGGTCGAAATGGTGGGGTTTTTCACAGGGGAAATAACGAGAGGGAACACAGAATGGGGTTGTAAATAGGACCCCGCGATTAAGGGAGAGAAGGGTTTTGAAACTAATGGAATACTTGACTTTCACATGCTGAACATAGAGGTTACCTTTGTGAGAAGGGCTTAAGCACGTCTTGCTCCTCGTCAGCTCGAGATCCCAACTACCTAACTTTGAGTCAGAGATTTTCCTCGTTAACTCTCTATTGCTCTCATTGGTTGAAATCGTCTACGTGATTACATTTGGTTGGCTGTTAGCTACTCATGCTGAACTCTGATTGGATATTGGTACCTCCATTGTCTACATGATTACCATCCTCCAGGAAGAAGAAGGTCTTTGAACTTAGTTTTATAGTTACTGGGTAATAACCTTTACTTCCTGGATAATGAAATCCTGGTAATGGCTGTTCTCTCTAGTTCGCGAGGCCTAACTTTTATTAAAACCTTTTGGATCATACATTGCATATATTGTGGTGGGGTTACATCTTGGTATATACAAATTATGACATATATATATTTTTTTTTGCTACAAGTTTTAATTTGCATTTAACTATTTTACATATCTCGGATTCCTGGTTCAAATTCACATAAATAGGTACCGCTCAGCAAGAGCAACCTAGTTCATTATAATTGAACAATGAATAATATGTGAAGGTTATTCACATATTAAACAAATTTTAACACGGGATTCAATCCCGGTTCATGACTGTCGGGAATCGAGGGGGTTACCCACTCGTCCACCGACTTTTTTTTTTTATATCTCGGATTGCATTTAAAAATCGTCATCCAAGTCTTCTACTTTTCGCGAAATGGTGTTTATCAATTTATCATTTGATATTATTAGGGTTCTTTCCTGGTATTCAAAAAGGAAAAATAGTGTCGATCAGTTTTATTATTCAATTTATCAAAATATTTGGCTGTTGAACCTCTGATTCTGGTAAAGCGCCATCTAGCGAATAAAATTTTAACTAAAAATCAATTTCGAAGTTTTCATTATTTGTCCTAAAATTCACCATTGCATCCTGAACACAATGGTGTTTACCGCATTGCTCTAGCGCAAATATTCGCGGAGTTATTAATTTTTAAAGTAGTGCAAGACCTTTGGATCACCCTGTATAACAAATGAAAACATTAAGATGCGAATGTTTCTTCTTACACAAATAAATCTTCTACTGTGCTCACTGCGATGAAAAATATTAGGAGGGCTTGGCTCATCAGTAGCGAACCCTCCTAGCGGTTTCGCCAGTTTAACCAATGATGAGCCTCCCATTATTTTATCATAGCAGTAAGGGCAGTAGAAAATTGTGTTTTTTAAAGAACATAGGCGCCAACAATAGTTCGAATTTCTTATAACAGATGGCGCGCTAATGCACCATATTGATATTACGTTTTAAAATTATTTCAATTGAAATTTGCGTAGAGAAATGCTCGAAGCATGTATTGTATATATTTCTGATATCTTGAAACTCTATGTCGATAGTCATTCAAAATACCCGTTCCAAGAATACAGCCTCAGTATCAGTGTAAAAGAAAAACAGCGGAATGGTAGATCACAAGAACTGACTTGTATGTCATTTCCAACTCACTTTTTCATTGCGATGCATTTAATGGTAGGTGAAATTGTACAAATATCGATGAATTTATTATAAAACATGGTTCAGAAAACATAGAAATATTTTCTTCTCGATGAAAGATAGGCATTTTTTAGTAAAATTGGTCAAAAATAGTAAATAGTACGCAAGAACTTATTTAGAAAACTTTGTAAAATTTCTAACTCTCAATAGAACGATGTAATGGTGTGTAAAATTGATCGAGTATCAGTAAAGGTACAAAATAATTTACTTAGCCATTATTGGCAATCTTCTCAATTACATTTATCCAATGGCGAGGGAATGAACAATAATTGTTGACTTTGTCTTTTTCAATGATATCATAGCATTGGTAAGAAAAAGACATCAATTTTTACTCCTATTTGTTGCAAAAATTATTTTGCTATTTATATAAATTCTTTCGATGGTCGGGGATATTTTGAGAAAATCCTTAAATAGACACACACCAGAATTTACTTAGTAACCATTGTTCACACTATTCTTCTCAGTTAAATTTACCCAAAGGGAGTGATATATAGATCAATGTCGCAAAGGTGCTTAAAATCGGATTCATAAATCGTTAGATTTATTTTCTCAATGAAAACCAGTCAATTATGGGTGGAGTTGATTGAAAAGTGTGAAAGTTACACTAGAAGTTAGAAGTTATGTACCAACCATGGTACGCAATGGTTTGTAAAATTGTTAATATATATCTCTAAAGTTACAAAAAAAACTGACTTAGCTTATTAATTTGAGTGTTTTCGAAGAATTAAAAAAAAAAGCCGTATAGAATTGATCAAATATCGCAAAATAGCGTCATTTCTTAGCAACTATTGTCACAACTCTGGTCTTTATAATAAAAACTTCGCAATGGTTTGTAAAATTAATAAAATTTGCTAAATGTAGACACAATAGGTAATTTAGAAACAAGTAAAACTCTAATTTTAACAATAAAATTTTCGGATGATGAGTAAAATTACAAAAACTGTCATAGAAACAATTGGTAATTTTACTCTTCTATTGATAACTACGCAAATATGGGTAAAATTGACCAAACATAGCAAATGTTACACATATAATTACTTAGGAAGCAATGTTAATTTTACACCTTTTAATTAAAAACTAGGCAATGGTACAAAATAATGTTCAAGTATCGTTAAAGTTACACAGGAACTTTCTTTGTAACTTTTTCAAATTTAATAGTCTAAAAATATCCCAATGATTCGGCCAAACTTAATAGCCATTAACTTCTCTAAAAATGACACACACACGGCATAGTAATATTAAACAAATATCACTAAATGTACACCAGGAGCTTAACGCTAAACCTTCATCATCAGAGGCAACATTATAATTATTGTGAACTCGACTCTTCTCAATAAAAACTACACAATGAAGGATTTAATTGACCCGATTTCGCTGAATTTACAATAAAATATACTTATAAATCATTATCTGCTTTACTCTTCTAAATTAAAACTACGAATTTATGTGTAAAATTGCTAAAACATCGCAAAAATTACACAATTTCACTTCAAACATAGCTAAGGTTGCATAAGATGTGAAATTGATCACAAATATTTCTAAATTAAACCTATTATTTACTCTGCAACACTATTGTCAAATTTATTCTTCTCAATAAAAAATCTGAACAATTATGAGCAAAATATAATATATCAAATTCATTCCTTCCATAAAAGCTAACCAAATATGGGTCGAATTGATCAGATATCATTGAGCTACACAAGAACTTACCTAGCTGCCATTGCCAATTTTAGTCTTTTCAATTGACACTACGGAATGGTATGTAGATTGTTCAAATATCGATAAAGTTATACCGAAATTTATATAAATACTTTGCAACACACCAGTGTCAAATTCACCCTCCCCTCTGAAAACAAAACTATGGTGCCTAATTGGAGTTTAAAAAATCGATGAAATTGCACCAGAAGTTATTTGAAACAATTGTCAACTATTCTTAATCAAACCTATGAAACGGTTTATTAAAGTTATGATTAAATTATGTTACGTTGCAAGAGCCATTGTTGTTTGCAAGCTTTCCTTTTTGAGTACAGAAGTGAAAAGGATTCCTTATAGTCTACACCATATCTTTGATTGCATCCAACAGAAACTAGTCTGGTCTTTTATATATGCCATAATTTTATGTTTTCTTCGTACTGTAGACCCATTTACTGTTGATAACTTTCATACCATTCTCCTTGGTACTATATGTATGCTTCTCTATCTCACAGAGCTCTTCTTCCATTGCTTTGAGCTATTCATTTCTTTCTCTACTACCCATTACTTCGTTAAAGTTCTCCAGAATATATTGATCTATTTCCATAATTAAATTCGTTTCATCCCCTTACTTTATTCTTTGTGAGCGTCGAACTACTTCTTCGATCTATTTTCTTACTTGTTTCTCAAGTCTTGCTTTGTGCCGTTCTTCTAAGATGCTCTTTGTATTTCCTTTCTTTCTTCCTCCTTTTACGCATCTTTCTTCTATCGCTTCAGTTTGTGTTGAGTCATTTTTAATCTCACCACCTAGTTTTACTGAAATATCCTCCTGAGACTTCACTTCACTATTTGTGACAGGATTGTCTTCATTCAAGATAAGAAAGTCGTCAGCAACTATTTCTTCACAAATTCCTTTATAGTTCAAATATATCTTCTTGAATATCATTTGCATAATCAATTCCTCTCTTATCTTCACTAAATTTTACCGATCGAACTTCATGAATTCTCTTTGTCATTATATCATATATTCTAATTTAATCTATATATATAAAAATGAATGTATGTGTGTCTGTTTGTTTGTTTGTTTGTCCTTTATGCCTGACCAAACCACTCATTGGATCGCCATGAAACTTTGGGAAGTTATTTAGTATAGTACTGGGAAGGTTTCTAGCAAATAAAATTTTTGAAATAACTTTTCGCCTAGAAATAATCAAGATAAATATTCTAATTTATCTGTTATAATTCAACAATCTGCTCTAAATATTATCATGATGATAAGATGATTTTGTAATGTAGAAAATTAGGAAAGACAAAATTCAGGATGACACGGCAATTTATTTGAGACAAGAATAATGATACAATTCCAAGGCAAGATACTATTCCTTTAACTTCCAATTACCGAGGAAACCAATTAATATTGATTTTATTCAACTTATCGAGTATTTTTCAAGGGACCGGGAAAAAATGTTCACTTTATCGAGAGATTCGTTAGACAAACCTTTACTCGTGTAAAACCCGGGCGAAGCCGGGTACATCCATACAAGAATAATGATACAATTCCAAGGCAAGATACTATTCCTTTAACTTCCAATTACCGAAGGAATCAATTAATATTGATTTTATTCAACTTATCGAGTATTTTTCAAGGGACCGGGAAAAAATGTTCACTTTATCGAGAGATTCGTTAGAAAAACCTTTACTCGGGTAAAACCCGGGCGAAGCCGGGTACGTCCGCTAGTATTTTAATATTTATTTCAAAGTTCTAATTTGTTTGTTTTTGTGTAATAGGCGCAAATATTTCAATATCGCGCCTGGTTGATTAATAAAATGGATATATTCTGTAGGCTTTTCTTTTATTGGAATAACCGATAAATATTCCCTTTCTATCCTTTGGTGAAAACTTGTTTCTTCTTGGTTTGCTCTCAAACCAATGTGTCAAACATCCAAATATTCGAATGTTTTTTACCGATGGTTCCCGACCATTCTATCTCTGTATAGGGGTATGGTGCTTGATAGACCTGTAGGGAGTACAATTCTTAATATACACAGCTGTAGCAATTGATTCTGCCCGAAACTTCATGGGTAATTTTAAGTCAATTAGTAAGGTTCTCGCTGTATCTTTAAGAGCCTTATTCACTCTCTCTCTGCGACTATATTACATTGTGGTGAGTATGTGATGGTAAGTTGGTGATGGATCCCACTTCTCTTGAAAAATCTCTCAAATCTAGAGTTATAAAATTCAGTTCCAATGTCAGTTCTTACATCTTTTATTTCAATCTTAATTCGTTTTCGGCTCTTGCTTTAAATTCCTCTAATCTTTCAAAGGTCTCATCTTTTGATCTCAGGAAATATACAAAGATTCTTCCACTGTAGTCATCTACTATAACAATATAATTCTTAGATCCTCCTAAAGATTGACATGGTATTGGTCCTCATAAATCCATAGGAATCAACTGAAGGGGCTTAACTGTATAATTTTCCGTAACATTATATGGTCTCTGAACCAGTTTTTCCATTGTGAATGCTTCGCACTCTGATAACTTTTCGAATTTTAGATCCAATCCTCTTTTAAAATGTCCTTTATATAGATATTTAGATATTCCAAGACTTGATTGCTACGCTGCAACTGATGGAGAAGCTGGAACGATATCCATTAAGAAATAAAAGAAAAAATGATTCTGCTGAACCAGAAGAAACTTCTATGAATGTAAAGACGGAAGGTACCCAGGTAAGCAACTACTTTGTTCAACATCTGCCAAGGAACCCTTCCATTTTCTCCGGGGAGGGTGATGAATATCTTCAAAAATGGTTAAAAGAGTATCAACGTGTGGCAAGGTACAACCATTGGGACGAAACCCTTTGTCTTACTAAAGTTTATTTTTATCTGTCTGGAACTGCTCTAAAATGTTTTGAACAACGAAGAAAGCACCCAGACTTGGAAGGAATTCACATCTCAATTAGAGAATGTGTTTGGAAAAAAAAAATTCAAAATTGCAAGCGGAGAAGAAACTTAAAACACGGGCGCAATTAAAAGGTGAAAGTACCGAATTTTACCTCCACGATGTCCTGTGCTTGTGCAAAGAGGTTGATCCTCAAATAAACGAAGAAGATAAAATCTCCCACCTCATGGAGGGGATAGCGGAAGAGCTTTGTCAAGCACTCCTGCTGAGGGATGTACAGAGCACCGAGCAATTCATTACAGAATGTCGCCGTGTCGAAGCGCTCCGTCGTAGGCGAGTTACCCCAACCAGGTACGAGCGCCTACCAAATGTAGCCTCTCTCTGTGACCAGGATGACGGAAAAGATCTGTCATAGCTGATCCGAAAAATTGTCCGCGAGGAGATACAAGAGGAGCCTGAAATTTCTGCCATTGAAGATTTAGTGAGGGAAGAGATTGAAAAGACCTTGGCACCTATATCAAAACCTACAAAAAGTCCCCCTCAAGCACCCAGGCCGGTATCAAATCCTAAATTCGAGGCTCAACCTAGAACTCCCTATCCTACAACTCAGTATCAGAAACAAGGAAGAAGACGCGACATCAATGAATGGCGGCCAACTGAGGGAAAGCCAATCTGTTTCTACTGCGGATGCCCAGGTCACGTCATCCGCTATTGCCGCGATACGAAAAGACAAAATGCAGAAAGGAGACATTAATATTTTCATAGAAAGCAAGACGCAATGGTATTCTACAACTCTCGAGCCGAATCTCCGGAGCCAAACGACGAATCATCGAGAAAAATTTTCACTCGCTACCGAATCCCTATCCCATATCCCGGTCGAAACAGACAACATTTCTCACCTGCTAGAAGATCTATCTAGACGCCCCGCCATGAAAACTAGATGATAGACCATAATGGAGGTGAGGCCGCAAAGTTCGAAAATCCTCCTTTACCGACCAGAGTAGAAATAAGAAAAAACTACATTGACGTAAATATAGACCTGCCAAACCCTCATGAAGAAGATATCTCAACTGAAAGAAGGCATCCACCTCAGACACCTATCTCTGGCCTATTACTAGTTCTTGAGACTGACGACGTAAGTCTTCTTCTGAGCATCGGGTCGATGCTTTTTATAGAAGGAGGCTATGTGGCTAAGAAATAATTTCTATTTTTTATTTGGTTTAATTTAATTATTCAATGAAAATATTTAAAAATATTTATTCTTTAATATTTGTAAAATCATCATATATGTTGCCTAGCTTGCTTGTTCGATATTCTCTATCTGTAGATAGTTTTGTTGGTTGGTTTGCGATAATCGTCGAATAGTCGCGGTGACGTCATCAATAAATACTTTTACATCTTAAGATATTCCAAGATTTGATTGCTACGCAACAATGTTAAAATCGAACATTTTATTTATTGATTTACAAAAGAGATAACAAAATATAAAATAAAAACTTTAACACACACATGTTGAACAATGAACATGTTGAACTTTTTTTCTCTCGGTTAGCGCCTATTTATTTGTGATCTTACACACACTCTGTGGGAACAATTAATTAATTAAAATATATATACAACACTTTTCAACTTTACTATTCTAAATCGGAATTCCCTAATGGGGGTTTAGTTGATCAAATATTGATTGATGTCCACAGCATACGCAAATTAGAATAAAATAAATTAGATATCGTAACGTTACACATGAACTTACTCGGAAACAATTGCCAGCTTTATTATCCTTAATGAAAACTTCGCAATATGGCGTCAAATTGCTCGAACGTTGCTAAATATCCTCATAAATTATTTAGTAAGTATTCGTCAACTATACTCAGCCATAAATAACTTATTAACTATTTGTCAACTATACTTAGCCATAAATTATTTATTAACAATATTGTAGTCTACCACAGATCGCTAAAAAAGCCCTGTTAGCCAAACATTTATCTAAAACCTTATTACCACAAATGTTCGGAACACAATACTCAAGATTTCATTGTGTAAACTATCACCTGATCCCAACAACATAATGTACTCCTATAACGTCGTTTCGTTGTTCTTAAGCCTTCCCCGCCAGTTAATCAAAGACAGTGTAAGTAACTTCCCCTCTGATATACAGATAGATTCATCCATCGCACAAACGATAGAAAGTCTAACTAATATTTGTCTAACGATGAATATCTTCATTTTTGCATCTCGGATTTACCAGCAGATATGAGGTTCCCCGATGGGGAGCTCGTTTTCAACCATTTCAGCTGAATTAGTAATGATCAGGATTGAAAATCTAATCAATTACAAGCATAAAACTGACATAGGATTCTGGCATCGATATATTGATAACATCTTTCGTATTTGCGACAGGAACTCAGTGGATGCAATATTTACCAATAATTGTCATAGCGACATGTGCTTTACCATTGAAAAAGCACATATAAACAGGTTATTCCGTTTTCAGACACTTTAATATTCCAAACCCCTACCAGTTGCCTCACCACTGTATTTAAAAATATATATATATATTTTACTCCTATCTACACACATTACACATATATTTGACGAATATATTTGTCTATCAAATTCTTCAACCCCTGCTTGAGGCACGTGAATTTACAATTTTGACCGATCACAGACCTTTAATTTACGCACTCAAACAAATAAATGAGAAAGCTTCTCATAGACAATTAAGGAATCTACAATACATTTCCCAATTCCCTACTTAAATCAAGCACATAAAAGGTACACACAATATAGTCACTGATGCTCTGTGCATCGACTATGAAGAGATCGCCAAAGAACAAACTGGTGATTCAGAACTATAAAACCTGATGTCAAAGAATACTTCTCTAAAGTTTAAGCAAAGCCCACTACAACCGGGCAAATTTTTATGGTGTGACATGTCTACGAGTAATATTAGACCATTCATTCCAATTAAATTACGAATGATGGTTTTTAGGAACTTCCACGAAATCTCAAACCCAGGCCATCAAAACCACAACTAAACAATTAACATAAAGATTTTTATGGCCTATGTGAATAAAGACATAAGGACTGCTTTTCATGTGTAGACCTGTGGTGCACTTACAGTAAAAGCAGTCGCCAACTTCTACCCACCATGATTATCATGGCCTGTACCACGTGTAATTGGAATAAGCAAAAAAAAAGACATAAGGAAATGGGCTCAAGATTGTGTGAACTGCCCAAAGTGCAAGGTGTCGACATGTTAAGCTCTGTTAAACTTAAATATGCACACAAAAGGATGTAGCGTACACCCTAAAATAATTCACGCATAGTTTGCTTATAGTAGTTATGTGTTTTTGTTTTATAAGTAGAATAACCTAAAGAAAAACCATTAAACGAATAAAACCTCTGACGATTACCAGGATTTTCACCAATTTGTTTATAGTAGACATATGTATTTGTTTTATAAGTAGAATTACCTAAAGAAAACCATTAAACGAATAAAACCTCTGACGATTACCAGAATTTTCAACAATTTGTTTATAGTAGACATATATATTTGTTTCAAGGAGAAATTATTACAAAAACACATTAATATATGAATATATATATTTGCCTTATTCTATCTGTTTGTCTGTTTGAAGCTCACGGATGGGATTTTTCATAACCATCGGTGGTTCAGTGGTAGAATGCTCGCCTGCCACGCGGGCGGCCCGGGTTCGATTCCCGGCCGATGCATTTTTTTTTTTTTTTACAATTTTTAAAACTCATTTATATATTATACAAGAATGACATCCACGGCGCCAATTTATAATTGTAACGAATAGTATTTGAATAAAAGCATTTAATCGGGTAAAACCCGGGCGTTGCCCGGGTCATTCGTATATAATAATTGTATAAACGAATGCAAGACAAAATCACCGCGAATGTTTCTTTTTTTTTAAGGCAATTTCTTTTTAAGGCAATTGTCGTTATTTATCGTTAATTTTTGTTTCGATTTTATTGAAAAAAAAACGATATGGTGCCTTTAAAAAATGATCTTTATTACTATGCAGTTTTCTATTTAGTCAATATACCTAAGTTCATGTTGCAAATGTAATTATCTCTATCGATTTAGTAGGTGAAATGCAAAAAGAAAATCGACATGATGAAATATTTATGAAAATTCACATTTTTATTTTTATATTTTCAAGACACACACAGTTTGGGGCGGGACGTTTCACAAGAGAGACATCCACGGCGCCAATTTATAATTGTAGCGAATAGTATTTTAATTAAAACATTTTAAAAACACACAGTTTGGAACGGGACGTTTCACAAGAGTGACATCCATGGCGCCAATTTATAATTGTAACGAATAATATTTGAATTAAAACGTTTTTAAAATATATGCGCACTCGGGTAAAACCCGGGCGTTGCCCGGGCCATTCGTCTAGTATGAATATATGAGTCTTTATTTTACCCCAACATGATCACAAACTTTCCATCTGAAGATATTTCAAGTAAGCCCAGGACCATTCCCAATGAAATTTCCCTTTAATGTATTATAGAGTATATGGAAAAATATTATAAAGCTTCATGCTTAAATGCTTTGTAAATATTCAACTTGACAATTCAACCAAGATATGAAATCTAGAAATAAGACTAATAAAAGGAAAAAAATTGCAAAGTCACTAATAGAAAAAAAAAAGGTTTAAAATTTTCAACACAATAAACGGGCTTTAGAGCCCCCATAAAAAAATAGCAAAGCGTCGTCTTACCTTGTCAAAGTCTATACTCACGTTCTATTGGCTTCGTCGCTCGACCCTCACTGACTGACCAACTCTTGCCCAACCGTTTTTTTTTTTTTTCAAACCGCGTGAGCCAATTTTCTTTTCTTTTTACAGAGTGAGTAATTTACTTTCTCTTAGAATAATTGTTATAATTAAATTTAACAATTAATCAAAATAAAAGAAGAAATAACCCTTGAAATTTTAAATTTATCTAGTTAGCAAAATTTAATTTGGTAATTTTAAATTCTATTGTTTAATTGAATTCCCAGATATAGAAAAATAAATGAATTATAATGCATATTTATAATAAGTGCTATTTATAGAGACAAAATCCATTATGATACATATTTACAATATGTAAATAATTATGCAAGTCCAGGGGAGGCAGTAGTCATCATCCCCAGTACTGCTGCGGGCTTCGGAGTGCAGAAAGCTTGTCCAGATCTTCCCTCTGGACAACAAAACTTCGGAAAGGCTATTGCAAACTTACAATATATGATGTTTACATCATTGTTGGGTTCGTTTGGTGAAAACGGCCCAACAATACCTCCCCTGCCATGCGATGAGCATGGTGAAAGGTTTCATCAAGATATATCAAGCATGGAGAAGCGGTACCAAGGTAAATTGAGTCCCTGTATGCTTGTTGACTACTACTGGACACTCAAGAGGAATGTACCACAAGCAAAGTAAAGGAATAAATCCACTCTCACTACTTTTCAATAAAATAAATATATTTCGTTCATATAGGACTATATTTAAAAATGCCTAATTTGGATCATATAGGAGTATATATATTAGAATATTTCCAAATTTCAATTAAGTGTATCTCAGAAATCTTGCATGATAGAAAAAACTCATGGTATTTTTGGAATCAGCACAAAAGGGTTACCTTTAGATAAGATGCTGTTTCTTTTGGTAAAAAAAAAATTATATAAGCCTGTTGTGTATTTAGGGTTACCGCGTAGTTGTAAACAAATTATTTTAATTCTTACTAATCCTTTTCTATATGTATTTATTTAGACACAATTTTAATAGGATTATACAATTTATTTTTAATTGAAAATAGAGTAATTTAGATTAGATATTAAGTCTAACTAACGACGCGGATGGTCGTTATTTACAAAGCCAGAAAACGAAGATTCAGAAAGATGATGATAAAAAAAGAATAATTATATTGAGCGGTCATTATTTATTTTATATAAAGTTGAGACCAGTCAATATGAAATATTTATCATCCTTTCCTCTTCGAAAGAGCGGAACTCTTCATAAGTCCAATCTTGTAGGTGGTTTCCGAATCCTACTAGATCTCCGGAGGGGATTCACTGGATCCGGTGGTGTAATAGTCTGGGGACTCTGGACTGGGTCGGTAGAAGACTGTGGCTCCGATGCCACTTCCTGGCGTTGTGGAATCAGTTCCTCTGGTTCAGTGTTTTTATTAGGCTCAGAGACTTCTGCGTGGTCTTCAGTAGATTCACTTCTCTTCCCAGGAATGCGAGATCTCTGTATTTGTGGTTCCAATGTCTTCTAACTTGTCCTTTGGATGTTTGTAATGAAACTAGACGGTTTCCCGTAGTGCCTTGAATGCTAGTTTGGTCTCATTTTGGTCCTGATTTATAGGTTCGATACCATACAGACTCTTTATTTTAAAACCTGGTTCCTCTGGTTTTCCAGGATTTGGTAAGATCAAATCCAAACGACATGAATATTATGGTCAAACATCATTTCGTAGGGAGACTTTCCAATGCTGGCTATGGGGGGTCCTTCTATAGCCCAAAAGTATCTCAGCTAGGCGTTGAGAAATGCTCCCTTGTTGTACTTTCTTAAGACCAGTTTTAATGGTTTGCACTGCACGTTCAGCTAAACCATTGGAACTTGGGTGAAAGGGTGCAGTCCGTAGGTGACGGATAATATTTCTTGTCATGAACTGTCTGAATTATTCGGAAGTGAACCCGGTACCATTATCAGATACTAGTGTTCTTGGAATGCCAAACCTGGCAAATAGACAGCGTAGTTGTTCGATGGTTTCTCTTGTAGAAGTATTAGGAACGGGAATGGCTTCTATCCACTTGGAACATGTGTCCACTACAATGAGGTACAGGTTTTATTCAAATGGCCCCAGATGATCAATATGAACTCTATCCCAGGGTTGGTTGGTAGAAGGCCAATTGACTGGTGTAGTTCGGGGTGGCATGCTGGCATGGCCTTGGCAGCAGCTACACCGTCTAACGGTCTCTTCAATATCCTTGTCCAAACCAGGTCACCAAAATAAAGTTCAGGCCGCACTTTTTAAACCAACAATGCCTTGATGACTATTGTGTAATTCATCCAACATTTTGGCTCTCAAATTTGTAGGAATGATGTAACGATTTCCCCAGAATAGCAGACCTTCACAGGCTCCTAGTTCATATCTACGGCTTCAGTAAGGCATGAGTTCCATTTTCTTAGCTGTTTCTTCACTCCAACCTTGAAGGGTTATCATCCAAGTCTTGTCTTAAAGCAGGATCTCCTGGTAAGCTTACCTGAATATCATCAGATGTAACTGGAGAACTGTCTAAAGCGTCCATCAGTAATACCATTTCCACAGATTCTGAATCGTGTTCCTTTGAATTTTGTTCAGGAGTAAACATGGGAAGTCGGCTTAAGACATCAGCTTCTGTATTGGAGGTGCCCTTGATGTACTCAATCTTATACTGATAAGCAGATGAAATGATGGCAAATCTTTTTGAATTCGGTTTGCCGCAATTGTTGGAATCCCCTTATTCTCTGAGAATAGGGTTACCAACGGCTTGTGATCTGTGCGAAGAGTAAAACTATTTACTAACAAGTAATTGCGAAACCTTGTCACTTCAAATACAATTCCTAAGGCTTCCCGCTCCAGTTGTGAGTACTTTTTTTTCCGCTGGATTGAGTGTACGAGATGCAAATGCCACCAGTCGTATATCATTTTCCCTTTGTACTTGGGACAGCACAGCACCAATGCCTACTCCGGAAGCATCACAAGATAGAATTTGTCTCTTTCGAGGATAGAAATGTACTAGTAAGGTTGACTGGACTAATTTTTCTTTAATGTCCTTGAATGCTCTTTCTTCTGGGGTTTTCCATTTCCACTTCTGTTCCTTTTTTAGCAAGTTGTATAATGGTGCTAAAGTGGAAGACATGTTATGTTAGGAATAAATCTTGAATAATACATAAGTAAACCCAAGAATGCTCGTAACTCCGTCAGGTTGGTTGGACTAGGAGCGCCTTGTATAGCTTCAACCTTAGATGGCAATGGTTGGAGACCTTCCTTTGCAATTTTATGACCTAGGTACTCTAGTGATGGGGCCAGAAATGAACATTTATCCTTTCTCAGCTTTAACCCGACATCTTGAATTCTTTGAAGTACGCACTCTAAATTCTTCAGATGATCTTGATCATTCTTCCCAGTAATTAGGATGTCATCTGTGCACAGAAAACCATGGGAATTCCTTTTGGAAGCATGTCCATCTGTTTTTGGAACAATGCTGGGGCTGAAGATAGTCCAAACGGGAGTCGTGTGTACTTGTATAAACCCTGATGCGTATTGATGACTGTATAAAGCTGAGAATAATCATCTAGTTTCAATTGATTGTGGGCATCTCTGAGGTCTATTTTGATGAATTTCTTACCACCAGCTAAAGCTGCAAAAATATCCTCGGCTTTATGTATAGGGTATTGATCCAGTTTAATGGCTTGGTTCGCAGTAATCTTGAAATCTCCACAAATTCGAATAGTCTGGTCAGACTTCAGAACTGGAACAATCGGAGCGGCCCATTCAGCATGTCGCACCGGTTTCAAAATTCCCGCCTTGACTAATCTATCAAGCTCTCTAGAAATCTTCTCCTTGAGCGCATAAGGAATAAGACGTGACTTGAAAATCTTGGTTTCATTTCAGGATCAACTAGCAATCTAGCTCTTAATCCCTTGAACACACCATAGCAAGGTTTGAACAGTTCTCTAAATCTATGTAGCTGGGTTGGCAGGGTGTTTTCTGTTACTTTAATCATTTCACCCTTGTATGGCTGGGTTGGTAGTATTCCCAATGCTTCCATCCGATTCCGACCACAAAGGTTAGGACCTTCACCTCCAACAACCATCAATGGTAGGGTCTGAGTACTATTCTGGTATTGTACAGGCACATCCAATGTACCTAACACTTGCAATGGGTTGGCCACTGTAGGTTGCCAACTTAACTCTTAAAGATCGGCACAGGACATGGATTAGGTAGTTTAAAGAACCTCTGAGTGGAGTCGGATATGAGGCTGTAGGCAGAACCAGTATCATATTCCAATGACAGTATCTTATCATTGATTTGTACTTCAATCTTAATTGGATCGGGTGTTCTCCATTAATTTATAATTTTGAAGATTTGACTGATGATTTCCGTCTCTGCGATGGCGTGTACTTTATTTCCATCCTTATTTGCAGTAGAATTGCGTTGTGGCTTTCTTTTTAGACAACTCCTCCCCAAATGTCCCATTTTACCACAGTTGAAACATTTTGTGTTGAGAATAAGTTACCATCTGACAACCCGGCGGAATTATCGGTAAGGTGATCATCATTATTATTGTTTTTGTTTACCTTAGGCTGGCGGAAGTTCCGGCATAGCTGTGATTGTTATAAGTTAAATAATGTTGCCTTGTAAATAGTTAAATAAATAAAACTAAGCTATATAAATCCTTAAGGTAAGAGTATTTCCTTATTTATACCAAGGCATAAAACCATACACATTTGGCTTTCAAATGAGGGAATTTATCTTGCTTATGATCCTTAGATCCACATCTTATGCATGCGTAGTTTTCTGACTTGGTAATCTTTCCTGTAGTAGATGGCTTTAATCTCCAATTACCTTGCTTAATTTTCTTAACAACCTCTGGATTTCTTTGACTTTGTAAATCTTTTGCATCTTGTGCTGCTGCTTTTAAAGCAAGAGCAATTTCTATAGCTTTATGCAAGGTCAAACTATCACCTTCTCCTAACAGTTTTCTTTGAATGCTGTCATCCTCGATTCCAGCTATTAGTCCATCACGGATGGGGTAGGGTTGAAATGTTTTTTTAAATTTCTCACTAGAACTGCGTAAGTATTTTCTACATCAGATACTTTTTTTTTTGGAATGCAAAGATCATATAAAAGGTTGTACACCTTTGGGGTTAGCAAGGTCAAGAAAATAGCTTTCTTTTTATTCTGATCAATGTTATTTGCCTCAAAGAAATACTCTAATATAATAGTCTGTAGACTCATCAAATTTTTCAATTGTAAAAATAGACATTTTGAAAATAAAAATGTTTATTCATCTTTAATTGGGGAAGATCCCGTTCTCGTCGCCAAAATACTGTTGTTTATTTAGGGTTACAGCGTAGTTGTAAACAAATTATTTTAACTCTTACGAATCATTTTCTATATGTATTTATTTAGACAATTTTAATAGGATTATACAATATATTTACATTAGAAAAAAGAGTAATTAAGATTCGATATTGAGTCTAATGGCGCTGATGGTAGTTATTTACAGAAGCCAGAAAACGTAGATGCAGAAATATGATGATAAAAAAAAATAATTATTATTTTGACCGGTCATTATTTATCTTTTATCTATATTAATAAAATGGAAATTTCATAAGTGTTGTTCACTAAAAACTTTCGTTACAATGCAACAATTTCGACCAAATTTTCAACATTTATGTAAAACGAGATGGAGCAGGTTTTGCTTAACATCAAAATATTTTTCCTAACTTTAACATACATAACTTTGCTGTTATCGATAAAATACAAAAAAATTCAACAGAGTTAAAGTGTTTACACTTTCAAAAGTGTTTACACTTTTGAACTTCTTGGAAAATTAGTTTTAATCTTTTTTATATATATTTTAATAACTTTCATACATGGTAAGATACTTTTATTTTATAGTTTTCATATTTTATACCAAAAAAAGTTGAAGCCTTACTTGATGAGATCAATTTTATATTTTAGATAAATTTTTAGGCTAATTTTAATTTATTTCTTTTTTATTTTATATACAGATTATATATGCTATTTCTAACTTACGTGGTTAGTATTTTTATAAGACTAAGGTTATTTATATTATTTTTTACAAAAAAAGATTGAAATTTCATTAATGTGCTCAATTTTATGTCTTTTTTGAGGACCTTAACAAAATTTTAATTAATTGCTTAGATATTTTAAAAGTAGATTATTTATAGTTTTTTTTAACATATAGGGGTTGTATTTTGTATTTTAGAAAATTATTTCTATTTTTTAGCTCAAAAAAGCATGCTTTTTCATTGCCATATCCAGCGGTTGGTCTATTTTTGAAGCTTTTTAATGATAACTGGTTTTGTACATTAATTTTTTGGTAATGTTAGGTTATTCAGTGATTGAATATATCATCATCACAAGTTAATGTTTTGGTTCATGTAGGATATGTAAAAATAACATATCTCAACAAAGCTAGTAAATAAAGTTACGTCTTCATGATAAGTTAGTGATTCGTTGTTTTGTACAAGACACTAACAAATCAAACATGGTGTCAGAAAAGTGATTTGAAAACAAACGAAAAAAAAAAATCGCGGTAAGTTCAATTTTACGTTAAGACTAATAAAATAATAAATAAGCCTTATCGTATATTAAATAGACAAAAGATATGTATTTACAAATACCGCCACCTGAACCAGTTAATTTCAAAGGAAATATAGAAGAAAACTGGAGATATTTCAAATCGCATTGGCGTAACTTTTCAATTGCAACAGGGTTGGACAATAAAGAAGACAAATTAAAAGTTGCAACCTTATTGTCTATTATAGGCAAAGAAGCTTATAATATATTTGAACATCTCGATCTTTCAGATGAACAAAGAAATAACTCAGATGAGATAATAAATGCATTGACTCAGCATTTTACACCAAAAATTAACATTATTTATGAAAGATCAATTTTCAACCAAACAAATCAAGGAACAAATGAAAGTATTGAACAATATATATGTAGATTAAGAAAATTGTCTTCCACATGCAATTATGGTGCAATGACTGAAGAAATGATCAGGGATAGGTTAGTTTTGGGAATAATTGACAAGCAAACCAAAAGACAGCTGATCACTGATCCTCAACTAACATTGCAAAAAGCCATTGATGTGTGTAAGGCTAATGAAAGCGCTAACAAACAAATTGAAAACTTAACTAAAAACACTCAAGAGGAGGTGAACAAATTGAATATAAGAAAGAAAACAGTCAATCAAAATAAAAAATCAAGTCATGAACCAAATAAAATGAAAAAGAACATTCCTTGTAGATATTGTGCAACATTCCATGAGCACAACAGACAAAAATGCCCTGCATGGAATCAAACCTGCAGAAAGTGTAACAAAAATAATCATTGGGCAAAAGTTTGCAAATCCAGAATGAGAACAGTTCAAAGCCTTGAATCTCAAAACTCCAATGATGAACAAGAAGATTGTTATTCTTTAGAATACGTCTCAGAAATTTCTGCTAGAAAATTGATGACTAAATTAGAATTAGAATTGAATGGATACAAGGAAAGCATAATTTGCCAAATAGATACAGGAGCAACTGTCAATGTTTTAAATTTTGCAGATTTATGCAAAATCATGCAAGATGGCAATCCTTCTCTTAAACCAAGCTACATCAAACTAAGATGCTATGGAGGAGAAATATTAAAGCCAAGAGGACAAATCAAAATCAACTGTTCCCACCAAAGCAAGCAACATCCTATAGTGTTCCAAGTGATAGATCATTGGGAAAAACCTATTCTAAGTGCTGAAACTTGCCAGAAATTGAATTTAATAGAAATTAAAGCTGACTTATGCAAAATTGAATCCACATGGACAAAACAAAATAACCTTCTAGATAAATATAAAGACATATTTGAAGGCATTGGATGCTTACAAGGGGAATACAAACTAGAAACAGATCCTACAATCAAACCCATCAAGCAAGCACCTAGAAGAGTACCTATTACCTTAAGAAAAGAATTAAAAGAAAAATTGATTGACATGGAAAAGAAAAATATCATTGCCAAAGTTGATTATCCAACAGACTGGATTAGCAATCTAGTACTAGTAAAGTCAACTAAGAAGTTAAGAATATGCATTGATCCTCGAGAATTAAATGTCGCCTTGAAAAGAGCTGAATACCCAATACCGACAATTGAGGAAATAATACCAAATCTTCAAAATGCCAAAATATTCACAGTAGTGGACACTAAAGATGGTTTTTGGAATGTGAAGCTCTCTGAAGAATCATCGAACCTTACAACATTCTGGACTCCCTTTGGAAGATACAAATTTCTTCGAATGCCATTTGGATTAAAGACTGCTTCTGAAGAATACCAAAGAAGACTCTATGAAATCTTCCAAGGTCTTGAAGGAATTGAAATAATAGCTGATGACATTCTGATTTTGGGAAAAGGTGACTCATATGAAGAAGCACTGAAGGATCATGATAGAAATCTTGAAAATCTTTTCAAGACAGCCAGACAAGCTAATTTGAAATTCAACATCAATAAAGTCAAGCTCAGACTAAAAGAAGTAAAATATCTAGGACATATAATAACTCCACATGGATTAAAGCCAGATCCAGAAAAAGTTAAAGCCTTAAAAGAAATGCCTCATCCAGAAAGTATAACAGAACTCAAAAGTTTCCTTGGTTTTGCAACATACCTATGTAAATTCATGCCAAATATTTCAATGATTAGTGAACCTTTGAGAAAATTGACAATGAAAAATTCAACATGGTCATGGAGCAAGAATCATCAAGCTGCATTTGAACAAATCAAAGATCTAGCCACAAAAGCACCAATTTTAAGATATTTTGATGCGGACAAATCTATAGCTATACAATGCGATGCAAGTAAACATGGACTTGGAGCTACCCTACTACAAGAAAGCCAGCCAATAATTTTTGCATCTAGAAGTCTAAGCAAGACTGAGCAAAACTATGCTCAGATAGAAAAAGAATGTCTTGCAATTGTTTTTGCATGCGAAAGATTTCATCAGTACATTTTGGGCAAATGTCAAGTGATTGTGCAAACTGATCACAAGCCTCTTTTGTCAATATTTAAGAAATCTATTCTAAAAGCGCCACAAAGACTCCAAAAAATGCTTTTGAGACTGCAAAGATATTACTTAGAACTAGAACATGTCCAAGGATCACAAATGCACTTGGCGGACATCTTTTCAAGAGCTTGCATCAAAGATGTAAGGAATAAAAATCTGAAATATGATGTGTATCCCATTGACATCATTTACAAAGAAATTGTCACAGTCAATGTTATGGAAACATTAAGTGTATGCAGTGACACTGTCCTGAGAATTAGAGAAGAAACATCATCTGATCCTATTCTGTGTGAAGTGAAGAAACTTATTCTAAATGGATGGCCACCAAATAAAAATCAAACTTCAATGCTAACCAGAGAATATTGGAATTTTAGAGAAGAATTAACAGTTCAAGATGGAATCATACTAAAGAATGATAGAATTGTAATTCCAAATAAATTAAGAGCAGAGATGATAATGAAAACCCATCAAGGACATATTGGAATTAATTCAAGTATGCGAAGAGCAAGAGACAATATCTTTTGGCCAGGAATGAATGCACAGATAGGGCAAGAAATTGAAAATTGTTCTATTTGTCTATCAAATTCACAGAATCAAGTGAGAGAACCAATGAAATCTCACAAAATTCCAAATTATCCCTGGGAAAGAATATCTCTTGATATATTCGAAATCTTCAAACAGAATTACTTAATAATAGTGGATCATTACTCAGATTTTTTTGAAGTTGAATGCCTAGAAAATACAACATCTGAATACATAATTGAATGCTGCAAAAGACAATTCAGCAGATTTGGAATTCCTCAAATTATAGTCTCAGACAATGGAAGGCAATTTACATCGACTGAATTCCAAAAATTCAGCAAAGAATAGCAATTTCAACATTCTACATCATCACCACTTCACAGTCAGGGAAATGGAAAAGCTGAAGCGGCAGTTAAAATAGCCAAAAACTTACTGAAGAACTCTAAACAAGAAAATAGTGATTTTTGGCAAAATTTGTTAAATTGGAGAAATACACCCACTATAGACATAGATTCAAGCCCAGTACAAAGAATCATGTCTAGAAGAACGAGAGCTATACTGCCAATTCACCCAAATTTACTTAAACCATCAATTCCAGAAAATATTCCAGATAAAATATCCATCAAAAGACAACAGGCAAAATACTACTATTGTTATGATTGATCCGGCAACACTGCCGACTCGACTTGTAAACACTCTTAGATATATAACAATGTTATAAAAAATAGATGTTAATAAATAAACACTTAGTTCAGTTGCATTCTGCGTGATCAAATAGACACAAGAACAACATAAACAACATGGTGGCAGCGGAAAAGTGAGTACTTTTTCAAATAAATATATTATTGAAAAATATTAGTGAAAAAAAGAAAACATGGACTTTGTTAGGCCTAGCGAACTCGCCTTGCACGGAAATGTAGCGGAAAATTGGCGAAGGTTCAAACAGCGATTAATGCTTTATCTTGAAGCAACAGAAAAAGCCACAAAGCCTGATAAACTGAAAGTTGCCATTTTATTAAATTTTATTGGCGAAGAAGCCTTGGAAGTTTTCAACACATTTCATTTAAAAGAAGATGAAGCAGAAAATTTCGATCTTGTAATAAACAAATTTGATGATTTTTGCGAGCCTAAAAAGAACGTCATTTTTGAAAGATTCAAATTTTTTTCAGCGACCCAGAAGGATGGTGAATCCATCGATAGTTTTATAACAGAACTAAAAGGATTATCCACATCATGTGAATTTGAATCACAAAAGGATAGTTTAATTGGGGATCGCATTGTGTATGGAATACAAGACAAGGCTTTGCAGGAACGCCTCTTAAGAGAGCCCAATTTAACTCTTCTAAAAGCCATTGAAATGTGCAAAACAGATGAAATAAGCAAGCAACAGATCAAGATCATGCAGAACAACCAGAACATTTGTCAAATAAGAAAATATGAAAAGAAACACAGTCCAAAACAAAATCAAGAATCTGAAAAAGAATTCAAATGCCAAAGGTGTGGAAAGTCCCACAGAGAAAAAAATTGTCCTGCATGGGGTAAAAGATGCTCCAAATGCAAAAAGATGAATCATTTTGCAGCTTTCTGTAAAAGTTCAGCTATCAGAAGTCTGAATGATGAAACAGAAGAAACTGTATGGTCAATACATGAAGCAAAAGTAGTCCATACTTTGGAATGGAAAAAATCCATCATAGTGAATGGAAAGGAAATATGTTTCAAGTTGGACTCTGGAGCAGAAGTAAATGTTTTGCCATACACATTCACCAGACAAATGAAAGGTTTGGAAATATTTCAGACTAACCAAAAGCTAACATCATATACAGGACATGAAATCAAGATAAAAGGAATTGCCACACTAAATTGCAAAACTAAAAATAAGACGGAAAGTCTAGAATTTTTCATTGCTGATGGATACTATCAACCAATTTTAGGAATAGAAGCTATTGAAAAGCTTTCACTAATTAAGAAATGTGATGCTGTCCAAACAGAGCAAAACAATTCAGCAAAAGAAATTTTGAACAGGCACAAAAATATATTTGAAGGCATAGGAAGACTGCCAATTGAACACAAGATTAGACTAAAAGAAAATGCAACTCCAGTTATTGCTCCAAGCAGAAAAATTCCTTTTTCCATTAGAGAAAAAGTTAAAGCAGAATTGGAACGGATGGAAAAACTTGACATTATTGAAAAAGTTGAAGAACCAAGCGAATGGACACACCCTATTGTAGTGGTACAAAAACCTTCTGGAGATGTCAGAATTTGCATGGACCCCAGGGAACTGAACAAATATGTTCAGAGAGAGCGCTATATTCTGCCAACAGCTGAAACAATATTTTCTGAACTGAAAGGTGCTACAGTTTTCTCTGTATTTGATGCATCATCAGCTTTCTGGCAAGTCCCATTAGACAAAGAAAGCACCAACCTGTGCACCATTGCGACTCCCTTTGGAAGATTCCGGTTCAAGCGACTTCCCTATGGATTGAACAGTGCATCGGAGGTATTCCAGCGATGCATAAACAATATCCTTTCAGGTCTCCAGGGAACTGCTTGCTATATGGATGACATCTTGATATATGGAAACACAATGGAAGAGCACAACCGAAACCTTGAAACAGTTCTTCGAAGGTTGGAAGAAAATAATGTCAAGCTCAATGCTAAGAAGCAGCAGATAGCTGTCGACAAAGTAAATTTCTTAGGCCATATAATCAGTCGAGATGGAATAGCCATTCAAGCTTCAAGAGCAGAGGCAATACAAAAGTTGAAAAGACCTGAGAACAAGACTGAAGTCCAAAGATTCTTAGGTATGGTAACGTACCTTGGCAAATTCATTCCTAATCTTTCTGACAAGACTGCACCTCTAAGGAAATTGATAAGCAACAAGAGTGAATGGAAATTTGGAGGCGAAGAAATTGATTGTTTTAAAAAACTCAAGGATATGGTCTCGAATGCTCCAATATTGACATTTTTTGACCCAACCAAGCCAATCACCATTTCATCTGATGCAAGCCAATATGGTATTGGTACAGTGCTTATGCAAGGGGGACATGCAATTGAGTATGCGTCCTTCAGCCTGAATGCAACTCAAAGAAAATACGCACAGATAGAGAAAGAACTTTTGGCTATAGTCTTTGGATGTGAACGCTTCCAGTACTATATTTGGGGAAATGATGTTATTGTGGAAACTGACCACAAACCTCTCCTGAGTATTGTTAAGAAACCTTTAGAAAAGCTTTCCCCAAGACTGCAAAGAATGGTCTTACGTCTCATGAGATTTCAAATATCTTTGAAGTTTACACCAGGGAAAAACATGTTTGTAGCTGACCATCTGTCTAGAGATCCATTAAAAGATGAGGTGGACACAAGCTAATTAGAAGGTCAAACTGAATCAGTGCACATGTTGCTGGTTACCACAGATGAAAAAATAAAGAGACTACAAAAGGAAACTCATGGGGACCACACCTTGATACAACTAATAGAGTATGCGAAGAATGGATGGCCGAAATATAAAACTAAGGTCTGTGATGAAGCAAAACCCTACTGGCAATTTCAAGATGAAATTCATGCGAGTGACGGAATTGTTTACAAAGGAAATTGCATCATGGTGCCATCGACTCTTCGAAAAGAAATCCTGCAGGTTGTTCATTCATCACACCAGGGCATAGCAGCTTCCAAAGAAAAAGCAAGATCAGCATTTTACTGGCCCGGCATGATAACACAAGTAGAAAATGAAGTGGAAAAGTGCAGAACATGTCAGGAATATTCAAGAAAGAATCCTGAGGAGTCAAGAATAGCTCATGAAATCCCTGAATTTCCATGGGAAAAAATTGCTGTAGATTTCATGGAGGTGAGTGGAACCAGTTCCATCTTGGTTGTCGATTACCACTCAAAGTTTGTTGAAATCCGGAAATTATCAAGCAAAAGAGAAACCGAAACCATCATGCAGTTGAAAACCATTTTCAGGACTCATGGAATTCCAAGAACTCTAGTTTCGGATAATGGACCCCCTTTTAACTCTACTGGATTCAAAAATTTTGCTCAAAAATATGAATTCAAACACCAAACCTCCAGTCCCAAATATCCAAGATCTAATGGACAAGTTGAGAGGACAATTCAAACCATCAAAGGACTGATAATTAAAGCTGTGAAGTCAGGAAGAGATCCCAATCTGGCTTTGATGGAGTTCAACAACACACCTAAGTATGACTTGCCATCTCCGACCCAAATGCTTATGGGAAGATCTGTGAGAACTCTTTCGACATACACCTGACAACAGTTGAAACCACTGTTTGACACAACAAAGAATTATCAAAAACTGAGAGACCATCAACAAAAGTATGCAGGAAGTCCAAAGAGAATTTTGAGACCTTTGGAAGTAGGAGACAACATCATGTTGCAGGAAAGGCATAGAAAATGGGTTCCGGCAACAGTGACCGCAAAGCATGAAACTCCACGCTCATATATGGTGAAAACACCAAGTGGTTCTGAATACCGCAGGAACAGGTCTCACCTTAGACCGAGAAAGTTCAGTGTAGAAGACTCTGCCCCAACAAGTCAAAGTCCAAGCATTCCTGGATCTCAAGCAGGGACAGCCATGGATGACAACATACAAGATCACGGAAGACCCACTTCTGAAAACAGAAGAGCATATGATCCAAGGGAGAACGTTGCCAAGAAAGGTGAAGAATCATCTACTTCTCCTAGTGTGCGAACCCGCAGTGGTAGAACAGTGAGAAAACCTTTGCGTTATAGAGACTAGGAGAACTGCAATCCTTTTTATTTTTGTTTAAAGGAAACATGTTATGATTGATCCGGCAACACTGCCGACTCGACTTGTAAACACTCTTAGATATATAACAATGTTATAAAAAAATAGATGTTAATAAATAAACACTTAGTTCAGTTGCATTCTGCGTGATCAAATAGACACAAGAACAACATAAACAACAACTATGATAGAAAATCTAAAAATTTACCAGACTTAGACATAGGACAAGAAGTGTATGTCAGAACACCCAATACCACCCCATCATGGTCCAAAGCTAACATCACAAATGAACACAACACAAGATCCTATGATGTGAATATTCATGGTAGAACCTACAGAAGAAATAGAACCTGGATTAAACCACAACAGGCTTCAGCAAATCAAAAATCTACAAACAATCAAGAAGAAGGAAGAAAAGAAAGCATTGATCAAGAACAAACTGTATCAAATTGCTTACCATCTACTTCATCAGCAGGAGGAGACAACATTGTGAAAAGAACCCGAATTGAAACTACTACCGAATGCAGAATCCAATCAAAGAGTGACAGCCCCACGGTAAGTGAACCTGAGAATGCTGCATCAGAGACTAGAACCAGATCAGGTCGACTGGTGAAAAAACCAAGTAGATTTAAAGACTAGTGAAAAAAGGGAAGATGTTAGGTTATTCAGTGATTGAATATATCATCATCACAAGTTAATGTTTTGGTTCATGTAGGATATGTAAAAATAACATATCACAACTGAGGCGAGTCAATAAAGTTACGTCTTCATGATAGGTTAGTCATTCGTTGTTTTGTACAAGACACTAACAAACCAAACAGGTAATATAATATTATGATTTTAGTTTTTTTAAATCTTTTTAACATATCTGAAGGTTATTTTGAATTAAAAATTTTAAAATTTTGATTTTTACCTCAAAAAGACAGGAAATTTTTATGCTTTGATTAGAAATTGCTGGTTTTGAAGCTTTTGTTATTAATCTCAATCTAATTTTTTTTTTCAGAATATGCCATACAGTTTATTTATTATATTTTCTACATATACGGGTTGTATCTAAAAAATAGGTTATTTATATTTTTAAATAAACAAGGGATTTCTTTTACAGATTCATTTATTTGTCTTTTTGAAGTCCTTTTTCAAATTTTTTTAAATGATATTTTAATTTATTTGATTAAATATTTTATATTTAGATTATTTATAGTTTTTTTTAACATATAGGGGTTGTATTTTGTATTTTAGAAAATTATTTCTATTTTTTCAGCTCAATAAAGCATGCTTTTTCATTGCCGTATCCAGCGGCTGGTCTATTTTTGAAGCTTTTTAATGATAACTGGTTTTGTACATTAATTTTTTGGTATTTTAATATTATGATTTTAGTTTTTTTAAATCTTTTTAACATATCTGAAGGTTATTTTGAATAAAAAATTTAAAAATTTTGATTTTTACCTCAAAAAGACAGGAAATTTTTATGCTTTGTTTAGAAATTGCTGGTATTGAAGCTTTTGTTATTAATCTCAATCTAAATTTTTTTTTCAGAATATGCCTCGCCACAGCCGACGTTTACTTGGTAGGAATACGCTGCTTCCAGGAGATATAGGAATGCTAGAGCTATTGAGACACCACTTCAAAGTGAGACGCGTCGTGCGCTTCGCCGTCTTAGGTATTCTGAATCCCGCGTCGCAGCTACACAAACTATGCAAGTTCCTGTTCAGCGTATTCAGCTTTGGACTCATAAGCCTTTTTCAGGTTTGCAGTATAATGCCCATATTGATTATAAAGCTGATTCATCTGTCGATATAGGCCAAATGTCTCGGGTATGCCAAACTTAAAACTATATATTCAAATTATTCTACTTAGCTCACGAACAGCGCCCTCTATCAAAGATTAGATTAAATTAGGCTGATGCAAACAAATAGATAATGCTAATAACAAACAATTATAAAAAAAATCTTATCTGAATATATATCACTCGGGTAGATATGCACACGGGTCAATCCTGGCGAAGCCCGGGTCATGCGTCTAGTATTATATAAAATTGACCAGTTAATATGAAATATCTATCAAAACCAGTGTAATGTAATAAGGTTTATGCAAAAATGCTTATGTAACATTATTTTCATTTATTACTGTATTTATCCCAATACTAAAAAAAGGCTGTTACGCAAAAACCATGTGTGGTGGAAATTTTCTGATTGGATTTTTGAGTTCAGCATGAAAAGTTACAATAGAAACACCATCAGATTCTCTTCAGCAAAAATGTTGTTGAACAATGTAATTAATAAATAAAAAATACCTTTAAAGAAGCTTTTATTTAAATAAATGCACTAAAAGGGGAAGTAAATAAGATATTTTATTTTCTGACATTGAGCAATTAGATGTATATGATTGAAAATAAAAGCGGCGGGGGCGATCATATTAAGAGAAGAGGTGAATATTTAGTGAACACATAAAAATCATTAATCAGTTGCAACATAATAAGCCACATTATGTTTGAAAATCATGATGATCGTCCCCCGCCGCTTTTATTTTCACTCATATACATTTAATTGCTCGATTGAAGATAAAATATCATTTTTCTCCTTTTATGTGCATTTAAATAAAATATTTTTTTGAAAGATATTTTTTATTTATTAATTTTTCTCTTTATTTTCACTCACCTCTCTTTATGCTAAATCCAGAAAAATAGGTTTCAATAATTTTTTTAAAATATGTGTGTGTAAACTGTCTGAGGGTATTGATATGTATATACATATAGAGAATGATTTCAGATATAATATAGAATGATTTACATATAGAATGATTATAAAAGAAGGAGTTGACATAAAGGAAAATAACTTTTCAAATTGGTTTAGATGAATGTTGAAATCTAACTTCAGGTGCTTCAGCTTTAAATTTAGTAATTTTTATATATTCAATCAAATAATATATAATCCATTAGAATTATTTCATTGATTTCTAAAATGATCTTATGATTCTAAAAATAAATCATTGCAATTTAAAAGTTTTCCTAATATTATTAAAAATATTCTATAAAATATTTTTTAAGTGGGGAAAGTTTTTCATATAGAGATATACTGTGATATTTTAACAGTGTGTGTGTTTGACAAACTGTATTAATGCTGTGATATTCAAAGAGTTCTTCAATTATTTATTAAAAAAAAATCTAATTTTAATAGGCTACACTGGTTAGTTTCTTTTGCTTTTCTGTTTATTCCGCGTCAAATATGAGCTTGTGATGTAATATTTATATTCAACTATTAAGCTATTATTACTAGCAAAGGAATGTCAAGTAAATCGGTCCCGGTATTGTACATTCTGATTATTAATTACAAAATTTTTATGTATTTTTTTTTTAAACTCTTATTATATCGGCTACCTTCACCCATTTCTTTTGACTACTTCACTATATATTTAAATTTTTAATATATATATTTAAGCCATTTTTAATATTGATTAATATTTCAATAATATTTTATTCAAATTCATTTTTAAAGGTAACAAAAATATCGCTAATCATAATTTGCACGTTATCAAAAACGATTATCAAATCATTTGATTAAACATATTAAGCAATCTTTTGATAAATCAGGTGATTAAAAATATTGCAACGTTTTATTTCCCAAATGTTAAGCGACCTTTGTACACATACTGAATCTGGGTGGAATATTTGTTGTAGTTCTGTTTTAAGGTTATCATTGAAGGACAAAAAAATAAGTCTTGGTGTTTTCATCTCAGCCTTCAAATTGTCAATGAAAAATATTTTATGGATTAAAATTGAAGCATTATATAATGCTTCCCCCTTCTTCCCTTTTCATAATTGAAAAGTGGAAGCTATTAGAAACAGCTGCTATGTCATTCAAACTGACAAATGCTTCCATCAGCCAATCGAAGAACCGGCCAATAAAAAAAGTTCATTCCCAAATTGACTGATGATGGATCATTAGAATGTCACTGTAGCTAGTTTTCTTACCTCTCAAACTACTTCTTTTTAACCTATTGTAATAAGGCAAATATTTTAATAACTAGACGAATGGCCCGGGCAACGCCCAGGTTTTACCCGAGTGCGTATATATTTTAAAAACGTTTTAATTCAAATACTATTCGTTACAATTATAAATTGGCGCCATGGATGTCACTCTTGTGAAACGTCCCGTTCCAAACTGTGTGTTTTTAAAATGTTTTAATTAAAATACTATTCGTTACAATTATAAATTGGCGCCGTGGATGTCTCTCTTGTGAAACGTCCCGCCCCAAACTGTGTGTGTCTTGAAAATATAAAAATAAAAATGTGAATTTTCATAAAGATTTCATCATGTCGATTTTCTTTTTTGCATTTCACCTACTAAATCGATAGAGATAATTACATTTGCAACATGAACTTAAGAATAATTATATATATATTGACTTTATGAACGGAAAAATATGTCCAGGGTAGCCTAGTGGTCATGGCATCTGCCCGGTAAGCGGAAGGTCGTGGGTTCGATTCCCATCCCTTGACACTTTTTTTTATTTTATCCATTCTGACCAAAATCTATCCGTGAACTTCACACAGTGAACTTCACACAGACAGAATAAGGCAATTATATAAGTAGATAATTATAAAGATAGAAGCCTCTATAGAAATAACTAAAATAAACCGAAATAGCTCAGTTGGGAGAGCGTTAGACTGAAGATCTAAAGGTCCCTGGTTCGATCCAGGGTTTCGGCATCTTTTTTTAATTTTTAAATTTTTACTTACCGTAACTTGACACGTGACCAAAATCTATCCGTGAACTTCACACAGACAGAATAAGGCATTTATATAAGTAGATTGAATATATACTATCAAATACAATATATACCTTAATGATAAAACACAATTTGGTTTATAGATACAAGAAAATAAAACCTAATCCAAATAATTTAATAGTGTGTGACGTTTCGGTAACAACATTGTTACCATCATCAGACAAAAGAATAAATGAGAAAAGATATCACAACATGTTATTTCAAGCTCTGATTGACTAATTGGCTGTTCACTTTCACATGACCTTAATGAACATTGAATTTGTCAGCCAATTAGCATGCAGATTTTATTTAGACTAGAGACATTGACTACCAAAATTCTATATTATTTTGATAATTCATAAATTAAACTCTAATAAACCCCTAAAAATGAGAACTTCCTAGAATCAAACTTTTGATTATATAATTGATATAGGAATTTTGACGGTTAATGCCTCTGAGCTAAATAAACTCTGCATGGCTGACAAAATTCAATGTTGATTAAGGTCATGTGAAAGTGAACAGCGCCAATGCTAATTAGCCAGAGCTTGAAAAAAAAGTTACCATATACAGTCGAACCTCTTTAATTCAACACCTCAAGGGATCAGAGCTTTCGGTTGAATTAAAGGAAGTGTTGAACTAAAGTTATTCAGATGATTAGCTAATCATCTAACTCGCTAAAATATTATATTTTTAAAAATAGCTATCCCTATATATATAAAAGTCAGTGTATGTATGTATGTGGGTATCTATGTCGGCTATACACGTCCACAATACGTAACTAATCTCTGACTGAAATTTTAACAGTATATAGAGCATAATCTGGAAAAACTTATAGTGAAAATTTCAGGTCTCTATCCCGAATATTCTTCGAGTTACAGTCGAACCTCTTTAATTCAACACCCCAAGGGATCAGAGCTTTCGGTTGAATTAAAGGAAGTGTTGAATTAAAGTTATTCAGATGATTAGCTAATCATCTAACTCGCTAAAATATTATATTTTTAAAAATAGCTATCCCTATATATATAAAAGTCAGTGTATGTATGTACACATCGTTCTCTTTTTATGCGGTTTTTTTTATGCGGTTTTGGAGTTATGCGGTGCAAGAAAAAAAAAATTTATTCGAATTTTGAAATTTTTTTTTTTGGTGATTCACTTTTTCTGAAATCGAATAAGAATAACAACTACAACTCTACTATTACGCAATCAATACAAAGAAAGAATTTTGTAACGTCCTGGTTGTATGTTAAGTTATCCAACAAACAGTAGAGGGGAAGTTCCAATGTCTTTTATTCCGCGCCTGCCGGTGTCTTACACAACTCGTGCAAAACTGAAATCAAAACTGAAAACCTGCTGGCGTGCCAGCTGCCGTTACAAATTTCTTTTTTCTTTTATTGACATGTTTTCTCTTGATTTGTTCATAAAAACAAAAGAGAAAAAAACAAAAATACCTCGTTAAAATTGCGTGTTTTTATGCTGCATTTTGTTTTTGTATGAAACTAATTAAAAAAGCCTGCATATTGGAAAGCATTAGAAAATAAAACTTTGTGAAAGAAGGTTACTACCGAAAACCGGAAGATAAATTTACTCAAGTGAATTGTAAGTTTTTTTGAATAATCTTAGTGCCTAATTGTACATTAAGTTTTTTCTATAATTTTTAGTCCTCTTAAAGAAAATGTGTGACAATAATAAAAAACAAAAAAGAAGTGCAATTTCGCTAGAAACCAAAATTATAATTCTCGATTGTTTGGCGAAAGGAGAAAGATCAACAGCAATAGGTAAACGTTATAATTTAGGCGAATCTACTATAAGAGCAATAAAAAAAAATGAAGCGGCAATAAGAAGATCATTCAGATCTGGTACAAATTTGAGTTCTAAAATTTCATCATATTCAAGAGGCACTTTTAATAGAAAAAACAGAAAAGGCTCTCGTAATTTGGATTGAAGATTTAACTCAAAAAAGAATTCCGTTAGATGGACATTTAATCAAGATGAAAGCCCTTAAATTTTACAAGGAGTTAAAAGAATCAGAGCCATCTACATCTTCACGTGAAAGTAATCCACAATTCTCTGCCAGCACAGGGTGGTTAACTGGTTTTATAAAAAGACATTCTTTTTATAATCTAAAAATAAAAGGTGAGGTGGCTTCTGCAGATGAAGAAGCTGCTAAAAAATATCCTGAAAAGTTGGCTAAAATTATTAAAGATGGAGGATATTGTGCCCATCAAATCTTCAATGCTGATGAAACAGGATTGTTTCGGAAAAAAATGCCAACCCGTACTTACATTGCAAAGTCCGAAAAAAATGCCAGTGGTTTTAAAGCTGCTAAAGATCGAGTTACTTTATTGCTGTGCAGCAATGCATCTGGCGATCGAATGTTAAAACCGCTGCTTGTAAATCGATCTTTAAAACCACGTGCATTAAAAGGAAAAGACTTAAATACACTGCCCGTACATTGGATGGCAAACAAGAAGGCCTGGGTAACAACGGCTATTTTCACTGAATGGTTCAATATATGCTTCGTACCCGAAGTAGAAAATTATATGAAAGAGATGGGTCTCGAATTTAAGATCTTATTAATTCTTGACAATGCACCAGGTCATCCAAACTTAGAACATCCAAATATAAAGGTAGTTTTTTTCCCTCCAAACACAACGAGCCTAATTCAACCATTAGATCAGGGAATTATTTCAACATTTAAAAAATATTATGTAAAATTCACTTTCCAATTCATTTTCGATAAACTGGAATCCGATACAATAACAGTTACTGAGAGAAGTTTGGAAACAATTTAATATCTTGAACTGTGTAGATCATCAAATTATAAAACTATTTTAGAGGCGTAATATTCTTTTTTAAATAAAACAATTTCTACTGTCCTTACTGCGATGTGTAGATCATGTTGCGTTAGCAATTGCCGAGATAAAATCACAAACTTTAAATGCATGTTGGAAAGCTGCTTGGCCTGAATGCGTATCAAAGAGAAATGAATCAAATAGAACAACACTAGTAACATCAGATATTATTTCAATTGCTAAGGAAATAGGTGGGGAAGGTTTTGATGATTTTGGCGAGCATGATATAGAAGAATTGCTTGTGGACGAAGCCCTAAATGATGATGATAGTTTGGAAAGTATGGTAGATACTACTAAAGATTTCGAAACAGTAGATAGCGAACTGGAAGATGTTACTCCACTGGACGAAAAATTACTTCGGGAAGGCCTTCAACTTTCCGGTAAATTGGAATTTTTTTTTATTCAAAATGATAATGATGTAGAACGCGCCTTAAAATTCCAACGTGATCTGAAATTTTGTATGTCTGGCTACAGAGAACTCTACAAAGAACTAGTCAAGCCATCACAGCATTTGATTACTGACTACCTTGTCAAAGAAAAAAAAATCACTGAAGTTCCTAAAGAAGCATTACCATATAGATCTGATGACGTAATTTTATCTTCAAGTGATGAAAGTGATCTTGCACCAATCCACAAACGGGTTCGCACATTATCAGACAGCGAATAATGATGAAAACATTCTTAATATGATTTTAAATAAAGTTTTTTTTTTTTTTTTTTTTTTACATATTAAGTTTTGTTTTTGTTATTAACACACATATGTGCCATTTATTAAAATATGATGAGAAAAAAATTAAATCTTATTATTTATAAATCTTTTTTTATGCAATTTCTGGTGCATTTTAAAACATTATTTAGGTTTTATGCGATTTTTTTAATAAATGGAACGTATCCATCATTTTACATATAAATGTATGTCTTTTTTTGTGCGATTTTTTTTTATGCGGATTCCCCTGGAACGCATCTACCGCATAAAAAAAGAACCAAGTGTATGTATGTGGGTATCTATGTCGGCTATACACGCCCACAATACGTAACTAATCTGACTGAATTTTAACAGTATATAGAGTAGAATCTGGAAAAACTTATAGCGAAAATTTCAGGTCTCTATCCCGAATATTCTTCGAGTTACAGTATATGTGTGTAAACATTAAGGCATATATTATTTTAAAAAAAATCTTAATCAACCAGGCACGATATGGAAATATTTTCGCCTATTACAGAGGAAACAAAAAAAAAAAACAAAAAACAAATTAGAACTTAGAATTAAATATTTACATGTATTATTCAACAACAGAGTTCATAAAAATTATATAGATAATATGGCTGATGTAAGAGAGTTAAATGAATTTGTTAAAAGGTCCTTAATAGAAGAGGAGTTTCCTAGATTATATGACCATTTTATCATCTGATTTGATATATGATCTATTCCTGGAGATTAGAGGTATATATTATATATATATTGGGCTTTTATATTCTATTTTTGTATTATAGGAGTGATCTGCTCCATATTCTGTAATGACACATTTTAGCTGCGAAAGAATAGTTCAATTTCATATTGTAGACTACATTTTTTAGCTTCAATCATTCTTAAAATATTGCCTCGCTTGTGTGGCAGGTTATTCCTGTATATTTTCAACTTAAGGTGAACTTTAAATGGCTTAGAACTGGCTATCGTTGATTGGGCTAAATATATTTATATGGAATACATATATATGAAAGGGGTGAATGTATATAGAAACTTTTAAAGCAAACACTTTTATATTACAGTAGAACCTCCCTGTAAAGGACACCTAATTGCAGAGCCAAAGTGTCCTTTAGGGAGAGGTGTCATCTTACAGGAGAGTTGCTAAATAATAAAAATGGTAATTTTTCAAATGAAAACTGTCCTTTATAGAGAGGTGTCCTCTAGCGCGAGTGTCCTCTCATGGAGATTCTACTGTACAAAAATAATAAAAAATTGATGGCAGTGCTCTTCCTATATGTTGAGGGAATAAATAATGAATTTAGTAAACATAATAATTCAGTTTATTTATTTAATGCTCAAAATACATTAGAAAGACATATCAACCTTAAACAAAATTGATCATAAATTTATCATTTTACATAAATTTTATATAAAAATCTATATATATAAAATTGAATGTCTGTCTGTCTGTTTGTCTGTACTCTATAGATTCAAAAACCATACATCCAATCGCCGTGAAATTTTGGGATATTATTAGGTATATCACCGGGAAGGTTTTTGAAAAATAATTTCATGAATATCTTGAATATCCTTAGAGTTATTTGCAGATTTGTAGATTTAACTCGCAAGCAGTGCCCCCATTGTGACGATGATAACAGGTTTTCTTATCACTAAGTTTGTTATCTTAAATATTATTTATCAAAAGTAAGATTATCTCAGGATGACACGGCAATGTGACACGGGAAAAAATGTTCACTAGATAAAACTATGATTTTCTAATGTAGAAAATTAGGAAAGACAAAATTCAGGATGACACGGCACACAGGGACCGGGAAAAAATGTTCACTTTATCGAGAGATTCAAATTTACGAGTTTCAAATTATCAAAATATATCTTTTTTTTTTTAATAAGTTTTTAGAGAATTGTTTTAACAAATGTTCGCTAGACAAACCTTTACTCGGGTTAAACCTCGGGCGAAGCTGGGTACGTCCGCTAGTATTTTTATAAAACAATAGGACATCTGCATATATAAATGAAGAATGAAAGGATGACAGTAAAATAATATGTGCACATATTATAAAATAAAGCTCCGCTAAAATTCAAAAGCAAAATAACCAAAAGAATAGAAACAAATAAAGACATCAACATTCTAAAATGAAACAAAGGTTACGTGGGTGTTATCTGGAGATGTTTTTTCTTGACAGCTTGAAGGTAGTTCAATACATCTGTTATTATAGTAACAAGAGATGAAATACTCCAGTAATCTTTGGTATTTGGATTGGATGTTATGATAAATGGCATATTGGCAGAGTGAGGTTGAAAAAGTGGCTGGTTTGGGAGGTGTGTTGATACACATCATTGATTTAAAAACTTGTTCATCAAATTCCTGCTGTGTTCAGTGATTCTATTGTAAATAAAATGACCAGTTTCACTTACATATGTAACGTTACAGTTGTGGCAGCTTAGGGAGTAAATGGTAGGATCCCTAAATAAATTTGGAATCCAAAGCTTTTTGCTAACCACCCCTCAGTAAACCAAATACTTTGGAACCCCATCACCATATCTGACATCAAAACCAACAATCTCGTACCATTTACTCCCTAAGCTGCCACAACTGTAACGTTACATATGTAAGTGAAACTGGTCATTTTATTTACACTAGAATCACTGAACACAGCAGGAATTTGAAGGACAGGTTCTTAAATCAATGATGTGTATCAACACACCTCCCAAACCAGCCACTTTTTCAACCTCACTCTGCCGATATGCCATTTATCATAACATCCAATCCAAATACCAAAGATTACTGTTGGAGTATTTCATCTCTAGGGAGGGTCCTCCCTATCAGAGTAAATACAGTAGAAAGTTTATTTGAAAGAGAAATTTGTGATTAATAGTTTCATTTTTTACATAGTTGCACGTTATTGCCTTGTACAGTATCACCTTTGACACATGATTATTCGATACTTGCTCTAATTCTACCATGTTTTGGTGTACTAACCTCCAGCCTATCAAATAGCAAACTATAATTCAACACTATCGATAATTTGACCTATTTTTAAAATCAAATTTCGACATTAGATTATTGCTGTTAAAATAAAAATTTATTGCTAAAATACAATACTTGGTTATGCAAGATGCTGCGACTGTAGTTCGTGTATGCGCATCGTGCTTAAATGTGTTACAATGCATCGCAAATATTGGCGGCAATGTCATGCACAATTTTGTTTACACTTGGACGATATAGACCAAACTTAAGTGGGCCGGTAAACAATGAAGTGTCTTAAAGAGTAAGATAATTATTAAGCCTTTTCTTTATTTTCTAAATTTGTTTTCTTCCCATTGGATTTACTCACTTAGATTAAAATAGTATTTTTCCTTTGTTTAAAAATGTATTAATGCAATTTTATCCATTCCCCTAGAAGTTAATCATAAACATTCTTAAGTCCCAATGGTAACAATTACCATTATTGATTTTAAATATTATAACAATGAGTTCTAAAATCCATTTTATTTATATAATTGGTTATCTTACAGAAAGTCCACTATACTATCAGTGAATGTTGTGATGAAATCATGTAGCTAACTTTAATAAGTGGCTTTTTTACACTTTTAATTCTAAGAATAATATTCTGTGTTTCTCAGAAAACTATCTTCTCCTTATCTGCTATCTTGTTTACACACATGATAACAGTAACTATTTAAAACATGCTGTGGTAAAATTTCTCATTCAATACTTTTGCCTGAAGATGGTAACAACGCTGTTACCGAAATGTCACACTATTTATTTATTTGGTCTTATTACCTTGCGTTTAAAATTTTAAAATATTATTTATTTAACTTATCTCAATCCATAGTGTATTATGAAAATATCCATAGTAAATACCAAATACTTTTAATAGAATCTATGATCAGAAAGATACGAAACAATGTGGACAAATACTACCCCATAGATATAGACAATCTTCTATATATACCACAATAGTTCATGAATTTATTAAATTTAATTTGAAGTCTCGAGATATCGTTCAACCAGCACGCATCATCCACCATGCACTTATATTTTCAAAAATTTGTTTTTAACACACAAAGAATGTAATATATTTTTTCTCTCCCTTTCAATATCATAAATATTTAAAATATGTAAATAATAATTTGTATATAAAAATAGTGTTTACCATCAATTTATTAACGTGATACTCCTGTTGAAGGACTGACAAGTCCGAAAGCTTGAAAATAAAAAGTTGAACAAGAAACTTAGCCCTGGGAGCTTTGTTTATTTTATAATAAAATATATTTAAAAGGAATCATGAAGATCTTTTTAAAAATTCTTTTATAGATGTCTGTTTTTGCACTGAAATCCTATTCAGGATGTATGCCAAATGGTCTATTTTAAAAAACATGCATGTCTTTCTTCCTCTGTAAGAGCTTTTATTGTATTAAAGGCATTCAATGCAGGTGTTATTGATTTTATGTTTAAAAATCTTTTTTAATAACACGGAAATGGAATATTGAAATAAAATGTTGTCATAATCATTGTGGCTACATTTTCTAAACATTTATTTATTTAAAAGGAAATTATTTGTAAATTTTAAAATAACTAAAATATTTCGAAGTTGAAAATTAAGAAGAAAATAATATTATTAATTGGCGCATGTTGCCTAAATTCCCGCGTAAAAAAACAATAACACTCGTGACATTGCGCAATGGCACTGCAAAGTGAACTAATCAGAAACCAAAAGTTCGCAACAAGATCCTATCAGAGGATCATCGCCGCTGTAATACCTTTTTAGTGGTAAAGTTGCTTGTAAAAATACATTCAACTGTTGAAATTCAAATTTTAAAATGGTTGAACTATCGGAAATGTTGAATTAACGAGGTTATACTGTATCATCAACTAATAAATTTTAAACGCTATACTTGTCATTTCAAATCTATATAATTTAAATTTATTTCAATTGCTGGGAGGGCTCACCACTGCTAGCTCCTTCCAATTTTTATTCATCGCAGTATTAGGTTTTGATTATATATATTTGAAATAAAAAGTAGAGTTGAATATATTTATAGTTCTCATCGATAGAGGGTACAAAGTTGGTGATGATATTGGTGTAATGTGCAATGGACTTTATAAGGAAATAAAAATTCATATTACAGGTCTAAAAAATTGAAAAAAAATCTTATGCTGAAAGATAATTTTTTTTCCTTCCAAATTGAAATCAATGTTTAAAAATAGGTTTTAGAAGTATTTTTCCCATATTAAATGATATGAGGCCAAGTCTACCTTTAATTAGGTCTTTTATAAAGCTCTCTGTTAACAAGATTTCCCCATCATAGTATTATTTTTTTTAGCTTCTAAGGCGGTGTAGTAGACCAACTCTCTCATGTGTGCACAATTCTACAATCAATGAAAGTTTCCCAAGCTGGTGTACTCTCCCTCCCTACACTTGGGTCTCCTCTACCTATATTGTTAGGAAACCCACTGGTTGCTGCTGGCCAGAACTTATGGCTGTTGTTGTTGTTCTTTCAACTCTTGTGCTCATTCTCTGCTTTAATTGATGTTTGGCATCTGTGGCAGTGGGAGGATGCCAGTGGAGAGGAACAAAGTGGGCTCCAGCTGACAGGAAAGGATTTTAACAGAAAGATGCTGAATTCCAAGCGCCGGTTGGCCTTCATTGTAAAGCCAAGCCTCATCTATTTCGCAGACAACTGTCCTCAGCCCCAGCAGAAGAAAATTAGCATCTTCAACACTTACGATTTCAATGCTCAATTCATGGGTAAGGAGCCCTCTTAATGTAGAGTTTTTCATATGTCGAAACAAAAAAAAAAATCCTTGAGCATATTATTTATTTAGTATATTTATTTTTTATTATAAATTATTTTTATTATGAATTTAAATTAAATTTAAATAACAATTTTTTTATTCAACTTTCTAAAAGGCATATCATTTTGCAGCTTCCAAGCTCAACAAGGCTTCTACGAGGGGTGTCCCATAAGTCCATGGCCCGACCATGAGAACAAAATATTTGAAACTAATAAATTTTACCAAATATACCTTAAAGCCTTGTATAAAGATGTGCACATTTTTAAGTTTCTAGAACTAACCGTTTTTTTTGTTATGGGTTCTGAAAGAGGACAAGAAACAGGAATCATCTAAAATGGAGACAAACGAGATTCGTGCTGTAATAAAATATCTTTGTAAGAAAGGAATGTCGCTGAAGGAAATCTATGAGGGTATGGTGGATACATTAAGGGAAGATGCTCATTCCTATAGCACAGTAAAAAAATGGGTAGCTGCGTTTAAATTAGAGAGGATCAGCACCGAAGACGAACATCGACCAGGAAGACCTGTTGAGTCAGTTACTCAAGAAAACATCGACAAGATACATGTTTTGGTTATGTTGGACAGAAGAATGACAGTTCATCGGATAGAAGAGACCTTGGGTATTCTAAAAACAACAGTGGATCGGATTATGAAAGAACACTTGGCCCTCGGGAAGCTTTCTGCCCGTTGGGTTCCCAAACTTTTGACACCTGATCAAAAGGCTGTAAGGAGAAAGTTATTTTCGGACAATCTTGCGTTATTTGAAGCCAATCCAGAGGAATTTGTCAGTAGATTTGTTACCATGGATGAGACTTGGGCTCAACACTTTACACCAGAGTCCAAGCAACAATCCATGCAATGGATAACCTCCGGTTCCCTTCCCCCCAAGAAAGCCAAGACAGTTCCATCAGCAGGGAAGGTTATGGTGTCTGTCTTTTGGGATTCCAAGGGTGTACTTCTTCTAGACTTTCTGAATAAGGGTCAAACCATCACTGGCAATTATTATGCAAATTTTGTGAAGCAACTACGAGAAGCTATCAAGGAAAAGAGAAGCGGAATGTTGTCCAGGAAGATTGTTTACCATCAAGACAATGCTCCGAGTCTTCGGTCGCTGCAAGCCATGGCTGCTATTTATGATTCTGGCTTTGAACTTTTACCACATGCACCCTATTCACCAGATCTAGCTCCGTCTGACTTCCACCTATTTCCTCATTTAAAAAAATCACTTTCTGGCATTCATTTTAGGTCAGATGAAGAGGTCATTGATGATGTAACCTCATTTTTTGAGTCACTTGAAACATCGTTCTTTTTGGAGGGCATAAAAGTATTAGAACATCGCTGGAAAAGTGTATAGACCTTGAAGGGGATTATGTTGAAAAATAAATCATAATCATTTTATTAGTCATTTTCTTTATATGTTGGGCCATGGACTTATGGGACACCCCTCGTATAAATGAAGTAGGGAGATTTGGCCACAAAACAAAGCGCATCATTGTGAAAAATTTTGATTTTTTCTAAGCTTGCATTTTTTTTCCAACAGAACACTGCAAGGATTTCAAAAAGGTAGCTGCTTTGCATTTTGTTAACATTCATCAAGTCTTGAAAAATGAAGTTTCATATTTCTTCTGTTCCCCTCTTTTTTGTTTCCAATGTACGTGATCCAGTTTCCTCCTCAATCGGTTTTTTTGCTTGCTGCATGTACATAGGTTAATATAATCAGATATCGCAGTCGCTCTGATTATGCATTTCTAATAGATTTTTGTGATTGAGGAGCTCTTGTTTTTATTTGGCTTTTGTTTTAACATGTTCCCTTGTGCCGTCCAGTTCGAACAGGTAATGGCAATGAACTCTTTTCCATCACCCCAATGTCAGGGGAAATCTTAATGAAACAAACTGTGTCAATGTAAGTTTGACTTTTTTTTTTTTGTGTAAAAAATATTCATTATTTTTGCTTTCAGATTTATGTATAAAATTTAATAAATGCAGTAGAACCCCTCCCTGTAAAGGACACCTAAATCTAGAGCAAAAATTTTCGGTTTGTTGCCAATTAGTAAAAATTGTAATTTTGGCAATGAAAGCTGTCCTTTTTAGAGAGGTGTCATCTCATGGAGGTTTTACTGTATCAATGCTGATGTATTGTCACCTAAAAGACTCATTTTAGTTTTGCTCTTTTCACTTTTAAAATATTTTCAATCCAATTTGCTCTTTGATCGTCATTTTTTTTTTTAAATTCACAAATATAAAAATAATAATTTTTTATTTTTAATTTTCCAAATATTTTTTTCTAGAGAATATGGAGTTACATTTGGGTGTCAAGAATTGAATAAGGTTTTAGATTTAGAATTTTTGTTAAGCACTTCCTGGACATCATCCACTAATACTTCTCAAGGTTGAATGATCTACAGCAATAATAGTCTGCAGTCATTCAACATGTGTTAAATAATTTTGCTACATCTCAGCCTACTCTGGTGCTAGATTTATAATCAAACAATCAAGCCTTGTCTGACATTTCTGAAAATATTGGCCATTTTGATTGACTAACTAAAACAATACATTTCTCCATAGAACTACAAGGTAATAAGACCAAATCCAAAAAATATATATATAGTGTGACATTTCAGTAACAGTGTTGTTACTGAAATGTTATAAACCATTTATTTATTTAGATTTGGTCTTGTAGTTCTAATCTATAATTGTGCCTTATCATCTCTTCATTGAGAGATTTTCTGAACTGTTGAAGATGGAATAGAACAAAGACCTATAATATTAAGTTTACTGCCAAACTTTGTGAATTAGAAACATTTGATGAAGTAAGTTTTGTTCAAATTGATCAAATATTTTTCTTTTGCACAAATGTTTTTGGTCAGATGAAATAAGCTAGAAAGACCAAGCTTATCAAGGATTCCAGAAAATGTTAATTTAGGGAATACAATAAATTTGTGTCACTGAAATTGTTGTGAACTCGGAACCTTTCTGCATGAATATATGGGTAAACAAAGGTTGTGCATTTTAATGGGAGGGAAGGGCATGTTGCCGAGACAATATTTCTGCTGGAAAAGTGTTTCAAACTTCTTGAAATTTTTGCAGATGATAATATATACCATGGTTTCAGTCCGATCCAGAAATGATATGGCAGAATGTGTGTGTATGTGAGAAAGGCAAGAAACTCATTACCAGCCAGAAAAAAAAAAACATGTTTCAGCAAAATCAAAATGGTTTTTATTACCTTCTTTAATAATAAAAGTACCAGCTTTAAATAATTTGTTTCAACTAGACTTCCTGTATATGAACATTTGTTTTTGACTCCTTCATAATTGTTGGTGTTTTTTTGTATGATAATGTCAAAACTTCTCATTGTCCATCCATTTTTGGCCAAAAATAATATCAGTGTGTGAATCCACTGTGCTTGTTCACAGAGCCTGCAATTACTCTTTCAATTTCCCTTAACTGCCAATCAAGTTAAAAGGGTTTTATTTTGACGATATTTCAATATTCAAAGCAGCTCCAGCATACACTTTGAATGCGTTTATGCAAAATTCATTGGAACAGGCATTTAACACTTTCGTGGCCAAGGACGTACATGTACGTCCTAGGGCTTCGAAACTAAAGGACCAAGGACGTACCGGTACGTCCTCATACTTCTAAAATGCATGGGGAAATAAATAACGGCCGACGTCCGGGAATCTTTGAGGAAATATAGCCCTTGATGTTTATTAGTTCATTTGAGATGCAATAGATGGCGTCTTGACCCTTCTTCCGGTGTAAAGGGAAACTAATGGCAACTCGGTCTGATTGAGTCACTTGTTTACATTTTTCTTTTTTTCTCTATTTCTTGCTAACTTATCACGCTATTTTTCTAACTTTGGTCGCTCTAAATAATATAAATAATGAATAATCTTGAGCATCCGAGTACTTCAAAAGGTATTTCCACATCTTTTGATTCTAATATTGAGGATGATATCTTAGAATACGTTTTTGACTCTGGATCTGAAATAGATGATGAGGAAAAAGACCCAGATTATAAATTTGAAGACTGTCAAAGTTCAGATGATGAAACTATTATTTATAGTGATAATGAAATTGATATTGATCCTCCTCAAGCTAAAAAACCAAGGCAAAGTAGTGGTACAACTAAGAAAAATAATTCAGCGACAAAAGTAGGGGGTCAAATTAGCGGCCAAGATCCTGGCTGGCGCCTGGCTGATACAACGGGAGGGCAAGCTGTAAATCTTCCCCCATTTACGGCACAGCCTGGTGTAAATTTAGCTTCTCCTGTATCTACTCCTTTTGAAGCTTTCAAATTATTTTTTACAGATGAAACCTTCAAAAATATAAAGACAGAAACTAATCAATATGCTAGAAGCATTATCGATCGCGAGTCAAAAAAAGGACCTCTCCAACCCCATGGCATTCTTAGCCAATGGAAAGGTATTACATTAGTGCAGCTCAAGTTATTTTTCTGTGTCATTATCCACATGTCTTTGGTAAAAAAACCTAAACTAAAGGACTATTGGTCCACAAATAATTTTTTGAAAAATACATTTTGCCAATCAATCAAAATGCCTCGATCTCTTTTTATGAGAATATTATCTATGCTTCATTTGAACGATAATTCTAAATATATTCCATATGGCAAGCCAAATTATGACAGATTACATAAAATTAGACCATTTTTGAACTCTCTGATTTATGCATTTGGAAATGCCCACACCCCTGAGCAAAACCTAACAATTGATGAGGCCATGTGCCCTTTTAGAGGAAGGGTTACATTTCGTGTATATATGGAAGGAAAACCACATAGGTATGGTATAAAAATATTCCAGATATGCGAAGCCGTTTCAGGATATGTTTATAATTTGGACATATATACAGGAAAAGATGAAAGCAAACCTGAAGACCACAATTCAGTCCTGAGCATTGTAGATAGATTATCATCTCGGTTTCAACAACATGGATATGTGATTTATATGGATAGATGGTTTTCTTCTCCTGAAGTATTTGATAAACTTTGGGGAAAAAAAATTATGGCAGTTGGGACTGTCATGCCTACTAGAAAAGGCATGCCTAAAATGGCATTCTCCAAAAAGCTTCAGAGAGGAGAAGCCATCATGATGAGAAAAGACCATCTTCTGGCCATAAAATGGAAAGATGTTAGAGATGTATATACTCTTTCATCCTTTCATGAAGGAAAAATGCTACCAGCAAAATGCAAGGGAAATAAAGAAATGATGAAACCAGATGTAGTCATTGATTACAACAAGGGAAAAGTAGGAGTTGATCGAAGTAATCAAATGCTTTCCTATTATTCATTTTCCAGAAAAACAATGAAATGGTGGAAAAAAATATTTTTTCATCTCTTTGGACTCTGCTTTGTAAATAGTAACATCATTTACAATAAATCAAATCCAGGAAAGAAAATGAATTTGAGAGACTTCTACTTGGCCATTGGTGAAGCACTTCTCAAAGAAATTAGTATAGAACTTTCTGAACAGGGAGCACAAGTTGCATGTAATGTTTCACGCCTTAGTGGAAGACATTTTCCAACTAAAATTGTCCTCGAACATGGAAAAATAGGTCAAAGAAAGTGTAAAGTTTGTGCAGACACAGGAAGACTCTCAACCAGCGGAAGTGCCTGTCGTCGAGACACGCGCTATATGCGCAAACAATGTGGCATATCACTTTGTATTGATAACTGCTTTGAAAAGTACCACACAATAACTGAATATTGGGCATAATCATTTTATTTTTATGTTTGTAAATTCATTATAACCTGATTTTGTATTTTTTATAGTTTATGGCGTGAATTAAGTTCTTTCTATTATTTAAAAAAAAATAAATACCAACTTTTATAAAATAAATGTTTTTTGTTAATTTTTTAATCAGTGTCATTATATTTTATAATGTTTTATTAGCACATATTTAAAAATTTATGAATATATATATCATATAATTTCAGATACAATTTTTTAAAAATGTCTCGTTTTTGTCCGGTCCCACGAGCGTAATTAGTAACCAAGCCCTTGGTCTTAAAAGTGTTAAATCATAATTAAATCACTGTGTCAAGTGCGTGGAGGAACTTAATAAAATGAAGTTCTTGTTCCTTTTTTATTTTATATGCCCAGTTGTAAAAATTATTGGGCATTCTATATACAATTAAACCTGTCTTTAGTGCCCCCTCTTGGGATTCACCAAAATAGGGTGCTATAGACAGGTCACTTTTAATGTAAAATGTTTACATTTTAATGTTTAAAATCGGGCGCTATTTAGAGGGGGCGCTATAGACAGGTTTAACTCTATGTTTATATTGTTAGGTAATTAATTAGACAAATTAAACTTATCGATAAGATAAAATATTTTATTCATGAGTCTAAAGATAAAAAAAATCTGAAAAAATGCTAATCACATTAATTTACAAAAAAAATACAAAAAAGAAAGATTCTAGATGTTTCTGATTCGTCATCAAGGGCAACAGATTATTAAAAATAAATGATTCAGCGATAAATAAATTAAATGTTACATTACTCCTTCCTTATAGAGAGCTGTGACCTCACAGCTAGATTGGACATTCCTGCGCAATGATTCCCTGATGACTATATCTTGGTCCTCTTGTCCAGATGGGCCATGGTACAGTTTCATCCTCAAGATGTGCACAATGTTCTTGGTTTTCCGGCGTCTGCCTTGTTCTCCCAATGGTTCAACTTCATAAGTCATGTCCGATAATTTCCTGGTAACTTGGTAGGGGCCAAAGTACCGCTTCATAAGTTTTTCACACAATCCTACACGTCATACTGCAGTGTAGATCCACACCAAGTCACCAGGACAGTAGGCTGTCTCTGTGTGTCAGGATTCATATTTCATTTTGTTGATGTCTTGTAATTTCGGATATTATACCGTGCAATCTGTCTCGCCTCTTCTGCTCTTGTTTCTATCTCTTGGATAAACTTGTTGCTATCTGTGGTTTCAGCATCCCTACCATGGACCAAAAAGAATGGTGTAAAGCCAGTTGATTCCTGTTTTGCAGTATTAAATGTGAAAGTGATGAAGGGCAAGATTTCACCCCAATTCTTCTGTTTGAAGTCTATATACATCAACAACATATCTGCTATGGTTCTGTTCAGTCGTTCTGTTAGTCCATTGGTTTGGGGATGGTACGCAGTAGTGGTTCTCTTAATAATTCCGCAACAGCGGATGAGTTTCGATTGGAAGTTGCGGCCCCGGTCCGTCACAATCTCTCTAGACGGTCCGTGGACCAGAATCACTTTCTCAACTTCTTCCTGAGCTTCTCCAGATACTAAGCACTCTGTGATCACATACTTGGACAAATAGTCGGTGAACACTATGATCCATCTCTTCTTGTCACATGATATTGGGAAGCGTCCAAATAGATCTATACCTATCTTCTGGAATGGTCGATTTGGAGGTGGTATAGGCATCAGGTGTCCAGGCACAGGTTGAGGCGTCTTCTTTCTCTGTTAACAGTGACTGGCATATTTTCTAACACTCCGATAGAGCCCTGGCCAAAAATACCTCTTTCTGACTCTATCGTAAGTCTTAGCAAAGCCCAGATGACCTGCCAAGGGTGTGTCGTGCAGTTTGTTGATTATGTCAGCTCTCAATTGTTTAGGAATGATCAGCTGTAGGGGAGGACCAATTGGGTCAAAATTCTTCTTATAAAGAATACCATTAACAATCTTGAAGCAGTTGTCCTTGGACGAAGGTTCTGCCATCTCATCAATAATTTTCAAAATATAAGGGTATTTCTTTTTTCATCCATGATGTTTCCAAAGGTTATTAAAAATGCAAAATCATCTTCAGCTTTGCTTCTAAACGGATTCCTCGATAGAAAATCCACATCCTTATGCAACTTTCCAGTCTTATATGTAATTAAAAATTAGTCAGCACAGGGAATGAGATCAGTCACAACCTTAAAGGGGCATCCAAATAAATAAGGTGGGAACTTGTCAATTGCCCATACGACCGCCAAGCATTCTCTTTCGTTTGTTGAGTAGTTCTGCTCGGCTTTTAGTAATATGCGAGACATGTAAGTGATGACCCTTTCTTTTCCATTTTGAATCTGCACTAAAATGGCTCCTATTCCATACCCGCTAGCATCACTGGGAATTTCCGTTGGCGCGTTCTCATCAAATTGTTCGAGTACAAGTTTCGACATGAGAGCTAGCTTCAGGCTTTCAAACGATGTTTCTTGTTTCTCTTCCTATTTTAATGTAGATTTCTTTGACAAACGTTCATTAAGTGGCCGTGCCATATCGGCATAGTTTTTGATGAATTGTCGGTAGTATGATGATAATCCCAAGAAGCTTCTTGTTGAATGTTCGTCAGTGTAGGAAATTCGGTTATTGCTTTTATTTTTTCATAATCAGGTCTAATGCCTTCTTGATCCACTTGATGCCCCAGGATTTTTATTTGGTCTGACCCAAAGCAGCACTTTTTGGGGTTAAATCGCAATCCTGTTTTTTGAAACATTCCAGTACTGTGCAAAAACGTGGGAGGTGCTCCGTGAAGGTATTAGAATATACAACGACGTCGTCTAAGTAGCACAAACATGTTGTCCATCTGAGCCCTTTCAACAGACTATCCATCATTCGTTCAAACGTTCTTGGTGCGTTTCAAAGCCCGAATGGCATTACTTTGAACTCAAATAAGCCATGTCTTCCTTGTCAATCTCGATCTGTCAGTAGCCCGATTTCAAGTCCATCGTCGAGTATAGTTTTGCTCCTCTCAAACAGTCTAAAGCATCGTCAATTTTAGGTAAAGGGTACACATCTTTCTTGGTCATTTTGTTCAAACCTCTGTAATCGATGCAAAATGCTGACACTCTGTAGGGCATACACCTGATCGGTGCACTATCACCTGTAATAATTCGATGTTTGGTGGCTCATTGAGATTCGTTTTTGGTGACGACTGGGCTAAATATTTCTGCATAGTCATTTACCAGTCTCATTAATTTCTGTCTTTCCTCTGGTGAACGTTCTGGTGCCACACAAGACTTGAGGTCGATTTCAGTACTGGTTTGGTCACAAGTTGGAGTTATCATGGGGTATTGGAAATCTTCGATTGTGCAAATTCTATGTTCATCAATTTCAGAAAGATAGGCAACACAAATTCCAAAGGGAATTATGTTGGGTTGCCTGCTACAATTTGTGACCAAAAGTTCTGCTTTTCCATGCAGTATTGTAACTAGAGAAGCTGGAATTAACATTTCTTTGTCTAGGAATAATTTCTTAGAGCCCTCGGCAATTAAAGTTTTGATTCCTGTGATTTCAATGTGGAAGCGGTAATCATTTTGCTTGTGTTTGGTGGAATCATTTGGTCATCGTTGACAAAAGGTGTCCTTTAAAATATGCCGACTTATCATCATTAGCTGTCTCTGAGAAAGATAAAGATTGGCCACAGTTAATAACTTTATATGCTTCTAAGAAGTTCCATCCTGAAATAAATTCATGGCTACAGCTAGGAAGCACCAGAAATTAGAATGGCTGCAGGGAATTATTAACCTTTAGTTTGATAGTACACATTCCAAAGGAAGAAACAAAATGGTTATTGGCGATTTTAACGTTATATCTGGCCCTTCAAACATCATGATGCTTAATTTTCAACGGAATGCGTCAGATATTACCGAGTATGATGCTCCTGTGTTGACTAAGGCTCTCACCTTGCAGCCATTGATTATTACAAGAAGGTAATTGGAATCTGATTTGGCTTTTGTCTCTGGTGACCTCATCACCTCCTTTGAGGGTCGTGCGACTTAGTTTTTCTGGTCTATAGGCCTAGGAGAGCGGCTGGAGTGCCTGATGGGCGACTGTGATTGACGCCTTTCATTCACTCTTCTTCCACGACCTGGGTTTGGTGATGGACTTCAGGGATAATTGCGTCGTTTGTTAAAGAACGGTTGTTCTTCTTCAACATCAGAGCTATGTGTGTTTTCGGCGGGGTAAGGACTATTTTTATTGTAGTAAGTTCAATTATGGTTGAAATATTGGGCTGGGCCATTTAAATTATTTTCCTGGTACTGTCGGCGACGTTCTCTACAATATCGTACCACGTGGGTACAGAATTGATCGGTTTTCCTATTTACACGAGGTTTATACTCCCGCTTTTCTACACTTTGCCAAATTTTGTGGCTACCTGTTTGAACTTTCGGGCGCTTGAAAATAGGAGCTATTGTCTCCTCTGATCTCTGGATTACCTTCTTTTCCATATTTTCTGTTGAAACGAGATAATTCCCTCCAGCGACAACTTTGTTAATTTCCTCTTTCACAACTCCAAATGAAAGCTTCAATATCTATATCGCTGACCACTGAGATCGGAACCACATTAGCAAGTCTTTCAAACTGGGGCCTTCCGATCCTTTACTTAAACAATACCTCAAGCCTGCAACAGTGTCTGCAAAACTCGCCAACTGTGGCAATTTCTATAGGGAGAAGGGCTTGGTATAGCTTCTCTGCAACTCCCTCCATGAGTTGTGCGACTTTTTCAACTTCCTCTATATTTCGATTTACAGGAGGACAGAGGTTGAGTAATCTTGGATGTAAGAATCTGATGACTCATCAATTCTTTGGACACAAGTTTTCAGTTTGGCTTCAGCCTTTTGAACAAACTATTCATTATCGCTAAACATTCCTGGAAGTCATTTTTAAACTTAACCCATGACGTTATATATTCTTCAACATTCTCAAACCAGCATTTAGCAGTTCCATCAAGGAAGAAAATAATGTTTGCAAGGCACAGTGAGTCATCTCAACCATTGTATTTGGCTACTCTATCAAAATCTTTGAGCCATTGCTGGGGGAAATCAGACGATTTACCATTAAATATAGGTGGATTTCTTGGTTGCTGGAGGCAGGTGATGGATGTCCTTGTCTGTAGTCCTTCTTGCTCAGTATTCAGACATGACTTCTTTGGTGTCAGTCGGCGGTAATCCTCGAAGCCTTAGGATTTTTCTTAGTTCGTCCAGGTTGTAATTCTCAATGGGATGCTTACTGCATCTCCACCAGATTGTAAGATAATTAATTAGACAAATTAAACTTATCGATAAGATAAAATATTTTATTTATGAATCTAAAGATTAAAAAAATCCGAAAAAATGCTGAAAAATCATCAATTTACAAAAAAATGCAAAAAAGAAAGATTCTAGATGTTTCTGAATTATCATCTAGGGCAACAGATTATTAAAAATAAATAATTCAGTGATAAATAAATTAAATGTTACAATATCAAAAGCAAGATGTCCTGCTAGTGAATGTGTGTTCAGTATCTTTGGATGCTTTTTGAAAAAAAAATATATATATATTCATACATACACAGTAGGATCAAAAAGTTCCTGAACTTTTAAAAAATAAAATATAAAACAACCTTTGAAAAATGTAAAATCAATTTTACTGTAAAGAACAAAGCCTAAACTATAATTTTATTTAGCAACACCAGTAAATGTGCATGCATAGTTCTCATTTTTGGCATATTTTTGTTGTAAGTATTTAGCTCACGTCGGTTTCTGCAATGTCATCATTTGAGCAAAGGGCAAATATTAAATTTTGTATAAAATTAAAAAAGCCTTTCACAGAGACATTAGTATTAATGAATGAAGCTTATGAAGATGAAATATTGTCACGAACGCAAATTTATTTCTGGTATAAACGTTTTAAAGATGTAAGGCCATCTTTAAAACGTTTATACCAGAAATAAATTTGCGTTCGTGACAATATTTCATCTTCATAAGCTTCATTCAGAGCATCGCAGATGATTCAAGGTCAGGTCGCCATTGACGTCAACGACGGATCGCAATATTGGATAGGTACGTGATTTAATTGTTGCTGATAGAAAAATTACTATTGATAATATATCAGAAATAATTTGAATCTCATATGGTAGTTGCCAAAAAATTATTGGTGAACATTTAAACATGAAAAAATTTTGTGGTTATTTTGTCCCACAAAATTTAACAGATCAACAAAGAGAAACCAGATTATCAATTTGCAAAGATTTAATTGAAACTGAAAATAATGATTCTGATTTTTTAAAAACAATAATAACTGGTGATGAAACATGGTGCTTTCTTTTTGATCCACAAACCAAAAAACAATCACTTGAATAGCACCACACACCAAGTTCTCCTAGAAAGAAGAAAGTTCTTCTTGACAAGTCCAAAGGAAAAGTAATGCTTGTAGTGTTTTTCGATTATCAAAGACTTGTCTATTATAAATTTATTAAAGAGGGGTTACTATTAATAAACAGGCATATAAAGAAATATTTTTGCGCCTTTGTGATGCAATAAAAAGAAAAAGAAACCAACTCTTTAAATCAAAACAGTGGAAATCGCTACATGATAATGCCCCTGCTCATAGAGCCATTATTGTTCAAGACTATTTAGCCAAACACTCTGTATCTGTCTTGCTGCATCCTCCTTACTCTCCTGATATCGCCCCATGTGATTTCTTCTTTCCAAAACTTAAAATGACGTTAAAAGGGAGGCACTTTTCATCGTCATCAGAAGTAATTGAAAATGCGACTGTGGAGCTAAACAAGCTTAGAAAAATTGACTTTAAACTAGCATTTAAACAGCTCTTTTCACGCTGGAAAAAAATGTGTAGATAACCAAGGCTCCTATTTTGAAAAATTTGATGTTTAAATTACTATACTATGAATAAATAATTAATTTTAAAAAAGTTTTGGAACTTTTTGATCCTACCTTGTATATCATAGAATACCATTGATGTAAACTTTTTCTAAAAAAAAAAAAAAATGTTATAAATGAAAAGTATTTGCTAACAAAATCTAAATAAAGCAATACAGCTGGTTCTCAAGTTGAGATTGAGCTGGGGGACCAGACGTTTCTATTCTTATATCTGATTTATTCATATTTCAAATTAGATAGCATACACCACATTTTTTTTTAAACTAGGAATCTAGTCTCTATTACAATTTGGTCTTATATTGAAAATCAAGTGTATGCAGTGTGGCAAATAATTTTTAAGAATGGGTTTGTAAAATAAAACAGAAACAAGCTAATTCAATTTCTACTATTTTTTTATTCAAAATAATCCCCTCCGGATTCAATACATATGTTACAACGATTTAATAAGGAATTAAATGCCTCTTGCAGGCCACTTTGAGGAATTGCCTCCAAAGTGCTCGTCGCAGCTGTCTGGATGGTCGGGATATCATAAAAAAAGCAACCTTTTAACTTCAATTTTATTTTTGGGAATAAATAAAAGTCACATTGTGCTAAATCAGGCGAGTACGGAGGATGATTCAACACACAGACGTTATTTTTGGCCAAAAAGCGACGAACAGTGAGTGATGAGTGACTCGGTGCATTATCATGCAGCAAACACCAACTGTCTTCATCGCGATATTCTGCACGAATGCGACGATTTCTAGCAATCAAACGTTTCAAAACGTTTAAATAATACTCTCCAGTAATGGTTTGTCCAGCGGGAACAAATTCTTTGTGGATAATACCTCTACTATCGAAAAAGGTAATCAGCATTGTTTTGATTTTTGATGGCACTTTTCGCGTTTTTTTGGCTTGTGGAGAGTTTTTTGACTTCTATTCGGCACTTTGGCGCTTTGTCTTTGGGTCATACTGAAAACACCATGTTTCATCACCCGTAACAATTGATTTCAGGAAGTTTGAATTATTTTCATAGGCAGAAATGATGTCCCTGCAATGTGCAATTCACACTGATTTCTGCTCGCTCGTTAAAGTGTGTGGAACAAATTTAGTACAGACTTTAGTTTTACCATAAATCTTCATGCAGAATGGTTCGAATCGTTTCTTTGTTGATGTGTAAAACCTCTGCCATCATTGTTTTCAACAAATTCTCGCACTTTTTCTATACTTTCTGGTGTCTTTGAAGAACTTGGTCGTCCAGTATGCTTATCATCTTCTAGCGTATTTCTTCCATCCGAAAAACGTTTGTGCCAAATGAAAACATTTGATTTACTCAAACATAACGTACCATAAACTTGCTTCATCAAAATATATGTTTCCGATGCACTTCTACCAAGTTTTGCATTAAATTTAATGACCGCTCTCTGTTCCATCTCAGAATTCCGACGAACAAAAAATTTTACTTTTCAAAAATCGCCTGTATGTTTTTAAAGAGTTAACCAAAATGGCTGAAACAAAGCCACGCGCTAGATAAGGCTTCGAATATATATACGCATGCGCAATTTCATAACTGGCTCTGCTATTGGCCTTTATCTAGCGCGAGTCTTAAAAATTATTTGCCGCACTGTATATTATTATTTTGTGACATAAACATAAAAACTTTGAAACTTTTCTTGGAGTACAATGTTCATCTTTTATTTATTTTTAATCATGTGTGCATGTGAAAACTGTACTATCTGTAAGATGTATTGATAGTGTTGGTTAATTGAATTGTTGGAATCTTCGGCTGACAGAGGGTATGTGACAGCACCCTCAGCCTGAAGGACAATGCTACCATACCAGTTGGAGTGGCATCCATCCTAAAGATCATCTTAAGTGAGAATGGCACTTACATTGCCTCCCGCTCGGTAACTGTGAACTTCAGCCTCCCCATGGATGACTTTGATTCAGTCTCACAGGTATCTTCGAAAGCCCACTCAGAATGTAGTTGTAGATCCCGGGATCAGAATAGTTTATATGGCAATCTTTTATCTAGGAAAAACTCACATGTCTCACTTGATGCCCTGAATTATGAATCGGAAAAATTCTTGGGGAATCAGAGTACCACCGAAACCACCTCTGAGTACTATGGTTCTAGCACCTTATCTGAGCCACTACAAGAAAATATGCAGGGGAAAACCACACAGAGAAGCCGGCAATCTTCTGCCTCCTCCTACTGCTCTAAGGATTCCATCGCTACATCAGTTAACAGGACAGTCATCATACCAGAATGGGAAAAGAATTCTCCTCCTACGGTGAGGAAAAGCAATTGTTCCACCATCATCCCAGAATCCTCTTGTTCCCAGGTGGAGAGAAGCCATCCCGAAATCTCCATACAAAGCGATAAATGCTGCTCTTCGACAGAGGCTGACCCCTGCAGCAAGCCCCAGATCCAGGCTGCTAGTCCAGAGGCCTCCCAGCCTAAGTCCATTTTTCATGTGGACTCTTTTCCTGAATGGAAGTCATTCAGTAGCCGTGAGTCACACATTAGTAATACCCTTATTATGAAATCCTTAAAAATTGAATGCATATATTAGCCTAATATGTCATTTTGTCTTTATAGTTATCTGAAGTTGAACTCGACGTGATGGACGCTCTGACAACCACAACAATAATAAACCACATACTGCCCAACTTCTTTAATTCAGGACCTAAGGGATCGGAATTTTGGGTAGAATTAGCCTGTGTTGAGTTATAATTGAATATAATTGGCTGATTGTTAAGTGAAAAGTTGGTTGAATTAGAGGATATGCTGTATTTATAAGTTTGAGAAGGTTTTCTTTCAACACAAGCGCTTTGAAGCATGTATGCTTTTCAAACAGACAGGCCCAGCCTTTACATCTGCTGAAAGATGCTTCATAAGATTCCTGAAAGCAGATTGTCACATTAAAAGAAACTCTTCTCCTAAAACATCTTGTTTAATCATATGTGTTAGCCAATAATAAAAAATACTGCATTAAATGTGGCATACAAATAGTGATGTAGATGTCAATTTTTGTTTTTAGTACATTGCCATGTACAATGTCGTTTTTCATGTGCTAATTTTTACGACTGCTTACTTTCCCTCAGCCTTGCTAAGAGCATGTGCATCTGTTACACCATAGATCTGTCAACATTGCTGTAGACATGGCCAATTTCTATGAGAAAATTTCTGCATGGGAGCCGGTTATATTGTAATCAAAACATGGGGGAAATCAATAACATTTTATGTAAATTATAAAAATTATTATCCCTTGTGTCCATTACACAATGTCATGGAAGCTATTTACATGTGTCTTGTTTAGGATTAGATTTTATTTAATTATACAGTAAAACTTTACATTAGAATGAACCCTTCCTTATAACAAGCCTAAGGCAATCCCCAATATCCATTCTATTAAAAAAATACTATAGTAATGACAATGAGTCCTTTAACCCTTAGTTACTGGCGCCTATTTTCCTTACACAATTACTGGCGTTCGGCCTCTCAGGCCGTCTTTTAAAATCAATAATAAACCATGTTATTTATAAAATAAAAAGAAATTAAACGTATACACATAATTTCCAAAGAATAAATATTTTGTTTTTTCGAATAAACAGAGCTCTAAACAAAATTAAATGAAAATGTACAAGAAACTCTTTCTATCTAAAATATTCTATATATATTCTAAAAAATTCTATCTAAAATATTTTATTCAAGATTAGATGCACAATTCAAGCATATTTCAATAGAATGATCTTTGCAGATTGGTTCTTTGCATTTTTTGAATTGCATTTGAGTTCGATGATCTTTTTTACATAGGTAGCATCTTTCGCGTTTTTTGGACCAAGGACTGCCGCTTGTGGATTCCTAGATAACACATATTATTGATATTTCGTTTGAATATCAAATAAATATTTGCCTACCTCAAGTGATGAAGTTCCAGCATGCTTCTGAATTAATACTTGCAGATCTCTTGACAAATTTTTGGCTTGATTTCTCATATTCAAGGCATCTCTCATTAGTTGTAGAGCAAGCTGCTTTATAGAATCTTTTCGAGCCATTCCACCGTCTTGCTTGACAGCCTTATAAATTACTGCTGAATTTATTGCAACCACATCCAAAAAGTTGAAAAATAAACACAGGGGCCATCTTTTGGTTCTTCTTCCAACTGAATACATTTCTGATCAACTACATCTACACCACCTTTGGTCATATTATAAAATGTGATTATCTCGGGCTTTTATTGTTCAGCAGTTTCTTGATCAATTGTTGTGGTCGAATGCATTGTGGAGAGTAATATAACAGATTTTCCAATTTTAGGGACATAGGATACCAAATTTTTGTTTTTTGAAAAACCAAAAGTGGAACCGAACTTCTATTATATTATACAAAATTACAATCACAAAACACAATTTAGAATGCCTATAATTGAAGCAAGAGTAATAAAAAAACGAATGCTCAACTTATTTGTTGCGTTTGAACGTCTATAAAACCAAAAGTGAAACGGCCAATAATAGGGGCGCTAAAATTCCCAGTAACATAATTACTGGCGCTCGGCTTTAAAGGCCGTTTGATTTAATAACTCGGGATATACAAAATAGATTTCTCTTAAAATGAAAAGTTCTTCAAATAAATGCATTTTATTAAGCTACCTAAAATTTTGATGAAAATATTGCATTTTGAAAATTTCGCAAACATTTTTAATTTTCACACGGCCTTTCAAGCCGAACGCCAGTAATTACGGGTTAAATAATGAACTACAACCAGCCTAATATAACCATCCTTTATAACCAACCTAATTTTAAGTACCCAAATTTTATATTCTACGAGGGCCATCCAATAAATAAGTTTCCCTATTTTTTTCTGCGAACGAAACGTAAAAATTAGTTAGTAGTGTAAGAAATGGTCACTAGGATGCGTTGGAAGCGAGTGACCTTCAAAATCACAGTACTCGTACGCGCAAGTCCGTAGCGCTTCAGTTTCCATGGAGCTACCACTGGTGAACGTGTCCACTTGCGAACTCCGTTCTGTTATTCGTTTTTTCACTGCAAAAAATAAAACTGCGGTCAATATTCATCACAATTTAGTGTTAGTGTATTGTGAACGATGTATGAGCATCCAAATGGTTCGCCGATGGCATTCATGGTTCTTGGAAGGACGGCAAAACGTGCATGATGACGAGCGAAGCTGCAGGCCCGTTATGCTACGGACAATGCAGCCGTTGCTGCTGTTCAGAATGTGGTGGAAGCAGATCGCCGCGTCACCATTGACGAAATAATGATTCGACTGCCTCCTGGAATCGAAATTGGATGCTCTTCGATTGGAACAATCATGTCAGATATTTTGAATTTTCGCAAAGTCTGCGCAAGTTGGGTCCCACGTTTGCTCTTGGAAAATCACATGCAATAACGGATGGAGGCAGCCCGAGCTTTCCTGGAAATGCATCAAAGAGATGGAGATCAACTGTTTTCCCATATTGTCACTGGAGATGAAAGCTGGGTGCATCATTCAACTCCAGAAACAAAACGACAAAGCATGGTGTGGAAGAAGCCTGAGGAAAGTGCACCAAAAAAGGCGAAGGTCACAATCTCTGCAGGCAAGGTTATGGCTATGGAAAACTTCAAATGGGAAATTTTCACACATCCATCTTATTCTCCGGAACTTGCCCCAAGCGACTTCCATCTTTATCCAGCACTCAAGTGGCACCTTGGAGGTGAACCACTGGCTACGAAGACAGGACACGGCTTGGTACAACAGTGGTATCTAAAAATTGCTACAACGGTACCAAAAATGTTTGAACAGAAATGGTGATTATTTATAGAAGTAGTCTATGAGTTGTATAATGAAAATAAAATAACTGCATAATTATAAATAATGTCGTTTATTTGTTAAAAAATAGGGAAACTTATTTATTGGATGGCCCTCGTACAAATCTGCAAATAACTTAAGGATATTCAAGATATTCAAGAAATTATTTTTCAGAAACCTTCCCAATACTATACTAAATAACTTCCCAAAGTTTCATGGCGTTCCAATGAGTGGTTTGGTCAGGCATAAAGGACAGACACACACACACACACATACATTCATTTTTATATATATATAGATGATAAAGATGTTTTTAAAATTGATTTTAGATCTGTACATTTATAATTAAAAGAACTTAGCCTAGAATTTGTCTTGATTTTGAAATTAGACATAGAGGTACCTGTTTGCTAATGATGAGAACCTATTATCAAATGATTTCTTTTGATATTCAACATTAATGTAAGGAAATAGGTCAATTTAGGGAATTAAAATAAAGTGACCTTTAATAAGTGGCCGCTTTTTCCTGTTTGTATGGCTGTCCTTTAAATATACAATCTGAAAATTTTGAAAAAAAAAGCCAAACCATGGCTATAGTGAACCAAAAGCTCTGTCCCATTGGGATTCACTCTATAGAGGGGTTTTACAGTGTGTACTACACACCACACCCACTGGGAAATCAGAAAAACTGCTGTAAGAGAAACAGTAAGTAGTAATTACTCTGCATGCAATTTCAGCCTTACCCTTCAATTCTCACATGAAGTTGATATAACCTGTATATATAGTATCTAATTTTCAACAGACTATACAGTAAAACCCCTCTATAGTGAACCCCATTGGGACGGGACTTTTGGTTCACTATAGCCACGGTTTGGGTATTTAAATTTTTTTTTAGGATATAATTAAAGGGCATGCGCAAAAAAAAAAAAAAAAAAAAGGCTACCTCTTAATATTGGCTGCTTTCCCCCCCCCCCCCCCCCTAAAAATTAACCTATTTCTATATATTAAAGCTGTATATTAAAACAAAATCATGTGAAAATATTGCCTTTTTGATCAGTTCCTCTGATAATTTAATTAGTATAAATGCAACCTGCCCCCCATATGTCAAAAAAAATCCAAGAAAAGTATACCTTATATATAAAAATTAAATAAAAACTTTATTAATAATATTTTAAAAGGTATAAAAATATATTTTATATAAATAAATATTATATTACAATATAGGATACAAAGGCTTACTTGAAGAAGTCTGTTATTTTTTTTCTGCTTTAACATATTCCTCAAAAATTTGGTTTCATATCTAGCAAAGAAATCTTCATTTTTTAAAATGACACTGACGATAGCGGCAATAGTTGGGATTGATTCCTCTTTGTAGCATTTTTTTTTTTTTTTTTTATAGTCTTCTTTTTTGCCCCATATCGTAGAAATGCTACTTTTGCTCATTTTCATTTTCTTCCAAAGTTCCGCTTGCGATGTACCACTCTCAATAGCTTTTATGATGGTTAATTTCTTTTCAAGTGATATCTTGGTACGAGCGACTTTTTCTTTGGCACTTCCATTATCTTTTAAAACTGGTTTTAATAATTTAAATCATGTTTTAAGTAATTTTCCTAATGTAGAGTTAAGAAATTTAGTTTTCAATAAGGCATGAAAAATTTATAAAAGTGCGCAGTATAAAAATAGAACGTAAATAAAAACACCCAATGTCGCTAAATTCTTTGTTTTGAATTGCGATCTGTGAGCTAGAGCTCACACAAAATTTTAATTAGTTTTGAAAATTATAATTTTGGAATTTTAGAATTAAAATTAAAAGTTCGTTATAAGCATGGTATTTTTGATAGAATTTAATATTTTGGGACCAAAATTGGGTTCGTTATAGCGATAGTTCGCTAGTTTGAAAAGTGAAAAGTTCATTATAACGATGGTAATTTTAATGGAATGGAATTGGGATTTTCGATGGGTTCGTTATAAGGGAAGGTTCGTTATATCCATGGTTCGTCTTAGCGGGGTTTTACTGTATTTTTATTTTCCCTATATATTATTATTAATTGTATAAATTATCTCATCTTTCATTTTAAAAGAGGCATTAGTGCTAAATTATTTTATCCTTTATATTAAATTTAATGTTGAATTTTATTCAGTTGACTATATTAAAGTTTAATGTGTGCAGCTCTTCAGCTGCTATTAGCCACCCTGCTGATGGCCCTAGCTCTGTACATTGCCAAGGAAAGTTTGAACATCCCAGGAATATGGCCGTCTCTACTGGGCTTTGAACTCCATTTATACCATATCTTCGCAGCCTTCATATACACAGGTAGGTTAAGTGGTGGTCAAATATCTGCTCTTTGGATTTTTCTATCCCATAAGTTATTCAAATTTAGTTTTAAAAAATCATACGGTACAGTAGTTTCCCCATTAGAGACCACAGCCTTGAAATATGGCGAAATCCAGTCAAAGGTTCTGTTCAAGGACTTGTCATGCCTTGTGTGTCATGTCTGCTGAACAGCCTGCTCCAGGTTTAGACATGTTTTTAACAGTCTCTCATGGAAAACTCTACTGTAGTGTTAATCCAAATAAATAAATTATATGTGGATTTTTGTAAGAGTTGCTGTTGCTATCAGTCAAAAGTACTGAATGAAAAAAAATCACAGCATTGTTTTATCCATCCTATTTAAGACCCTGTACTGATATTTTCTCAGTCTCTACTTTTGTCTGAATATGCCGTAACAGATATCTGGTATAGAATTTATTATTTGGACTTATGCTGCCATCTGAATCATATCTATAATCCAAATTATGCCTCATCTTTGAATTTTTAAGTTTTGGGCTTGGTTTTTTTTGGTTGCGTTGCTGAGTTGCAGCTGTCTATAACCCCTCAATATATTATAACTCTACAGGCCTAGTGGCATGAGATTTATTTTATTACATCAATGCATTTTTAGGTTTAATTATTTTAGAAATTTTACTCTGCACAAGTGTGAGGTTGTTAATTATATTATTTAGCTTCAAATAAACTTTAATAAGGGTTAGAAGTGCCTTTCATTATGGACTAGCTCAATGAGCAGGTTAATGCTCTAGTTTACCACATGCGGCATCTTTAGTCCATATGCAACATACTCTATTACAGTCGAACCTCTTTAATTCAACACCCCAAGGGATCAGAGCTTTCGGTTGAATTAAAGGAAGTGTTGAATTATGGTTAGATGATTAGCCAATCATCCAACCCGCTAAAATAATCTTTTTTTTAAAATAGCCTTGTAATATAAATTAATGATATTAATTGAAACCATTGTGTGTTTTTATTTTATTTTCATGATTAACTTTTAGTATCAGTGACAAAATGGCATTAATACATATTTTAGAAACATGAATAATTGTAACAAATAAATTTACTGGCAATGTGTTTTTATTTCAGTAATATAATGAAATATTAACTCTACAGACATTATAATATAATATATTAAATAATATTTCATTCTAATTGAAAAATACAAGGTAATAAGACCAAATCCAAATTAATAAATAGTTTGTGACGTTTCGGTAACAGCGTTGTTACCATCTTCAGACAAAAGTACTGAATGAGAAAATTTTACCACAGCATGTTTTTAAATAGTTCCTGTTATCAAGTGTGTAAACAAGATAACAGATAAGAAGAAGATATTTATCTGATAAACAGATGAGATAAGCACATGATGAATATTATTCTTAGAATTAAAAGTTTTTTCAAATATAATTAAAAGCATATCTATAAATATCATTTATATTTCCTCTTTCTTCCATTCTGTTAATTGTAGCACATTTCTTTTGAATGATAAATGCTTCTTTAAATTGTCTCTTAAAATAATTTTTCTCATAATCTAGTATCTTTGTTTCTTTTAGGTTAAAATTATTATGTCCTGTGATTTTTCTATGTTCTACAAGTGCAGAATTCTCAATTTTATCCCATTTCAGAGCATATTCATGGTTTTTAATTCTTTCTTTTGAAGTTCTGGATGTTTGTCCTACATAGCATTGGTCACATTTCACTTCATAAATTAAACCTGCTCTATTTTGTATGTGAGTGTTCTTATGGTTGTTGATATATTGAGAGATAGGGTTACATGGTTTCCATGCAATGTTTATTTTTTTATACTTTTTGAATATATTAGTAAAATTTCTTGCAAACTTTTGGTTTATAAATGGCAATGTGATAAATTTGGCTTCTTTGTTTTTGCACTTTAGATTTTGAATTAAAGTATTATTCTCATATTTTTGGTTCATGTCTTCTATTATTCTATTCATTAATTTGATGGGAAAATCTTCATTGATTAGTTCTTTTTTGATGTTAATTTCTATATTTCTTTTAGTTGTATCATTAATCAGTGTAAAGGCTCTATATTAAAGAGCTTTTACTAAATCCTACCTTTTGGCTGAAATGGAGCTGTGAGCTAAAGTTCCAATAAGTTCCTGTATGTGTTGGTTTTTTGTATATATAGGTTGTAATATTGTTATTACTGCATGATAAGTTCATGACCAGGAAATTTATTGATTTGTTGTTATCTTTTTTTTTTGCTTATCCCTAGTACACGTGGTACAGGCCATGATAATCATGGTGGGTAGTTAGCGACTGCTTTTTACTGTAAGCGCACCACATGTCTACACATGTGAAAAGCAGTTCGACTTTGCACTTACAAATGCCAGAGCCCGGTTTGGTTACTTGCACTCGCTGGTGGGGTTGGACTTTTGCAAGAATCGGGGGCCATTGGAGCATTTTTTTTTTTAAACAGAAAAAAGTGTCCAATGCGGGATCGAACCCGGGTCCTAGTGGTCGAAAACCAAACGGTTTAACCAGCCTTCCACCGACCCCCTGTTGTTATCTACTTCCATAGAGTAATTGATATCAGGCAAACAGATTGTTGAAAGTATCCAAAAATTTTTGTTCACTTCCCTGATTAATAAATAAAATGGAGTCATCTACATATCTTTTAAAATAAAAAACATCATTTTTAAGTGCATTTAGAGCTTTTATTTCGAATTGGCCTATAGTAATACAAGCTGCGTTTGGTGATATTGGACTACCCATTGTTGCACCTTTCATTTGGAGATATATTTGGTCATCATAAATAAAGTATGTTGTTTTCAAACAAAATTCTATTCCAATTAAAAATTCAGATTTTGGCAAATTATTCATTTTTGATTCTTTTATCACATGGTTTAATGCATCCATAATTGTGGGTATAGGGATTGAAGTAAACATGGATTCAACATCTAAAGATATAATTCTTTGATTTCCATTTAGCTTCTTGTCAATAATATCTTCTTTGAATTCATAGGAGTTAACAATTTAAAAGATATGTGGATGACTCCATTTTATTTATTAATCAGGGAAGTGAACAAAAATTTTTGGATACTTTCAACAATCTATTGCCTGATATCAATTACTCTATGGAAGTAGATAACAACAAATCAATAAATTTCCTGGACATGAACTTATCATGCAGTAATAACAATATTACAACCTCTATATACAAAAAACCAACACATACAGGAACTTATTGGAACTTTAGCTCACAGCTCCATTTCAGCCAAAAAGTAGGATTAGTAAATTTATCACATTGCCATTTATAAACCAAAAGTTTACAAGAAATTTTACTAATATATTCAAAAAGTATAAAAAAATAAACATTGCATGGAAACCATGTAACCCTATCTCTCAATATATCAACAACCATAAGAACACTCACATACAAAATAGAGCAGGTTTAATTTATGAAGTGAAATGTGAAAAATGTGACCAATGCTATGTAGGACAAACATCCAGAACTTTAAAAGAAAGAATGAAAAACCATGAATATGCTCTGAAATGAGATAAAATTGAGAATTCTGCACTTGTAGAACATAGAAAAATCACAGGACATAATAATTTTAACCTAAAAGAAACAAAGATACTAGATTATGAGAAAAATTATTTTAAGAGACAATTTAAAGAAGATAGAGGCTGCCTGGCCGGCATTCATATTTCTTGAAAAAAGACACCTCGGCCAGTATAAATCTTTTTATTACCTCGACGTTTCGACAAAAAGCTTTTGTCCTCGTCAGGAGCAAATAAAAATTAAAACATGTAGCAAGACCAATTTTTATCGCCTTGCTACATGTTTTAATTTTTATTTGCTCCTGACGAGGACAAAAGCTTTTTGTCGAAACGTCGAGGTAATAAAAAGATTTATACTGGCCGAGGTGTCTTTTTTCAAGAAACAATTTAGAGAAGCATTTTTCATTCAAAATAAATGTGCTACAATTAACAGAATGGAAGAAATAGGAAATATAAATGATATTTATAGATATGCTTTTAGTAAATTAAATTTTATTGCCCTCTATCGTTAAAATTTTACACAAATAAATTTACTGGCAATGCGTTTCTTTTTTAAATCTCTACAGACCTTACTGCAATGATATGATTTAATGAATGAGAGGGCTTGGCTCATCAGTAGTGAACCCTCTCAGCGGTTTTCGCCAAATTAATCTCTAGACCGCTCTACTATTGTATTGGACTGGTTTTGTTATATACCCTGCATTTTCTATGGAAGGCAGCTAAATGGTGTTTAGTGAACTATGGACATAAGCTTATAGGTCTGTAGAGGTACATACATATAAATTTCAAGGTATTGCATCGAGCAAAGCTCTTCCGCGCAAAACATGTTTTCATAACCATTATATATTAATAAATTAAATTTTATTGCCCTCTATCGTTAAAATTTTACACAAATAAATTTACTGGCAATGCGTTTCTTTTTTAAATCTCTACAGACCTTACTGCAATGATATGATTTAATGAATGAGAGGGCTTGGCTCATCAGTAGTGAACCCTCTCAGCGGTTTTGCCAAATTAATCTCTAGACCGCTCTACTATTGTATTGGACTGGTTTTGTTATATACCCTGCATTTTTTATGGAAGGCAGCTAAATGGTGTTTAGTGAACTATGGACATAAGCTTATAGGTCTGTAGAGGTACATACATATAAATTTCAAGGTATTGCATCGAGCAAAGCTCTTCCGCGCAAAACATGTTTTCATAACCATTATATATTAGTAAATTAAATTTTATTGCCCTCTATCGTTAAAATTTTACACAAATAAATTTACTGGCAATGCGTTTCTTTTTTAAATCTCTACAGACCTTACTGCAATGATATGATTTAATGAATGAGAGGGCTTGGCTCATCAGTAGTGAACCCTCTCAGCGGTTTCGCCAAATTAATCTCTAGACCGCTCTACTATTGTATTGGACTGGTTTTGTTATATACCCTGCATTTTCTATGGAAGGCAGCTAAATGGTGTTTAGTGAACTATGGACATAAGCTTATAGGTCTGTAGAGGTACATACATATAAATTTCAAGGTATTGCATCGAGCAAAGCTCTTCCGCGCAAAACATGTTTTCATAACCATTATATATTAGTAAATTAAATTTTATTGCCCTCTATCGTTAAAATTTTACACAAATAAATTTACTGGCAATGAGTTTCTTTTTTAAATCTCTACAGACCTTACTGCAATGATATGATTTAATGAATGAGAGGGCTTGGCTCATCAGTAGTGAACCCTCTCAGCGGTTTCGCCAAATTAATCTCTAGACCGCTCTACTATTGTATTGGACTGGTTTTGTTATATACCCTGCATTTTCTATGGAAGGCAGCTAAATGGTGTTTAGTGAACTATGGACATAAGCTTATAGTAGAGCGGTCTAGAGATTAATTTGGCGAAACCGCTGAGAGGGTTCACTACTGATGAGCCAAGCCCTCTCATTCATTAAATCATATCATTGCAGTAAGGTCTGTAGAGATTTAAAAAAGAAACGCATTGCCAGTAAATTTATTTGTGTAAAATTTTAACGATAGAGGGCAATAAAATTTAATTTACTAATATATAATGGTTATGAAAACATGTTTTGCGCGGAAAAGCTTTGCTCGATGCAATACCTTGAAATTTATATGTATGTACCTCTACAGACCTATAAGCTTATGTCCATAGTTCACTAAACACCATTTAGCTGCCTTCCATAGAAAATGCAGGGTATATAACAAAACCAGTCCAATACAATAGTAGAGCGGTCTAGAGATTAATTTGGCGAAACCGCTGAGAGGGTTCACTACTGATGAGCCAAGCCCTCTCATTCATTAAATCATATCATTGCAGTAAGGTCTGTAGAGATTTAAAAAAGTTATGCTTTTAATTATATTTGAAAAAACTTTTAATTCTAAGAATAATATTCATCATGTGTTTATCCCATCTGTTTATCAGATAAATATCTTCTTATCTGTTATCTTGTTTACACACTTGATTACAGGAACTATTTAAAAACATGCTGTGGTAAAATTTTCTCATTCAGTACTTTTGTCTGAAGATGATAACAACGCTGTTACCGAAACGTCAAACACTATTTATTTATTTGGATTTGGTCTTATTACCTTGTGTTTATAATCTATAATCCAAATTGTACCTTATTAATTGAAAATATAGCAGTTGAAAGGAAATAAATATGGTAAATAAAAAGAAAATTTTAAAATATTATTTAAAAATAATCATGAAGATCTTTTAAAGAATTCCTTTATAGATGTCTGTTTTTACACCAAAATCCTATTCAGGATGTATTCCAGATGGTCATTTTGAAAAAAACATGCATGCCTTTCTTCCTCTGAAATGTCTTTTAATAAATACATTTTAATGTATTAAAGTCATCCACTGCTGCTGCAGGTGTTATTGATTTTGTGTTTAAATCTTTTATAATAACACAGAAATAGAATATTGAAATAAAATGTTATCATAATCATTGTGGCTACATTTTATAAAGATTTATTTATTTAAAAAGAAATTATTTGTAAATTTTAAAATAACTAAAATATTTTAATGCTGATATCTAAAAATAAAATATTATTGTTAATTAGCGCACGAAGCCTAAATCCCAGCGTAAAAAAAAAAAAACAACAATAATACTCGCGACATTGCGCAACAGCACTGCAAAGTGAAACTTAAACTAACCAGGAACCAAAAGCGCGCATGCACAAATCTATCGGCGCCCGTCGATCGCCGCTGTAATACCTTTTTAGCGGAAAGTTGTAAGTAAAAAAACATTCAACTGTCGAAATTCGATTTTTAAAATGGTCGAACTATTGGAAGTGTCGTATTATCGATATGTCGAATTACAGTTTGTTATTTCATAGGCCGGAGGTCGGGACATCAGAACATGGTCGAATTGAGGTGTGTCGAATTAACGAAGTTATACTGATCTTTGTAAAGAAATAGAGACAGTAGCCAAAACAAAAATAAATAAGAACTGGAGGATCCCACCTAAGCACAGTTGGTACAGTGGAGTGGACCCAAGAGGAGCTCTGAACCTCAGAAATAGACAGCCTCAAACAACACTAACAAGATGTAGAACTGGTCATCTCAAGCCATTAAATATAGAAACTAATAACAGAATCTACCCCATTTGCCCAAAATGTAGCTTGGCACCTGCTGCTCCAGAACATATTTTGGCTTGCATTAAATACACTAAACAAGACTTTTGGGGTTTATCATAAAACAGCTCGAGGAGCATGAACTAATGGAATTTTTGTAATCTTTACACGAGGAGATAAGAAACAACAACAACATTATCTTTGTTGATTTAAAGTAGAAAAGTTTTGAAGCAAAGCATCTTAGTGTCAATTCTCAGCCAGGGGATCAAAGTTTTTCTATGTGAAATGTAGTTTAATTCTCCCTTTCCTGGTTAGTAATCCTGCTAGAATTAAATGAAATTCATGAATTGGGATCCAGCATGTGAAGAGTGATGTGCTAATCTCCCATGTAACAACTAACTCCACATGGAGGTGATCAACCTGAATGACTTAGATGAAATGATTAATATTTTTTAAACTCGCCTTTGGTTTGATTTAGAGTAAAATGGGAAGGCTAAAGGAAAAGGGATTCAGTTAACAATCCTGTTCAAATAGGTGAGAGAGAACAAGGTACTAAAGAAAATGTTGGCATCAACTCTCTCTGAAGATAGCACCATTTATCTGCAATAGATACTGCTCTAAAAAACATCAACATCAACTTGCCAAGCAAAATAATCATCTACTCCAACTCAAGATCAGCCATTCATATACTTCAAACCTGCTTCTCCAGTCACGAACCTCTTCTCAAAAGCATTGCTAAATTTGTTAACAGACTCTCCCATCCAACAGTTTTGTCACAGTGGCTTCCAGCTTACGTTGGAATTCCTGGAAATGAGATAGCAGTCTGGAGCTCTTGGCCTCCCTGAGGCCAGGAAATCTACCACCCAACTAGATGAAAGAGACCTCCTCCATATCTTCAAGACCCAATGCCTGCAGGAATGGAAATCTAATGCAGCACATGATTGGTACAGAGCAGGAGGGACAAGCACCAGTTCTGTCCTCCCAAGAGAACAAATCTTTGATTTCTAGACTTAAGTTTGGTCATCTACGGACAATGACTTTCCAGAATGGTTGCAAGGTTTTCCCACTATATACTAAGTTCAATTCTCAACCTGCAACCCCAAAACACATTATTGACTCATCCATTGATGAGCTCTACTCATCCCTAGCAGACACCATCAAAAGTCTCAAGCTCTACAAGCTTGATACCCTAATATGATTGAGTGGAGATAAAGAAGAAGCACCATTTATCAACAATGAAGATAGAATCAGATGCAAGTATATCAGGTAGCATATTGTTAAAACATATTTATAGATATGAATTAATAATTATAATTAATAAAAGATCAAAATCAAATAAATGATCTATACATGACATTTCAATAACAACATTGTTACCAAAACGTTACATATAAATTACTTATTTGGTCTTGTTACCTTGTAATTCTTTCCTTTTTAGTTTTTTTGCTAAATATTCTTTAAAATAATGATCTCTTGGGTCAAATGTGCCCACACTTAGCTGATAGGCTGGATTACCTGGGTGGTGCCATTTCAGTGAGTGCTCACACTTTCTTTTACTTTTGGCCTTCATTTCACTGAATAACCAGACATGCTACAATTATGTAGTCACAACTCATTACTATTTAGAATTATCATGGGCTGCTGGTATTTAAGATTGGTGATCATAATATTTCTTACACTTTAGCATATACTTTTATTTGGCACTCAGTGAGAGAGCACAAAGTATCAGGTTTGATCAAAAAAAGTATATTAAATAATAAGTATCACTAGTTGATCTTTTACCAAAGCATCTTTGCGATATACCGTAACTCCTTCTGTCCCAATAATTCATATTTTGCCCTACATATCTTTTATCATTAATTCAGTTATTTTAGCTTCTATTTGAATTGTTTTTATTTCATAGATGCAGGTACACTTTTTATATATAACTAGCCAAAAGACCCGGGTTTTACCCGATTAAATGTTTTATTCAAATACTATTTGTTACAATTATAAATTGGTGCCGTAGATATTACTCTTGTGAAACATCCCGCTCCAAACTTTGTGTGTTTTTAAAATATAAAAAGGTAAATTTTCACAACGATATTTGAAAATTGTATCATTTTGAATTTTTTACATAAATATATTTTTAATTTGATATATACATAAAATGATAGCCAGTGATATCTTGCCCCTACGCCATCATTATGTCACTCAAGGTCCCCATCGCCCCACATGGTCCATCCTTAGCTTTACTTCTCGAAGTTGGCCGCTGGTTGCAAGTGAAATAGGGAAATTTGTTAATAACTGAGGATATTCAAGATAGAAGCCTGAAAATCTGCCTATAAGTTATTTCAGATTCAACTCTATATACTGTTAAAATTTCAGCCAGATTAGTAGCGTATTGTGGACGTGTATAGTCTACAAACATGCATACATACACTGACTTTTATATATATAGGGATTATATTCAATAGATTGTGTGTGTACCTTTAAACTCAAATATTATGTTATTTAATTTTGGTTATCCTACTTGTTTGCCATCATAAAAAATAATAGCCTTATTTTTAATCCCAAATAAATTAAATCTTGACCCATTTCAAATTATTCTTTTATTTAAAAGCAACAACAAAAGAATATACTCCAAGTAACTCTATCAACAAGAAGCCAAAACTTCAGATGATGAGGTAAAGATGAATAAATTATGTATTTATAAGCGATGTATTTCAAAAGAATGGGTCAAAAAGAGGTATGTATATTTTTTAAATCGAATTTTCAAAAGTGTTTCATTTTTAAAAGTTAACAAATAAAGGGTCTGTTTATTTAAATTTAAAATTCAGTAGTTATTTAAATTGTTATTCAATCCTTTCTCATTTTTAAAATATTCCCTTATTCAGTAATGAGAACATTTTGGTGGTCCTCAGAATTTAATTGGAGTTATCGATAACTAATATTTTTTGTGTTCTCCCATCTGGAATGTTAGTTTGGTTTAACCAAAGAATTTTTTTTTTTCAGGTTTCTACTTTGGATTTGTGGTTCTTCCAAAGATGGGGCCATTCGTCATGAAGCTCCACTCCCCATAGTAGATATGTCCCTTCCTCACATGAACATATGATGTATATACCAACTTGTGTAAATGTTTGTAATATTTCATTGCTTGGAGCCAATTATTCTTAAAGAATATTTATAAAAAATGAACAAATATTTTAATTTACCTAATTTGATCTCCTTTATTTTTTCTGATAATTTAGTGGGCAGGTAAACACTTCAACAATCACATACTGATAAAGTCCTCCATTGAGCAGCGCCTTCTGAACAAGCTCAAACATCCTGTGGATCCAGGAAGGATCTGTTTTTTTTTCTCAGAGGAGAAACTAGAGCTCTAAGAAACGGTCTGGTAGATTAAATTGGTGAAACACTGGGAGGGTTCAGCACATGTGTAAAAGAAACTTTCATGCTGTTGTAGATAAATGATAAAAATAACTTTGACTTGTGCTTAATTAATAGGTAGAAAATCTTACTTTTGATAAATAATCTTTAAGATAATAAACTTAGTGATAATGAAACTTATAGATAAAAAACTTGTTGGTAATCAAACTTATAGATTATAAAACTTGTTGGTATTCAAACTTTTAGATAAAAAAAACTTAGATGTAATAAAACTTATCGGTAAATAAAAACACTATTTATAAAACTTTTGGTAAAAAATTTTGCTTAAATATATGTTTAAAATAGTGTACTTAACTTGGATAATTTAAGATTAACATTGGATTAAATTTAGGTACTTTAATTAAAACATAAGGATTAAATATGAAAATGTTTGACGCACGTTTAAATGGCGTCGCTTCCCTTCTTGTTAAAAGTTCTTTCTGCTTCTTTTTTCCGCCGCGCATGCGCACCACCTCTGATTCTTCGTCATCAACTATGTAGGCGCACCACTTCTCACCGGCGGTGGCGCCGCCAGGGGAGCTTAGCTAGATTTGGTCAATCTAGCCTCTCCATACTCCCGGCCGGGCCTGTGGTTAGGGTCAAATCACTCTGCACAGACAAAACAGCTACCTTGTTCACTGGACGACGAAGTAGTCCTTTACCTGTACGTATTTCTACAGTTCTGACCAGCATATCTGGACTGTGGAAGGTTTTTGATACTCTACCAAGTATCCATGAAGGAGAACTGATGCTTTGTTCCATGATCAAGACTAAATCTCCAATTTTTACATTTGGTTTGGCTGATTTCCACTTTCCTCTTTTCTGGAGATTCATAACATTCTTTTTTCCAACGTGAAATGAATATTTTTTTTAATTCTTGGATATTTTTCCATCTTGAAGATAGGTTAATACTTAAATTTTCTTGCTGGTTGTCTGTTTCTGGTAAGTTAGATGTGCTTGTGCCTGAAAGGAAATGTGCTGGAGTTAGAGCTTCAAGATCATTAGGATCTTCATTTAAGGGGGTTAATGGTCTTTGATTTAGTGTTGCTTCAATCTGAGTGAGAAAAGTTGTGAGTTCTTCAAAGGTTAACAATGATGATCCAATAACTTTCTTGAGTATCATTTTTACAGATTTTATGTTTGATTCCCAGATTCCCCCAAAATGGGGTGCATGGGGAGGCATAAAATGCCAATTAATCTCTGAATATGTTATGTAATCTTGTATTTCAGAAGCATTTAGCAATGCATATTGTTCATTGAAAAATTTAGCTGCACCTTTAAAATTGATTCCATTGTCAGAATATATATCTGAGGGAGTACCTCGTCTTGATGTGAATCTTCTTAATGCTGCGATAAATGAACCCGTTGAAAGATCTGACACTAAATCAAGATGAAGCGCTTTAGTTGCTTGAGGAAATTGTTCTTGTTCATCATGAGCCAATGTTTTCAAGGTCTTTATAGCTAGGTATGGTGCACTGGTTGTGCCGTAAGTCACTGTTACTAATTGGTATTCTTTGATTGGTTCGTTAGGAGATGCTCGCCATAGAATTCTTTGAAAACAACAATCAGCTGGGTTTAACCTTATTTGTCGGTACATTTTCTCTATGTCAGCAGTAAGTGCTATTGAATAGGTTCTGAACTTTATCAATATGTTAAAGATATCTTCTTGTAGTTTTGGACCACAATAAAGTAAGTCATTTAATGATAACCCAGTGCTTGTCTTTGCCGATGCATCGAACACCACCCTGAGTTTTGTTGTTGTACTTTGATCTCTTAATACTGCATGATACGGCATATAATAAACTTGATGAGATGGTTGCTCTGGTTCAATTTCATTGATAACTTCCATATGGTCAAGATTTAGATATTCCTGCATGAACTCTCTCACATGTTGTGAATATACCGGGTTTTGATGGAAGCGTCTTTCCAAAGAAAGGAATCTTTTTAAGGCTTGAGATTTTGAATCTCCTAATTGATAATTCATTTTATTATGATTAAGCCAAAATGGCAATGAAACTACATATCTCCCTTTTTCATCTCTGAATGTTGTAGTCCTAAATATATTCTCACATTCTAATTCTTCTGTGTTCATTTCTTCCTTGTGCGTAGGAATGCTTTCCGCATACCAAAATTTTTTAACAATATCATCTAGTTCAGCTGAAGAATGATTGACATGTATTTGTTGAATGGATGTGCTAGTGTTATTGGGCATATTTGATCTACCTGAAATGATCCAACCTAACTCTGAATTCATAGCTGAGGGTGCATCTCTTGGACCCTTAATCAAACCTGGTTCAATAAGATCTAAATATAAATCAGCTCCTATAATTATATCTATAGGTCTAGGAATATAAAATTCAGGATCAGCAAGTTTCAAATTATTTAAATGAGGCCAAGCTGGGTTATGCATATAAAAATTAGGTATTTTGTTCAATAAGTCTTTAACGATTAGAACTTTAGTTTCAAACTTGAAATTATCATAAATGGAAGAAAGTTTTATCTTATTAACTTGTGATTGTATGGTTGAATTAAATCCTGCAATTTTTACTTTTGTATGTTCTTGAGTTATATTTAATTTGTCTGCAAGTGTCTTAGTTATTAATGATTTTTGAGCACCCGAATCAATCAGGGCTCGGCATATTAGTTCATCATTATTTGAGTTAAAAACTTTTATTAAGGCTGTAGAGAGAAAGATATTTTTTTCTATGATTGAAGTATTGTTAGATAGAACTGTGTGGTTTATTGTCTGATGCTGGTTTTGTTCTACACTTGTATTAGCTTGGTGTTCGGTAGTTGAAATAGGACCTTGCCGTCTTTGATAATTATAATTATGAAGGGTAGTATGGTGTTTTCTGTTGCAGACTTTACAAGTGGAAGTTATTTTACAATGATTGGCATAATGATTTCCACCTAAGCAGTTTATACAAAGGTTTTTGCTACTTACAAATTTGATGCTATCATCTAAAGATAAATTGGTAAATTCTTGGCAGGTACCTAACTTATGAGATGAATTGCAATATGTGCATTTGATTATGTTAGTATTTACTTGATAAGTTTTAAAGGTCTTCCTAACATTATCTTATTTTTGATATATTTTTCCATTAATGTGATTCAATCCCTTTCTATGCTTTTCTAAAAATGTTAATAAGTCTTGAAGAGTAGGAAATGTATTTTCCTTTAATGAAAGTTCAAAGTCCTTGTTCATGATGCTATCAATTTTCTTTAAAATAAAAGAAGTGAGAAGCATGTTTCCTAATTGTTCTTCATTAATTCCTAACAATTCTAAATTTCTTAAGTTCAACTTAACAGTATCAATTAGTTCAATAATATTCCTTGAGTTGGTTACTTTTATATACTTGATATTCAGTATATTGTTACAGTATTTATAGGCTAGGTCTCTTGTACAGTGATATCTTTCATTGAGAGCAAGCCAAGCTTTATCAAAAGTGTCAGGAGTTAAAGAAAAACCCTTAATTATGCTAGCTGCATCTCCAGAAAGAGAACTTTGTAGATATTTAAACTTTTGAATATTATTTAATGATGAATTGTTTATAATGGTATCTTCAAATATGGTCTTAAAATCCAACCATTGATCAAGATCACCTTTAAAAGAAGGTAGAGAAAACTTAGGGAGATTAATTTTAGTTTCTTCTATCTTAGTATTTATATCTTCTTTTAATTCTAAATAATTTAATAAAGTAGATTGTATTTCAGTTATATCTTTATTAGCTTCTTTATAAATAAGCATATGTGATTCATGCTCATCAGAATCAACTAATTCAATCATATAATTTTCAATATTTTCTTTAATTTTGTTTATATTATCCAGCTATACCTTTAAATAGCCTTTACTTTGAGTTCCTACATTTTCTAATTCGATCTTTAGGTCATCAAGCTTCGATATTTCGAAATAGAATTTTTTAGATGTAACTTTACTTGTTTGTTTAGACATCTTTTTTTTTATTTTTTTAATCCAATAGGTCATCAATAATTATCCGGCTCGAGGGACCAAAAATATGTTGTAGATAAATGATAAAAATAACTTTGACTTTTGCTTAATTAATAGGTAGAAAATCTTACTTTTAATAAATAATCTTTAAGATAATAAACTTAGTGATAATGAAACTTATAGATAAAAAAAACTTGTTGGTAATCAAACTTAGAGATTATAAAACTTGTTGGTATTCAAACTTTTCGATAAAAAACTTAGATGTAATATAACTTATCGGTAAATAAAAACACTATTTATAAACCTTTTGGTAGAAAATTTTGCTTAAATATATGTTTAAAATAGTGTACTTAACTTGGATAATTTAAGATTGACATTGGATTAAATTTAGGTACTTTAATTAAAACATAAGGATTAAATATGAAAATGTTCGACGCGCGTTTAAATGGCGTCGCTTCCCTTCTTGGTAAAAGTTCTTTCTGCTTCTTTTTCCGTTGCGCATGCACACCACCTCTGATTCTTCGTCATCAACTACGCAGGCGCACCACTTCTCACCGGCGGTGGCGCCTCCAGGGGAGCTTAGCTAGATTTGGTCAATCTAGCCTCTCCACATGCTTTAATGATTTCATTTATTAGATATTTTTAACCCTTAACTGGACGGGTTGGGTAGATTCTGCCCATGCATAAACTTAATATAGGAAAAATATATATTTTTCGTTTATCAAGAGCTACCAGCTTTCGTGTATTCTAATTTTACAGTGATACAAACATTTTCCATCCATCGTTTATAAATTTCAGTTATGGGAGGGGGGTTAAATTTACATGTAGGAGCGGATTCCGCCCAGCCCATCCAGAAGCGTGAGAATTTTTCGTGTCAGTGTTAGCTCGTGGCTCATACTTGAGTCTCTATCTTCCGCTATTTTTAGCTTCCTTTTATAAAATAACAATTCTTTCTTTGGATAAGTAGAATTATCAATCAAGTCAACAGAGAGAACTATCCCTGCCAAACCCAAAATATATATGTTTTAGAGATTAGTTGACCGCACTTTGAAAGAATATTCCAGCATACTTCAGTAGAATTAGTTGATAAGTTGAAAGAATATTCCAGCATACTTCAGTAGAATTGTTGATAAGTTGAAAGAACATGGCCTTACATATTTAGGAACGATGAGAAAGAACAAACCTTAGATTCACCACAATTTCAACCGCACCCTAATAGAGAATCAAAAACATCTATTTTTGGTTTCTCTGAAACAACCACTTTAGTCTCCTATGTTCCCAAAAAAAAAAAAAAAATCGGTTATAAGATTGATAAAAAGGGTAAAAAAAGAAAGGAGTAATTTTATTGTTGATCTTGGGAAAGCATTGACTAATGAACACCTGGCCACACATAATCTCAATTCTCTCCCACTGCAATTACAGGCAACAATTCAAGAAGAATGATGGTTCAAGTAAACCAAGTGAAACTGCGATGCCACAACAATCTGATACTCCAAAAAGGTGCTACAAATGTCCATAAAAAAACGAAGTAAAAAATAAAAACTCTTTGCTCTGTATGTCAACTAAGTGTTTGCAAAAACGTTTCTTAAAAATTTGTGAAAACTGTAAATAGATTATATTCAGAATTTTTAAAAGTCAAAATCTGTATATTAACTATACTAGACGGGTGACCCGGGATTGACCCGTGTGCATATCTACCCGAGTGATATATATTTAGATAAGATTTTTTTTATAATTGTTTGTTATTAGCATTATCTATTTGTTTGCATCAGCATAATTTAATCTAATCTTTGATACAGGGCGCTGTTCGTGAGCTAAGTATAATAATTTGAATATATAGTTTTAATAATTGATTTATATATATTTTTAAATAGCCTATCGTCTTCCCCGTATTTTTTTTACCTATGTATGGAAATTTTGGTTTGAATTAGTGAACTACGGCGAATTTGTATACCGGACATACAAACAAACGTACAAACAAACAAACAAACAAACATACAAACATTCATTTATATATATATATAGATATAAAATGTATTTTTCGAGCAAACATATCTACTCTCTCTACTGAATAGATTTTTAAAAAGATACTGTATATATATATAAATAAAAATATCTAGAGATATACTACATGATTTAAGCCAAATGGCAGAGAAACGATATTTTATATATAGAGATGACCTGGCTCCGTTTGTCTTCTGCTCGAGTGAATGTTTCGCTGGTAGAATTTTGTTCCTGCCTAGTAAAAATTATTATCTGGCTTCGCCCGTAGTTTTCTTTAGTGAATATTCCACCTAAAGAATTTTGTTTATGTCAATCAAACATGATACAGCAATATTGTCATTATCATTTCTGACTAAAAAAATATTGTTGCTCAGTACATGGTTAATTATAATTTTTCTTGGTTAAAAGTGCGACAAAAAAAAAAACTCTTACAGATTTAACTCTCTGTCCTGTTCAAATTTCAGCGAGATTAGTTACATATTGAGGGCGTGCATAATCGACAAACACATATATATAATTATATAAAGAGGTATATATTGGATCAAAATATAATTTTTTTTACCAATATTTCAGTTGGCTGAACGCCAACCTTTATTAAGGTGTTATAACATTTTAAAGTGTGTCAACAACAAACTCAGCGCCACATAATGTCAACAGCATTAAGTTTTTAAAAATATTTTGTTATATTCAATGGGGAGAAAAAATTATATATATCAATAAAAAGCACATGTGCTCGTGGTCAGGAGATGCCTTCTTTATTTTTAACTAGACGAATGACCCGGGCAACGCCCGGGTTTACACGATTAAATGTTTTATTCAAACACATAAAACATAGCAAATATTGCAAGAGCAGTTATTTTAAACGGCGAATTAGATCAGTTATAGCAAAAAATGAAAACATATATGTAAATATTTTGTAAGAATAGATTTGGTAATTTTAGCATTTATTTCGTTAAAAAAAAATAAATTTCAAGTACCTCATATTATAAAGTTAATAAAGATGTTAATATTTCATTATCATTAAATATCATCATAGCTTTGATGAATTTTTAAAAGCGTCTGGGTTCTGCTGGAGTGGATGTTTGCCCAAAAATATGGTTTAAAAAAATGTCAAATATTTTGTGTATAGAAATATTACTAGCCGAATGACCCGGGCAACGCCCGAGTTTTACCTGATTAAATGTTTTTATTCAAATACTATTCGTTACAAATATAAATTGGAGCCGTGGATGTCACTCTTGTTAAATGTCCCGCTCTAAACTTTACATGTACATTAGGTCAGCTGGTATTACCCCCCATTTTCACCGCTAGAGGTGCGAGCGAAAGAGCAAATTTGCAAATAACACGACGAATATTCGGGATAGAGACCTGAAATTTTCACTAAGAGTTTTTCCAGATTCTACTTTATATACTGTTAAAATTTCAGTCAGATTAGTTACGTATTGTGGACGTGTATAGTTGACAAACATACATACGCTGACTTTTATATATATATAGGGATAATAATATAAATAAGTTTTAAAAATTGTAAAAAAAAAAAAAAAAAAATGCATCGGCCGGGAATCGAACCCAGGCCGCCCGCGTGGCAGGCGAGCATTCTACCACTGAACCACCGATGCTTATAAGAAATGGCCCTATTTGGGTATTTATTCCATTCACAAAAGCAAACGATGACAGAATTGTTGATGACTCTGATACTTGTATTTATAATTATGTTAGCATAATGAATTAGTCAGTATTTCCATGGTCTCCAGAGAAGAGGTGTGAATTGACTTTTTGAAAATATACATAATTATAAAGATAGAAGCTTCTATAGAATTAACAAAAATAAGTCGAAATAGCTCAGTTGGGAGAGCGTTAAACTGAAGATCTAAAGGTCCCTGGTTCGATCCCGGGTTTCGGCCTCTTTTTTAATTTTTAAATTTTTACTTACCGTAACTTGACACATGACTTAATGTGACAGAATTGTGCATGACGCTGATAACTGTATATATTAATACTTAACTAGTTGAATGACACAAGGCAATGTCCAGGATTTACTCGAGTGCATCCAAGTGTATGTCTATGAAATGAAATGATGTTTCAAATCTTTATTTGATTTGAAACATAACATTCCATTTTATACATATACACTTGGATAAAAATACAAGTAAATCCCAGGGATTGCCTTGTTTCATTCAGCTAATTAAGTATAGTAAACATTGTATATATGTTTACAATTATTTATCATAACCCATGTTCTCCCTGAGTAATTTTCATAATGATTAATGCTTCAACAAATATCTTGTATAAGATACTTATTATCCCTCTAAAGGGAAATAATTTGAAAAATTGAAATGAAACACTAAATGTGATCTCATGATAATAATATTAACAAATATCAATTGGAATCTTCATAATCACTAATTAGAGGGATTTTGATATATAATTATATTAAATTAAATTTGTCAAAGAGAGAACAAACATTCACTGGGTCATGTAGAGTCATGTTAATTATCATAATATTATACAACTCCAAAATATGAAAAAAAAATGGTTTGTTTATTGTCTAAATTCATTCTTTGAATAGACTTTATATTAATCTATACAGCTGCCTACATGCAACAATGATTTTGTTGGAGAAGAGTAACAAATGTCAATTCATCTTGACAATAATGGATTCAGTAGGGAGTGGATGTTAACCCTGCGATATTCATATTAAAAATCTTTGTTAAGCAAACTTTCACTCGGGCAAAACCAACTTGGCGAAACTGGGTATATTCACTAGTATATATTTTGTAGCAAAGTATTTATTATTATTCATTAACAGATTATTAATTTTGATGTTTATATATTTTATCATTCTGCGTAAACTTCCCTCATTGCTTCCCTTGTATCATTATTGGTATGTGCTTGTGCCTTAAATAAATTTCTGTGTCATCCTGAAGTTTGTCTTTCCTAATTTTCTACTTTAGATCGTCGAGAAGACTTTGAGGCCATGGGTGCTGCAATCTACGTTTTCAGAGACTGGCTCCAGGATTTCACCGCCGTGTTAAAGCCAAGACTTCCTTCCAAGATTATGATGTCCATATAGATGATATGACAACAAAGCTGCTCTTCAAGCCGCAAGAGAAAGGATGCAAAACTACTAGGAACAGAGTTCTAAGACTCCGAGGGAATCCTTGGCAGAAGCAAGTCAGATTCATATCAATATCTTCAATATTTGAAAGTTGTGGGTCACAGCTCCAATAGGGAAGAAGCTATGTAGCAAGGTATTTATTACACTGGTCTACACTGAAAAAGATGTTTTGATAATGCATCAGTTTCTGACTTAATTTGAGGTGCTGATCATGAATATAATGTTAGTTTTTATGTATCTCATCATTTTTTAGAGATATAACATATATGTGAGATCGGTGCGAATTACCTTTTGAAGTTGGCTGAGTTGATTGTTTGTGGTGGGCGCAGTCGTTTGAAGTGTTAAGGTGTCCTCACAGGGGAAAATAACGAGAAAACACAGGGTTTTGGTTTTGGAAAAAGGCTAGCAATCTAGGGAGAAAAGGAGTTGAAGTTATTGGTTTGAGTTGGCTATTGACTATCTATTCACATGATTGAGGATTGACTTATCTGATGGTGGAGAAGATGGGTTTGGCTCCAAAATGGTCTCCACCGCGGCGATCTCCTGACTCCTTATACTTCGTTCCCGATTTAAGACGAAAGCTATTCCGGGCTCTCATTGGATGGATTTTCAGGGGTGCTCGATTCCCATTGGTTCCTAACTAATGTTCCTATGCTCTGATTGGGCCTTTGCTGTCCTTTTGTTCTGGACTTGTCCTGACCTGACCCAGGAAATACTAGGTTCTTGAACCCAGTTTTATGAGTTCCTGGATAATAAAACCTGCTAATGATTGCTTCCTCTCTTGGCCTTTCTCTCCCAGATTTCTTAAGCCTTGTCTTTATTAAAATCTTTTAAAACATACATTGCATACATATTGGGGCGGGTTTGCATCCAGTTATGTACAAATTATGATAGATGCGCCCCCTACATGCGAAGAATTTACGAAGGGGTTAGCCTGAGTGAGTTCTGTAAAGAGAAAAATAATTTTGTGGGAAAATTAGTTGTGGTTATTGAGAGCTTATATACAAGCATTGGTGGTGATATAAGAGATAAAAGAGAATGGGGTTAATGATATATAGCTTGCGTATAATTAATAGAAATCAAAAATTTTTAATTGTAAGACATCAAAATGAATGTTATGGTACATAGTGGGATAAAAAGAAAAGAAAATGCGCCTAAACGATATTCTACTCGAGACGGGGAACAGACTCGAGGGAATTCTACTAGGTCTTTTGAGAAATCAAAAATAAAATAAAAAGTTGGAAGAAATCAAAGTGAATGCCTTGGTGCATTGGTGAGAAAAAAAAAAGGAAAAATGCCTAATCATATTCTGCTCGAGATTGGGAAGAAAATCGAGGGAATTCTATCAGGTCTTTTGAGAAATCAAAAATAAAATAAAAAGTTGAAAGAAATCAAAGTGAATGCCTTTGTTGCATTGGTGAGAAAAAGAAAAATGCCTAATCATATTCTGCTCGAGATTGGGAAGAAAATCGAGGGAATTCTATCAGGTCTTTTGAGAAATCAAAAATAAAATAAGTTGGAAGAAATCAAAGTGAATGCTTTGTTGCATGGTGAGAAAAAAAAGAAAAATGCCTAATCATATTCTGCTCGAGATTGGGAAGAAAATCGAGGGAGTTCTATTAGGTCTTTTGAGAAATCAAAATAAAAAGTTGGAAGAAATCAAAGTGAATGCCTTGTTGCATTGGTGAGAAAAAGAAAAATGCCTAATCATATTCTGCTCGAGATTGGGAAGAAAATCGAGGGAGTTCTATTAGGTCTTTTGAGAAATCAAAATAAAAAGTTGGAAGAAATCAAAGTGAATGCCTTGGTGCATTGGTGAGAAAAAAAAAAAAGAAAAATGCCTAATCATATTCTGCTCGAGATTGGGAAGAAAATCGAGGGAATTCTATTAGGTCTTTTGAGAAATCAAAAATAAAATAAAAGTTGAAAGAAATCAAAGTGAATGCTTTTGTTGCATGGTGAAAAAGAAAAGAAAAATGCTTTGTTGCATGGTGAAAAAAAAAAGAAATGCCTAACCATATTCTGCTCGAGATTGGGAATGAAAATCGAGGGAGTTCTATTAGGTCTTTTGAGAAATCAAAAATAAAAGTTGGAAGAAATCAAAGTGAATGCCTTGGTGCATTGGTGAGAAAAAAAAAAGAATGCCTAATCATATTCTGCTCGAGATTGGGAAGAAAATCGAGGGAATTCTATTAGATCTTTTGAGAAATCAAAATAGAATAAAAAGTTGGAAGAAATCAAAGTGAATGTCTTGTTGCATTGGTGAGAAAGGAAAAAAAGAAAAAGGTTTTTTGTAAATCAAAATAAAAAAATAAAATATATATCTAATTTTAAAAGAAAACCAATGAGTTTTCGTTGTTAAAATTTGTTTAGTTGTTGAATTATGAACAAAATAAAAGAAGTGGTAAATAAAATGGTAAATAATTGCTTAAATAAATGATAAGTATTTGAATTAATAAAAAATGGTAAATTTGATTAAGTAACTTGAATTTAAACATATGAAAATAATGTAAATGAATGAGATATAAAAAATATGCATAGCGAGGTTCGCAAACTCGCCTTTTATAATCAAAATTATATGCCATAATCTATGTCAACGCCGCAATTAATTCTGTAGATTTTTTGTCTTTGTGTGTATTGTGGAAAATGTTAGAAGTTTTTGTTAGAAATGTGTAAAAATGAATTCTATGTGTTGTCAAAGATCCTAAGGTCTGGGGTGTCTAGGTGTAGGTGAATGTAGAGATTTGGAAGTCTTTAAAAGAAGAATAGAAATGTAAAACTCATTTGGATGTGTTTGTAACGTATCAAGTCTTTTGTTATTAATACTATTAAATTGTGTATCTTGTAAAAGTCGATATGTAGCTCAAACTGGAATGAAAAATATGGTCCATCTCGGGAACACACGGTGACCTCCATTTATAGCTGTCGGCCAAGAGGGGCCCTTGGTTCTCAATTACTTCCTCCCTCGCAACCTGAGACCGGAAGCATGGCGGGTGTTTTGTTGTCGCGGGGCCACGGTCTCCCTCTCATTTCCGGCTTCCCTAATTGACTTTTGCACGTTGCCCTAATGGTCCTTAATTGAACTGGTGTGATTCTGCCTTACGTCGGCTTGGGGTGTCTTGTTTGTTGGCTGAGGCCCTTTAAGTTTGTCAAAATTTTTGGCGAGAATTTCCCATAGAATGTCTAGGAGTTTTACAAGTACTTGGCCTACATGGAAGACGGATTCATAGACGGAATTTCCTATAAGAACGATGGATTTTAAGATGGAATTTCCTATATGGAAGATGGACTTTAAGACTGAATTTCCTATATGGAAGATGGATTTTAGGACGGAATTTCCTATATGGAAGACTGCCTCCTGCAGCTGAAAAAGCTGATGGTAGGGTAGGGTATAAATTAGCATGTGAACGATGAATAAAAATGAAACGAGTCCATAGGGTAGAAATAGCAGACAAATAACAGAGATTAGGTGAAAAATGGGATATTGGCAGATCTTCTCCCATGTTTTTGCCATGAAATGTGGCTCTGGAATATCTGGTTGGACTTCTATTGATTTTGGTGGATCTGAAACGGGGTATGTTTGTGGTTGGTGGTTGTCTTCCGTGTTACCGTGGGTGAATTGCGTAAATCGCTTTTTGGAGAAGATGGTAGGATCTATATGACTGTCAGGTTCGCTGTTCGCCAGTTTGGTGGTCAATGGTTCTGTTGAATAAATGTCGGGTGTAGGTGTTTTAAGTGGAAACGTGCAATCGTCTCTCTGTCTTAGATGGTGTAAATTTGTCATTGTTTGTATTGTGCGTGTGGTATGTTTGGTGTACGGATTTAGTTTGTTTCTGTGTGCTGTATCGGTGTCTCTTTGTAGAGGTTGGTTGGATTCATCGTTGTGGATTCATGATTGTAAAAATGATGAAGCAGTCATATGATGACTTGGCAGTTTTCTTTATGAAAATATTATTTTGGTGAAATACACTTTATGGTCATTATCTATAGATTTTGATGACATCCAGAAAAACTAAGAGCAGATTCGGAATCAGCACCATTAGATTACCCAAAAACCATTTTAAATGCTCAAACATCAAAAACTTTTTAAAATTTTGTAGACCTGTGTTATTATTCATTAACAGAATATTAATTTTGATGTTTATATATTTTATCATTCTGCGTAAACTTCTCTCATTGCTTCCCTTGTATTTTATCAATTTTAATTTGTGCTTGTGCCTTAAATAAATTGCTATGCCATCCAGAAGTTTGTCTCTCCTAATTTTCTACTTTTCAATTTAAAGATAAAAAAAAAAAATTCATAAATCAAAGTTGGACATAAATCAAAATGAGCATATAAATAATTGTGCTAATTGTACCATAATTAGGAGGTAAATTGTATGTGGTATTACCACATGTACATACATCTTGTTGCACTCTACTACCATTAAGAGGTTCATTAATGGGACTTAAATGTCTTCATCTCCTCTTTTACTATATCCGAGTTTTCCATTGAGTTCTGCATATCAAAAGAATAAAATACCCAGATAATTAACAAACCTATTCCCTGTGTTTAGAGCAACTAACCCTAGTGAAAAAGCCCTTTTTTTCTACCTCCTGACTTGGGTTCACGTTAACTATGTTTGGGGGTCGATGGAAGGCTGGTTAAACCGTTTGGTTTTCGGCCACTACGACCTGGGTTCGATTCCTGCATTGGATACTTTTTTCTGATTTAAAAAAAAAAAAAATGCTCCAATGGGCCCCGATTCTTGCAAAAGTCCAACCCCACCAGTGAGTGCAAGTAACCAAACTGGGCTCTGGCACATTTGTAAGTGCAAAGTCGAACTGATTTTCACATGTGTAGACATGTGGTGCGCTTACAGTAAAAGCAGTCGCTAACTACCCACCATGATTATCATGGCCTGTACCATGTGTACAAGGGATAATTAAAAAAAAAAAAAAAAAGATAAAATACTACAAAATTAGATGTTCTACTGTAGATGTTGGGGTGAAATTTGAACAATGTATCATTTTTTTCTTCAAATTAGGAGAGAATTGTTAGCTATCAAATAGATTCATCATACCTTATATATATAGTTTGTAACAAATATAATAATATACTAAATATAATACTTTTTTAGCAATGTGTATCTTATGATAAACATTATAAAATAATATCTCTACATATCAATACACCTAATAGTTATTTAGAGAGAGAGAGAATTTATAGGTAACCCCAGTTTCTGGAGCGCAAATCACCAACTACCCGCAGTTTTTTTTTTCAAATTGCCTTATTTAAAAAAAATCATCTTAGATGATCTCAAATTCGATTTCCTTCTACAATTTCCCACTGCACTCCAGTCCTCCTTATTTTTCTAATATAACTTAATTCCTCTTATTAGTACATTCATATATAAAAAGAGAGATTAAGAGGAACGTGGTAAGTTTCTTCGTGGTATTCAGAATACCTGATGAAGGACGGCTGACGTCCGAAAGCTCGTATACTGCTTAATAAAGAAACTTACCACGTTCCTCTTAATCTCTCTTTTTATATTCCAAACGTGGCTTATCATGTCTGATCACATTCATATATACTACTGCTCTTCTTCTGTTTCCACTTTGTGCTGTAATATTGTGTGTGTTCTGTTGTGTACTACTTAGAGATATCTTACAAATTACCTCCTTGAATAAATGTATCTATCTTCTAACTTCCAGTATTTACCTCAGGATTATTTCAGTGACAGCGCATGGCAGGTCGTTACCTTTAAAGACATGTTATAGCGACCTGAGTTGGTTCCAAATTTTTTATGGTCGTCCAACTAATCTCCCCTTATCTTGGATCAGAAGAGAATTACATCATTTCCTGATAGTACTATACTGTCGCTCATTGATTATTGATAATTTGGTTGTAGTCCTCTCTTGAACCTTGTTCAATAGTTGAGCTAAAATTGATTATGTTGGCCTCCGCGTACTGTAGCGTTACTTTCTGCCACTATATATTCTCTCGCTATGAGAATTGTCCCAGACTTTTCCACTGGGGCCTTATCCTCAAATCGATTATTGATAAAAATTTCACAATAGTTTCATCTTGTCACCATGAATGTCCTCTTGCACTAAAATCGAATTATCAAGTGTGACTTCATGCTTCCCTCAGTAGTTTGAAAAGATCTATCTTTTGACATTAGTCTTTTTTCAACCTTCTGATATCACCATTCCTATATTGTTAAAATTTAGAAATTTTAAAATTATTTATGAATCGATTATTTTTATAAAATCATTTTTGTTTATTTTGCAGCATTGTGACTACTCACCTCTTCATCACTCACTTATCTAACCTTTCAGGATAGTTGCAACACGCTCTGGAAAGATACTGGACATGTCTGAGAAAAAATCAAGGCTGAAGAATCTGCCAGCCTGAAACTTGTTGCAATAATATTGAGATGCAAGTATCGACCCAGTTGTCTTGAATCCCAACATAGACATCCCCAAGTATGATGGAACAGAAGATCCTCATTCATGAATTGAGTCCCTTGAAGAAATTGGCTTCCTGTGCCACTGGGTAGAATACATATGTAATTTCCCGCTATGCAGCTATGAATATGATTGGTAGCGCCAAATCCAGGCTGAACCTACACAAGAAAATTATTAATAAAAGACAATTCGCTGAGGGAAAAGTTTCTTCTATATATATATCGGCAATACAAGCTTTCGGGCTCAACAGCCCTTCGGCAGGTATAACTACGCTACTGAGGCTTCCCAATTCGTTATTTACTGTAATCACATAACCTCAATAGAGAATTAGCATTAACCAATAATTCCTTTTTTAAAACTGTACTATGTAAATTAGTTTTTTGCATATCTGTCTTATATTTCCTGCTTCGTTGTACAAGGTATGTCCCATAAGTTCCCAGACTAGGTCCATAAAAAAAATAAATAAATGAAAAATGTAAATAAATTTGACTGTTTATTATAGAAAAAATATCTGGCAACACGGTGGTACCAATATCGAGGTGGTACGTGCGCGCGCGCCAAGGTCATTCTAATTTATTTAAAGGTTACACCTATCGCTGGGGCGATTTTACGATGGAACAAAAATTGAAGCAGAGGATTTGCATAGAATTTTGTGTGAAACTTCAAATATCAGCAACCGAAACTTTTGAAATGCTTAATGAAGCATTCCCCAACGACGCCCCAAAGAGAACAACTGTTTTTGAATGGCATTCTAGATTTAAAGCTGGCTGAATTTCCATTGAAGATGATCCTTGTCAAGGACGCCCAAAATTTTAAAGGACTGATGAAAATGTGCAAAAAATCACCGATTTGATAAAAGAAAATCCTCGAACCACTTTGCTGGAGCTAGAGCAAGACACATAATTCATAGAATTTTGTGTGAAACTTCAAATATCAGCAACCGAAACTTTTGAAATGCTTAATGAAGCATTCCCCAACGACGCCCCAAAGAGAACAACTGTTTTTGAATGGCATTCTAGAATTAAAGCTGGCTGAATTTCCATTGAAGATGATCCTTGTCAAGGACGCCCAAAATTTTAAAGGACTGATGAAAATGTGCAAAAAATCACCGATTTGATAAAAGAAAATCCTCGAACAACTTTGCTGGAGCTAGAGCAAGACACAGGCATCTCTAAAACAATGATTGGAAGGATCGTAACCGAAGATTTGAAGCTCAAAAAGACTCTTGCAAAGTTCATCCCAATATTCCTCACTAATGAGCAAAACTGTGTCGGCTTGCAACCTGTGAGGACTTGTTGGAAATGACAAGAATGGATCCGGAATGGAAAGACAAGATAATCACAGGCGACAAGACATTGAAACCAAGCGTCAATCTGCCGAGTGGAGAGGTCAGGGTGAGCCTAGACCCAAAAAATCCAGGATATTGAAATCCAGAATCAAGGTGTTGCTGGTCGCTTTTTTTAGATAACAAGGACATTGTTCATCACAAGTATCTTCCTGCAGGCCAAACAGTTTTTAAGGAAATGTATTTGGACATTCTTCGCCATCTAAGGGAAGCGATTCGAAAAAAAAGGCCAGAAAAATGGACTAATGGTGACTGGATCCTACACCATGACAATGCCCGCCCTCACACAGCGTACTTGGTGACGAATTTTTTTTGAGAAAAACAGGACAGAAATCCTACCTCAACTACCATGTTTCCCCAACTAAAAGCAGTTCTAAAAGGAAGACATTTTGACACCAGGGATGACATAATAAAAAATCGCTGTTGGCATTGAAGAGCATTCCAAAAGAGGCCTATAAAAACTGTGTCGTCAATTGTGAGAAATGATGGCGCTGGTGCTTTGAAGCAAGGGGGGATTACTTTGAAAAGTTTTAATAGATTTAAAAAATATATATCTTAGCTTTTTTTTTTATGGACCCAGTCCGGGAACTTATGGGACATACCTTGTATGTATATACACTGCGTGACATTGAAAATGGAACACCAAGAAATAGTGGCCAGAAAGTGATGAAACTCGGCAGACAGAGAGAGACAGGGACGAACAATAAGTGATCTTTATTTCAAAATGATAGTCATAATACAGAGCGAGAACGGCGTCGGCTTAGTAGCAAGTAAGACCACCGCGGACGGCGATGCACACAGCAACACGTCTAGGTAGAGAGTCAATCAGAGTACGGATGGCGCCCTGAGGGATGGCTCTCCATTCCCTCTCAACCATTTGCCACAGTTCGTCTTCTGAACGCGGCTGTGGCAAGGCATGCAAACGGCGTCCAATGATGTCCCAGACGTGCTCGATTGGTGAGAGATCAGGAGAGTACGGTGGCCAGGGAAGCATCTGTACATCTTGCAGAGCTTGTTGGCTAATGCGAGCAGTGTGCGGTCGGGCGTTATCCTGCTGATAAAGGGCATTGGGTACCCCCTGAAGGTAGGGGAGTGTCACCGGTCGCGGCACATCATCAACGTATCGTTGGGCCGTCATAGTGCCCTGAATACGAAGTAAAGGTGACCTGGAATCATACGCGATTGCGCCCCAAACCATGGTTCCACGTTGTCGCATGGTGGGGCGTTCCACAATTGCTGCCGGATTGGACCTTTCTCCACGTCGACGCCACACGCGTACACGGCGACTATCACTGGACAAGCAGAAACGCGACTCATCTGAGAACACGACCCTGTGCCATTCCGTCATCCACGTCGATCTAGCCCAGCACCATTCCAAACGTTGGCGCCTATTCGGTGGGGTCAATGGCAGTCTTCTTAGCGGACGGCATGAGTGCAAGCCATCAGCGACCAATCGACGGGAAATGGTTCAGGTCGAGATGGAATGATTTAGGGTGTCATGCACATGTTGCAGGATGGCGGTACAAGTGGCTTGTGGGGCCGCCACTGCTTGTCGAAGGATACGCCGATCCACACGTGCTGACGTCACTCTGGTTGCACCGAAATTCCTATAAATTGCCACATTTCCTTGTTCCAACCATCTTCTCCACAGTCTGTGCACCGTGGACGCACCAAGGTGTGTATCAGCTGCGATTTGACGTATGGACCAACCTGCCCTTTTCAGTCCGATCACCATGCCCCTCGTAAAAGCGTCTGTCTGCTTGAACTGCCTCCGTTTACGATGACCTGGCATTCTCTGTTATTATACGTGTCTTTTGACACAAGAACAAAATTTCTACAATGATTTTCCTTGAAGAAATAACGACATGAATACTGTCCTTTCTGCAAGTTCCTTCCCTTATATCTTACTCTATGTGCGCACGAGAGCTGCGCATTTTACATCATTTGCATAACTCGGTTAGGCACGTCTACCCTGAAATTTGCATAATTTTCTGGCCACTATTTCTTGGTGTTCCATTTTCAATGTCACGCAGTGTATATGGATTAGATTCAAAAAAATAAAAACTTTTCCCTCAGCGAATTATCTTTTATTAATAATTATATATATTGTTGCACCAAGTTGAAGCTTTGCAGAGTCGTCGACCTTGGTTTCTTCCTTCTTGGTGTTATACACGTTTCCCGAGCGGGTTTCCATATCAAAAGTATAAATAAATAAAATTAAATAAAAATAAATTACCTTTTACAGTTATTGTGTTTATTTATTCTTGTCTTCCTCGTAGGTTGCGATCCGCCGTCTTCCCAGGTCCTCTCCCGCTCCAATCAGCAATAAAGATATATGTACAAGAAATATTTAAAAAGGAGTGAAACTATAAAAAGGAATGATGCTAATATAAATATTCTGTTTTAAATAAATATTAAATATCATAGAATATTTTGAATAAATGTAAGGCGCATTAAAATTGATGTAACACTTCCCCCTCTCCAGAGGTTGTCACGTCCTCGTGAATGACCTCATCCATTCTCTCATAATAAGGCTTGATTCTTGAAACATGAACTATCAGAGGGTCTTGGCCCGGATTATCTTTCGGTTCTATTAGATAATGGACGCTAGACATCTTTTTTAATATTCTATATGGACCAAAATATTTTCTCAGAAGTTTCTCACACTTTCCTATTTTCCTAATTGGTGTCCAAACTGCTACTAATTCTCCTGGTTCGTAGCTTCTTTCCATGTGTTTCTTGTCATAGTTCTTTTTCATTCTTTCTTGAGTCTTTATTGTGTTGTTAATAACTAATTTTCTTGTTCTGTCTATTTTGTCTAAGTGATGTTTTATGTATTCATCATAATCATCCTTGTCAATGTCCACCGAGATATTCCTGTCGTCCAAAAGAGACGTGGGTTCTCTTCCAAACATCAGGAAAAAGGGAGAATATCCTGTGGTTTCCTGAATTGTAGTATTGTAAGCGTGAGTGATGAACGGGAGTATTTCGTCCCAATTCTTCTGATCAGTGTTCACATACATACTGAGCATATTGATCAATGTTCTATTTAACCGTTCTTTCAAATCCATTAGTCTGGGGATGATAGCTCGTTGTGAAGCAATGTTTAATCTTGCACATTTTCATCACCTCTTCCATTAAATTACTGGTAAATTGAGAGCCCCTGTCACTAATAAGATATTGTGGGGCTCCGTGCCGGAGAAAAATATCCTCTACTAGAAATTTTGAAACTTCTTTCACTGTTGCTTCCGAGACTGCTTTTGTTTCTGCATATCTAGTGTAGTAGTCCGTCAGCACGATTATCCATATTTCCTGTTTTTCGTAGATGGCAATTGACCAACAAAGTCAATTCCAATTCTTTCGAAAGGAAAGTTGGCTGGGGGAATGGGCTGTAGTAGTCCAGAAGGTAATTGGTTTGAGCCTTTTCTACTTTGGCAAAGGTGACACGTCTTTACGAATTCTGAGACATCCTTTAGCATGGATGGCCAAAAGTATTTACTCTTTATTCGGTACATGGTTCTGGCGACACCCAGATGGCCATTCGACATATGATTGTGATATTCTTTCATAATTTCTCTCTTTTTCTTCTCTGGAACCACAAGCAACCACGCCCTGCCTTCAGGGTTCGGGTTTTTCTTAAAGAGGCATCCATCTTCTACTTTAAAGTTTTGCGCAATTGATCGCCTGCTTCCATTAAGGTTTTTCTTAACACTTTCGATAAACTTATCCTCTTCGTCTGTTATTTGATTTAAAAATAGCCTTTCAAAATCCTCATCCCAATCAGTTTCTGGTAAGGGTCCCCTAGATAAGCCATCGGCGTCCAGATGCTTCTTTCCTGATTTATGTATTATATCGAAGTCATATTCTTGAATTTTTAATGCCCATCTTGCCAATCGACCTGTTGGATCCTTCAAGTTTTTGAGCCAGCATAAGGCGTGATGGTCTGTTACTATTTTAAAATGTCTTCCATAACGGTAGGGTCGTAATTTTGACATTGACCAGACAACGGCCAGACATTCTTTTTCAGTGGTTGAATAATTTTGCTCCGCTTTAATTAGGGTACGACTCAAATATGAGATCACCTTCTCTTCACCATCGATGTCTTGGACAAGTGTTGCACCTATGCCGATGTTGGACGCTTCAGTATGAATATAAGTAGGCGCATTTGGATTGAAGTGACCTAAAATTGGTGGACTTAATAGTGCTGTTTTCAGGGTTTGAAACGCTTCCTCTTGTTTTTCTGTCCAGGTAAATGATACACTTTTTTTTATAAGGTTGGTCAAAGGGTCAGCAATTTTTGAGAAATCTTTGATGAATTTTCTATAATATGAACACATTCCCAAAAAGGATTGTACTTCTTTGACCTTTGTGGGCCGAGGAAAATTTCTGACAGCTTTGATGTTATGATCCGCGGGTTTTATACAAAGTTTGCTCGTTATACACTGCGTGACTTTGAAAATGGAAAACCAAGAAATAGTGGCCAGAAAATTATGCAAATTTCAGGGTAGACGCGCCTTAACCGAGTTATGCAAATGATGTAAAATGCGCAGCTCTCGTGCGCACATGGAGTAAGATATAAGGGAAGGAACTTGCAGAAAGGACAGTATTCGTGTCGTTATTTCTTCAAGGAAAATCATTGTAGAAATTTTTTTCTTGTGTCAAAAGACACGTGTAATAACAGAGAATGCCAGGTCATCGTAAACGGAGGCAGTTCAAGCAGACAGACGCTTTTACGAGGGGCATGGTGATCGGACTGAAAAGGGCAGGTTGGTCCATACGTCAAATCGCAGCTGATACACACCTTGGTGCGTCCACGGTGCACCGACTGTGGAGAAGATGGTTGGAACAAGGAAATGTGGCAATTTATAGGAATGTCGGTGCAACCAGAGTGACGTCAGCACGTGTGGATCGGCGTATCCTTCGACAAGCAGTGGCGGCCCCACAAGCCACTTGTACCGCCATCCTGCAACATGTGCAAGACACCCTAGATCATTCCATCTCGACCAGAACCATTTCCCGTCGATTGGTTGCTAATGGCTTTCACTCATGCCGTCCGCTAAGAAGACTGCTATTGACCCCACCTCTGTCCCGTGGGCTGTCTCCCACCCGCTCGGTGCTAACATCTAGCCCTGCCCCAGCCCTCTTGTTTTCCACGTGTGGGAAGAACATTAACACTCGCCTCAGGAATGACTACCAGTTTATCCACACGTCGGGTTACTCGGGGCTACAACACTAGACCCATTTAAGTCAACAGGATCATTTGTAGTATTACATACATTATACATATACACCAATACCTCGCTTTGCGTCGTTTCGTTTCGCATTTTTTTCAAAGTTGCGTCGCTGCTTAATTTTTACTGATTTTCCCTGTGCGTCGTTAGATTTTCGAAGTTGTGTTGTTTTGGATTCGAGTCTTTAATTATTATTATTTTTTTGATTTTTTTTTTTCTAAAATATGGCAACACCTTTGTTTTTAATTGCGCCGTGCCATCAAAATTTATGGATTCCCTTTCTAACTAAAAATCAACTCAAATTTAATACAATTTTATTGAGAAGAGGTTAAACCATCTTTCATGAATGGTGTTTGGTGCAAAATATGGCCTGAATGTGTTCACTGAAGCGCTGCGAAAGTTGATGGTACACCAGCTGTTCGTCATGAAATTTCCAGTTTAGCTAGAGAGTCTAATTTTGAAGGTATGGAAGAGACCCGACATAAATGAATTGCTAACCTCGCACAACCAGGATTCTCTAATAAAGAACTATTGCAACTGGAATTGCATTTTGCTAATGAAGAAGACGACAGTGACCGTTTAATAGAAATCTCCAAAGAACAAAATTTAACCTCCAAACAAATTTCTAAAGCGATGTGTTTGATTGACGAAGCTATGGACTAATGGACAAACAAAGGACCAATTTTTTGTGAAAGAAAGCCGACATACGACAACAGCCACTATGGACTCATCAGACAGTTATTAATTTTAATTAAATTTTCATAAATTAAATGAATATGTAGTTTTTTTTTGTTTAATTGAATACGTTTTTTTTTGTATATTGTTTTTGTTTGAAAAAAATTTACTTTGTTCAATTTTATTTTTAAAAGATAGTATTTTCGTAAGCCTGGAACCTATCTTCGATCATTAAATGGTTTTCTATAGAAAATTTATTTTCACTTTGCGTCGTTTCAATTTGCATCGTGTTTGTTTGGAACGTACCCCCGACGCGCAAAGCGAGGTATGGGTGTATATATATACTAGCTGAGTGCCCTAAGCAATGCCCCGGGTTTACCCGAAGGGCCCATAGAGTATAGATAGTGGCCTAAAAATTGCAATGGGTATAATTTGATTTTCTAGAAGCATAATTTCAAGTATAAGGGTATGTAAAAATACTTTCTAAGTATATACATTCGGGCAGATTTTATATATTTTTATATCATATTTGAGAATAGAATCATATCATCTACAACAAATCTTATAATTAACAACATATTAGACACAACAGTGCAAAAATGTAAAAAATCAATAAATAGAGCAGTGGTAAAATCCTTTCCTTTTTATATCTATAAAAATGAAATCCAAAATCGATGTTTGTTATTGCGTTGCGCAAAATCTACAGAATCAATCATTATGAAATTTCACATGTAGATAGCTGAAGATTTCGTTTAACATATAGGCTATTCAAAAAACTAAAAAGGTTAATGCGATTTTTTAAAAATGTAAAACCAAAAAGCGCTAGTTCCAGCCTTTTACCGCTTGGCGCAGCACTGGTCGCGGCTATAAATGAAATTGATTGGTTAATCATTTTACAGGTAGTTTGTTTACACAATGATTTTTTTTAAAAGAGGTAAGATTATATTGTTATGTAAAAAGAAAAATGGCGCATTCCAGAAGAGAATGTTTTAGAACGTTCTAGAAAAATGTAGAAAAATCGGAGAACAACGGATTGGCCAATCAGTAACGATTGCACAATGCTCAAGCCTGACGGCTTTGTGGTTGGCTAACCAACCATGACCGTTCTGGAAAGATCTACTCCGGTATATATAGGGATGAGGAACTCATGCAAGAGAAGTCGAAGAACGAAGCTACGTGGTGTACTCCAAGCAAGCTGCTGTCTCAAGATGTCGGACTACTGCTTACCGCCGACGCCGGTGTACTTCCTGGAAAATTCTAGAAGGTTCTACGAACTTCTGTCTCCTGTTCTGCTCCTGCTTTCCCTCACCGTGCTGCAGTTGGTGAGTTTGTAACAACTGCTGTTTTCTTTATTGTTGTTTTATTTTTGCGCTCTTCTGTAATTATTTTTATCGATTAGGCTTAAATAAAGTCCTAAAGATCCTTTGTACCCACGGAAATTATTCTTTGTTATATAACCAACAACGCAACAATATATATATGTCATAATATTTGGAAATATGTAAAATAAAATGGCCTGTGTGGGAGTACAAGGAAAGAGGGAAGATAGCGAGGTTAACAAACAACCCCCTTGGTAAACAAGTATCACGACTTCATTATCTCCCCTAGGGGACTTATCTTACTTATAAGCGGCTAGACGGGAGGATAAAAGTTCAGTTCTCACCGAAGTGGCCTCGACGCCAGTTGTTCTAGGGGTTGTTCTGGGACCTTCTATCTTTCCTCCCCGATCTATTTCCTCACGGGTTTTTGCCTCTGGATCCTGTCTCCTGTGTGTCCTTACCACCCATCGCTCAACAACCACGACTGCTTCTAGCCAACATGTCACACTGCATTCATCCAACAGCATAAACTACTACTACATTACCACATTGAAAAGTCGACAGGATTCGAACCTGTGCGGGAAAATCCCAATAGATTTCCAAGATAGCCTCTTGAGGCAGGCCTAGTTGTAGCCCCATGGCGGTCTTGGTACGGTAATATTCTTCCAGGGACTGACCTTGTAGGCGCAGGGCGAAGTATTTCGAGTAGGTAGCTTTGCTGGTCGAGGGGTAGAGATCCAGCAAGGCGTCTCTCGCCTGGAAGTAGTTCCGAGTGTCCAGCCGAAGCTGGTGGAAGTCTTGCAAGGGCTGTTGGACCAGGAACAGCGGCAGCCTGTCTAGTTTTTCGGAAGCGGAGAGTCCAGCTCGGCCCGCTTGGTTGTCGTAGGTCTCGAAGAAGCTTTGTGCTGGATACGCACCGTCATACTTGGGCACCTCTAAGTCTTGACGGGCCTTTGGGCGGAGATTTTGTAAGGCAATAGTGAGCTGGGTTACCAGGTTCTCCAGAGTGATTGGGGCGGAGGGAAGCTCCACTCTCTCGTCGATCTGGTCTACCTCCGATGGGGTCTGGTTCTTGTCCTTGTTCATCCTGTCGACTTTTCAATGTGACAATATAGTGGTAAATGTGTTGAGGAGAGAAATAATCACACGACGAGTTGTTAGAGCAATCATCCAGCCAGCCAGCCGAGAGAGAAAGACGTGGCGAGTGCTGTCTACTGAACGACTGTTTTTTCCCTGTGTACACAAGAGGGGCAAACAAAAGATTATTCGCCAGGTGTTGACGCCCCCCTCAGGAATGTGGTCAACAAAGGGTCGCAAGTTAGTTATCTTCGAATCGACTACGTCTCTCTCTCTCTGGTCGTCTGCAGATTTACTTTATTATTCCTGTAAGAGCATATATTATGACATATATATATATGTCGTAAACCCGGTGGAAGTTGAGGACTACCAGAGGAAAGCTCGGCGTCCTGCCTGAAGCCGCGAGGGCCGTCGTGAGATGACAATTGACCTAATACTGAGCGTGCCTGTCAGAAATCCCAGCCTAACTCTAACAGTCGACAGCCGGCCAGGCCTTCCGTTTTTCCCTCCCTGGATCCCCGGGGATTGATTCTCATTGGTCAGTGACTTGTGTGTCATCCTCCCCTCCCCTGCGGTCCGGTGGCAAACTGGTGCCATCTTGAGACGACTGGGAAGACGTCATACTTTATTGCTTACATAATGCAGATTGTGATATTTTAGAGCAATAGATTGGTTAAAAATAATCAATAGTGTTACAATTTATTTGGATTTATACTAATTTAACTATGGCCTGTCCTATGGTACAAACACAATAAAGATTTATGTTGCTAGTGCTAGGTGTAGCCTTTAAATAAATTAGAATGACCTTGGCGCGCGCGCACGTACCTCCTCGATATTGGCACCACCGTGTTGCCAAATATTTTTTCTATAATAAACAGTCATATTTAGTTATATTTTTTCATTTATTTATTTTTTATTGGACCAGTACGGGAACTTATGGGACATGCCTTGTATATATGCCTTGTATATTTCTGGCTGAAAGTTCTGCCTTCTATTTTGATCGGGAAAGTTTTGGGGCCGAAAAGGCCGTCTGCTCAGTAGAGGGCAATCATTGTTCCAATGATCCCCGTTGCAATGTCTACACGGGGATGGTGGTTTTCGGACACTTGTTTGGTATCACGAGGTACTGCGAGTGGGGTACCGCTGGTAGTTGCGGCCCTTAGAGGGGTTTTGGGCACCACAGGGAGTGTCATGGTCAAAGGGTGCAAGCCTGGGGGGTCCACCTGTGTGGCCATAGAACTCACGCCCCTGATTCTGGTGATGGCCGCATACCATTCGGTCAGCGAGATGGGGGCTATTGCTCTCATGAGGCGTTGGTCTTGGTGGGATAAGCCCTCTGTTAGGGCCTCGGTTATGATGAGGCTAGTTAGCCCTAGTTTGAGGCCCATTTTCACTTTGTGCCTATAGTACTCTCCTATGGAGAGTTGGCCCGTCAATTTATATGACATGAAGTCACTGAAGGTGACCTCGGAGGTACCAGGGTAGAGGTCTATCAAAGTCTGCCTGGTCTGGTCATAGGATCGGGAGGCCAAGTTGAGCTCATTAAAGAGCGAAAGGGGCTTACCTTTGAGGAGCACATGGAGTCTCGCAGACCCGTACCCGATGTCGTTCCGCACGGCTTCCAGTTGCCGGAAGAATTTTTCCGCTGGATAGGTCCCGTCGTAATGTGCCACAGGGAAGGGGGAAATAGGGACGTGGCGCCGTCACTTATTGGAGGGCCTCGGTCAGTTGGTCTACCAAGGTGGCCACGCTGAGCCGGATGAAAGTGGCGGGCACCTCAGAAGCGTCCACGTAGCGTTCCCCGTCCTTGTCCATAGTCCTTTGTCCACTGTCCGCCATCATAATCCTGTCGACTTATACGGGTCTACTGTCGTAAACCCGGGTAAGCCAAAAAGTGAGTTGGAAGCAGTCGGGGTTGAGTGGCAAGGCGTGCAGAGTGGGAAGTCCGCACGGGACAGTAAGGACAAAGTTTGGGGCAAAGGCGCTCTCCCAGGACGTCTCAAGTGGCACCAGGACCGGGTGGAAGTTGAGGACTACCAGAGGAAAGCTCGGCGTCCTGCCTGAAGCCGCGAGGGCCGTCGTGAGATGACAATGTACCTAATACTGAGCGTGCCTGTCAGAAATCCCAGCCGAACTCTAACAGTCGACAGCCGGCCAGACTTCCCTTTTTCCCTCCCCTGGATTCCCGGGGATTGATTCTCATTGGTCAGTGACTTATGTGGGTCATCCTCCCCTCCCCTGCGGTCCGGCGGCAAACTGGTGCCATCTTGAGACGACTGGGAAGACGTCATACTTTATTACTTACATAATGCAGATTGTGATATTTTAGAGCAATATAGTGGTTAAAAATAATCAATAGTGTTACAATTTATATGTATTAATACTAATTTAACTATGGCCTGTCCTATGGTACAAACATAATAAAGATTTAAGTTATATTAATAAAGTTATAATTAATTACACGAAATATGTGGTGAAGGCAGATAGGGACAGAGTTAATGGTTATTAATATGGTACAAGCTTAAATAAGGACTATCAACTTATATAGCTTCGTTTAAATTACGATATATATATTTAAACTCTTTGGAAATATAATATTAATCGATCGTTATCCAATTTATACGTCCCCGGAACCTGGGTTAATTAAAACTGTATTGTGAAATTTCGCACGTAGGTAGCTAAGGTTTTGGTTTAGCATTTAGACTAAAAGTGCAAAAATTGCATTTCGAATAACTTTTTTTTTCCTTTTTAGAAGGTAATATTTATTTAGTCATGTAGTAATATTTTTCAAATTAAATTAATTGGAAATATTATTTATTTCACAGCATATTCATATCTTTTTGTGACTATGCAATTTTTGCTTTGTTTAATTTTAATTAATGTAAATATAACGATCTATATTTTTTAAGCTGAGGTTTATTATTTGATTCTCATAAGGAATATTCATATTTTAAGACAAATTGAGATTTAGAACAGCATTCTATTTTTTTTTCTTTCCTATATTTAGAGTAAGTATAAATTTTATTGAAGTTGTAAAAAGTATATTTATTGAAAAAAGTATGTTTTTTCTATATAACTAGCTACATATATTTTACTATATGTTTGTTCCATTTAATATGTTTATGCTCTAATAGCATTCATATTGTAAGCAGCAGCTATGCATTTTCAGTAACTGCTTTTTTTTTAAGGGTAGGCTCAATTTTTTTTTTATTATTTTGCTATCATTTGTTTAGGTAGGGTTTATATTTATTTGCTTCTTAATATATAACTTCTGAAATATATCTATATGGTACAACCATATTTTTGAATATGTAACAACAACAACAAAAAGCTTTATTAAGACATTTTAGTCTTATACGGATTCTCCAAGCACGGAAATGTAGGGCACATGCAAGAATAACAGTAATAACAACAACTAAAGTCCCTGTTATGACCCTTTGGTCTTATACAGCTTTTCCAATAATCAGCAATGTTATTTACAATGTGTCAAGGGGGAGAGAAGCAAGAAAGGGCTTTCTGGAGAAGCTATACATAAATCAACGACCTAAGAGCCCACGCTAGAAATAAAGGTAAAATTTAAATTTTTCATCACTAAGAGATTTTCTATTTAAAATATATTTTTGAATAAATCTATTTAGATATATAGATGAAAATATACTCATATTTAAGTAAAGAAATATACAATCAGCAATCTGACCAATGAGGAAGCCACGCACACACACACACACTCGAGCGTGCGGGCGCGTTTTCGCGAGCTCCGCCGTTTTCGCCTCTGGAGTGTGTGTAGAAGGCGCTGAATATGGCAAATTCTGTACCAAAAGATGGCCCAGGCTCTGCTGATCAAGTGCCTGAAAGGCCCAGCAACCTGTCGCAAGCGGGCGAGGAATTAGCCCCGAAAAACGGTAATTTGAAGAATTTCAAAGAAATTTCTTCTGAAACTCAAAGAAATGCAAATTCGCCGGCAGGCGAAAGGCATGCAAATCTGGCCGCCGAGCGTGGTGACGTCACGGCGCCGAAGACTGCTGCTACGACCAGCGCAACTCCAGCTAGCCCGGCCTCGCTCAACTGGGCCGACGGCGAGATGGCGGAGGTGGACTCCAACGATGGCTACACCGTTGTGAAGAGCAAGAAAAGGCGCCTCACTTCAACGCCGGAGCACGCCGCTAGGCAGCCTGGCAGTCCTGCTGAGAAACCCAGCCCCCAGCAGCGGAAGCGGCCAACAGGGCCGAGAGCAGTGCCGCCTCAGGAGATCAAGGCGAAAGGCGCCAACATCGCCGACGCCAGGGCGAGGCAGGCCACTACCAGCCACGAGAACTACGTCTTCGTGGAGCTGTGCCCAGACATCCCGGACTACTCCTACCTCAAGGCAATGAGCGCGCTACTCGGGGGGCCAAAAAACATTACGCAATTCAATCGAATGAACGGCCACTACATCGTGGGCCTCGCGAACAAGGACCTCGCGAACCGTCTGGTCGCGGACGGCCTGGAAATCGAGGGAACGACCCTCAAGGTCTTCCCCTTCCGCAAGAGGGCGGAGCGCATAGTCGTGGCCAACCTGCCCGGCTTTGTGGAGGACAGCACCATCGCGACCGCCCTGGGCCAATTTGGGAGGGTCACCTCCATCGCCCCCATCCTGGTCAAAATGGGGGAGTTCACCTTCACCGACGGCCGCCGGGAGGCGTTCATCCTGCTCCGCGAGAGCGTAAGGCTGGAGACGCTGCCCACCCGACTGACCATCCAGTCCAAGGGAGACACCCTGTCGGCCTTCCTCTCTTTTGGAATCAAGTGTTCCAAATGCGGTAAATAGGGCCACCGCAGAGCCAACTGCCCAGCGCTCGCCAGGCAAGGGAACAGCAGCCCCAGGCAAGCAGCGTCTCCCACCGACGCAAGAACGCCCCTCCCCCTCCTCCTCCTCAGCAGCCAAGGAAGCCGGCACCGGCGCCCGCAACACCGGCATCCCTTGTCCAACCGGCGAAGTCATCAACAGAGTCTCCGGCGATCCCCTCGGCACCCCATCCTGCCGAACCGATGGATCTCGCCCAGCCCGCCCATGCCGCCCTCCCTGCTCCCCTGGCTGCCCAGCGACCCCTCGAGCATCGCATCTCTCCGCTCGACCACGAGATGTCGGTGGAGAAGCTGACCTCACCTCCTTCCACGCCTGCCCGGGGAGAATCCGCACTCAAACAGCTGCTGAAACACATCGAGGAGACCCCACCCTTTCCATCGACTGGGACAAGCTGCCCGGCCTTAACTGCAAGGACGCACAGCAGCTCCTCACCTCTGAAACCACCATGAAGAGGCTAGTGCCCACGCTGACAGAGGTACAGGTCGCCACCCTCGACGAGTTGCACGAAACCTTCAGGGCCTCGTGCCCAGACTCCAACTCCACCATCCGCAAGACCCTCCAGAAGACCAGGAGGGTGCTGCGTGACCTACAGCGCCAATGAACCACCGCGTCGCTACCATCAACGCGCGAGGGCTCGCCACTCGGGGGAGGAGCCTTGCCCTTTGTCATCTCCTCAGGCAACATCACGTGGACATCGCGTTTGTCCAGGAGACAAACGCATTTCATCTGGGCAGCGGCCAAGACCTCTGCCTCGGCTACAACGCTGTTGTACTGGCCCATTCCGTAGCCATCTAGGGATACGGACTCGCCTGCGTCTTCGGGCCAGGCGTAGCCGTGATACAACAGCGCGTCCTGTGGCCGGGCCACATCGCCTTGGCAACCATAGATGTCCACGGCGAGAAGATGACGGCCATCGCCGTTCATCTGGCGCACGAACCCCGGGAGAGAAACCGGCAACTGGAGCTCCTGGCGGCGACAGCGGCACAGGAGGAGGAGGGGGCCTGCTGGATCATCGGCGATTTTAACATCAGGGATCGGGGCCCATCGTCATCATCATCGTCGGATGCCCTCGCCGCTCTTCTGGACCTGGCCGCGCTGGTCGACGTGGCCACCCAGTTCGACGCCGCCCACCTGCCCACCAGAGTCGCCAGGCACGGCGACCAAGTCGAATCCAACCGCCTGGACCGGATCCTCGTCCCTGCTGGAGTCCTGGATCGCGTGTCCATCTACGCGACCAGCCACTACCACCTCTCGGACCACCGCCTCATGCTGCTCCAGGTGGGCCCGACCACCATCGCCTTCTCCTCCCCCACCCAGCCTCGCTTGGCCGCGATGCTCCGCTCGGGCCTTGTTCTCGAACATCTGGCTGGTTACATCCGAGAGCTCGAGGAAGACACGGCGTACGATGTCGACGACGGGATCCTATGGGACAGGTGGACCACCATCAAGGCGGGACTGCTGGCGGAGGCCAGATCCCTGCACGATCCGCGCCACGCTGCCAGCGACAGCTACATCTACAGGGCAAGGCGCTATATCGCGGCGCAGCTCGAGGCCTCCTCCATCCGGGCCGACTACCCATCGCTGCCGGACCTAGCACGCGCCATCCGCCTCCGACCCTCGGTCAGCGTCATCAGGAACGAGCAGGATAACATCATCGAGGGCCCCGAGCTTCGGCGGAGGGCGTTCGCGACCTTCCAGTCCCGCTTCGCCAGTCCCACCAGCGATCCAGCTGCGGGAGTTGCCTTCATCGCCAGCAGCGCGCCCACCACCACCCGCGAGCTGAGTGAGGAGGACCCGCTCCACCGGCCGGACATCAGCCCCAGCGAGATCGCCAACGCCATCGAGCACCTCCCTCGCGGAAAGGCCCCCGGCTGGGATGGCTTACCGTGCGAGCTCCTCGTCGCCTTCAGCGAGGACTTCTTCGTGGAAGCTCTGGCCCGGGTGTTCGCGGCATCACGGCTCCGCGGTACCCTGCCTCCGTCGACGCGGCGCAGCTCCATCTGCCTCGTGCCCAAGGCCCGCGGAGGTCGCGGCCTTGATGGCTACAGGCCCGTCGCGCTGCCCTCGGCCGACTACAGGGTCCTGGCCGCCATCCTTCACCGGCGCCTCAAGCCCCACCTGCGGACCCTTGTGCCGGAATGCCAGACTTACGCCGTCCCCGGGAGGTCCCCGTCATGGAACATCGCCATGGTGACGGACGCCGTCGAGGAGTCCACCGCCTTGGGCTCGCCGCTGGCTGTCATGGGCGTAGACTTGGAGTCCTCCTTTGACTCATTAGACCGCAGCTTCCTCGAGTCCCTGCTAACGTCCCTCCGCCTCCCGCCGGCCTTCAGGGCCTGGATCAATATCCTCTACGCCGGGGCGGACGCCACGATCAAGGACGGAGGCTTCCACACCACCGCCTTCCCCTTCCCCTTCCTCAACGGCCTAAGGCAGGGTTGCGCCGTGAACGCCGCACTTTTTAGCATCGCCACGGGGCCGCTGCTACGTCGCCTGGAGTTGACCCTCGGCGTGGGCAACGTCACCGCCTACGCCGACGACATCGTCCTCCTGTTCCATCGCGACGAGGACTTCGAGCGGGTGGCGACCGTCTTCGAAGACTATAAGCAGGCCTCCGGAGTTGGCGTGAACCTCCGGAAGAGCGCTGGCCTCTGGTGCGGCGCCTGGCGCAACCGCGGCGACTCCCCTCTCGCAGCATCTCCTGGCCCTCCTGGAGACTGCGTGCCGAAGATGGACGCCCTTCACCCGCGGCCTCTCCCTCGTCGGACGAGCAAGAGCGGCGAACACGCTGGTGGGGTCCACGATCCAGCACCACCTGCATGGATACCTCCCATCACCCCCGACCATCGCCAAGCTGCAGGCCCGACTGGCGAGGTTTTTTTGGGGGCCAGACCACACGGCGTGGCTTCCCGCCAACGTTATGGCGAGGCCGGTCACCATCGGAGGCCTCGGCCTCCTCGACCTCGCGACCCAGCTCCAGCTCGCCTGCCTCAAGGGGGTGCAGGTCGCGCTCCGCGGAGGCAGAAATTCCTTCAGCTGGCTAGTCGACGGCAACAGCGGTGAAGCCTGGATCCACCCTCCACCGGACGGCACCCGTCTCCGGCTGCTGAAGCTATGGGAGGAGGCCTCCAACATCCTGGGCCTCAACCACCGGGCGGTCCCCACGGCTCAGCTGCTGGACCTCCCCATCATCGGCGGCTGCCGGTTCCTCCGCCCTCCCGACCTCCTGGCCCCCGCCCGCTGGAGCGGAGCCCGAGTCCGGGTCCTCATCGAGGAGGAACACCTCATCGCCCGCCCTACGCGCTCGGCCCTGGCTGACGCCGCGGCCCTGGGCGCCTTCTGTCGGAGGCTGACCTCCGAGAACGCCGTGGGCTTCGGGGCGGAGTCCACGCCTTCTTCCAGTTCCCTAGCTGCGGCCGTGGTGCTGCGAGGGACTGCTACGCCGTTCCTCAACGGCCTCACGACCCGTTCGGCCCGACGGGCCCTGGATCGCCCGCGCCTCGCCGCCACGCCCATCTCCAGTTTCCTGGCGAGATGGACGCCCACCATCAATCCTCTTGTAGGGGTGTAGACAAGGTACTTGGTTACACTTAGGACAAGAGCCTTGCACTAACTAATTTATTAAAGCATAGGTTATATAAAGATTAAAAAAAGGGAAAGAGAGGAAACAAAGAGGTTACATCCTCCGTAGAAGGTAAACAAGCAACAGCGTCGTTAGGCTGAACTTTTCAGTCAGTTGGAGGGGTGCCGACGTCATCCTTCTGGTCACGTGTTATACTTGAGTGGCGGCGCTGGCTGGTGTCCAACATATCCCCTCCCGGAAAAACTTCAGCTGGACGTTTATTCCGATAGTCCATCAGCGCTCTACAGTACTTTTCATGCTGGCTTCTAGCAAGAGGCTTGGTAAGGAAGTCGGCAGGGTTCTCAGCACTCGGAGTGTAGAAAAGTTCGATTGCTTCTTCTGAGATCTTTTCTCGAACAAAATGGTACTTACGGCAAAATGTCTAGTTTTCGATTTGTCGATGTAACTTTCCGCATGGGAAATTGCAGCTTGGTTGTCGCAGAATACTTTTGTTTCTCCACAAATCAAACTTGACATTTTCAGCTGTTCCATCAGATTCCGTACCCATGTGATGTCCTTCACAGCTGATGACAGTGCAATGTATTCCGATTCCATAGTACTCAAAGCGGTAACTGTTTGTTCGGTGCTTCTCCAAATTATTGGTGCTCCAGCTAAAATGATGAGATGTCCAGATACTCCTTTTCGGTCTACAATGTCTGAGGCCCAACTTGCATCCGAAAAGGCAATCAAAGGTTTGCCAGTGGATCTGTAAGTTATGTCAAAGTCCTTGGTGCTCTTCAGATAACGCAGTACGCGTTTCCCAGCTTCCCAGTGTTTTCTTGTGTAGTTATCACAGTATCTGGATAGGATCCCGACTGCGTAGGCGATGTCGGGCCTGGTTCTCTGAGAAAGGTATGACAGTCCTCCGATCAGTTCACGGTATGGAAACCGCTCATTGGAATTTCCATTTTTCCTTACACTCAGGTCAAGATTGGTTTCCATTGGAGTCGAGACACCTTTTGCATCCTGTAGTCTGAAACGTTGAAGCAGTTCTTCTATGTAGTTACTTTGAGAAAGAGTCATACTTCCATCTTCTGACTTCTTGAAGGATACTCCAAGCATATGAGAAATTGGTCCTAGATACTTCACTTCAAAACTGGAATTTAAGAGTTTTCTGCATTTGTTTCTCGCTGCTTGATTCTCTGAAATGGCAAAGATGTCATCCACATAGATTGAGAGAATGATCCTTCCTTCTTCAAGTTCAACTTCGTAGATGCTTGGATCAATAGGGTTACGTTGGAATCCTATTTCGTGAAGTTGTTTGTTTAAGAATTTATTCCAGCATCTTCCGCTCTGTTTTAATCCATAGATTGATTTCTTAAGCTTGCAGAACAAGTTTTCTTCTCCTGGTTTCTTGAAGCATTCAGGTTGTTCCATGTAAATAGTCTCATTGAGTGTCCCATGTAGATAAGCACTCTTCACGTCGAATTGGTCAATGAACCAGTCCTTTTCTGTTGCTATCGCCGATAATAGCCTTATAGTTTCAAAACTGGAAACAGGAGTATAGACTTCGTTGTAGTCAATTCCTCTACGTTGAGTGAAGCCTTTGGCGACTAGACGTGCTTTGTATCTAGTGGTACCATCCACTGCATTGATTTTCTTATTTAGTACCCATCTACATTTTAAAGGTTTGATACCTTTCGGCAATTCCTGCAGTTGCCATACATCATGTCTTTCGAGCGATTCCCCTTCTTCTTCAATGGCTTCTATCCAATTAGCTACCTCAGGGCTGTTCATGGCTTCTTTATAAGTGGGGTTATTGTCCTCTGCACTTGTGGCATTTATCTGTCCGACCACTATTATCCTCTTCCGGAGATTCTGCCGTCTTTCCATGACTTCGGCGTGTCATAGGATGGCTTCTCAGGTTCTCTGGGAGAGTCTCAGATAGCTGATCTATTCCACCTGTAGTTCCAATCAGTTCTTCAGTTTCTCGGTCTACTGGTTGATCTGCATTACTTTCTTCTTGAAAGGAGGCCTCTTTCGAGGAGAAATGGACAGATGGTAGAATATCCCTTTCTCTTTTGGGCTGTTTATATAGGATTTCTTCTTTGAATACACAATTTCTAGATTCCACCACTTGGCGTTTTTCAGGAATCCAGATTCTCCAACCTCGTCCCTGTAGAGAATAACCCACGAGAATTCCTTTAGTGGCTCTTGGCTGAAGCTTCGAATTCCTTCTTTGTTTTGGAACATGAACAAAGGTTTCGCAGCCGATTGCTCTCAGATGTTGCAGAGCAGGTCTTTTTCCAAACCACAATTCAAAAGGCGTTTTCTCTTCATTGTGTCTGTTTGTAACACGATTTCTCAAGTATGCTGCTGTGTTGGTGAGCTCTGCCCAAGAGGCGGTTGGCAGATTGCAACTGTTCACAGTACTCCTCACTAAGTTCAGCAAAGTCCTATTCATGCGCTCGGCGACACCATTCTGTTCAGGTGTGTAGACCATGGTGCGTTCATGTACTATACCATGGGCCTTCGTGAAAATATCCCAAGGAGATGAACAGAACTCTAGTCCGTTATCTGTACGGATCCTCTTGAGAGAAAATCCCGTCTGATTTTCAGCTTCTTTCATCCATTCCTTGAATTTTTCTAGAGTATCGCCCTTCCTTTTGAGGAAATATACCCTTGTATATCTTGATGCGTCATCAATGATGGTCAAGACAAATCTTGATCCACCCCAGCTCTCAATGTTGAACGGTCCCATAAGTTCACAGTGAACAAGAGCTAGTGTCTGAGTTTCCTTGGTAGATCTCAAATTCAGGAAAGGTCCTTTTGTCGATTTTCCAATCATACAATCAGAGCACTTATCAGGTTTTCCAGCCTGACAGTTCAAACCAATGACAACTTCTCTTTTCATCATGTCTACTATGGTGTCATAGTTGATATGCATGAGTCTCTGATGCCATAAATATAGTAGATATGACATCCCTTCTTGTCGAAGGTAACCTATGACCATTTTCCACAATTTGTAGAACAGAGAGTACACCATGCCTGATCCCAGGTACGAACATTGCATTCTGAGCAACTATGCTTCTAAGTTGTCCAGAATTGTTGATCAGATCTACTTGAGCATTACCTCTTCCTATGTTTGAATGTGATGTACCATCAATGGTGGTCACTTGTCCTACATTCTCGTCATTCAACGTGGGAAAAATACCTTCTGTTCGGAGTCATATGATGCGTGGCACCTGAGTCAATTGCCCACGTATCCTCTTCTGATACAACTGCTGCATTATACATCACATTCAAGTTCTTTGCTTCGTGATGTTGATGTATCGCTCCCTTTTCCTGTTGTTTACCGTTATTCTTTTTCAGTTTGAAACAGTCCCGTGCAATATGCCCTGTTTTCCCACATCCGAAACATTTTCTAACAGTTTTAGAACCTTGAGGTTCATGAGGGAATTGTTTCTTGTTAGAGTTCCTGACTGACAGTGCACCCATCCCTTCATTTGTTGTAGCATACCGGCGCTCTGCCTCAGCTAACAATTTACGTCTGATGTTGGCACTGGTGAACTCTGACTCTGGTAAGCTACACATTGTTGATATAACATTATCCCAGTCCTCGGGCATTCCACAAAGAATTAGCATGCTTAGATCACCGTCTTCAATTTTATCCCTTACAACTGTGAGTTCACTCACTATTAGATTTATGCTTCCCAAATAGGCATTCATGTTCGCATGTTGACAGAATTTCTGGGAGTACAACTTTCGACGCAGTTGGAGAATTCTGTGTTTGCTATCCCTGGGTGCATAAAGTCTTTGTAATTCATCCCAAACTTCTTTGGGGGAATTTAGATGTCTGATATGGTTCTGCTGCTCCTCACCAATAGAGAGACATATCTTTGCTAAAGCCTTATTCTGCCTCGTATTAAATTTGTTGATTAGACCAACATCCCCTCCCTCGGGTTTGACTTCGCCTGGGTCAACAATTAACCATAAGTCATTGTCCATCAGGAAGCTCCATGAGGAATAGTTTAATCCATTTAGCTTGGTAATTTTCGTTAAACTTTCGTTAGCTTCCATTATAAGATGGCGTCCACTGAAGGGGGGGAGAGAGAACAAAAAAAAATAGGCTTACTGTTCAATGCTTCAGGCAGCTCCAATCAGTCTCATAATCTTTTCTTGTAGGGGTGTAGACAAGGTACTTGGTTACACTTAGGACAAGAGCCTTGCACTAACTAATTTATTAAATCATAGGTTATATAAAGATTAATAAAAGGGAAAGAGAGGAAACAAAGAGGTTACATCCTCCGTAGAAGGTAAACAAGCAACAGCGTCGTTAGGCTAAACTTTTCAGTCAGTTGGAGGGGTGCCGACGTCATCCTTCCGGTCACGTGTTATACTTGAGTGGCGGCGCTGGCTGGTGTCCAACAAATCCACCATCCAGGATCGACTGGGCCTCACTGCGGCGCTGCGCCTACTCGGGCCACGAGGCCGACGCGGCCCTCAAGTTGGCCCTCCACGCCTTGCCCCATCCGGCCCATCCTGCCTCGGTCGGCCCCTCCTGTCCTGCCTGCGGGTCCATCGACCGCTCCCTCAGCCACCGTTACTGGTGCTGTCCCTCCATCAGGCCTCTCATTAGAGAGGCCTTCAACATCATAGGGCGGCTTCCTGACCTGCAGGCTTGGATCTTCGGCGGGTCCGGCCTTGAGGACGACGCCCTTTCCATCCTGGCGTCGGCAAAGTTGCGAATTTATCGCTACTTTGTCCAGGTTGGGCTCGGAGAAGCGGTGGAGGACCCGCTCATCGCCTGGTCCGGGACCCTCCAGCGCCGAGGTTTTCTTCCTTCATCTCCCATCATCATCTTGTAATATATATGTTCCATATATGTATATATTTTCTTTCTTTCTTTCTTGCTATATGTAATATATTTCTCTCTCTTTTTGATTGAAATTGTGTAAAATTGTCTAGAAGACAATAAATAATTTTTAATTGTCAAATTGTCACACACACACACACAATATGTTCTACTCATATTTATTGTGTAGATTTTTTCAGCAAATTATACTTTTTTGAGAGCATCTTCTTCCATTTGATTTTTTTGGTCATTTGTTCTAAGTTTTCAATTTTTTTTCCACTTCACTGAATTTTATGCATTTTTTCCACATTTCAGATTATTTCTATGCCTTTTTGATTTTGGACTTACATTTTAGTCATAAGTCAAGCTTTTTAGTCGAACTTATTTTAATGCGCCATTTTTTCAAATCAATACTCCCTTTTTGATTAAGTTCATCGGAAAATTTATAACATCAAGGGGCGAGTTTCTTCATTTTTCTTCATTCTCAACCCCTGATGTTTTACATTTTTCGATTAACCTTAATTTTTATTTTATTTTTATCATGTTTTGTGTTTGTGTAGGCATGTCAAGCCATCGGAGAAGCAATCTTTCTCAGCAATCCAATAACTCTGTAATTCAGCGTGCTTACAGACTGCGTGAAAATAGAGCGCAGAATATCAGAAGATGACGTGAACAGGCAAGAGCGTCAAGCCACTCTGCGGTCGTTAGAGACACCTGATCACACCCCTTCTCGATTACAGGCGCATTCAGAGAGATATTATTCTACTCGGAGGAATACTATAACAAATATTTTTTTAGAAGCGTTTGGTCTTCTATGGAAAATGCAGGTTTTAATTATTCTTTTGCTGTCGAATACTTTAAGTACCCTTTAATTTCCCTTGGGGTGATGGACACTACATGCAGGTTTTGTGAGGCCTTAAGACGGAAAGATGAGTTTTCTGGAATGTGCTGTTCGAACGGGAAAGTCAGTTTGCCATTAATTGACCTACCTCCCGAGCCACTTCGTAGCCTCTTATCTAGAGAAAATTCTGATTCAGTCCATTTTTTTTGCCTAATATTCGAAAATATAATTCTTGATTTCTAATGAAATCATTTGGAGCTGAAAACCAAACCCACTCTGTTACTTTTCCAACCACATTTTCTATCCAAGGCCAGGTCTAGCACAGGATAGGTGCTTTTATGCCAACTGAGAACCAGTAGATTTCTCCAGATCTATTTCATGGGCAATGATAATGATGATGAAATTCGGACTGATCAAAGATGTCAGCAAATACAGGGAGTACGTCGTTATATTGTACAGGGTTTGCAGCGCATGTAGCATCAGCACAATCTACTGGTTCAACAGTTTAAAACTCCCCAGTGACGCATACAGAGTTGTTATAAATTCAGATCGGACACCTCCTGGTCAACATCCTATACGATATAATGCTCCTACAGCTAATGAGGTTGCAGTTGTCTTAGCTGGTAATCAGTTTCGGTCACGTGACATTGTTTTACGTCAGCGAGATAATGTACTTCAACATGTTAGCGACACACATAGTTTTTATGGCGTCCTTCAATATCCTTTAATTTTATGGAAAGGCCAAGAAGGATATTTTTTCATATTCCTCAGATCGACCCAAATACTAGGCAGCCTTTGTCAAGTAAAGTGTCTTCTATGGATTTTTATGGCTATTTTATTATGGTTCGACGAAATAGTCCAAATGTCATTGTTCAATTTGGCCAGCTCTTTCATCAATTCCTGGTCGATATGTATGCTAAGGTAGAAAGTGAACGATTGCGCTATATTACTCTGCACCATAGAAACTTGCGTGCAGAGAGTTATATTCATTTGCGCGATGCCCTGTCAACTAATGCAAATATTGGCCCTAATATCTTGGGTCAAAGGGTCATTTTACCATCAAGTTTTGTCAATAGTCCCAGGTATTTGGCAGAATATACACAGTATGCTTTTTGTTATGTTCGGAAATTTGGGCGTTCAGATCTTTTTATTACTTTTACGAGTAACCCCTCTTGGGAAGAGATATCTGCAGCGTTGCTACCAGGACAAAAACAGCTGGATAGGCATGATATCACAGCTCGGGTTTTTCGGCAAAAATTGCTTAAATATTTTGGGGCTCTAACAAAAGGACAATTGTATGGAGCAACAGTTGCGTGGATGTATTCTGTTGAATGGCAGAAATGGGGACTTCCTCATACGCACATTTTTGTTTGGCTAGCAAATAAGCTCCGTCCCACTCAGATAGACATTGTTATATGTGCTGAGTTTACAGATCCTATTCAAGACCCACTATTGTATAACATTGTGGTTAAGAATATGATCCATGGGCCTTGCGGTGAGTACAACCCTGTGTCCTCCTGCATGAAGAATAGTAGATGTTCTAAAAAATATCCTAAACAGTTTTTGCTGGAAACCCAGACTAATGAGAATGGTCATCCTTTATATAGGAGACGCGCGCCTGAAGCAGATGGCTTTACTGCAAAGGTTAAAATACGTGGAAATGAAGAGGTCACAATTGACAATCGTTGGGTGGTGCCTTATTCTCCATTGCTATCGAAGATGTTTTGTGCGCATATCAATGTTGAGAACTGTAGTTCTGTTAAGGCGATAAAATATATTTGCAAATATATTAATAAGGGCAGCGATCAAGCTATTATTAATTTACGAAGAGAAGGTAGAGGTCCTGACCCTCAAAATGAGGTGTGAATGTATCAGTGTGCCAGATACATAAGCAGCAATGAAGCTGTTTGGCGTCTTCTCAGCTTCCCTTTACACCAACGCCATCCATCTGTTATCCATTTAGCTGTGCATCTTGAGAACGGAGAACGGAAATATTTAAATCAAAACACTCTTGCCAATCAAATGCGTAATCCACCAAAGAAAACCTTGACTGCATTTTTTTTTCATTACGCCAAACTGATTCCTTTGCTAGGACCCTGCTCTATCCAGATGTTCTCCAATACTACACTTAGAATTCTTCCGCCCATAAATGGAGATGGCGAGTTCAAGGCAAGTCGGTTGAAGGATGGCCAGGAGTGAAGAGATCCGCCACTATTGGACGGGTTATGCTGTGCATGTCAGTAACGTTGAATGCTTTTGTTTACGTATGTTACTACATAACATAAAGGGACCAACTTCCTTTACATATTTGAAAATTGTTAATGGCAGGCAATACGAAACATTTAGAGATACATGCGCAGCTTTTGGATTTTTGGAGAATGATAACCATTGGGTTGTCACAATGGATGAGGCCATTCTTTGTAAGGCCCCTACAAGAGTAAGGCACTTGTTTGCCATATTAATTTCTACGTGAACAAATTCAAACCCTCAGCAGTTATGGATTTACACATGGCAGGTGATATTCTTCATCGTTATCAGCTTCTAGATTCCTCCATCAGGTATAATAATCTGATATATAATGAAACATTGCGTGACATTGAGGATCGTGTCGTATCTATATGTGGAAAGAAGCTGCAGGAATTAGGCTTAGAAGCACCCAGAAGAAATGTGGTTACCAATTCTGACATTTTGAGAGAACTTGCGTATGATACGGCAGAACTTGAAGACAATGTTGCATCCATGATTCCCAAACTCTTGCCAGAACAAAGAAGAGTTTTTTATGCTGTTTTAGCAGGAATTAATTTGTCACAACCCATCATTATTTTTTAGATGCGCCGGGTGGAACAGGTAAAACATTTCTTTTGAATCTGCTATTAGCAATGGTTAGGAAGGAACAAAATATTGCCATTGCTGTTGCTTCCTCAGGGATAGCTGCGACATTGCTTTGGGGGAAAGGACTGCATATTCAGTGCTGAAATTATCTCTGTCTTTTGCAATATACGAAAAAATAGTGATAAAGCTTCACTTTTACCTAGCTGTAAGTTGCTGGTTTGGGATGAGTACGCCATGGCCCATAAAATTTCTTTGGAAGCCCTTGATCGGACATTACAGGATATCCGTTATGATTCACAACCCATGGGTGGTTTAGTAGTGCTTTTGGCCGGTGATTTCCGACAGACTTCCAGTAGTCACTAGAAGTACACCTGCTGATGAGCTGAATGCCTGTCTAAAGTCTTCTTATCTTTGGAGCCATATTGTGAAAATGCATCTCACAGTCAAACATGAGAGTTCAACTCCATAATGATACCACTGCTGCACAATTTGCAAACGAACTCTTAAAGATAGGAGAAGGGCGACTAGAAACTGATTCCGAGGGTAACATCCAGTTTTCAAATACTTTTTGCCAAGTGGTGGAATCTTCAGAAAGTCTGTATGAAAATGTTTTTCCTAATATATGTGTAAACTATTTATCTGAAGAATGGTTATGTGCGCGCACTATTTTAGCCCACAAAAATAGCACTGTGATAGGAATAAATAATAAAATATTAAATTTAATCCCGGGTGAAAGCAAAGTCTATAGATCAATTGATACAATAGTTGATCCTGATGAATCTGTGTCGTATCCCCCCGAAATTTTGAATTCACTGGAATTGTCTGGTACACCTTCATACAAAATTGTACTAAAAGTTGGTGTGCCAGTAAATTTAATACGAAACCTTGATCCACCCCGTCTCTGCAATGGCACTAGATTATGTATCACTCGAATGGGCACTAATGTTCTCCAAGCTCGAATTTTAACTGGCTCTTTTCGAGGCGAAGAGGTCCTGATTCCTAGAATACCTATTATTCTAAATGATCTGCCTTTTCAGTTTAGACGCTTGCAATTCCCAGTTATGGTTGCCTTCGCTATGACAATTTAAAAATCTCAGGGTCAAACATTGCAAGTAGTTGGTGTGCATCTTGAGTCTCTCTGTTTCTCGCATGGGCAACTCTATGTAGCATGCTCCCGTGTTTCCAGCCCAATAAATTTATTTGTCTTTAGTTATACTTTTAGCAAGACGCGCAATATTGTTTATCAGAGGGCTTTGATCTAGATTTTGACTATTATTAAAGAGATTTCTTCGAATAATGATTTTGGGAAGCTTGACTTTTGTAAATATATTTTGTCAATATTTTGTTCATCATTATTGATCTACTGTAGTTTCATCAATAAAGCTTATTTTACTTTATTTTCCCACATTTAATTCATTTGCATAACTTTATTCTAGAGAATTGTTATTTTTATGGTGTCAACATTTCTGGTTCAATTTAAGTTTTTGTTTACCTGCAACACACCTTAGGATAGCTCATTGCATTTATCAGGATAACTTTGCTGTTTTTGAATTTTACTCCATTAGTATTTTTATGACTCTGCAAGAATAGAAAATTAATTCTGCATACTCATAATATATACACAATTGTATTATAGTTGTTTCTATACAATTCTTCATTCCGTAATTTTTTTATTATATTAGTTTTGCAGAATTAATAAAAATATTGGTTTGGGTTATGTACATTAAGAATTTGGAAAAAAATAAAGGTCAAAGTTTAAAAAAAAAAAATTGGAACACCATTTCTCTCCCATTTAATTTAATAAACGCTTCATGTATGATTTTTAGAATTGCATTATTTTTATGCATATCATTTTTAAAATTTATGTTAGCAAGACATGAAATATTGTTAATTTAATGTACTATTAAAAAAAAATACCAACCCATGAAGCGTGAGCTCCAGTCTTTTACCGCTGGGGCAGCACTGTTAGAGCTAATAAATGATTTCGATTGGTGCATACTTTTACATTATGTTTGTTTTTAGACTAAATTTATTCAAATAAAGATATCTTTTTTTTTCATGCTTTTAAAAATTAAGATTATATTTTCAACGTTTCATAATACTTTTCAAATTAAAGTCTTTGGAAATGTGGTGTTTTAACTTTAAAAGCACACAAAAATATTGTCACGGTAGTGATAACGAGTATAACAAAAGTTTAAGTAAAAATAAATTATTTATAAAATGCAAACTATTTCTAAAATTTATTTACAAGTAATAATATACAAGAATGGTAAGGGGTGATGATTATGCAAATATTAATGATGATATACCACAGATTATTTAAAATAATTATTCAGTGACATTACCCCCTTCCTAGATGAACAGCGTCCCGCTGTAATTATCACTTGAACAGATCAGTTTGGTCCTCAGGGTCATGGTAGGGTTTCATTCTCAGTACATGGACCAGGTCTCTTGTTTTGCGTCTCCTGGTTGGTTGGTCCACAGGTTCAACTTCGAAGGTCACGTCAGAGAGTTTCCGAGTAACCCTGTATGGCCGGAAGTACCTTTTCATCAGTTTTTCTGAAAGTCCCACCTTTCTTATCGGGATGAAAATCCACACCAGGTCACCGACGTTGTAATCCATTGCCTCGTGCTTTGAGTCATATCTGGCCTTGTCCTTTTCTTGGGCTTTCAAGGTTTCTAATCTTGCTAGCTGCCTAGTTTCTTCGACTCGCGAGGCAATCTTCTGACTGTAATCCTCTTGGAGATCTTCATGCGGATTTGGGAAAAGAGTGTCTACAGTTGTTTCGGCTTCGCGTCCATGAATCAGTTTAAAAGGGGTAAAACCTGTCGTATCTTGTTTTGCCGTGTTGTAGGCGAACGTGACGTAGGGCAGGATTACGTCCCAGTCCTTCTGTTCAACACTTACATACATAGCGATCATGTTGGCTAAGGTTTTGTTTAACCTCTCCGTCAGTCCATTCGTCTGGGGATGATACGATGTCGTGAACCGATGTATCGACGAGCATTGATTGGTGAGTTCCGCAATCAACTTGGATTGAAATACTCGTCCTCGGTCCGTGATGATTTCTCTGGGGGCTCCGTGCTTGAGAACAACATCTTCCATTAAGAACTTGGCTGCTTCTTTTGCTTCCCCTGTGGGTAAGGCTTTAGTAACGGCAAATCGAGTAAGATAGTCGGTACAGACTATGATCCATTTATTACCAGTATCAGACTTGGGAAATCTTCCAAGGAGGTCCATTCCAACTCTCTGAAAAGGGGAGGTTGCAGGAGGTATGACTTTAAGTAGTCCGGGTGGCTTTTGAGTTGATTGTTTCTTTCTTTGGCACTCTTTACAATGAGCGACATACTTCCGTATGTCCCGGAGAAGTCCTGGCCAGAAATATTTGTTTTTAACTCTCTCATATGTCTTCGATAATCCAAGATGACCTGCTGTGGGAGCGTCGTGTAAACTTTTCAGTAGTTCTAAGCGTAAGTGCTTAGGAATAACTAAAAGGTGTTGGTTTCTCAGGGGGTCGAAATTCTTTTTGTATAAGGTTCCTTTTAACATTTCATATCCTTTCGATTCGGCACCAAATCTTTCTGTTTCCTCTATCAATTTACAAATTTTAGGGTCTTTTCTTTGTTCAGCCTCGAAGCACGTCAGAGCAGTTATTGAGGGTATATCATCATCCTCATCATTGTATGCTTCTTCCGATTCAAGTTGGAGAGGATTTCGAGAAAGACAGTCGGCATCTTGGTGTTTGCGTCCACTTTTATAAACAACCATTACATTGTATTCTTGGAGTTTAAAGCCCATCTTGCTAGTCTTCCTGTCGGGTCCTTCAGATTAGATAACCAGCAAAGAGCGTGGTGGTCAGTGACGATGACAAACTCACGACCAAAAAGGTACAGGTCGAAATTTGTTGATGGCCCATATTGCGGCCAAGCATTCTCTTTCCGTTGTTGAGTAATTCTTCTCCGCCTTAGATGAAGTTCTTGAAGCATAACCAACATGCCGCTCTTTCCCATCGTTGATCTGTACGAGGACAGCTCCAATTCCATAACCGCTGGCGTCAGTATGAAGCTCGGTTGGCAGTTGTTCTTCGAAATAGGCAATAACAGGTTCAGACATCAATGCTTTTTTCAAGGAATCAAAAGCATCCTGTTGGTCAGAGTTCCACGTGAATTTATTATCTTTTTTGAGGACTTCGTGTAAAGGAGCAGCTTTCTCAGCAAAATTTTCGATAAATCTACGATGATAGGAACATAGGCCAATGAAGCTTGTCACATCTGTTCTAGATTTTGGGGTCGGAAACTTGGCGATAGCTTCAATCTTTTCTGGATCGGGATAAATACCTTTACTATCGACGAGGTGTCCAAACACTCTGATTCGTTTGGTTCCGAAAAGGCACTTTTTTGGCTTGAAGCGTAGCTCGGCTTTGTCGAGACATTGTAGTATGATTTCAAGCCGGTGTAAATGTTCGTTGAACAATTTGGAATACACCACGATGTCGTCTAAATAACAGAGGGCCATCGTCCATTTCAAGCCTTTCAATATCTTGTCCATCATGCGCTCGAATGTTGCAGGGGCATTGCACAGGCCAAAGGGCATGACTAGGAATTCGTAGAGTCCGTCAGGGGTAATAAAGGCAGTTTTTTCTCTATCTGCTTCGTCGACTTCTATTTGCCAATATCCTGAACGAAGGTCCATTGATGAATAAAATTTAGCTCCTTTCAGGGAGTCAAGTGTATCATCGATTCGGGGTAGTGGGTAAACGTCTTTTTTTGTAACTTTGTTTAGTCGTCTGTAATCCACACAGAAACGCCAGTTACCATCCTTCTTCTTCACTAAAATAACCGGCGATGACCATGGACTTTCTGAATGACGTATAATCCCGGCGTCTAGCATTTTGTCCACTTTCGTTTGGATTGCTTGGCGTTCTGTAGGGGAGACTCGATATGGTCTATGCTTAATAGGCTGATGGTTTTCAGTTTCAATTTTATGTTTGGTTACTGAAGTTTGCTTTACTGGTTCATTATTTTTATCAAATATTTTATCATATCGTTTTAAAATTGATAAGATTTGAGACTGCTGCTCTTCTGATAAATCATCACTAATTAAATTTTGTAAAAATTTAAAGCCACTTTTATCAGCATGACTGGCATGATTCGTATTTTTCACCTCCTTATTAAATTCAAAACATTCTGAAAAAGCCGTCAAGTTATTTTCTTCAACCCTCTGAATTTTTTCCAGGCCCATTCCCTTAGGGACTATTTGAGCTGTGGTGCTAGAATTTACGATCCAAAGTTTTCCTTTATTATGGGAAAGCCTGAATGATGCACAGGGAAGTGTTAACCCTTTTCCTATTAATACCTTTTTCGAAGGTTCAAAAAGTACCTGATTTTGCCCATTAAGCTCTTCACTCATAACATTTATTAGTTTGGTAGATTCGGCTGGGATTACGACGCTTCTGCTAGCCACAACCTTTCCCATGGAAGCTGGTGAATTTAGTACATCTTTGGCCTCTTCCAAACTGATTTCGGCGCGTCCACAATCAATCACGGCATTTGATGCCTCTAGGAAATCCCATCCGAGGATAATACTTGGGTTACTATTAGGGAGGACGATAAACTCAAGCGGCTGTTCCAATCCATTGATGCTCAAGCTTATTGTGCATCGGCCGATCGATGTAACATTCTTGCCATCAGCAACTTTCAGAGTCATTCCGCTATCCTTGAACATGGTCTTTTTTAACTGTCGTCTTAATCCATCAGAGATAACTGAAAAAGAGGAACCTGAATCGACCAGAGCAGAAAATGCAATGTCATCAATGATGATTTCGACATAATTTTGTTGTAATTTAGCGGCTGTCGACGATGGAAGGTTTTTCACACCCGCGGCTTCACCCTCGAAAGAAGACGCGACGCTTAGTTTTTTTCTAGATTGTAGCGGCGTGGGGATTGGCTTGTATGGCGGCCTGGGGAAATGGACTGGCGTCTTGGGGATCTTCCTCTGTTTGGATACGGCGATTGTCTGCGGTAGATTTGGCTTCTTATGGCTTGGTGGTTACCCATTTAAGGTTCTTGGGTGCTTGGTGCATGTCCTTCGGGTCTCTGCGTCCATTGTCGTCGTTCTCTACAATATCGCTTAACATGGCCTGGGCGGCCGCAATTAAAACATATTGGGATGTTGTCATGCGTCCTCCATTCATCCGTTCTTCGTTGTGGTGGCGTCTGGTTATATATGGGTGTTTGGGTAGGGTACTGACGTCGTGGAACCTGGCTGAATGTACGTGTTTGGTTGGGGTACGACTGTCGTGGCGGAGGCCGTTGAATAGGCTTCGAAATTGAAGCTACGTTTTTTCAATCTCTTCTCGGATAATTTCTTTCAGATAAGATGGTTCAGGGGTTGTTGACTCGGGATTTAGTGCGCGATGAACTTCTTCACACACGATGCGTCGGATTAAGTCTTCCATTGATTCAGAGTCTGCTGAATCGATGGCGGCAACATTCGGTAGTCTGTCGAATACTACACGTTTATTTACACGTTTTTTATTTGAAGCCTCGATTTTACGGCACCATTTGATGAACTCATCGATAGTTGCGATGTCTAAAATGATTATTGACTGATATATCTCCTCCGATATCCCTTTCGTCAAGTGTGCGACTATTTCATTTTCCATCATAGCCCGATTCACTTCTCTGCACAGATGGAGAACATCTTGAATGTAGGAATCACTGGTCTCCTCCTTCCCCTGAGCTCGAGTTTTGAGGTCCTCTGCGAGCTGATCTTTTTGGGTGACATGATGTCCGAAATTCTGGGAAAACATTTTCACAAAAATATCCCATGAATTAATTTTCTCTTCAACATTTTCGTACCATCTGTGCGCTGTTCCTTGGAGGAAAAATAAACATTTGCGAGGCACATTGAATCATCCCAGCAGTTGTAGCGAGCAAAGTGATGGAATTCTTTCAACCATTTTTCTGGATTCTGGTTGCGTTCTCCAGTAAAAATAGAAGGGTTTCTAAAAGGTTGAAAGTGGTACTGACCCATTTTTGTCTGTGTCTCTTGCTTGACCATAGCGATGTTTTCTTCAGGTTCTAGTCCTTGTAGTCTTCTGCGTCTTCTAACGGCTTGGGCGTCGAGGGAATATTCCAGCTTCTCCACCAGTTGTCACGGTAGTGATAACGAGTATAACAAAAGTTTGAGGAAAAATAATTTATTTATAAAATACAAACTATTTCTAAAAAAATATTTACAAGTAATAATATACAAGAATGGTAAGGGGTCATGACTATGCAAATATTAATGATGATATACTACAGAATATTTAAAATAATTATTCAGTGACAATATAATAAACTTGAATTTGTTTATTCAAGTCTCAAAAACAAAGCTTTACATATAGAACAAATAATAATGAAGAAGAAGAAAAAAAACATTTTAGGAAAAGCAAAAACAAAACAAAAAGTACTGGCCAAAAAGAAATATTTAAAATCACAGATTAATATCTTCAACACTTCCCCTTAATCAGATTTCAAATGCTCCTCATACCCAGTAGATATTTGAAGATTCGTTTAACTGCTTCTCAGTCATATATTTTGTTGGTGCTGCAAGTTTTTGAGAAACTCTATTCAGTGCAAAAGTGATATCGGGTCTTGTTAAGCAGCTCAGATGAATCAGACTACCATTCGCTTCAGGAAAGGGAACATTTTCTAGAATCTCTGCTTCCCCAGGAACAGTAGAATTATCAGTTGGTGTTCCCGCTTTATTCGCTTGAGACATATTGAATTTCTCAATAATTATTTTTATATATGCCTTTTGATTTATAAAGATTGACCCATCCGGTTGCCGCTCTATCTCAATACCCAAAAAGTAATTTAATGGTTCACTTGTGATCTTAAATGAAAACATTAGTTCATCAAGAAATTCTTTGATTTCCTGTTCATTTGTACCAGCAATGATATCATCAACATATATGGCAATAATAAGTAGTTGATCATTTGTTTTTCTGAAGAATAAACAGGGGTCAGCTGTACTTTCCTTCAGACATCTTTCTTTCATGAAGTTGACTATTTTCTGATTCCAGTATCCAGCATTGATGACTGTTTAAGTCCATAGAGACTTTTCTTCAAATTCCATACAAGATCTGTTCCATTGTTGAATCCTTCAGGTCGTTTGATATAAATTTGATCTTGTAAGTCTCCATATAGAAAGGCTGTGTTTATGTCAAACTGTACCAATTTTAAGTCTTCATTAGCAGCAATTGCTAAAAGAGTTCTTATGATGTCATGTCTTGCCACAGGACTAAATGTTTCTTCATAATCTATACCCTTCTTTTGTACAAACCCTTTTGCCACCAGTCTTGCCTTATATCTTGTAATCTCTCCTTTAGAATTCAATTTGGTCTTTAATACCCATTTACAATCAATTGGTTTTTGGCCAGGTGGTAATGTTGTGCATTCGTATACATCATTTTCCGTTAAAGAATTCATTTCTTCATTCATTGCTTCTTTTCAAAACTGTGCATTTGGAGAATCCATTGCTTCTTTGTATGTCTTGGGTTCAAGACCTTCTGCACTATTTATTTCAGCATCAATATACCTTTGAGGTTTTGATATATTTGATCGATCTCTTAGATTGTATACGTCTGATGTTTGAAAATTGCTTTCAATTTTTTCAATATCTTGAGTATCATTTTGTTCATCAATCTGATTACTTGAAAGAGTTCCTTATTTCTCTTTTCAATATCAAGGCTAAATGTTGGTATAGTTTCCTTGAATATTACATCCCTACTTGTGACAACTTTGTTTGAGTTCAGCATCCAGATTCGATACCCATCCTTGTTACTGCAATAACCAACTAAAATACCTTTTTCGCTTTTGGCATCTAACTTTCTTCTCTTTTCATCAGGCACATAAACAAAACATTCAGTTCCGAATATTCGAAGATGATCAACTGCCGGTGTTTTATCAAACCATAGTTCATAAGGTGTCTTTTCCTCAATTTGTGTTGGTCCTGTTCTATTCAAAACATATGTAGCAGTGTTAACTGCCTCTGCCCAAAGCTTTAGGCTCATATTTTTTGCATATATCATTGAACGAGCTGCTTCTATTAAAGTCCTGGTTTCTCTTTCCGCTGAACCATTCTGTTGTGGAGTATATGGCATTGTGATCCTATGATTAATACCATACTTGTTTGTAATTTTGAGGTTTCTTTATTTACAAACTTCTTTCCTCCATCTGTGAGAATTTCTTTCACTATATGTCCAGTAGTCTTTGTTTCCAAGAGAAATTGTTCTAGCTTTTCAATGACTTGTGACTTTTCTTTTAGGAAATACACTGATCGGTATTTTGTAAAATCATCTTTGAAACACAAAATATGTCATCCCTCCTTTCGAAACCTCCTGCATAGGGCCACATACATCTACATGAATTAAGTTTCCAGGTTGGGTAGAAGCATATTGTTCTCTTGATCCAAAACTCAGTCTATGTTGTTTGCCATAAATGCATGCCTCGCAAGGTTCATTGTCCATGACTGCATCTATTCCTTGTTCTTTAAAACATTTTTGAACATGTCTTTTATTTTGATGTCCAAATCTTTCATGCCATAGTTGTAGCATATTGACATTTTGGGTTTTGGCTAAATGAACTTCTGCAGCATTTTCAGGTTTGATACTTGTTATTAACATACCATACAAGCCTCCTGGTAGTCTTTTCCCTTCTACAATAACTTCTCCAGTTGTTGTCTCAAAAGTTTACAACCTTTTTTATCCATATTTATTTCAAACCCTTTATCCAATGTGCACTGTAATGACATCACATTACGACTGAAATCGGGAACATACCATACATCAGTTAGGTAGTGAGTTTGCCATTTACCTTTTACACAAGTTTCAATTGTTATAGTTCCTCTTCCATAAGCTATCAAATTTTCATTACTTCCAACTTTAACAGTCTGTTGGGTAGGAAAATCCTTATGAGAAGTATAAAAACTTGTGGTTAGTAGCTCCTGAGTCACCAATCCAAATGTCTTCATCTTGTTCATTGAATCTTTCACTGATTAAACTTTCACTTAATTTTGGATTAAGTTTTAATTTAGTTTCATCCTTTTCTTTATCCTTTAGTTTCTTCTGTTTTGCATACCTACAATCTTTGGCCAAGTGTCCTTTTCTATGACAAAAGTAACATTCTCTTGTTTCTCTTGTTTTCTGAATATTTTCATTACTTTTGGTAACTTTTCCTTTCATATTTTGCTTATTTTCATATGCATTTGCCATTAGTGCTGTCGAACTTGATGCGCTGCATTTATCTCGCTGTTGAATTCTTATTTCGAGTAACCGAAGCCTTTGTGTGAGATTGTCTACAGAACGTTCTTCTTTAGACACTGATTCCCAAACACTTTTAAAATCAAAATATTCATCAGGCAAGGTGTTTATGATTCTGCACATCAGCATGGATTATGGCAATTTCAATTTTTCTTGTTTAGTAAGTTCATTTTGCATATCATTCCACAAACTTTCTAATTTTGAAATATCATCTCTAGGATCCTTCTTAAAATTAAAGAATTGAATATAGAGCATGTTTAATCTTTGACCAGAGCTTTGCTCATAAACACTTAACAATTTGTCCCACATATCTTTAGTACTAGAGCAGGGAATGATTAGTTGACTCACATCAGGCATCACACTTGTTGTAAATAACAATTGGGATATTGCGCGCATCTTCACTTTCCCATTTTATATATGACTCTTTTTCTTAATTTGTTTCTTGTTTTATTGGCTTTCTATATGTTCCATCAACAACGCCTATTACTTTGTTTATTGTTAAAAGCAATTTTATATTTTTCTTATATTCTGGCCAGTTTATTAATCCTTCCAATTTGGGAATATTCATATCCATTTTAATATTATCCATTCCAGCCATTACTAATATAAATTTTAACGTGATAAACAAAATAGAATTCTTTTTAGGCTTACCGTTGCTTCGTTTTGATATATTTCGCAGTGAATGCGTGGTTGGGTCCATAACCTGTTGTGTATTAACTTTAAAAGCACACAAAAATATAATAAACTTGAATTTGTTTATTCAAGTCTCAAAAAACAAAGCTTTGCATATAGAACAAATAATAATGAAGAAGAAGAAAAAAACATTTTAGGAAAAGCAAAAACAAAACAAAAAGTACTGGTCAAAAAGAAACATTTAAAATCACAGATTAATATCTTCAACAGGAAATAATATTGTTTTTTCCCATCCTGCAGGTCAACATAACACTGCAACATGCTATCATAACTCTGGCTTTTGGTATTGATATTTATGTTTTGTGAAAGTACTGTTTGCTACCTTGAGCTCTGGGGGATTATAATGTATCTACAGATCAATAATGTGGAAATCACACCATAGAAAAAAAGGAACGCATGTAGCTGGTAGCAAAATTTGTACCCTGTGTTTATTTTTTTAAAAAGATATTTCAATTGTTGGCCTTATGTGTTACATGTTACTTACTCATAACGCTGATCCATATAGGGTTAATTAATAACTCATTTTACATTTTACTTTTATTTAAGGTCTTGGCAATATATATATATATACCTTTTTAGGTAAAAAAATTGAGGTATATTTTGAAATATAGATAAGAATCACAAGGAAGCAAGACCAAATCCATATAAATAAATTATGAGTTGTTTCGAGTAACAGCATTGAATGAAATAATACATTCAGTAATTTTGTCTTAATTTGGTAACAATGCTGTTACTGAAACATCACACATAATTCGTTTATTTTTTATTTGGTCTTGCATTTTTTGATATTTTTAAAATTGCCCTTGACTTTTAGAAAATTATGCAAATTTCCTATTCATTTTATATACGATTTTAAAAAGTTCATTCTTTTGTAAAAATAACCAATTTCCCACACATTTCTAAAACTGCCAACAATAACCTAATAAAAAATTCATCCAAGTCCGGGTATTTCAGTATTGCAGATATATTACATTCATAAAAGTTGCTTAACTATTTAGAGATGTAATTTCCGGATTAGGTGCCCTTAAAAATGTTTTATCTTGCTGTTTCTTCTTGAACAGCCGAGAGTGAAGTCGAGAAAGTGAAATTTTCAGGTTGCGAGGACCATTTTCCTTGATTTATACTAATTGTAGGTTGCGAGCGTAGGGTCACTTCCCTTTACGCCTCGAAAGCTAAAATTAAAAACAACCGAAGACCGTTGTTTACCGCTCGTTTATTTTTAAAAGAACGTTTTAGAACAAAAAGCACGCGACTGCCGGCGCGCGCGTATGCCTGCCGGCGAGAACACTAGTATGTGACTTCCTGTGCGCGCGCATGTCTGCCAGCGAGAGCAGTTTCACGCGACCGCCCGCCAGCGAGAGAAGCTTTTTCTTAATTACAATGCAAATCCTTAACTATATTTACAGGTTTCTATTTTATAACTATTTCACATATTTATATTCCGGCCCCCGATTTATGGAGCTGGTCTTCATTAATCTGCCTCTCCTTTCGCCAAGTTCCATTCTTAATCCAAGGGAGCAGATCTTTGTCACTGGTCGCATGTAGATCACCGCTTTCCCGTTCTGCTTGGTAGTAATCGTAGCGACGCGTACTTGGCCGTCAGGTCCAAAGTGTACATCGGAGACGAAACCGCGTTTCCACATGTTCCTGGGATGTAGCTCATCTACGAGAAAAACTATATCTCCAGTCCTTATCGGCTCCGTCTGGTGATGCCATTTGCTTCTTGTCATGAGCTTGGGAATGTAATCTCTAGTCCATTTGATCCAGAACTCGTTTGTCAACTGCTGTGCTCTTTTCCATTGCTCTCTCAAGTCGCGATGGTTTGCCTCGATTAACTTCGGAATGGAGGGACCAGCATCGTTAGCCCCACAAAGAAAATGATTCGGAGTGAGTGCGTCTTCCTCGGTAGGATCACTTGAGACGTAGGTAAATGGACGGCTGTTAATGATGTTCTCCGCTGACTTGAGGGCTGTGAGTAAAGTTGTATCTTTTGGATTTACCTCATTAAGCGTCGCGCGCAGACATTTCTTCACTGATTTGATGAGACGCTCCCAAGCTCCTCCAAAGTGCGGTGCCGCAGGTGAGTTAAATTTCCATTTGACGGGGCCGAACCTTCCACTGGCAGCCATCACTTCAAAGTCTATTTCTCTAGCCGCAAGCTTGAGCTCCATACTTGCTTACACGAAGTTGGTCCCGTTGTCGCTATAGATGGTGTCAGGCCTTCCGCGAGTGTCGATAAACCGGGAAAGCCTCATCATGAATTTGTCTGTATTCAAGGCGTGCACCACTTCCAGATGGATGGCTCGGGTGACGAGGTACGTGAAAATGATAACCCATCGCTTCTCATGTCGCCTTCCGACAGTCACAGTAAATGGCCCAAAGGCGTCTAGCCCAGTGAACGTGAATGGGCACTGGTAGGCGGCAAGTCTGTAGTATGGGAGTTGGCCAATCTCCGGAATCACTGGTGAAGCCCTAGAAAGTCTGCACCTAGGACACTTCCATATTGTTCGTAGAACCGTCTGCCTTCCATCTATGATCCAGAATCTCCCACGGAGGTTGTTCAGCAACGTTTCTGAACCTTGGCGGGCACATCGCTCGTGCTCGGCCTGAATGAGTAACTCCATTACGTGGTGATCGGAAGGGAGAATTTCAGGTGTCTTCTGCTCTGTTGGAACCTTGTTGGCTTGGAGAATGCGACTTTTGAGGCAAATAGTCCCATTAATGAGGCATGGAGAAAGTCGTGCTATTTTCGCTTTCTTCACTATTCTACCCTTTGCAAGCTCTGCAATTTCTCTTGGAAATGACTCAGTCTGCACCCACTGCACCAGTGTCGTCACTGCTGGCCTGTATTGCTGTGCTGCCGTACTTTCTTATTTTTCATGGCAGCTTTCCATGGTGGATTCAACTCGCCGTTTTTGTGGAAGGTCTTCTTGTACCAGAATCGGGCGGCCTATTGAACTGCCGCGGCTCGACAGTCTAATCAGTTGAGGGAGCTGAAATCTTCAAGATTCAAGAGTCGTGTCAAAGGACGGTGGAGTCTTGGCCTCTTCCTTTGCGTCTTGTCCCTCCAGAGTTTGGCTGCTTTCCAAACCACCATTACACAACGTTCAATATCCACAAATGTTTCAAACTTCTTATCAGGTAACAGGCGTTGACTAATTTTCCTTATCAGCTTGCCTGATTTCCGTCCGCACTCTACGTCTGAAGACGGGCTAACTCTGGAATCGCCCCCAAGCTTTAGCATCCGAGTCGCTAAAATAATTCCTAAGTCTTTGCCTTTTGCTTCCTTGGGCCACTCCTCTTCTGGTATTTTAAGGAATTCTGGCCCAGTGTACCACATGTACGTAGGTTTAAATGAAATCTCTGTTTCAAATCTGGTCGCTATATCAGCAGGATTATCGCTTGTTGGAACCCATCTCCAGTCGGTTCCTTTTGTCGCTTCCTGGATCTCGCCGACTCTGTTAGCCACAAACTCCTTGTAGCGTCCTGCTTCAGAGCGGATCCAGGCCAGCACCGTCTTGGAGTCGCTCCAAAAAACCTCCCTGTCCACTTTTGGAAGTCGCAGTTCGGAGCGGAGAAGGACAGCGAATCTCGTTCCCAGCACGCAGCCTTTCAGCTCCAATTTTGGTATGGTAAGCTTCTTCAATGGGGCTACTCTTGCTTTGGAGCCAAAGAGAGTTGTAGTAATGTTTACATTTCGCGCGATATTGTGAACTCTGAAGTTCCACATGACTGATGTGAGTGGGCGAATTAAGTCTAGTCTTTTTGAAAGAGCTTCGTTCAACGACACGCCATTCGATCTTGCTGCAGCATCAAAGACAAGGAGTAGCTTTCCAGATTTATTTGGGTTGGTGACGCCAAAATGGGGAATGTACCACGTCCGCTCACTTCCTTTAGTGACTTTAATGCTGTCCAGCTTTCGAATGTACTCTTTTTCTTGATATTCGTCAAACTTCGCTTTATACGCCGCTAGAAGTAATGGATCATTTGCAAGCTTTCTTTCCGTATGGCGAAGCCTTCCAAGAGCCATTTGATAGCTCCCGGGTAGCGTACCCTCTGCGTCACGCCAAAGTAGACCGGTCACCCAACATGCTCCGGTCCTCTTGGTGGTCCTCTGCAGGATGTCGTACGCATGTTCTTCAACTTGATTCATGCCCTGCCACCTGGTTCTCGGGATGATTCCAAAGTTCTCAGTGGAAAATGATGACTTGATCAATTCATGGAGATCATTATCGTTAACGGGTTACGAAACTGTGTAGTTGACGCATCCCTGTGTCTCCATTAGATCATTAAAATTTCCTCCAACAGTCCATCCCAGCGGTGTTCTCCATCCGATTGGAGCGTCGGGAGGACCCAAGGCAAGCTCGCGGTGAAGGATTAGCTTCAGATTGTTTATTCCGATAATCAGCTCAGGAACAACGTTCTTTAGATCTTGCGCTTTGACCTTGTTTAGATATGGCCATTTATGACGAATTTTCTCAATTGAAATCGAGTAAGGTCTCATCTTTAGACTACTCACAGTAACTGCGTTTTGCATTGGAAGGTACGGAGCTCCACGGAATGTTCCAGCTACCTCACAGTTGACCACCACAGTGTTTGGCTCCATTACCGTTTCTCCACTGGCTGTACCGTAGCTATAGTGACGACTTTTCCCTTCCAGGCCAACGCTGTCTACTAAACCTTTTGAGATGAGGGTTCGGCTGGCTCCGATGTCCAGTAAAGCGTAAGTCCTATGTTTTCCACCGGAACCTTTGATGACAACTGGAATTATCGGCAGTGGACCGTCGCATCCTTTTATTACTGCTTCTCCGTTAACAACAGTAATGTTCACTGAACCGCTCGTAGGATTAGCTTGCTGGCTTGAGCTGAGTTTTGAAGTCTCCTGACTTGAATTTTCTCCCTGTGAGGCGGAGTAGTTGTGAAGCGAACGGTGATGTATCTTCTCACATCCGTTAATGTCAAAGATATCTTTTTTGAGACACTGCCATGATCGATGGCGTTCCTGGCGCAGACATGAAGTGCACAACGATGGTCGCGTACGCTTGATGATCGTCCACCTTTTATTCAAATCTAGGTCTTTCCAGCTGTCGCACTTGCTTAATGTGTGTCGATCTGAGCATGCTGAACAGGAGTAATGCTTATTCTTTTCTGTACCTTCACCAGCAGCGACGTTAACAACCCCCGGCCCCTGCTTGGGGCGATATTTCTTCTCTTCGGAAGCTGCCTTCATGGTCTCTGGCTCTACCCATCTGATTGCAAGTTTTGCTTTAAAGTCTAACCCGTTGGAGAATTCAAATAACGTTTCCTGCCTATTCGATGTTAAAATACAGGCATACCATTGCTCCTTCATTTCCGCAGGAAGCTTTCTCGTTAAGGTGTCCAGGAGCTCGATGCTGTCCAGCTATTGTGGCTGTGCGAGCGTCATGCAGCTTGAGATTAATCCTTTGACACTAATGTTTAGACCTAGATAGTGTCAGGCTTTTATACTGAAAGCTTAGGGCAGTCCTGTGCAGTTCTGAGAAGGTTCTTGATGATGAACCTGGACTGTCCAAACCGTTGTTCCAACGCCTCCATAATTAGTTTAACATTAGCCACGTAGGGGATTAAATGCTTGACATGATCGTAGGCTTTCCCCGAGAGAGCCTTCCGGAGTCTAATAAGATTTTGGGAGTCATTGATGTGGTACTCGCTAGTGGTTCAATTGAATTCGTCCTTGAACTCAATCCACCTTTTTACCGCTCCGTCAAAACGCGGTAAAGTCGTGTCTCCCATTGTTGAATTCACAATCACCTTCTGTTGCTGTTGAAGCACCTTCGTGAATACGTCCACAAGCTTATCGACGCTGTCTGTAGCTGGTGCCCGTGGGTCAGTTGGAACGGGAGGAGGTGAATTGTTAACCCACTCCTGAGCTCGTAATCCTGCTTGCGGTGATCCATCCACGGCTTCCTCCTCTGAAGACAAATCTTGATCAGAGCCTTCTTGGATAGCTAGAAGCTTTGAATCCTTTTCATTTTTGAGAAGGGCGAGCTCAAATTCCAGTGTTTCAATGGCCCTGATCTCTTGCCTCATTTTCAGCTCGGTTTCTGTGATCATCACTTCTAGCTCTTCCTTTTGGTGTCGGAGTTCTGGGGTAAGGTCTTCCCGTTCTTTGAGTCTGCCGAGCTTCCGCTTTGACCTATCAAGGTTCATCTGAGTCTCGCCCATCTTGATTTCATGTTGATCTTTTTCCTTCATCTTATTCAGAATCTCACGATCGGCATCAACTTCAGCCTTCTTCTTCATCAGCACCAAGGACTTAGTTGAACTTCCGCTTTTGAAAAAACTTGCCTTTCTTGAAGGCGTCTTTTGCTTTGTTGACGCTGCTGGGTCAACCTCCATCTCATCCTTGAGGAATGCGAGCTGTCCTAAGTACGTCTTTGCTTTTGCTCCAGTACTAGATGGACTTCCTAGCTTCTTGTATTCCAGACGAGATGGTTCATGGCGACTCCTAGCAGCACCAATCTTGTGAATTCCGTTGTTTTCCATAATGAGACAACAATTGGTCTTCTCAAAGTTTAGTTATTCTTTTCAAAATCAGTAAGCCTGAACTTCCGTCAAGGAGCGTGTCCAACCGATCAACTCGAATAACTTTCCAAGAATTTAAACTTTAAATTAACCAGTGATCAAAGTGTCATCCGGCTCGAGGGACCAGTGATGTAGGTTTGCGAGCGTAGGTTGACTTCCCTTTACGCCTCGAAAGATAAAATTAAAAACAACCGAAGACCGTTGTTTACCGCTCGTTTATTTTTAAAAGAACATTTTAGAAAAAAAGCACGCGACTGCCGGCGAGAAAACTTAGCACGTGACTTCCTGTGCGCGTGCATGCCTGCCAGCGAGAGCAGTTTCACGCGACCGCCCACCAGCGAGAGAAGCTTTTTCTTAATTACAATGCAAATCCTTAACTATATTTACAGGTTTCTACTTTATAACTATTTCACATATTTACACTAATCATTAGATTTTTTTTTCCATTTTTTAGATACCAAAGCCCAGTTTGGTTACTTGCACTCACTGGAGGGGTTGAACTTTTTCAAGAATCAGGGGCCATTGAGGAATTTTTATTATTTTTTTTTTTTCAGAACAAAGTGCCCAAAGCTGGATTCGATGATCCGGGTCGTGGTTTTTAAAAATCAACAGTTTAGACCACTCCTCCAAAACAGCACTCTATTCATTAGATGTGTTTGTGAAATTGATTTTATATTTCAGATTCTTTTTACCAGCATTTTCAATTTTGCTATTTGCAGTTGATTTCCATTGTGCTGAAATTAAAAAAAAAAAATTCATTACTATAAGTTTTGAAAAAGTTGGGGGCTCTATTCATTCATGAGTAAACCCCATTCCGACCACCCAAAAGTCTGAAAATTTGTAAACTTTCATTGTTAATTGGACTGAGTGAGTGTTAAAAGTTTCATATTTCTATGTGATCTGGAAGTATGTTAAAATTAATTCACAAAATTTGAAAGGCGATTTGGAAATTTGTCCATTTCCGTCCACCCTGAACCCAGAATTCTGAAAATTTGTCAACGGGTTCTGATAAGTGTACCAAATTTCATATTCCTAGGTGCTCTAAAAGTATATTAAAAATCGATTGCAAGATTTGTGGACAGACAGGGAAGCAAGTTAAATAAAAACTTTTAAAAAGGAGAGTTTGTCTGTGCGTGAAGCGGGTTTTTAATCTTATATATATATTCAACCTGCTATATAATCTTTTTATATAAAAAATAGGTTAAAATTGAAATAAAATATTCAATAAATAAAATTTAAAGTAAAATAAACGCTAATTAAAAATCGGCAATAGTTTCTTAAACGATTCATAGATGGCGATACTGGTCTATAAAATATTCCACACAGATGCTAGAATCTCGGATAACACTTTTAGTTACGGTTTTCTTCTGCCTCGTTGTGAAGAAGGTAGGTTGAGTGGGCAGATTTAAAAAAATTATATATATTGAAATCATTATATTTTTATACCTATTCTCTTTATTTGTATAGCTGTGGGGGTTTCTTGCTGTGTTTTAGATACATACTCGTATGCGCAAATATTTGAAATTATGCATTGTTTTTCTTTTGTGTTGATATATCATCACAGAAATTTTCAGTAATTTTTTCACATTGTTTTCTTTTTTTTTTGTTGAAAAAAAAATATTATTATATTAAAAATACATTCTTTGATAACGTTCCCAACTTCAGAAATGATTCATCCATAAAATTTTGTGTAAAATTTAATCGATACAATTTTTATATTAATAGATTAGTAATATAAAAATTATTTCGAAATGTCCGCATAAAATGCAATTAACATATAGCAAAGTATCCATATGATCATTTTTAGACAATACTGTCGATGTTATACGAGGCCTACTCCAAATATAAATCTCCAAAACAAAATGACTGGCTAGCTTTGAATATAAAATAAGTATGTTGTGATGAAATAAAAATACATTTTAAAAAAGATTTTATTTAAATGCACTAAAAATAAAAAATAAAATATCAACTTCGGTCATTGAGCAATTAGATGTATCTAAGTGAAAATAAAAGCGGCGGGGGACGATCTTCATGAATTTCGAACCTAATGTGATTTAATATGTAGCAACTGATTAGCGATTTTTATAAGTGTTTGCTATATTTGTATCTCTTCTCTAAATATGATCCTCCCCCGCTATTTTTATTTTCATTCATATACATAAAATCTGTAACAAATAAATTTACTGACAATGTGTTTCTTTGCAATAATATCATCAAATATTATCTCTACAGACCTAATATTTGATGTAATTTTTTAAAAGAAACACGTTGCCAGTAAATTTATTGTTACAAATTTTATCGATAGATGACAAATTTAAAAATTTAACTCATATACATACCTCTAATTGCTCAATGACAGAAGATAAAATATTTTATTTTTTCCTTTTCAAATAAAAGCTTTTTTTAAACGTATTTTTTATTAATTAATTATTTAGTTAGTTTTTAGTCATGAATTTACAAAACTTAGAATCAAAAGTTCGCTGGGGATTAGGCCTTGAATAAACGGAAGTCTGCTAGCGGAGGATATGTCAATTCCTTGTAAGAGGCGAGGAGTGACGAAAGCTAAAGCCTAACTGAAATTTGTCTCTTTACTTTTGGTTTGAGGGAACCCTAAATTTATTGTGAACTATATTACAAATACATAAGGGTTTTTATTATTAGACGAAAAACATGTTGAAGGAAGACGAGTTTCTTTTATTATAATTAAAAAAGAAACTCGTCTTCCTTCACCATGTTTTTCGTCTAATTTCAATCCAGGAAGAATTCTTTATCTATAAGGGTTTTTGTTGAGGAATAATTGGCATGTATTTCAAATTTCAAGTTTTTTAGTTAAAAGTAATAAATGAAATTATAATTGACAAAGGTAAATTATTTATAACGGTGTCGTAAAATGTGAGTGTGGTCCTATTTTATCATATATGTAAATATATAAGGAATATACACTGGCCCGCAAAATTAAATAAACAACACCTTTTTTTCATATTTATCTCAAATTTAATTGAACATTCATCAATGAACTTTTATACACAAATTTATTATTTCATTATTGATTAAAATATTCGAGATCAAAATCAAAGAAATTAACGAGTATTATATGCAAATTAGCCGGTCAAGCAATGATCTTCTTGCAGTCAGTGCATAAATATCTTGGACATTGTTTTTAATATGGAGTGTGATCGCCTTTAACTGAAAGACAGGCTCTACATCGGGGACCCATACTAAGAATTAGGGAGTTTATCAGCTTCTGTTGAATCAACGCCCACTCTTGTGTTAAGGCTGTTTCTAGCTCATGAGTGTTTCTAGGAGGGGGTTGGAGGGATGAGATCCGCCGTCCTAGATTGTCCCATACATGCTCAATGGGATTTAGGTTTGGAGATCGAGCTGGCCAATTCATCCGAGCAATTGCATGGTTTTAAAGCAAAGTGTCGACCACACCAGCCCTATGTGGACGTGCATTATCATCCATTAGAGGAAAGTTTTCTCCCATTTCCAATGCTTGAGGCATCACATTTGCTGCCAAGATCTCGTACCGATACCTCTGTCCAGTCAGGGTTCCTTGCCGAAAAATGTAGAGTGCTGTGCGACCGCCCAAGAAGATTCCAGCTCAGACCATAAAACCTTGGCTTCTGTAGGGGTCTCTTTCAACCCTATTCTGGGGATTATTTATGGTTCCTAATTATCTCCAGACAAAGACACGACGAGAATCGCTGTTTAGAGGGAATCTGGACTCATCAGTGAACACATTACACGTCTCCATTCATCTGGATTCCAGGCGACATGTTGCCTGCACCAAAGTTTACTTGCTCTCTTTTGAGGTGGTGTCAATGGCACACAAATTAGGGGTCGTCGAGCATAGAACCCCTTCATGTGAAGCCTTATGCGTATTGTATCAGTTGAAATGGGAGAAAACTTTCTTCTAATGGATGATAATGCCCGTCCACATAGGGCTGGTGTGGTCGACACTTTTCTCCAAAACAATGCAAATGCTCGGATGAATTGGCCAGCTTGATCTCCAGGCCTAAATCCCATTGAGCATGTATGGGACAATCTAGGACGGCGGATCTCATCCCTCCACCCCCCTCCTAGAAACACCCATGAGCTAGAAACAGCCTTAACACAAGAGTTGATTCCACGGGAGCTGATAAACTCCCTAATTCTTAGTATGGGTCGCTGATGTAGAGCCTGTCTATCAGTTAAAGGCGATCACACCCCATATTAACAACAATGTCCAAGATATTTATGCACTGATTTCAGGAAGATCATTGTTTGACCGGCTAATTTGCATAAAATACGTGTTAGATTTCTTTGAATTCGTGTATAATAATGAAATAATAAATTTGTGTATAAAATTTCATTGATAAATGTTCAATAAAATTTGAGATAAATGAAAAAATATGTTCTTTTATTTTGCGGGCCAGTGTATATATATGCGTGATGATAATAAAATCAGAGTACTATGTTATAACAGATAAAGTATTATATTTATTGACTTTTGACACAGCTATTTGCTTGTAATTCCAAGGAGGTTTTAAATAGGAATTAATGTCGAATTTCTAACTCGTTTGGGGTCTTTAACAATCGCCGAAAAAAATCAATTCGCAACTCCCAACAGTTTCCGAATTGACTTCGTGCCCCACATAAGAAATATGTTCATTCCTGGCCACTCCGACCACCCAGAAGTCTAAATATTTGTACACTTGCTTTGTTCATTGAATTGAGTGAATGATAAAAGTTTCATACTTCTATGTGATCTGGAAACATTAAAATTAAATTTAAAATTTTGAAAGGCAATTCAGAAATTTGTCCGTTATGTCCATTCTGACAACCCCGAAGTCTAAAAATTTGTCAACTTGCATTTTCATCAGGTTCTAATAAGTTTTTAAATTTTCAGATTTCTGCGTGCTATAGAAGTATATTAAAAATCGATTACAAGGTATGTGGACAGAGAGACATGGAAGCAAGTTGATTGAAAGCTTTTAAAAAATGAGAACAAACGTCTAGGGATACAAAAATAGGTTAAAAACTCTGAGAGAGAGTTTAGATTAAAAGTTTGCTGATGATAGTGAAACAATCGATTTCGACATTTCGTCAGACAATCAAACACAAGCATCAAAGGTTAGTGCAGCAGGGAGAGATATAACTGAAGGATAAATACAAGATAAACTATCTCTCCTAGAATGACTCCTTCACGAAGGAATCATTCACTCATCAAAAGGCCCATCAGCGTCCATATTAGTTAGGAAACAGGATGGCAGTTGCAGGGTTTTCGTTTGTCAACAGAAAGCTCAATGATATAACAGTGAAGGACGTTTATCCTATCCTCCGAGTTATTGATGTAATAGACACTCTTCAAGGGCCGAAATAACTCTCAGCAATTGAACTTAAAAGATCTCAAAAAGAAGACCGCTTTCATGACATGCTACGATTTGTAAAAATAGAATAGTTTGCCTTTTTAAAAGCTTTTATTTGACTTGCTTCCCTGTCTGTCCGTCTGTCTGTCGTCAAATCTTGTAATCAATTTTTAATATACTTCTAGAGCACGTATGAATCTGAAATTTGATCCACTTTTCAGAACTCGATGACAATGCAAGTTGACGAATTTTCAGACTTCTGGGTTGCAGGGTGGCCGGAAATGGACAAATTTCCTAATTGCCTTTCACATTTCGTAAATTAGTTTTAATATACTTCCAGATCACATATAAGTATGAAACCTTTAACCCTCGCTCAGTTCAATGAACAATGCAAGTGTACAAATTTTCAGACAATTTTCTAGGTAGTTGGAGAGGCCAGAAATGAACAAATTTCAAGCCAATAAATTGACCAATCTGCCTCGAGCAGGCTTCTGTCTATTTAAGGCCTAATCCCCGGTGAACTTTTTTGTCTAAGTTTTGTAAATTCATGACTAGAAACTAATTAAATAATTAATGAGTAAAAATAAATTTTAAAAAAGCTTTTATTTAAATGCACTAAAAACAAAAATAAAATATTTTATCTTCTGTCATTGAGCAAACAGATATATCCGAGTGAAAATAAAATCGACGGGAAACGATAATATTTTGAAAATAGGTAAAAATGTAGCAAACATTTATGAAAATCGCTAATTAGCTGCTACATATTGAACAACATTAGGTTCGAAATTCATGATCATCCCCCGCCGCTTTTATTTTCACTCAGATACATCTAATTGCGAAATAACAGAATATAAAATATTTTTTGTTTCCTTTTTAGTGCATTTAAATAAAAACTTTTTTGAAAATGTATTTTTACTCTATAATTGTTGTTATGTAATGCCCAACCCACGTTCGAACAGCTTGTGGATAACGTTCTCAAAGGTCTGAAATAGAAAATGTGCCAATACTATTTAGATTACGTCATTATATAGTATTGGTTTCCTGGATCAAATAGGTGCAAAATTAAAAACGAACGATGTGAATTCTCCTTTGAAAAACTAGATACTTTGCCACATAATAAGCCAACAGGAGTAAAGCCATCATATTGAAATATTGAGGTGGTAAAAGAAAGGTGGCATAAGAAAATTAACTCGTGAAATGTAATTAAATATTTTGATACCTTAGCGTATCCCCTAACTAGACTGAAAAAACTCATTATAATGGACATTGTTATGATTGATCCGGCAACACTGCCGACTCGACTTGTAAACACTCTTAGATATATAACCAGGTGATAATAAATAGATGTTAATAAATAAATACTTAGTTCAGTTGCATTCTGCGTGATCAAATTGGCACAATAAACAACATAAACAACATGGTGGCAGCGGAAAAGTGAGTACTTTTTCAAATAAATATATTATTGACAAATATTAGTGAAAAAAAGAAAACATGGACTTTGTTAGGCCTAGCGAACTCGCCTTGCACGGAAATGTAGCGGAAAATTGGCGAAGGTTCAAACAGCGATTAATGCTTTATCTTGAAGCAACAGAAAAAGCCACAAAGCCTGATAAACTGAAAGTTGCCATTTTATTAAATTTTATTGGCGAAGAAGCCTTGGAAGTTTTCAACACATTTCATTTAAAAGAAGATGAAGCAGAAAATTTCGATCTTGTAATAAACAAATTTGATGATTTTTGCGAGCCTAAAAAGAACGTTATTTTTGAAAGATTCAAATTTTTTTCAGCGACCCAGAAGGATGGTGAATCCATTGATAGTTTTATAACAGAACTAAAAGGATTATCCACATCATGTGAATTTGAATCACAAAAGGATAGTTTAACTAGGGATCGCATTGTGTATGGAATACAAGACAAGGCTTTGCAGGAACGCCTCTTAAGAGAGCCCAATTTAACTCTTCTAAAAGCCATTGAAATGTGCAAAACAGATGAAATAAGCAAGCAACAGATCAAGATCATGCAGAACAACCTGAACATTTGTCAAATAAGAAAATATGAAAAGAAACACAGTCCAAAACAAAATCAAGAATCTGAAAAAGAATTCAAATGCCAAAGGTGTGGGAAGTCCCACAGAGCAAAAAATTGTCCTGCATGGGGTAAAAGATGCTCCAAATGCAAAAAGATGAATCATTTTGCAGCTTTCTGTAAAAGTTCAGCTATCAGAAGTCTGAATGATGAAACAGAAGAAACTGTATGGTCAATACATGAAGCAAAAGTAGTCCATACTTTGAAATGGAAAAAATCCATCATAGTGAATGGAAAGGAAATATGTTTCAAGTTGGACTCTGGAGCAGAAGTAAATGTTTTGCCATACACATTCACCAGACAAATGAAAGGTTTGGAAATATTTCAGACTAACCGAAAGCTAACATCATATACAGGACATGAAATCAAGATAAAAGGAATTGCCACACTAAATTGCAAAACTAAAAATAAGACGGAATGTCTAGAATTTTTCATTGCTGATGGATACTATCAACCAATTTTAGGAATAGAAGCTATTGAAAAGCTTTCACTAATTAAGAAATGTGATGCTGTCCAAACAGAGCAAAACAATTCAGCAAAAGAAATTTTGAACAGGCACAAAAATATATTTGAAGGCATAGGAAGACTGCCAATTGAACACAAGATTAGACTAAAAGAAAATGCAACTCCAGTTATTGCTCCAAGCAGAAAAATTCCTTTTTCCATTAGAGAAAAAGTTAAAGCAGAATTGGAACGGATGGAAAAACTTGACATTATTGAAAAAGTTGAAGAACCAAGCGAATGGACACACCCTATTGTAGTGGTACAAAAACCTTCTGGAGATGTCAGAATTTGCATGGACCCCAGGGAACTGAACAAATATGTTCAGAGAGAGCGCTATATTCTGCCAACAGCTGAAACAATATTTTCTGAACTGAAAGGTGCTACAGTTTTCTCTGTATTTGATGCATCATCAGCTTTCTGGCAAGTCCCATTAGACAAAGAAAGCACCAACCTGTGCACCATTGCGACTCCCTTTGGAAGATTCCGGTTCAAGCGACTTCCCTATGGATTGAACAGTGCATCGGAGGTATTCCAGCGATGCATAAACAATATCCTTTCAGGTCTCCAGGGAACTGCTTGCTATATGGATGACATCTTGATATATGGAAACACAATGGAAGAGCACAACCGAAACCTTGAAACAGTTCTTCGAAGGTTGGAAGAAAATAATGTCAAGCTCAATGCTAAGAAGCAGCAGATAGCTGTCGACAAAGTAAATTTCTTAGGCCATATAATCAGTCGAGATGGAATAGCCATTCAAGCTTCAAGAGCAGAGGCAATACAAAAGTTGAAAAGACCTGAGAACAAAACTGAAGTCCAAAGATTCTTAGGTATGGTAACGTACCTTGGCAAATTCATTCCTAATCTGTCTGACAAGACTGCACCTCTAAGGAAATTGATAAGCAACAAGAGTGAATGGAAATTTGGAGGCGAAGAAAATGATTGTTTTGAAAAACTCAAGAATATGGTTTCGAATGCTCCAATATTGACATTTTTTGACCCAACCAAGCCAATCACCATTTCATCTGATGCAATCCAATATGGTATTGGTACAGTGCTCATGCAAGGGGGACAAGCAATTGAGTATGCGTCCTTCAGCCTGAATGCAACTCAAAGAAAATACGCACAGATAGAGAAAGAACTTTTGGCTATAGTCTTTGGATGTGAACGCTTCCAGTACTATATTTGGGGAAATGATGTTATTGTGGAAACTGACCACAAACCTCTCCTGAGTATTGTTAAGAAACCTTTAGAAAAGCTTTCCCCAAGACTGCAAAGAATGATCTAACGTCTCATGAGATTTCAAATATCTTTGAAGTTTACACCAGGGAAAAACATGTTTGTAGCTGACCATCTGTCTAGAGATCCATTAAAAGATGAGGTGGACACAAGCTATTTAGAAGGTCAAACTGAATCAGTGCACATGTTGCTGGTTACCACAGATAAAAAAATAAAGAGACTACAAAAGGAAACTCATGGGGACCACACCTTGATACAACTAATAGAGTATGCGAAGAATGGATGGCCGAAATATAAAACTATGGTCTGTGATGAAGCAAAACCCTACTGGCAATTTTAAGATGAAATTCATGTGAGTGACGGAATTGTTTACAAAGGAAATTGCATCATGGTGCCATCGACTCTTCGAAAAGAAATCCTGCAGGTTGTTCATTCATCACACCAGGGCATAGCAGCTTCCAAAGAAAAAGCAAGATCAGCATTTTACTGGCCCGGCATGATAACACAAGTAGAAAATGAAGTGGAAAAGTGCAGAACATGTCAGGAATATTCAAGAAAGAATCCTGAGGAGTCAAGAATAGCTCATGAAATCCCTGAATTTCCATGGGAAAAAATTGCTGTAGATTTCATGGAGGTGAGTGGAACCAGTTCCATCTTGGTTGTCGATTACCACTCAAAGTTTGTTGAAATCCGGAAATTATCAAGCAAAAGAGAAACCGAAACCATCCTGCAGTTGAAAACCATTTTCAGGACTCATGGAATTCCAAGAACTCTAGTTTCGGATAATGGACCCCCTTTTAACTCTACTGGATTCAAAAATTTTGCTCAGAAATATGAATTCAAACACCAAACCTCCAGTCCCAAATATCCAAGATCTAATGGACAAGTTGAGAGGACAATTCAAACCATCAAAGGACTGATAATTAAAGCTGTGAAGTCAGGAAGAGATCCCAATCTGGCTTTGATGGAGTTCAACAACACACCTAAGTATGACTTGCCATCTCCGACCCAAATGCTTATGGGAAGATCTGTGAGAACTCTTTCGACATACACCCGACAACAGTTGAAACCACAGTTTGACACAACAAAGAATTATCAAAAATTGAGAGACCATCAACAAAAGTATGCAGGAAGTCCAAAGAGAATTTTGAGACCTTTGGAAGTAGGAGACAACATCATGTTGCAGGAAAGGCATAGAAAATGGGTTCCGGCAACAGTGACCGCAAAGCATGAAACTCCACGCTCATATATGGTGAAAACACCAAGTGGTTCTGAATACCGCAGGAACAGGTCTCACCTTAGACCGAGAAAGTTCAGTGTAGAAGACTCTGCCCCAACAAGTCAAAGTCCAAGCATTCCTGGATCTCAAGCAGGGACAGCCATGGATGACATCATACAAGATCACGGAAGACCTACTTCTGAAAACAGAAGAGCATATGATCCAAGGGAGAACGTTGCCAAGAAAGGTGAAGAATCATCTACTTCTCCTAGTGTGCGAACCCGCAGTGGTAGAACAGTGAGAAAATCTTTGCGTTATAGAGACTAGGAGAACTGCAATCCCTTTTATTTTTGTTTAAAGGAAACATGTTATGATTGATCCGGCAACACTGCCGACTCGACTTGTAAACACTCTTAGATATATAACCAGGTGATAATAAATAGATGTTAATAAATAAATACTTAGTTCAGTTGCATTCTGCGTGATCAAATTGGCACAATAAACAACATAAACAACAGACATTAGCAACAGAGAATTCATTGCAAATTCACAGATGGCTCTATTAAATTCGTACACTGTTCTGATAGTTGGACAATTTCAGCGCTGAAATTTATCGTCAAACACAGAAAAGAAAGTTACCAAGCAAGTTATCGCCCAATTTCTTTAACCACACATATCTTTCAAAAAATTTATCTCTCTCTATAACTAAAATATGAAAAATAAGATGTTTTATTATTACAATGTTAACAAATTATTGAGCCGCAAACACAATATGAAATGATGAAAAATCTAAAATCACCGCAATTGATAAAATACCTGAAATCATTTTGAATAATAAACGCACAGAACCTAAGGCGCCGGTCACAGTGGACCGACTGGTACACCGCATTAATCAAACGAATGGATGAAGACCACGATGCTCTGGTGGAAATAAGCCAATCTTAACAGAAAAAAAATAGTTTTATCTGCTAAAACACATCTCCAAAAATGTATCAAAGCGCTGTCCTCAGGGGGACCCTTATCACCTCTTCTATGGGAAATCCTGCTGAACGACGGCTTTCTGTTTATATATAGCATTCTGAATACAGATAATATAACGACGACGTTTGAGTTATTTGCTGGAGTATGGCGGCCGAAAATAAAAAATGAACAAAAATATTTTAGAAGACTCATTAAAAACATCAATCTTTGGTGAATCAGAAATTAACTTATCAACAGTGCTGAAAAAAAAAACAATTTAAATATAAATAATGAGCCAACGATGCCCATTATCTATCTATCTTCATAAAATGGAAATTTCATAAGTGGACATCACTAAAAACTTTCGTTACAATGCGTCAATTTCAACCAAATTTTCAATATTTATGTAAAACGAGATAGAGCAGGTTTTGCTTAACATCAAAATATATTTCCTAACATTAACATGCGTAACTTCGCTGTTATCGATTAAATACAAAAAAAAAAATCAACAGAGTAAATTTTATTTATATATAAATACAAAATTAAATTTCAACAGAGTTAATTTTTTTACATACTAGCTAATAATCTCAATCTAAAAAATATTCAAAACAAGCAATTTTAAGATAACACCATATGTAAAACAGTCGGCCAAGAAAACAACAACGATATTACATCTTTCTCACATATTCACACACAATCTTGATTAATAATTAAAACTAATCTTTAACATTGTTTATTATACTTCAACTTTTATTTCTACATTTGTTTTTAAATACCCAATTGTTTTATCATGTTTCTAATTTCGCCTAACAAATATACAAATTTATAGTGACCAACATATGCAAATTTATCTTTGTTTTTATTTAACTTGATATCGTAAACATAACATCCATTGTAAGCATTTTTCTGTTCACCTTCCGTGGTTTCTCTTTTCTCTGATAGTTTTTAGGTGTAGTATATTTTCGTATTACTAGACTACAAACATTCCCTCGAGAAAAACCTGGGCGAAGCCGGGTACATCCGCTAGTCTATATATATAAAATTGAATGTCTGTCTGTCTGTACTCTATAGATTCAAAAACCATACATCCAATCGCCGTGAAATTTTGGGATATTATTAGGTATATCACCGGGAAGGTTTTTGAAAAATAATTTCATGAATATCTTGAATATCCTTAGAGTTATTTGCAGATTTGTATATTTAACTCGCAAGCAGCGCCCCCATTGTGACGATGATAACAAGTTTTCTTATCACTAAGTTTGTTATCTTAAATATTATTTATCAAAAGTAAGATTATCTCAGGATGACACGGCAATTTATTTGAGACAAGAATAATGATACAATTCCAAGGCGAAGATACTATTCCTTTAACTTCCAATTACCAAGGGAATCAATTAATATTGATTTTATTCAACTTATCGAGTATTTTTCAAGGGACCGGGAAAAATGTTCACTAGATAAAACTATGATTTTCTAATGTAGAAAATTAGGAAAGACAAAATTCAGGATGACACGGCACACAGGGACCGGGAAAAAATGTTCACTTTATCGAGAGATTCAAATTTACGAGTTTCAAATTATCAAAATATATCTTCATTTTTTTATAAGTTTTTAGAGAATTGTTTTAACAAATGTTCGCTAGACAAACCTTTACTCGGGTAAAACCCCGGGCGAAGCCGGGTACGTCCGTATATATATAAAAATGAATGTATGTGTGTCTGTCTGTCCTTATGCCTGACCAAACCACTCATTGGAACGCCATGAAACTTTGGGAAGTTATTTAGTATAGTACTGGGAAAGTTTCTAGCAAATAAAATTTTTGAAATAACTTTCGCCTAAAAATAATCAAGATAAATATTCTAATTTATCTGTTATAATTCAACAATCTGCTCTAAATATTATCATGATGATACGATGATTTTGTAATGTAGAAAATTATGAAAGACAAAATTCAGGATGACACGGCAATTTATTTGAGACAAGAATAATGATACAACAACAACAATAAAAAGCTTTATTAAGATAATTCAGTCTTACACGGATTCTCCAAGCACAGAAATGTAGGGTACATACAAGAATAGCAGTATTAACAACAACAAAAGTCCTTGTTATGACCCTTTGGTCTTATACAACTTCTCCAAGTAGAAGAGGGTATATACAAGAACAATAGTTACAATAATTAGCAATGCTATTTACAACGTGTAAAGGGAGAGAGAAGCAAGAAAGGGCTTGCTGGGGAACTAGAATATTATCATGGGTAGATGTTATTATATCTGTTAGGTTTTTTTTATTATCATTATTATAGTAATCTATATGTTAGGTTTTATTTTTTATTATTATTATTGCATTTTATTAATTAATTATAATTCATATTCATAGAATTTTATTGTTTCTTATCATCATTCTTTTTGTTGTTTTTCTTCTTCTTCTGTTTTCTTTTGTGTTATAAATACAACTAAATCGCATTAAATCGTAGTGTAATTCTCTTTTGTTGTGTGAAATAAATCGAATTGAATCGAATTGAGTCAGCTCGTTCTTTCTAGAAGAAACTTCAAAGAAAACGTGCTAACATTTTTTGGTGCCGAAACCCGGGAAAGAAGTAGAAGAAATATAAAGTTCTTAGAAGCCATAGAAATAAAGAAAGGTAAGGTTTTGAATACTAATCTTCAAAATATGGAAACAGAAATCTTAATTTTTGAATCCTGATTAAAAGTTTAGAATTGATAAAAGCAGATGTAGAATATAATTTAGAAGGCAATGATAAATACGCACTTATGCAAAATAAAGAAGACTTGTTAAATTTAAAAGCTAGCTTTGATAATCAATATGTGAAATTAGTAAAATATAAAGGCATTAATGCTGAAGAAAAATTTGAGGTATCCTTTGAGGCAAAGTCTAAAATCAATTCTTTTCTGATAAAAATAAATATTTTGCTGGGAAATTTAAATAAAAATACATTTTCTGGTGAAACGCATTTAGAACTTCCCAAATTTCAATTGCCCACCTTTAGTGGTGATAGTTCAGATTGGCTGAGTTTTAAGGAAATTTTTATTAGATCTATTGAACAAAATCCAACACTGGGAAATTATCAAAAACTTCAATATTTAATTTCTGCACTAAAAGGAAATGCCGCTAGACTTATTAGGGCGTTCAATATTTCTGATGAAAATTATCCTATTGCCTGGCAAACTTTGGTCAATAGATTCGACAAAAAAAAGTGAATTGGCTTTTAAACAAATTCAAAATTTGTATGATCTAAAAAATGTAAAACAAGAATCGACTAAAGATTTACTTGATCTCCTGGACACTTGTAACGAAAGCATTAAGAATCTCTCTATCCTCGGATTGGAACGTAATACTTTATCGGATATGATTTTAATTCATATAATTCAATCAAAACTTGATCGTTGAATAAGAAAGGAATGGGAGATGAGTTTGCTTGAGAAAGAATATCCATCGTATGAAAAGATGATTTCTTTCCTGGAAAGATTTGCTGGAAGTCTTGGGAGTTTTCAGAATGAAGAAAATTCAAAACAATTCTACAAAATGAATAAATCCACTCATTCTCATTCAGCAACATTTGCCTCTGACTCTAGTATAGATTGCAGAGTAAAGTCATGCGTCTTATGTAAAGGTGAACATTTTTTGTTAAAATGTCCTAAGTTTAATGGTATGATGTTACCTGAAAGATGGACATTTGTAAAAGATAATCGTCTATGTTACAACTGTCTAAGATCTAACCATAGAGTATCGTCATGCGTCTTCGCGCAAAATTGCAAATCATGTAATAAGAGACATCATACTCTTTTGCATCAGTTCAAACCGGAAATGTTAAGTCCTGTTGCGGACATATCTCCATTGACCCATGCCAGTGTCTCATGTTTTGCAGACAACAAAATTCATGATCGAATATTACTCTCTACAGCTTTAATAAAGGTCAAATCGGAAAATGGGGTTCTACAAACATGTAGAGCCCTCATAGATACAGGCTCTCAAAGGTGTCTTATAACAAATAGTTGTCGAAAGAAATTAAATCTTCCTCTTGCTGAATGTAAAACTACAGTTTTTGGTTTGGGAAACAAACTTGTAGAACAATCAATGGGTGAGGTCTCTCTCCAATTTAGCCCACATTTCTCAAACCTAATATTCAACGCCAATCCTATAGTCATTGATAAGATCACATCAGAATTGCCCAATTTCTTTATAGAAAAGGATAATTGGCCTTATTTGAAAAAATTTCTGTTGGCTGACCCCAATTTTGACAAATCTAGCCAGATTGATTTAGTGATAGGAGCAGAGCTTGATCCATGCTTATTTAACGGGAAGGTTAGATTCCAAAATTTATCTGGACCCACTGCGTGCGGATCCAAATTGGGATGGTTACTTACAGGTAAAATATTACTGTCAGGTGAAAATTCCAATCAAGATATAACTATGTTCGCGTCGGAGGAACAAGATGATTTTCTAAAAAAAATTCTGGGAGCTGGAGTCAGTACCCTCTGCCAAATCTTTGAAGAGAGAAGAAATTTCGTGTGAAAAAATATATATTGATAACCTCAAAATTCTGGAAGATGGAAGATACTCTGTTGGGCTGCCATTTAGAACATTGCCAACTCTTGGCGAATCTAGGATCAATGCTCTGAAACGATTTCTATCACTTGAAAGATAATTACAAAAATCTCCGAATATCCTAAAACAATATTGTGATTTCATGGACGAATATCTTTTAATCAATCATATGGAGCTTATTCCCAGTGATGAGCTGGATACACCTTCAGGACAATGTTATTATATACCTCATCATTGTGTTTTTAAGGAGCAAAGCACTACCACTAAATTGAGAGTTGTTTTTGATGCATCTTGCAAAACTAGCAACGGCAAATCTCTAAATGACTTTCTTCATGTAGGACCAAAACTACAACAGGATATCTTCAACATTCTGATAAGATTTAGAACACGCCCAATAGCTTTTTCAGGAGATATAGAGAAAATGTATCGCCAAGTAAGAATCGATTCTAGGGATTGTGATTTCCAGAGAATTTTATGGAGAAAAAAACCATCAGAACCTTTATTGGATTATAGACTACTGACTCTGACATATGGATTGTCTTGTGCGCCATATCTCGCCATGCGTACCCTACATCAACTTGCAAGGGACAAGGTGTCAACTTTCCCAGTGGCCTCAAAAATAGTACAAACCGATTTTTATGTTGATGACTTGCTTTCTGGTGCAGACACAATTTAAGAAGCTACATGTCATATTCGTGAAGTCAATAATCTTCTTTCTTCAGCCGGATTTTCTCTTAGGAAATGGAGATGAAACGTCCCGGAGGTCCTTTCTGGATTGTTAGAACAGGTTGAAGATAGGCATAATCTTCGGGATTTTGAGAGTGATTCATGTGTCAAAATACTTGGTATTTGTTGGAATCCTTCCTTGGACATTTTTCAGATTCTTGTTAATGACATTCCAGAACAAACGAATTCTAAAAGACATTTGTTGTCCCACATCTCCAGAATCTTTGATCCTATAGGCTGGCTGTCACCAGTTATTATTCGTCTTAAATTTTTGCTTCAATCACTTTGGAAACAGAAGTTGAATTGGGATGATCCCTTGCCTGATACTTTGTGCTCTCAATGGAAGAAAATCGAAAAGGAATTATCCGTATTAAATAAAATTCAAATTCCTAGATACTTCTCGTGCAGGGGAGCTTTACTTTCTGTTGAACTTCATGGTTTTTGTGACTCTTCAGAAGTTGCATATGCGGCAGTATTTTATATAAGATCTCATTTCAAATCGGGCCAAGTGAAAGTTTCTCTAATTGCTTCCAAGACGAGGGTAGCTCCTCTGAAAATGATTTCCATACCACGGCTGGAGCTGTGCGCTGCTCTTCTTCTCGCAACCTTATATGATACTATTCGCAATTCTTTATGCTTACAAATTGATAGAGTATTTTTATGGACTGATTCCAAAATTGTTCTCAGCTGGATTAAATCTGAATCTAGACATTGGAAACCATTTGTCGGAAATAGGATTGCTGAAATTCAAAGATTGACTTTACATCTTTCCTGGCATTATGTCATTTCGAAAGATAATCCTGCAGACTGCGCTTCCAGAAGTATAACTCCTTCAGAGCTGGTGGATCACTCTCTTTGGTGGCGAGGCCCAACTTGGCTCTCGGATGTGAACTTTGAAGATCCAATTCAAACTCAATATGATTTTCCGAAAGAAATTTCAGGTGAAAGACGAAAAACTTGCTCTGTTTTTAATTCCACTAATCTTTTTTTCCCAGACTTCATTTTCAAATGCTCAAATATCAACGAACTTGTTAGAATTACAGCATGGATTTATAGATTTGTATTCAATGTCCAATGTTCTTTCAATGAAAGAAAGAAAGGACATCTATCTTCAAGCGAATTAACAAGTTCAATTCACAATATCATTCGTTTCATTCAAAGTTCTGAATTTCAATCAGAAATTACCTGTTGCAAACAAAAGAAATCTTTACCAACTAACTCAAGGATTTTATCTTTGAATCCTTTCATTGATGAATCTGGACTATTACGGGTTGGAGGAAGATTACGTCATTCAAATCTGCAATTTGATGAAAAGCGTCCAATAATATTACCAAGAGATCATTTTATCACTGAATTAATAGTGCGACAGTGTCATCTGGATCATATACATTCTGGTCTTCAACTGACCATGTCAGCACTACGATTACGATATTGGATTCCTGCAGGCAGAAGTTTGGACAAGAAACTAATCCACCAATGCATGGTGTGTTTCAGGGCTAAACGCCAAGTTACCAAGCAAATCATGGGAGATCTTCCTATGCACCGAATTGTGAAATCAAATCCGTTCACTAAAACTGGAATCGACTTTGCAGGACCGTTTTTGATGAAACCAAACATCAAAAGATCCAAATTAAAATTAAAATCATATGTTGCTTTATTTGTATGTTTCTGCATAAAAGCAATTCATATAGAAATTGTATCAGACCTATCTTCAGCGGCTTTCCTCGCAGGTCTCAAGCGGTTTATTTCTCGTCGAGGAAAACCTTCTGATATATTTAGTGATAACGGGACCAACTTTAGGGGAGCTAACAACATTCTCCGAGAGCAGTTTGATATATTGAAATCTTCAACAATTCAAAAATTCATATCTAATGAACGAATCAACTGGCATTTTATACCTCCTTCCGCCCCAAATTTCGGAGGTATCTGGGAGGCTGGAATAAAATCCTTCAAATTTCATCTTCTCAGATTCTTAAAGTCTCAGATACTCACATTTGAAGAGCTGAGTACTCTGACAACTCAAATAGAAGCTTGTTTAAATTCACGACCTATTTGTCCTCTAAGTTCAGATTTAGACGATTTTAATCCTCTAACACCAGGACACTTCTTAATCGGGAGACCCTTAACTGCCCTTCCAGAATTTAATGATGATTATGTTCCGATAAACTACCTCGACCGCTGGAGCCTAAATCAAAAAATTAAAAATGTATTTTGGAAACGTTGGAATCGAGAATACCTCAACAATTTGCAACAACGCCTAAAATGGCAAAAATCCTCACCCAACATTAAGGAAGGTGACCTCATCTTGCTCAAGGATACCATATCACCACCAGCAATGTATTGGAGCCTTGGTCGCATCACCAAAGTCTTTCCGGGAGCAGACGGAAAAGTTCGAGTCATCGAGGTGAAGACCAAGCACCAAGAACACCTTACTAGAACTGTCTCTAAAATAGTACCATTACCTTTTGCTGAGGACTAAGTTAGTCCACCGGGGTGGAGTATGTTAGGTTTTTTTATTATCATTATTATAGTAATCTATATGTTAGGTTTTATTTTTATTATTATTATTGTATTTTATTAATTAATTATAATTCATATTCATAGAATTTTATTGTTACTTATCATCATTCTTTTTGTTGTTTTTCTTCTTCTTCTGTTTTCTTTTGTGTTATAAATACAACTAAATCGCATTAAATCGTAGTGTAATTCTCTTTTGTTGTGTGAAATAAATCGAATTGAATTGAATTTAGTCAGCTCGTTCTTTCTAGAAGAAACTTCAAAGAAAACGTGCTAACAATATCTCTTGAGGAAAAATTACGCGACAATAAAGTTGAGATATTCAGCAGGTTAAGAAAGTCTCCAAGGTGGTTGGTGCGAATGTTTAGTTCACCATATAAATTATCTCCAGTCCATTGTGTATCTTAATCGTAATATATATATTCTCTAGTTGGAGTTCGTTAGGAAGTAGATACGTAAAAGTTATACAAGTCAGCAATGAATCTATGCTTGGGTTCATTTTAAGTAACCGAAACCCAATTAGTTTTCTCTTCAACATTTTCCAGTATATGTTTAATTTTGTTATAAATTCCTACAATGATGCCTTCAGAGCTTCTTCCCTGACCCGAGATTTTTCTGGCAAGTGATTGGTAAACCTGGAAATTCTCGATCTCGAATATTACAACAAATTGCCACTAAGTTTCCGTTATAGCAAATATTTCAAATTGTTTTTAATAATTAATGAAAGGGAAAACGTAAATAGGAAAAATTCCAAAACATAATATTTACATAATTGTTACCAAGTTTTAATAGTTGTTAAATCGAGTAGTTTAGTTTTCCATTCCTATTAGCTATATGTGATTGATGGTGATATTTTCTTGCCTGTAAAAAGACATATTATGTGATCCTTCCAGTTCCTTTCTGTGTGTTTGCTATATCTCAGTTCCTTCTGAACTCATGATCTTATCATTTATCACTTGGTAAACAATACTTCCCACAATCAACTTGCTATCTCGAAGTTTAGATAAGATTCCTTTAGCCAAGAGTTATTTTCTCTTATTAATCAACAATCGACGTTGTTCTCTAACTTTTAAGGTGTAATCCTTATTTATGTAAATCCTCAATTCCTTAAGCTTGAATGCATTCCTAAATAATTTTATTCTGTCTTCATATTTGGGTATTTCAACCAGTAGGGGTGCGCTCGGCCTTTTAGATAATCGATGACATTTAAGGATGTTAATATTCTCGGAGATTTGCATATTATCCGTAATTATCTGTTTTATTTTTGCGAGAGATTCATCGCTTGTTTCATTTTCTTTATTTTCGACTCCGTAAAAAATTAAATTACTTCCTCTCATTTTCATCTCCGTGAAAATATCCGATTTTACCGTGTTTTCCATAGTATTCTCCAGTTGTTGTATACGTCGATTTAATTTCTCAACTCCTTGCTCTATAGAAAGTAATCTTGTCTCTAATTTATCCCCCCAGTTATCCATTTTATTTGGATTGCACCAATCAATTGTCGAATATCACCTTCCATACATGACTCGAGCGTAGTTTGCCTGGTGGGCCTAGGTCCCGGGTTTGGTTCTATGCCAGATATCAGTAATAACATCAAAATAATACATCTAAGATTTGGCCTTCTGTACTGAATCTGAATATTGAATTTCAGATTCTCAGCATAACCCAGATCCATTGCCAAACTATGATTTGCACAATTTTCACCCGAATCAAAATTTGCATAACTAAAAGTTGAGCGAAGCTTGTTTCGCTGTAAATTTAAATAAATTATGATAAGAATTACAATTGGCCTCATATTATGAGAGGATATAAATTTACCAATATCACCTCAATATAAAAAATAGCTCTATTTCATAAAGTACGGCGAAAAAGCTTTAAAAATAAATTACCTAGCAGGAGCTGTCGTTTCACGCAACCTTTCCCTTTGGCCACCTGGTGGAGAATCAGAATAATGATACAATTCCAAGGCAAGATACTATTCCTTTAACTTCCAATTAATAGTGATTTTATTCAACATATCGAGTATTTTTCAAGGGACCGGGAAAAAATGTTCACTTTATCGAGAGATTCGTTAGACAAACCTTTACTCGGGTAAAACCCGGGCGAAGCAGGGTACATCCATACAAGAATAATGATACAATTCCAAGGCAAGATACTATTCCTTTAACTTCCAATTACCGAGGGAACCAATTAATATTGATTTTATTCAACTTATCGAGTATTTTTCAAGGGACCGGGAAAAAATGTTAACCTAATCGAGAGATTCGTTAGACAAACCTTTACTCGGGTAAAACCCGGGCGAAGCCGGGTACGTCCGCTAGTATATATATAAAAATGAATGTATGTGTGTGTGTGTGTCCTTTATGCCTGACCAAACCACTCATTGGAGCGCCATGAAACTTTGGGAAGTTATTTAGTATAGTACTGGGAAGGTTTCTGAAAAATAATTTCTTGAATATCTTGAATATCCTTAGAGTTATTTACAGATTTGTAGATTTAACTCGCAAGCAGCGCCACCATTGCGACGGAGATAGGCTTAGGCAGGAAGTCTGCTCCACGCCTGATGACCTTGGGTCTTTCAGGGCTAATATATGTGATAATATCGATTTGGGATCCTGTCGACTCTCTCTGTGATAATATCGATTTAGGATCCTGTCGACTCTATGTGAGATTCGAATAGATCCTGTCGACTCACTATAATAATATTCGATGTTGTTGATCCTGTGGAAGATCCTGTTGACTTACTGTAGGATTGGTGCCTTGTGGTGGTTGATGATTGATGATTGATGGTGCAGTCGTTGGTTGAATGGTAGGTTTCCACAGGGGAAATAACGAGACAAAACCAGGATGGGATAGAACCTGAACTTCGCGATAAAGGGAGAGAGAGTTGGGACTGGAGGAGGTACCTGGCCTTAACATGATCGAAGAGAATTTTACCTTGGTTGGAGTCGGAGTTGAGCACACCTTGCTTCTAGCCTGGTCGCCTATCTACTGCTAACTTTTTGTCCGAGATAATCCTCGTTAACTCTCTCGGCTTCTCATTGGATGGGATCGTCCTACGTGGTTACCTCTCATTGGTTCTTAGTTATTCATGCTTAACTGTGATTGGTTGTTGGTACCTCCATTGTCGTCATGATTGCCATCTTCCAGGAAGAAGAAGGTCTTTGAACTTTAGTTTTATGGGTCCTGTAAGTAACCTTTACTTCCTGGATGATGCAATCCTGGTAATTACTGTTCTCCTTTTCGCTAAGCCTAACTTTTATTTAAAACTTTTGACGATACATTGCATAGATTGTGGTGGGATTACATATTGTTATATACAAATTATCACAGATGCGTCCCCTACATGTGAAGAATTCAAAAAGGGGTAGCCTGAAGTGAATTCTGTAAGAGAAAAGTAATTTTGTGGGGAAAAATTAATGGTGGGCACTGTGAGGCTATATACAAGTATCGTAGGTGAAATAAAAAGAATAAGAGCGAATGGTGTTGGTGAAATAATTGTTGAGTAGAAAGAAGAAAAATAAAAATAAAATGATGCCTATGCAATTCAACTCGAGTTATGGAAACCTAAATCGAGGGAATTCTTCTGTTAGGGCTTTTGGAAATCAAAATAAACATAAAAATTAAAAGAAATCAAAGTGAATGCGCGTTGGTGCATTGTTGAGTAAAAGGAAAAAAGAAAAAATGCCTATCAATTCAACTCGAGTTATGGAATGCTAAATCGAGAGAATTTTTCTGTTAGGGCTTTTGGAAATCAAAATTAAATAATATTTAATAAAATTCAAAGTGAATGCGCGTTGGTGCTTTGTTGAGTAAAAATAATAAAATAAAAATGCCTATCAATTCAACTCGAGGTGTGGAAAACTAAATCGAGGGAATATTCTGTTAGGGCTTTGGGAAATCAAAAAAATATACAAATTATATAAAAATTAAAAGAAAACAAAGTGAGTTTTCGTTAAAAAAATTAAAAGAAAACTAAGTGAGTTGAAAAAAAAATTAGAAAACAAGGTGAGTTTTCGTTAAAAAAAATTGTTGAATGGTTAAAAAAATAAAATTGGTTTATAACAAAAATAAAAAAGAAGTTGTTATATAAATGGTAAATATTTGATTAAGCATTTGGATTTCAAAAATGAAAAATAAAAGTAAATGAATGGGGTATAAGAAAAAAATGTATGTAGAGAGATACGCAAAATCTCTTAGTGATAAAAAGTTACATGCCAATGTATCTAGGTCACGCGGCAAATTCCTAGTTTTAATTGCCCTTGTAGATTTTTTGTCTTTTGTGAGACTTTGTGGATAAATGTTATAAGGTTTTTGTGAGAAATGTAAAAAAATAATTTTATGTGTTGTCAAAGATCCTAAGGTCTGTTGTGTTTGTGTGTATGTTGGATACGTGCCTTATGTGGGTAAATGTAATAAGTTGTTTGGGAGTGTTGGGAAAAGAATCGATACTTTTGTAATTCATTTGGATTTCAAAAATATAAAAAAATGTAAATTAATGGGGTAAGAAAAAAATGTATGTAGATAGATTCGCAAAATCTCTTAGTGATAAAAGTTACATGCCAATGTATCTAGGTCACGCGGCGAATTCTGAGTTTTAATTGCCCTTGTAGATTTTTTTGTCTCTTGTGCGACTTGTGGGTGGAAACATGATCCTTCCCAGAATCGCGTTTATATTATGTGTACAGGAGACACGGGAATCTAGTTAACCTTAAGGTTGTATTTGTATTTGTTGTAATGTTTTGGAGTTGTATTATCTTTCAAGATCTCAAGGCCGAGTGTTTTGTATTAATTTGTCCCGAGCCTTAATGCGTTCTAGGGGTTTTTATGCGGTCACCTAGGGCACTTAAGTTATGCTCGCCCGATATCCACTTCGTTATCGGGAGGATGTGACAGTAATCGAATCTTTGAATACAGGGTTCGTCGGAAGAAACGTAAGCTCGATGGCTTTATTACTTATTTTTTTAATCTTATCTTATCTTTTAAGTGGTAATGTGCGTGTTTTTGTTCGTATTTGGCCTTTAGATCTGAATTTTGCGTATTGGTCGTGAGTGTTGGATGTTTATCTTATTGGATAACATGTAATAAGTTGTTTGGGAGTGTTGGGAAAAGAATCGATATTTTTTAAATTCATTTGGAGGCGGTTTTTGAGAATTAAATTTGTTTATTAATATAATTATATTAATATAATTAAATTTGTTTTTGTAAGAATCGGGATGTGAACTCATTGGGATCTTGGGATTCCAAGTTGATGGAATGGCATGGACGACATTCGGTGATAGTCAAGATGGCGAACGTTTTTGTGTAAATCAGGGGCTAGAGATGACCTCAATCGAGCCGGGGTCGTTTTCATGACCGGAAGCGCCGGGGGGTGAGGGTAAGAGGCCCAATGCGGGGGATTTCTAAATTAATTCTGACTTCCCCTCCCGTGATTGATCTGGGGACCTAAATGCCCGCTGGAAATTTTCTCCTATTGTTTCCAAAACAAGAATCAGAAATGTATGAAATGCACTGTCTATATGGAAGATGGCTTCTTGTAATTGGTAAAGCCTTTGGGGCTGTTGGGCATATAGTCCAAGGTATATTACTATGGTAAATGGGGCGAGGGAGTATGGCATAGTCAGAAGACAGGTAAAAAGTGTTAAGTGAAATATGGGGAATCTGCACATGTTTTCCCATGTTTTCTCCATGAGTGGATGGCTTTGTGGATCGTGTGGTAATTCGATTGGTTGTGGCGGACTTAGTGGAGGATTAGTTGTGATTGGATCTATCTGTGGATGGGCGATGTCGCGTTTTTTGTTATTAGTGAAGGGTATAAATCGGGTTTTGGTGAAAATGGTGGGATCTAAATGAATGAAAGGTTCGCTGTTCGTCGGTTTGATTGTCAGCGGCTCTGTTGGAAAAATGTCGGGTGTAAGATGTTTAAATGGAAACGTGTAATCGTTCCTGTGTCGTAGATGGTTTATTTTTGTTATGGTTGGTGTTATGTATTGGGTATTTTTTGTGTAAGGGTTTAGTTTGTTTACGTGGATGGAATCGATATCTCTTTGGAGATGTTGGTTGGATCTATCGATACGTTTTGTCAATTGGCAGGTTGGACAGGTTTCGACCTTTTGTGCAATGTCTTGTGACATGTCCTGCCAATAATATTGAGCGGAGATGAGTCTCGTCATCTTTGAGATGCCTGGATGATTGTATTGTGTGCGTACTGATTGAAGTAGTTTGTTGGTGAGTGTTTTTGGGATTATTATTTTGGTTACACCTTTGCGGGAAATGATATGAAGTCTGTTGGGATCAATGGTCAGTTTAGAATCTCCAGATGGGGAAGGCTGATGGCTCTTAATGAGGGGGGCGTCTAAGAAGCCACAGAACGGGTTACGAGATATGATGTCCGTTTCAAATTGTTGTGCTCCTTTAATGTAAAGAACCTCATATTCGTAGTTCGATAGCCGTAATCTCCATCGAAATAATCTACCTCACGAGTTTTTGATCGTCTTCAGCCATTGCAATGCGTGATGGTCAGAAAATAGGGTAAATTTTCTGTCCATCAAATAGACTCGGAATTTATCCACACATTCAACGATTTCTAGGCATTCTAAAATAGAGATGGAATAATTCCGTTCGTGTGAACGTAGGGAGCGGCTGAAATATTGGACTGGGTAGGCCTTACCATCAGCGTGGACCTGTTTGAGGAAGCCTGCTATGCCGAGTGTTGATGCGTCACAGTACACTTGGCATGGCAGACCTTCCTGGTAAAGGTGTAAAATGGGGTGTGGTGAGGCTTTCCTTCAGGTTAGTGAACGCTTTCTGGCATTTGTCATCTCAAACCCACGTGACATCCTTTTTGAGGAGGTTGTTAAGTGGCGTCCGCAAACGGGCGTAGTCCGGGATGAATTTTTTATAAGCGTTCCCAGCGCTAAAGAAAGATCGCAATGTTTTGCGATTGTGTAGTGGTTAGATGGCGTGAATTGTTTCTATGTTCCGTGTAAGTTGTGTGGTGGTACCATCAGTGGTTGTGCATGTGTCTGAGCGGTGTTTCTGTCGCTTTTTGTGCGAGTGTCGCGCTTGTTGCGATGGTTACGCGTGTGACGGTTTTGTGATGATGTGTGGTCACGTGTGTGCTTAGTGTGAGAGTTGTCCTGTTGGATGGACACTGTTTGGGCATTTTTGTTGTAAGTTTGGGCCATTGTGGCCTTGTGTATTGAGGGCATATAATAAGAGCAATTGGCTCTAGTGAGAAAATTGTGTGCGTGCGCGTGACATCTATATTGGCATGTTGGCAAATGGTTTTTGACCAATGGATGCGCGCATTGGGTGCCGTGTGCGGAAGGCTTGTATACTATGTGAGCCCTTTGTGATTGCGCTTGGCATTCCCAATAGGCGCATTCATTTGATATATGAGCAAAATGGTAGGGGGCAATGGGGCGACGAGTTTGAACATAGTGCCTTGGTTAAAATCTATTGTTAATTTAAATTTTCGGAGGGTATTTATTCCTAGAATTCCAAATGGGAGAGGTGCTTCCACCCCATGGAAATTCTCGTTTTTGGTTATTTTACCTATTGTCAGGGGGAGGGTTATTTGACCTAAGGACGGTACAAGACCGTTTATGGCCTGTAGGTCTATGGGTTGTTTTTTAAGTTGTAATTGAGGGAGGTTACATTTTAACTTTTTATAGAGGTTATGGGGCACTATGTTCAGACTTGCGCCTGTGTCAATGAGGAAAGGGGATGAGAGTTAATGGGTGATGGACAGTTTAATCGTCAGCTGGCTGACGAAAAGTGGGTGCCTTCCTACCTGGTTGGCGAAAGGCTGGGGCGTCTCGGGCGGCTTGTCCTTGGTCTTGTGGTGGATGTCAGGCGTGTGGTGGATGTTGGGCTGTTTGTAGATGTTGAGCTGGTTGCACTGCCCGCGCGCTCGCGTCTTGAGCTGATTTGTTACGGCATTCATTGTGTCAGTGATGGGCGCCGCAGAATTTACAGTTCGACGGCGGTGCAGGTGCAGTCCACGCACCTGTTCTTCTCGGTATGCTGGTGTATGGGCCCGACATGTTGGGCGGTTGTTCCTCGTGGTGACGCGACGTTGGTGCGCTGGGTCCGTGGATCCGTTGCACCAGTTGGAACCACTCTCCCAGGCTCTCAAGGAGGCACCACGCGGACCAGGCGCTGGTTGGAGAGCGGCAATCCCTCCGTCAGCGTCTCGAGGATTACCTCCTGTGGGAGACCCAGTTGCATTCCCAGCGCTATCCTTTCCCGGTAGTACTTCTCCAGGCCTGCCTGCCCAGCAAGCTTCATGGCGAAGGACGCCTCGTTGGATTCCGGGTAGAGATCCATGAGGGTTTGCCTCACCTGAAAGTAGCTCTGGGTAGCCAACCGGAGTTTCCTGAAGAGCTCCAGGGGTTGGCGCGTCAGGTAGCTAGGCAACCTGAGCAACTTATCGGGGGTGATTACGAGGGCTTCGTCCATCTTCCGGTCGTAGGCCTGGAAGAATTGGCGGGCGGCGTAGGTTCCATCGAAGGGGGTAGGTCCGTTTCCGCGCGTTGGCTCGACCCTACTTGCGTCAGGACGGCGGTCAACTGAAGGAGGATCTCCGCCAGGGTGCGTGTTTGGTCTATTTCGGGCACGGGAGTGCCCTCTCTCTTCTCCCTTGTCGCTTCTTGAGGTGGCTCGTTTTCCATTATATATCCTTTCGACTCTCTCTGTGATAATATCGATTTGGGATCCTGTCGACCCTCTCTGTGATAATATCGATTTAGGATCCTGTCGACTCTATGTGAGCTTCGAATAGATCCTGTCGACTCACTATAATAATATTCGATGTTGTTGATCCTGTGTAAGATCCTGTTGACTTACTGTAGGATTGGTGCCTTGTGGTGGTTGATGATTGATGATTGATGGTGCAATCGTTGGTTGAATGGTAGGGTTCCACAGGGGAAATAACGAGACAAAACCAGGATGGGATAGAACCTGAACTTCGCGATAAAGGGAGAGAGAGAGAGTTGGGACTGGAGGAGGTACCTGGCCTTCACATGATCTAAGAGATTGGATTCCGGGTAGAGATCCATGAGGGTTTGCCTCACCTGGAAGTAGCTCTGGGTGGCCAACCGGAGTTTCCTGAAGAGCTCCAGGGGTTGCGTGTCAGGTAGCTAGGCAACCTGAGCAGCTTATCGGGGGTAGTTACGAGGGCTTTGTCCATCTTCCGGTCGTAGGCCTGGAAGATTTGGCGGGCGGCGTAGGTTCCATCGAAGGGGGGTAGATCCGTCTCCGCGCGTTGGGTCGAACCTACTTGCGTCAGGGCGGCGGTCAATTGAAGGAGGATCTCCACCAGGGTGCGTGTTTGGGCTATTTCGTGCACGGGAGTGCCCTCTCTCTTCTCCCTTGTCTTCTCGTCTTGAGTTGGCTCGTTTTCCATTATATATCCTGTCGACTCTCTCTGAGGATTTGAATTTTAGATCCTGTCGACTCACTATAATTTTATTTCGATGTTGATCCTATGTAAGATCCTGTTGACTTACTGTGGATTACTTTGGGATTGATGACTTGTGGTGGTTGATGATTGATGATTGATGGTGCAGTCGTTGGTTGAATGGTAGGGTTCCACAGGGGAAATAACGAGACAAAACCTGGATAGGAGAGAATCTAGACTTCGCGATAAAGGGAGAGAGTTGTTGGGACTGGAGGAGGTACTTTGCCTTTCACATGTTCGAAGAGAATTTTACCTGGGTTGGAGCCTGAGTTGAGTACATCTTGCTTCTAGCCTGGTCGCCTGCCTACTACTAACTTTTTGTCCGAGATCATCCTCGTTAACTCTCTCGGCTTCTCATTGGATGGGATCATCCTACGTGGTTACCTCTGATTGGTTCTTAGTTATTCATGCTTAACTGTGATTGGTTGTTGGTACCTCCATTGTCGTCATGATTGCCATCTTCCAGGAAGAAGAAGGTCTTTGAACTTTAGTTTTATGGGTCCTGTAAGTAACCTTTACTTCCTGGATGATGCAATCCTGGTAATTACTGTTCTCCTTTTCGCTAAGCCTAACTTTTATTTAAAACTTTTGACGATACATTGCATAGATTGTGGTGGGATTACATATTGTTATATACAAATTATCACAGATGCGTCCCCTACATGTGAAGAATTCAAAAAGGGGTAGCCTGAAGTGAATTCTGTAAGAGAAAAGTAATTTTGTGGGGAAAAATTAATGGTGGGCACTGTGAGGCTATATACAAGTATCGTAGGTGAAATAAAAAGAATAAGAGCGAATGGTGTTGGTGAAATAATTGTTGAGTAGAAAGAAGAAAAATAAAAATAAAATGATGCCTATGCAATTCAACTCGAGTTATGGAAACCTAAATCGAGGGAATTCTTCTGTTAGGGCTTTTGGAAATCAAAATAAACATAAAAATTAAAAGAAATCAAAGTGAATGCGCGTTGGTGCATTGTTGAGTAAAAGGAAAAAAGAAAAAATGCCTATCAATTCAACTCGAGTTATGGAATGCTAAATCGAGAGAATTTTTCTGTTAGGGCTTTTGGAAATCAAAATTAAATAATATTTAATAAAATTCAAAGTGAATGCGCGTTGGTGCTTTGTTGAGTAAAAATAATAAAATAAAAATGCCTATCAATTCAACTCGAGGTGTGGAAAACTAAATCGAGGGAATATTCTGTTAGGGCTTTGGGAAATCAAAAAAATATACAAATTATATAAAAATTAAAAGAAAACAAAGTGAGTTTTCGTTAAAAAAATTAAAAGAAAACTAAGTGAGTTGAAAAAAAAATTAGAAAACAAGGTGAGTTTTCGTTAAAAAAAATTGTTGAATGGTTAAAAAAATAAAATTGGTTTATAACAAAAATAAAAAAGAAGTTGTTATATAAATGGTAAATATTTGATTAAGCATTTGGATTTCAAAAATGAAAAATAAAAGTAAATGAATGGGGTATAAGAAAAAAATGTATGTAGAGAGATACGCAAAATCTCTTAGTGATAAAAAGTTACATGCCAATGTATCTAGGTCACGCGGCAAATTCCTAGTTTTAATTGCCCTTGTAGATTTTTTGTCTTTTGTGAGACTTTGTGGATAAATGTTATAAGGTTTTTGTGAGAAATGTAAAAAAATAATTTTATGTGTTGTCAAAGATCCTAAGGTCTGTTGTGTTTGTGTGTATGTTGGATACGTGCCTTATGTGGGTAAATGTAATAAGTTGTTTGGGAGTGTTGGGAAAAGAATCGATACTTTTGTAATTCATTTGGATTTCAAAAATATAAAAAAATGTAAATTAATGGGGTAAGAAAAAAATGTATGTAGATAGATTCGCAAAATCTCTTAGTGATAAAAGTTACATGCCAATGTATCTAGGTCACGCGGCGAATTCTGAGTTTTAATTGCCCTTGTAGATTTTTTTGTCTCTTGTGCGACTTGTGGGTGGAAACATGATCCTTCCCAGAATCGCGTTTATATTATGTGTACAGGAGACACGGGAATCTAGTTAACCTTAAGGTTGTATTTGTATTTGTTGTAATGTTTTGGAGTTGTATTATCTTTCAAGATCTCAAGGCCGAGTGTTTTGTATTAATTTGTCCCGAGCCTTAATGCGTTCTAGGGGTTTTTATGCGGTCACCTAGGGCACTTAAGTTATGCTCGCCCGATATCCACTTCGTTATCGGGAGGATGTGACAGTAATCGAATCTTTGAATACAGGGTTCGTCGGAAGAAACGTAAGCTCGATGGCTTTATTACTTATTTTTTTAATCTTATCTTATCTTTTAAGTGGTAATGTGCGTGTTTTTGTTCGTATTTGGCCTTTAGATCTGAATTTTGCGTATTGGTCGTGAGTGTTGGATGTTTATCTTATGTGGATAACATGTAATAAGTTGTTTGGGAGTGTTGGGAAAAGAATCGATATTTTTTAAATTCATTTTGAGGCGGTTTTTGAGAATTAAATTTGTTTATTAATATAATTATATTAATATAATTAAATTTGTTTTTGTAAGAATCGGGATGTGAACTCATTGGGATCTTGGGATTCCAAGTTGATGGAATGGCATGGACGACATTCGGTGATAGTCAAGATGGCGAACGTTTTTGTGTAAATCAGGGGCTAGAGATGACCTCAATCGAGCCGGGGTCGTTTTCATGACCGGAAGCGCCGGGGGGTGAGGGTAAGAGGCCCAATGCGGGGGATTTCTAAATTAATTCTGACTTCCCCTCCCGTGATTGATCTGGGGACCTAAATGCCCGCTGGAAATTTTCTCCTATTGTTTCCAAAACAAGAATCAGAAATGTATGAAATGCACTGTCTATATGGAAGATGGCTTCTTGTAATTGGTAAAGCCTTTGGGGCTGTTGGGCATATAGTCCAAGGTATATTACTATGGTAAATGGGGCGAGGGAGTATGGCATAGTCAGAAGACAGGTAAAAAGTGTTAAGTGAAATATGGGGAATCTGCACATGTTTTCCCATGTTTTCTCCATGAGTGGATGGCTTTGTGGATCGTGTGGTAATTCGATTGGTTGTGGCGGACTTAGTGGAGGATTAGTTGTGATTGGATCTATCTGTGGATGGGCGATGTCGCGTTTTTTGTTATTAGTGAAGGGTATAAATCGGGTTTTGGTGAAAATGGTGGGATCTAAATGAATGAAAGGTTCGCTGTTCGTCGGTTTGATTGTCAGCGGCTCTGTTGGAAAAATGTCGGGTGTAAGATGTTTAAATGGAAACGTGTAATCGTTCCTGTGTCGTAGATGGTTTATTTTTGTTATGGTTGGTGTTATGTATTGGGTATTTTTTGTGTAAGGGTTTAGTTTGTTTACGTGGATGGAATCGATATCTCTTTGGAGATGTTGGTTGGATCTATCGATACGTTTTGTCAATTGGCAGGTTGGACAGGTTTCGACCTTTTGTGCAATGTCTTGTGACATGTCCTGCCAATAATATTGAGCGGAGATGAGTCTCGTCATCTTTGAGATGCCTGGATGATTGTATTGTGTGCGTACTGATTGAAGTAGTTTGTTGGTGAGTGTTTTTGGGATTATTATTTTGGTTACACCTTTGCGGGAAATGATATGAAGTCTGTTGGGATCAATGGTCAGTTTAGAATCTCCAGATGGGGAAGGCTGATGGCTCTTAATGAGGGGGGCGTCTAAGAAGCCACAGAACGGGTTACGAGATATGATGTCCGTTTCAAATTGTTGTGCTCCTTTAATGTAAAGAACCTCATATTCGTAGTTCGATAGCCGTAATCTCCATCGAAATAATCTACCTCACGAGTTTTTGATCGTCTTCAGCCATTGCAATGCGTGATGGTCAGAAAATAGGGTAAATTTTCTGTCCATCAAATAGACTCGGAATTTATCCACACATTCAACGATTTCTAGGCATTCTAAAATAGAGATGGAATAATTCCGTTCGTGTGAACGTAGGGAGCGGCTGAAATATTGGACTGGGTAGGCCTTACCATCAGCGTGGACCTGTTTGAGGAAGCCTGCTATGCCGAGTGTTGATGCGTCACAGTACACTTGGCATGGCAGACCTTCCTGGTAAAGGTGTAAAATGGGGTGTGGTGAGGCTTTCCTTCAGGTTAGTGAACGCTTTCTGGCATTTGTCATCTCAAACCCACGTGACATCCTTTTTGAGGAGGTTGTTAAGTGGCGTCCGCAAACGGGCGTAGTCCGGGATGAATTTTTTATAAGCGTTCCCAGCGCTAAAGAAAGATCGCAATGTTTTGCGATTGTGTAGTGGTTAGATGGCGTGAATTGTTTCTATGTTCCGTGTAAGTTGTGTGGTGGTACCATCAGTGGTTGTGCATGTGTCTGAGCGGTGTTTCTGTCGCTTTTTGTGCGAGTGTCGCGCTTGTTGCGATGGTTACGCGTGTGACGGTTTTGTGATGATGTGTGGTCACGTGTGTGCTTAGTGTGAGAGTTGTCCTGTTGGATGGACACTGTTTGGGCATTTTTGTTGTAAGTTTGGGCCATTGTGGCCTTGTGTATTGAGGGCATATAATAAGAGCAATTGGCTCTAGTGAGAAAATTGTGTGCGTGCGCGTGACATCTATATTGGCATGTTGGCAAATGGTTTTTGACCAATGGATGCGCGCATTGGGTGCCGTGTGCGGAAGGCTTGTATACTATGTGAGCCCTTTGTGATTGCGCTTGGCATTCCCAATAGGCGCATTCATTTGATATATGAGCAAAATGGTAGGGGGCAATGGGGCGACGAGTTTGAACATAGTGCCTTGGTTAAAATCTATTGTTAATTTAAATTTTCGGAGGGTATTTATTCCTAGAATTCCAAATGGGAGAGGTGCTTCCACCCCATGGAAATTCTCGTTTTTGGTTATTTTACCTATTGTCAGGGGGAGGGTTATTTGACCTAAGGACGGTACAAGACCGTTTATGGCCTGTAGGTCTATGGGTTGTTTTTTAAGTTGTAATTGAGGGAGGTTACATTTTAACTTTTTATAGAGGTTATGGGGCACTATGTTCAGACTTGCGCCTGTGTCAATGAGGAAAGGGGATGAGAGTTAATGGGTGATGGACAGTTTAATCGTCAGCTGGCTGACGAAAAGTGGGTGCCTTCCTACCTGGTTGGCGAAAGGCTGGGGCGTCTCGGGCGGCTTGTCCTTGGTCTTGTGGTGGATGTCAGGCGTGTGGTGGATGTTGGGCTGTTTGTAGATGTTGAGCTGGTTGCACTGCCCGCGCGCTCGCGTCTTGAGCTGATTTGTTACGGCATTCATTGTGTCAGTGATGGGCGCCGCAGAATTTACAGTTCGACGGCGGTGCAGGTGCAGTCCACGCACCTGTTCTTCTCGGTATGCTGGTGTATGGGCCCGACATGTTGGGCGGTTGTTCCTCGTGGTGACGCGACGTTGGTGCGCTGGGTCCGTGGATCCGTTGCACCAGTTGGAACCACTCTCCCAGGCTCTCAAGGAGGCACCACGCGGACCAGGCGCTGGTTGGAGAGCGGCAATCCCTCCGTCAGCGTCTCGAGGATTACCTCCTGTGGGAGACCCAGTTGCATTCCCAGCGCTATCCTTTCCCGGTAGTACTTCTCCAGGCCTGCCTGCCCAGCAAGCTTCATGGCGAAGGACGCCTCGTTGGATTCCGGGTAGAGATCCATGAGGGTTTGCCTCACCTGAAAGTAGCTCTGGGTAGCCAACCGGAGTTTCCTGAAGAGCTCCAGGGGTTGGCGCGTCAGGTAGCTAGGCAACCTGAGCAACTTATCGGGGGTGATTACGAGGGCTTCGTCCATCTTCCGGTCGTAGGCCTGGAAGAATTGGCGGGCGGCGTAGGTTCCATCGAAGGGGGTAGGTCCGTTTCCGCGCGTTGGCTCGACCCTACTTGCGTCAGGACGGCGGTCAACTGAAGGAGGATCTCCGCCAGGGTGCGTGTTTGGTCTATTTCGGGCACGGGAGTGCCCTCTCTCTTCTCCCTTGTCGCTTCTTGAGGTGGCTCGTTTTCCATTATATATCCTTTCGACTCTCTCTGTGATAATATCGATTTGGGATCCTGTCGACCCTCTCTGTGATAATATCGATTTAGGATCCTGTCGACTCTATGTGAGCTTCGAATAGATCCTGTCGACTCACTATAATAATATTCGATGTTGTTGATCCTGTGTAAGATCCTGTTGACTTACTGTAGGATTGGTGCCTTGTGGTGGTTGATGATTGATGATTGATGGTGCAATCGTTGGTTGAATGGTAGGGTTCCACAGGGGAAATAACGAGACAAAACCAGGATGGGATAGAACCTGAACTTCGCGATAAAGGGAGAGAGAGAGAGTTGGGACTGGAGGAGGTACCTGGCCTTCACATGATCTAAGAGATTGGATTCCGGGTAGAGATCCATGAGGGTTTGCCTCACCTGGAAGTAGCTCTGGGTGGCCAACCGGAGTTTCCTGAAGAGCTCCAGGGGTTGCGTGTCAGGTAGCTAGGCAACCTGAGCAGCTTATCGGGGGTAGTTACGAGGGCTTTGTCCATCTTCCGGTCGTAGGCCTGGAAGATTTGGCGGGCGGCGTAGGTTCCATCGAAGGGGGGTAGATCCGTCTCCGCGCGTTGGGTCGAACCTACTTGCGTCAGGGCGGCGGTCAATTGAAGGAGGATCTCCACCAGGGTGCGTGTTTGGGCTATTTCGTGCACGGGAGTGCCCTCTCTCTTCTCCCTTGTCTTCTCGTCTTGAGTTGGCTCGTTTTCCATTATATATCCTGTCGACTCTCTCTGAGGATTTGAATTTTAGATCCTGTCGACTCACTATAATTTTATTTCGATGTTGATCCTATGTAAGATCCTGTTGACTTACTGTGGATTACTTTGGGATTGATGACTTGTGGTGGTTGATGATTGATGATTGATGGTGCAGTCGTTGGTTGAATGGTAGGGTTCCACAGGGGAAATAACGAGACAAAACCTGGATAGGAGAGAATCTAGACTTCGCGATAAAGGGAGAGAGTTGTTGGGACTGGAGGAGGTACTTTGCCTTTCACATGTTCGAAGAGAATTTTACCTGGGTTGGAGCCTGAGTTGAGTACATCTTGCTTCTAGCCTGGTCGCCTGCCTACTACTAACTTTTTGTCCGAGATCATCCTCGTTAACTCTCTCGGCTTCTCATTGGATGGGATCATCCTACGTGGTTACCTCTGATTGGTTCTTAGTTATTCATGCTTAACTGTGATTGGTTGTTGGTACCTCCATTGTCGTCATGATTGCCATCTTCCAGGAAGAAGAAGGTCTTTGAACTTTAGTTTTATGGGTCCTGGGTAGTGACCTTTACTTCCTGGATGATGCAATCCTGGTAATTACTGTTCTCCTTTTCGCGAAGCCTAACTTTTATTTAAAACTTTTGACAATACAGTGTTGGATTACATCTTGTTATATACAAATTATCACATATAGTAAGTAAAACTAATTCAAATATTAGTGCTTTATAATGGCTATCTCCTTGAGGTTACCGATTTAAAAGTTTATTTTCTAATTTTAGATTGTATAAGAAACATATTTTATTTAAGTATTGTACTTTATTTTAAAATGTTTAAATAATTGTGCAAGACGATATATACGATATATAAAAATAAAAAAAAATGAGTATCCTTTAAATATAAAATTCGAATAAATATAAATGCGATACTAAAAATTAAATAACTTATATAGAAGCTTTTGAATAGTTTCGTCCTGTAAGCATACCAACTTGATAAAAGTTTCCTGTTTTCCCTTTGAATTTGCTTGATACGAACCTCTATTCATTTTTGAATTAGTAGAAATCACACGATAACCATAGGTCATAGCCATTCAAAAGTTGGTTTAGGTCGTCAATCCTTTGCGAACAAATGGAAATATCCACGCTGGCGCTCTCTCCGCAGTTTTTAAAATGATATCCCGTGTCGTTTTTTTATATATACACTGCGTGACATTGAAAATGGAACACCAAGAAATAGTGGCCAGAAAATTATGCAAATTTCAGGGTAGACGCGCCTAACCGAGTTATGCAAATGATGTAAAATGCGCAGCTCTCGTGCGCACATGGAGTAAGATATAAGGGAAGGAACTTGCAGAAAGGACAGTATTCGTGTCGTTATTTCTTCAAGGAAAATCATTGTAGAAATTTTGTTCTTGTGTCAAAAGACACGTGTAATAACAGAGAATGCCAGGTCATCGTAAACGGAGGCGGTTCAAGCAGACAGACGCTTTTACGAGGGGCATGGTGATCGGACTGAAAAGGGCAGGTTGGTCCATACGTCAAATCGCAGCTGATACACACCTTGGTGCGTCCACGGTGCACCGACTGTGGAGAAGATGGTTGGAACAAGGAAATGTGACAATTTATAGGAATGTCGGTGCAACCAGAGTGACGTCAGCACGTGTGGATCGGCGTATCCTTCGACAAGCAGTGGCGGCCCCACAAGCCACTTGTACCGCCATCCTGCAACATGTGCAAGACACCCTAGATCATTCCATCTCGACCAGAACCATTTCCCGTCGATTGATTGCTAATGGCTTGCACTCATGCCGTCCGCTAAGAAGACTGCCATTGACCCCACCGAATAGGCGCCAACGTTTGGAATGGTGCCGGGCTAGATCGACGTGGATGACGGAATGGCACAGGGTCGTGTTCTCAGATGAGTCGCGTTTCTTTTTGTCCAGTGATAGTTGCCGTGTACGCGTGTGGCGTCGACGTGGAGAAAGGTCCAATCCGGCAGCAATTGTGGAACGCCCCACCGTGCGACAACGTGGAATCATGGTTTGGGGCGCAATCGCGTATGATTCCAGGTCACCTTTACTTCGTATTCAGGGCACTATGACGGCCCAACGATACGTTGATGATGTGCTGCGACCGGTGACACTCCCCTACCTTCAGGGGGTACCCAATGCCCTTTATCAGCAGGATAACGCCCGACCGCACACTGCTCGCATTAGCAAACAAGCTCTGCAAGATGTACAGATGCTTCCCTGGCCACCGTACTCTCCTGATCTCTCACCAATCGAGCACGTCTGGGACATCATTGGACGCCGTTTGCATGCCTTGCCACAGCCGCGTTCAGAAGTCGAACTGTGGCAAATGGTTGAGAGGGAATGGAGAGCCATCCCTCAGGACGCCATCCGTACTCTGATTGACTCTCTACCTAGACGTGTTGCTGCGTGCATCGCCGTCCGCGGTGGTCCTACTTGCTACTAAGCCGACGCCGTTCTCGCTCTGTATTATGACTATCATTTTGAAATAAAGATCACTTATTGTTCGTCCCTGTCTCTCTCTGTCTGCCGAGTTTCATCACTTTCTGGCCACTATTTCTTGGTGTTCCATTTTCAATGTCACGCAGTGTATCTAATTTGAGAGCCAGAATAATGAGACAAGAATAATGATACAATTCCAAGGCAAAGATACTATTCCTTTAACTTCCAATTACCGAGGGAACCAATTAATATTGATTTTATTCAACTTATCGGGTATTTTTCAAGGGACCGGGAAAAAATGTTCACTAGATAAAACGATGATTTTGTAATGTAGAAAATTAGGAAAGACAAAATTCAGGATGACACGGCAATTTATTTGAGACAAGAATAATGATACAATTCCAAGGCAAAGATAATATTCCTTCAACTTCCAATTACCGAGGGAACCAATTAATATTGATTTTATTCAACTTATCGAGTATTTTTCAAGGGACCGGGAAAAAATGTTCACTTTATCGAGAGATTCAAATTTACGAGTTTCAAATTATCAAAATATATCTATTATTTTTTTATAAGTTTATAGAGAATTGTTTTAAACAAATGTTCGTTAGACAAACTTTTACTCGGGTAAAACCCGGGCGAAGCCGGGTACATCCGCTAGTGTTCAATAAAATATTTACAAACCGTCGAACATCTAAAACTTCTTGCACCGAGTCTTCCTAATCAACTTGGGCGCGAATAAATAAGTTTTGACACTAATGGTACCATAACTAAAGCTCAGTGGCAAGAATTGGTAGTAAAGTAGGGAAAATAAACATTTTTACGAATATTAAAAATTTTATATAAATATTTATTTAGCAGAGAAAACACACACACAAAGACAATATATTCAATACAATTTCAAATCTTAGTGTGAGGTATTCAGGTGTATAAAATTACCTCGAGCACAATTGTAGTCTTTTACTAATATGCTAATGGATTATATTGAGTTTAGAATTTTGAAATTTGAACTGAATAACTTATTAATAGAAGCAAAATATATAATCTCCACATATCTGCTTTGATTAGCTCTTTAAAAAAAATTAAGAATCAGCGAAATGTTGCGAACCTCAAACAGAAAATTCCAATAATTTTTACCACAATTGTGTGTGTGTGATTCCAGAATATTTTATCCCATTTTTCACAAAAAAATATATATATATATTATTAACCATGAAATTTTGAAGAAAATTTTCTTTTCACATGGGGAGAACCAGAGAACCAACCCCTGGTGTGTCTATGGTACTGGTGTCAACATCGATTGTCCGACTTTTTGAGAGAACAGAAGAGATAGACACCCTCGTAAATTATATATCATTTCATAGGCGAAAAATATATATTAAAATTTAATACACTTTGTGTAGGTATGTTTTATTCAAAATTATAAATGAATATAAGCATACTGTAATGCAAATATTACCTTATTTTTTCTATAATAACTCACTATTATAACTTTTAGATACATATTTTATTAAAGAATAATGAGATATAATAATTAGTATTTGTTTTGCGCGCCTAGCGCTGTTGCAGCTGACGAATAAATCTAACCCCATGTATGGCATGTCCAGTGATCAGCATTGAAGATAGTTTGGCCATGAGTGAACGTAAGTAAAGCTGGGTCTTGTATAAATTCTGTCAAAATATATCCATATTGAAGTATTATTTCACATTTTGTTATAATAATTATTAAATTATCGTAAAGATAAAGGCTGCCTGGCCGGCATTCATAGTTCTTAAAATTAAAGATACTAAAGTAAGTATTTTTATTATCTCTATAAAAAGATATATACTGGCCGAAGTATCTTCAATTTCAAAAATTATTAGATTGTTAATCATTTTATTAAATTATATTTTCATATATTTTTATAACTGTGATGCCTAAATTTCGGTTATTAAGTTTAATTAAGGGTTATATATATGAATATTTATTATAGCAACAAATACAACTTACATTTAAATATTTAGATATGCAGGAATAAAGAAATGTAACACAAGATGATGATAAGTTGATATCTACAGTCGATATTTAATATATATTATAATTCCTTCCCTCCTTTTAAAATTTCAATTTGTCAGGTGGTCTTCTTTCTCTGACAGGTGTCTTGTGCTCCTTAGCCTAGGGGAGGCACTGGACTCTGACACAGAAGTTCCAGGAGTAGTCTGGAACACTGCCCTTCTCTAGGAGATGCAGCCTTAACTGAAACAAGCTCCTCAGTACTCTCATGAGGCTTTACTATCCCGGCATGATTATAACAGAAAGAAGACCACCTGACAGATTCAGTTTTGAAGAGGAGAGGGAATTAATTATATATAATCATAATATAATTATTTATTATAATTTTATTATAATATATTAAATATATCTATATATATAAAAATCAATGTTTGTATGTTTGTTTATTTGTATGTCCGGTATACAAATTCACAGTAGTTCACTAATTCGAACCAAAATTTCCACACATAGGTAAAAAAAATACGGGGAAGACGATAGGCTATTTTAAAAAATATATAAATCAATTATTAAAACTATATATTCAAATTATTCTACTTAACTCACGAACAGCGCCCTCTATCAAAGATTAGATTAAATTATGCTGATGCAAACAAATAGATAATGCTAATAACAAACAATTATTTTTAAAAATCTTATCAAAATATATATCACTCGGGTAGATATGCACACGGGTCAATCCCGGGGCGAAACCCGGGTCACCCGTCTAGTATTAAAATAAAAAAGGCATATCCTGACCACGAGAATATCAGCTTTTTAGTTGGCTGAGCGCCTTTTCTCAAGTAAAATAGGAACAGTTTTCCGGATCAGAGGAACTTTCAACAATACAAGGTATTATAATACCCTACTTTCATGGCGGAATCCTTGAAAGACTCTTGTCAGATGTGTCTTCACACTGTTGAATTATATAAACTGAATTGAGTTTATCCTCTAATTCTAATTCTTCACATTCCTTAAGTGGAAGTCTCGAAAGTTTACCTGCCTTACAGTGGGCACAACTGTCTTTCTAAATTCAATTTTGAAGTTGTGAGAAGTCAAAATCGCCGCAGGAGTGCAGACATATATCTCTCTCTATATATAAAGTCAGTGTATATATATATTGCAAATGATCCTGTCGACTTAAATGGGTCTACTGTTGTAACCCCGAGTAACCCGACGTATGAATAAACTGGCAGTCGTTCGTGAGGCGAGTGTTAATGTTCTTCCCACACGCGGACAGCAAGAAGCAGAAGCGTTTGCACCAAGCGTGATCGGAGACAGCCTACGGGACAGAGGTGGAGGCCATGACACAAACCTGGATGCCTAACACCGAGACAAGGAGAGAGAGCCAGAAGAGGCCTGCGTAGATGGACACATTGTATCACTCACTGGGCTAAAACTGCTCTGTTGACCCAGCACCTTATCCCAGTACAATATCACATTTGTACTATTTTTTTCACATTGTGTAGCGTTCTCACGCAATTCTGGCCTTAACTACCCGTTTCATGATTTTTCAGGATGCCTTAATGACCAAATTTTTTGGTCGTTAAGTTACATATTGCACCACGCTGATGAGGGCCAACAGCCCGAAACGCGTCCGTGGTTAGCTTTTCTTGATTAATCAAGAATGGGTATTTGGCCAATTCTGGAATAATTAAAAATCAACGAGAATAGTTGATATTTATTCCGATAGATGGCGCAAGCCATCAGCAACTTTCAGTTGCACGATAAGTAGATGCCTTTTTCTTAATATATATATGTGTGATAATATAATAATAATGTGGGAAAAGAGAAATAATCACACCACAAATTTGAAGATGAACCCAGACAACCAGAGAGAGAAGGGGAGAGCCCCGGGCCCGGCAACAGCCGGACCGTTCGTGTCGAACACAATCCCCTAACTGTCTTAATTATTCCTGAGGTTCCAAGTAACGCCCCTGTGGTCGCCCCCTGGAATGTCGCTGGTGTCTCAAATGACAGGACTTTAGCTGCTGTCTCTCTCTGGGCTGACTCTAGGTTTACTTTATTATTCCTGGAAGAGTAATATTATGACATATGGCTCCCGTTGAAGAAGGCTGAACATGGTTTGAGTATACTTAAAGCTGGAGAAACCAGGAATAGAGAAAAAAAATTTACAGTTGAAATTAATTAAGGTAATGGTGACATAGTTTTATGTAAATATAATATTGTATAGTACACAAGTAAATATTATTCACAAGTAGTTTTACAACACCGGAGAGTTTGATATTTAAGGGACATTTTGAAAATATCAAAGTTATAAAAGGCTATATACAATAAATTCTAATGTATTATAAGGGAAATGCTATTGAGAGGTGTGAACAAGGAGAAGAAGAGCCACATACACATGATGAAAATATTGAGCCATTAAGACTGGGAAACTCTACACTTTAAGATATGTTTTCAGGCGGACATGGCAAGGGGAAGACTTGGCATGGGTTTTCTATGCTATAGATGTAGAGTACGAGAAATGAGGTTGAGGCTGGAAATTGCGTGAGCTCAGGACTGAGGTAAATATAGAACTACATACAATGTTAGAATTTTGGCGAACAGAGCGAGGGGAAACTTGCATTGGGTTATTCTACCTTATCTATACAGTTACTTGTGTAGCGAGTCCGAGGGGAAAAGTCCCGTGTGTAGGTGAGGAAGTCGAATGGACTTATATTTAATTTGCGAATATAAAATAGTTCGAGATGCAAAGGTAGAATATAGGCGAACAGAGCGAGGGGAAACTTGCTTTGGGCCTTTCCACCTTAATTATTTCGATACCATGAGATTTTAGTAGTTTCAATTAATTGAAGGAAAGTATGCGCGCACAGTGCTAAAAATTCGGACGAGGACGGCGTTGTCCTTTACAGGTGACAAGCTGCTCGGACACGAGGTGTTTGAACCGTCGTGGGAGCTTGTGCGAGGCGATGATTTCGCGGTGGGTTGAACGTAAAACCCATGTCTGCGCGAAATGATGACGGACCGGACAGAATCAGCGACGATGTTTAACGTACCTCCGTGGGAAATATCGGAGGTAGGTTATATCGTGCTGGTTTGGACAAGGGACAAACATAGATTTGAAGACAGGGTCCGTGTGGCGAACGTGTGGCGCGAGAAGAAGGAGCGAACTGTGCCGCTCGATGCAGATTGTTCAAGTGCGAACAAAAGGGAGTTGATAAACATCTAGCAGTTAGTCAATCTGCATCCTGTGACGAACACACCAGTGGCTAGATGGTGTGGGTCGGTGGATATGCTAGAGAGAAACTACAAAATATATTATCATAAATGAAGAGTGGAGATTATTGGAAAAAGTAGTTCGATAAATGATTAATCAATAATTTCATAGAGGGTCATGGGCTGGTAAAAGGTTAACAAAGTATGTAATTAATACTGGCCGAGGTGTCTTTTTTCAAGGAATATGAATGCCGGCCAGGCAGCCTCTATCTTCACGATAAAGTTGTAAGAATGAGAGGGACATTAAGGGGAAGATAGATAAGAGTCACCAAGGGTTGGTTGTAAGCAAGGCTCACGTGGTGGTTGGAATTCTTCGACGCCTGAATTACAGAGTGAATTTTGAGTCGTTTAGGAAATAAATTATATTTCGTGAGCCGTGCTTACAAGTAGGAGAGAGGGTCATATACAAAAGGGTAAAGATGTTTAGGTACTGGAGCCCTATTGTGATTGAGCACTATTATGAAATTGATTGTTGTTATTATTAAAAATCGTAAAGCATGCATAGATAGAATGCCAATTTTAAAGAATGACTTTAAAATAAAATATTTCATTAAAATGTCTATAATTAATTCGATTGCTAAGGTACAAATTTAATGGGTTACAAATATCTAGATAAATAGTATTGAGAATAAAAGCATTGTTAATAGGCGTGGAGAGAATAAATTGAACTAAACTAATTATAGAAAATATTGGCATCAGAGTTTACAAGGAATGACTTTTTGAAGAATGAATGGTAGGGGTGGAAACAATTACACTCACAGGTTATGCTGGTTGAGGGCGCAAGTAGATTCATTAAGTTCATTGAGGGAGGGTTCTTTCTGCTGATATTGTACGGGACAGTGTTGTCCGCCACAGTAGTGTCAGGGATATGGCGGAGTCTTGTCCATAATGTTGGAAGGTGTCCTGCTCTGGCGCGGCGATCGTTCTTGGGCAGATCTAGTGCTGGGAGAAGTGGGCGGCAGTTTCATCTCCGTCGTAGGTGATCACTTCTTCAGGGTAACGGTTCAAAGGTTGGCGAGGAAGGGGGTGAGAGCTCGAAGTAAAGTGGCTACAGTTGAGTTGGGTTTGGCCGATCATCGTGGCTTGGCTTCTTGTGTTTCTTCATACTCTGGTATATGAGGGATTTGCTTCCCGGCCAGGTCTTATCCTGTCGACTTTTAATGTGACAATATAATAATAATGTGGGGAAAGAGAAATAATCACACCACAAATTGGAAGATGAACCCAGACAACCAGAGAGAGAAGGGGAGAGCACCGGGCCCGGCAACAGCCAGACCGTTCGTGTTGAACACAATCCCCTAACTGTCTTAATTAGTCCTAAGGTTCCAAGTAACGCCCCTGTGGTCTCCCTCTGGAATGTCGCTGGTGTCTCAAATGACTGGACTTTAGCTGCTGTCTCTCTCTGGGCTGACTCTAGGTTTACTTATTATTCCTGGAAGAGTAATATTATGACATATGTATATGTGGTAATTTAAACCAACAACTCCATATTGTATATAACTTATAACAAGATTTTCATGTTGTATCATAGAAACACATCTGTAAATGATTATACGCTTGATTGACATGTGTCATTACGTCATCATATGTAATGTAATTTGTACCAACTGAGGATAAATAAATAAAACTCTGTAATAGATTAAGAGTTGAGCTAAAGAGATAGAAGTCAGAAACATTCAAATTCGAGATAGATGGAAGTCATAAAACAACATCTAAAGATAGATTGGAAGCTGTCAGGACGGCGCCAGTTTAGAATTTCACCAGACGATCCATACTCTTCACATCTGGTGATATGCAAAACTCCCTTTTTCAGAAAAGGTATATGAAGCCTCCGTCCTAGCCAAAAATGCAGTCACTTCACCATCTGCGTGATACCTCGTCGGTTGTACTCCAGGTCCACCTCATCCACCATGTAGACCAGTAAGAACTCTTCTATCTCCATCTTTCGCTCCTAGCTCAACTTTTATCTGTTCACGGAACTTTCTTAGTGCAACTGTGTCTTCGTCTTTTGTGTGGACATTCCCAAGCTTTCCACTCTGCCTCGACCAAGACTGCCTGTACTCTGAGAGAACTGTTAAAGGTCTCCCAAGGTGCATAGAGGTACTGGAAAACTCTCCACGCCCTGACTGTTCCTCTCGGTTAACACAGTATAGAGAGAGTCGACAGGCTACCAAACCTCACCACATTATTAGTCGACCGGATTTTACAAGAGTAACAGAACCTCATCACATATATATATATATATTAAAAATAGAAGCATATTTTGGATCAGTAAATTTATTAAAATTCAATATTTCGACGAGGCTGTTCGCCTATCTTCTTCTTGGAAAATTCAAAACCTTATAAGCTTGTTATCCGCGTGATGCGCGCACGAGAAGTGTTGTTTTCTATAGCATATGTTGGTGTGACCAGACCATTTTAATTTGAATTATTGTTACTTTTTTTCAGTAATAAAATGCTAAATATATATATATATATATATCTTTGACTATTTTTGTTTTAACTGTAGGTATGATTGTGGTATTTCTATTTTCCTATTGATGCTATTTTTATCATCGTAAGATGCCCAGCTCTCCAAAAATAATCTTGAGTGTTTATCCTGTACATTGTTGTATAAAATTATTGCATTATCAAAATCTTTTTTTTTTATTATATTTTTTTTGATATATATATATATATATACTAGCGGATGTGTACCCGGCTTCGCCCGGGTTTTATCCGGGTGAAAGTTTGCCTAACGAATATTATTGATAATAATATTCCGGAACACACAAAATATTATGAAAATAATGATAATAATATTTGTTACATTATATATTTAAATAATATAAAAAAATATATTTTTCAACCAAAATATCCTCTCTCTCTACTGAATATATTTTAAAAAGATAAATATAAATAAAATATCTTGAGATATACTACATGATCTTAGCCAAAAGGCCGAGAAACGGTATTTTATATATAGAGATGACCTGGGCTAGTCTTCTATATAAATGGAAATTTCATTAGTGGTGTTCGCTAAAAACTTTCCTTACAATGCATCAATTTCGACCAAATTTTCAACATTTATGTAAAACGAGATGGAGCAGGTTTTGCTTAACATCAAAATATTTTTCCTAACTTTAAAATACATAACTTTGCTGTTATCGATAAAATACAAAAAAAAATTCAACAGAGTTAATCCTTCCTTTATTATTATTTTTTTATATATATAAAAATGAAATGCGAAATCGATGTTTGTTATCGCATCACGCAAAATCTACTGACTCAATCATTATGGAATTTCGCATGTAGGTAGCTGAAGATTTCGTTTAACATATAGGCTATTCAAAAAACTAAAAAAGTTAATGTGCTTTTTTTAAAAAATAAAAAACCAAAAAGCGTTAGTTCCATTCTTTTACCGCTAGGGCGCAGCACTGGTCGCGACGATAAATGAATTTGATTTTTTTAAAGCATCGGTGTTTCAGTGGTAGAATGCTCGCCTGCCCCGCGGGCGGCCAGGGTTCGATTCCCGGCCGATGCATTTTTTTAAAACAATTTTTAAAACTCATTTATATTATATCCTTTCCTTATATCCTTATATATATATAAATGAAATGCGAAATCGATGTTTGTTATCGCATCACGCAAAATCTACTGACTCAATCATTATGGAAATCCGCATGTAGGTAGCTGAAGATTTCGTTTAACATATAGGCTATTCAAAAAACTAAAAAAGTTATTGTGCTTTTTTAAAAAATAAAAAACCAAAAAGCGTTAGTTCCAGTCTTTTACCGCTAGGGCGCAGCACTGGTCGCGACGATAAATGAATTTGATTTTTTTTAAAGCATCGGTGGTTCAGTGGTAAAATGCTCGCCTGCCCCGCGGGCGGCCAGGGTTCGATTCCCGGCCGATGCATTTTTTTTTAACAATTTTTAAAACTCATTTATATCATATCTTCTATATAAATGGAAATTTCATAAGTGGTGTTCGCTAAAAACTTTCGTTACAATGCATCAATTTCGACCAAATTTTCAACATTTATGTAAAACGAGATGGAGCAGGTTTTGCTTAACATCAAAATATTTTTCCTAACTTTAAAATACATAGCTTTGCTGTTATCGATAAAATACAAAAAAATCCAACAGAGTTAATCCTTCCTTTATTATATTATCCTTTATATATATAAAAATGAAATGCGAAATCGATGTTTGTTATCGCATCACGCAAAATCTACTGACTCAATCATTATGGAATTTCGCATGTAGGTATCTGAACATTTCGTTTAACATATAGGCTATTCAAAAAACTAAAAAAGTTAATGTGCTTTTTTTAAAAAATAAAAAACCAAAAAGCGTTAGTTCAAGTCTTTTACCGCTAGGGCGCAGCACTGGTCGCGACGATAAATGAATTTGATTTTTTTAAAGCATCGGTGGTTCAGTGGTAGAATGCTCGCCTGCCCCGCGGGCGGCCAGGGTTCGATTCCCGGCCGATGTATTTTTTAAAACAATTTTTAAAACTCATTTATATTATATCTTCTATATAAATTTCATAAGTGGTGTTCGCTAAAAACTTTCGTTACAATGCATCAATTTCGACCAAATTTTCAACATTTATGTAAAACGAGATGGAGCAGGTTTTGCTTAACATCAAAATATTTTTCCTAACTTTAAAATACATAACTTTGCTGTTATCGATAAAATACAAAAAATTCAACAGAGTTAATTTTATTTATATATAAATACAAAAAAAAAAAAATCAGCAATTCATTCAACTCAATCTAAAAAAATATTCAAAACAAGCAATTTTAAGATAACACCATATGTAAAACAGTCGGCCAAGAAAACAACAACGATATTACATCTTTCTCACATATTCACACACATTCTTGATTAAAATTTAAAACTAATCTTTAGCATTGTTTATTATACTTCATAATATATAATATTCGTTAGGCAAACTTTCACTCGGATAAAACCCGGGCGAAGCCGGGTACACATCCGCTAGTTTTTTATATAAACAAACGATAATAAACAACAACAACAACAAAGGGGCTCAAAAATAATTTATTTTGGTTAGCAGCCCCGTAAAAAAATATATTTTCATAAAACAACAACAATGTAATTTGCATCTTAATTATTATATAACAACAACAAATTGAATTAACAATGTAAAGATATATTTTAACATTACATTTTAACATTTAACACAAAAACGTTACAATATTTTCTTTAATTATATACTAATATTAAAATGCCAATTTTTTTACGTCATTGAAATATTATATTACTAAATTCTAAAATTAAATTTATTATACTTGGAACACATTTTAAGCATTGTTACAATTTATAAATATAATTTCACTAGTTGCCGCGAGAGGCGGTGTTTGCGAGTGAAAGTAGAAAATTTGCAAATAAAATTGCAACGAATATTTATTTCAAATCAAATTCAAACCAGAAACCTTTCCAGTAGTATAGTAAATAACATTCTAAAGTTTCACGGCGATTGGATAATCTTACCTTTTAAAAACATTCATCATGTAAACAAACTAACATTCATCGTGTAAACAAACCACGTGTTAATTATTAACCAATCAAATTCATTTATCATCGCGACTAGTGCTGAACCCAAGCGGTAAAAGGCTGGAACTAACGCTTTTTGGTGTTTTATTTTAAAAAAAAGCACATTAATCATTTTAGTTTTTTGAATAGCCTATATGTTAAACGAAATCTTCAGCTACCTACATGCGAAATTCCATAATGATTGAGTCAGTAGATTTTGCGTGAAGCGATAACAAACATCGATTTCGCATTTCATTTTTATAGATATATAAGGATATAAGGATAAGGATAAGGATATAAGGATTAGGATATAAGGATAAGGATATATATAAATATATATATATGGAAAATTTGCCGGGAGGAATGGAATAATCCATGGAAGCAATGGTCGCCTCTCCCGTCAAAATAAACGTCAAAATCTGACGCCATCTATTGACCGTCGCCGCAACTAGCGGCATCGGGTCGGTGACAAAGCCACAACACCAACTTTGGCAAACTGATAAGCGTCCACCTAGAGACCATGGTTTCGGGCAAATGGCCCTCGTCAGTCTAGGGCGGACTTTATTCCATGAGATCCACACGGGATCTAATGGAATCCTCACAATCTAACAAAGAGGTGTTTTGTTAGCAATGTGGCTGGGCCAAATCTATTGGCAAAATATAGATGGAAAATTTGCCGGGAGGAAATTAATCCATGGAAGCAATGGTCGCCTCTCCCGTCAAAATGAACGTCAAAATCTGACGCCATCTATTGACCGTCGCCGCAACTTGCGGCATCGGGTCGGTGACAAAGCCACAACACCAACTTTGGCAAACTGATAAGCGTCCACCTAGAGACCATGGTTTCGGGATAATGGCCCTCATCAGTATAGGGCGGACTTTATTTCATGAGATCCACACGGGATCTAATGGAATCCTCACAATCTACCCAAGAGGTGTTTTGCTGGCAATGTGGCTGGGCCAAATCTATTGGCAAAACATAGATTGTGAGTATTCCATTAGATCCCGTGTGGGATCTCATGGAATAAAGTCCGCCCTCGACTGACGAGGGCCATTAGCCCGAAACCATGGTCTCTAGGTGGACGCTTATCAGTTTGCCAAAGTTGGTGTTGTGGCTTTGTCACCGACCCGATGCCGCTAGTTGCGGCAACGGTCAATAGATGGCGTCAGATTTTGACGTTTAATTTGACGGGAGAGGCGACCATTGCTTTCATGGATTAATTTCTTCCCGGCAAATTTTCCATCTATGTTTTGCCAATAGATTTGGCCCAACCACATTGCCAGCAAAACACCTCTTTGGTAGATTGTGAGGATTCCATTAGATCCCGTGTGGATCTCATGGAATAAAGTCCGCCCTAGACTGACGAGGGCCATTAGCCCGAAACCATGGTCTCTAGGTGGACGCTTATCAGTTTGCCAAAGTTGGTGTTGTGGCTTTGTCACCGACCCGATGCCGCTAGTTGCGGCGACGGTCAATAGATGGCGTCAGATTTTGACGGGAGAGGCGACCATTGTTTCCATGGATTAATTTCCTCCCGGCAAATTTTCCATCTATGTTTTGCCAATAGATTTGGCCCAGCCACATTGCCAGCAAAACACCTCTTTGGTAGATTATGAGGATTCCATTAGATCCCGTGTGGATCTCATGGAATAAAGTCCGCCCTAGACTGACGAGGGCCATTAGCCCGAAACCATGGTCTCTAGGTGGACGCTTATCAGTTTGCCAAAGTTGGTGTTGTGGCTTTGTCACCGACCCGATGCCGCTAGTTGCGGCGACGGTCAATAGATGGCGTCAGATTTTGACGGGAGAGGCGACCATTGCTTCCATGGATTAATTTCCTCCCGGCAAATTTTCCATCTATGTTTTGCCAATAGATTTGGCCCAGCCACATTGCCAGCAAAACACCTCTTTGGTAGATTGTGAGGATTCCATTAGACCCGTGTGGATCTCATGGAATAAAGTCCGCCCTAGACTGACGAGGGCCATTAGCCCGAAACCATGGTCTCTAGGTGGACGCTTATCAGTTTGCCAAAGTTGATGTTGTGGCTTTGTCACCGACCCGATGCCGATAGTTGCGGCGACGGTCAATAGATGGCGTCAGATTTTGACGGGAGAGGCGAGCATTGCTTCCATGGATTAATTTCCTCCCGGCAAATTTTCCATCTATGTTTTGCCAATAGATTTGGCCCAGCCACATTGCCAGCAAAACACCTCTTTGGTAGATTGTGAGGATTCCATTAGATCCCGTGTGGATCTCATGGAATAAAGTCCGCCCTAGACTGACGAGGGCCATTAGCCCGAAACCATGGTCTCTAGGCGGACGCTTATCAGTTTGCCAAAGTTGGTATTGTGGCTTTGTCACCGACCCGATGCCGCTAGTTGCGGCGACGGTCAATAGATGGCGTCAGATTTTGACGTTTATTTTGACGGGAGAAGCGACCATTGCTTCCATATATATATATATATGTACGATTTAATTAAAGGGATTTATATACAAAATTAAAATACATAATTTTCTTTGCAATTAAATAGGTTATTTTTTTCAAAATGACATACAATTAATAAATTCCAAAAAAAATTACATTTAATTTTACAATCCAGAAAATTTAATGGGATTTCTGTGGTTGTTTATTGGATGACAAAAAAGAAATATTTATAGAAATAGTTATAACTGTACTACATAACAAACAAACAATTTTATCTTTGGAACTAATTAAGAAGTATTGCAATTTCCATTTTTCATTAAATAATCGATTCTCGTCCTTTAGAGTCTTTTTTTTTTGTATTTTAGACAAGATTCTAAAATTAGAAGATATATGAAAATTCATACATTAAAAGACCATGCCGCACATAAAATTGTATTTTGAAAATACGGGAGAAATGGACTGAAATCAAAATCCACATTTTTTTTACCTAAGTTTACTTTCACAGAAAATTAATTATATTAAAAATTGTTCAACTGATACAAATTTTTGAATTATGCAATGATTATTAAAATTTAAAATTAATTTACCCGTATTTTATTACAATACAATAGAAAACATTGTTCGGTGTTTGTAATATGTATTATCTTACAACTTACCTTATTCAAAAAATAAACAACCATTTTGTAAAGTTGATACAGTTACACACCGGCAATTACGTTGCCTCGACGTTACTTGGACGTCACGTTTAGTTTTAGTACTAGTGTTGACCGCAAATCGGCGCTGCCGATATAGTGGTATAGTTATGTACTTCATTTTTAGCACAACACTTGAATTACTTTTAGAAATTTAAATACTTACATTCACTATATTATATATAAATATCGTAATTTAAACAATGTGATATGTAAGTAATAAAGTATGACGTCTTTTCTAGTCGTCTCAAAGTGACATCAGCTTGCCACTGGACACCGGGGGGATCCAGAGAGAGACAAAAGAAGGGGCGTTTGTCCAGATGTTGACAGTTAGTTGCGTTACAGTGGATATTTTCGGACAGCCCAGCGGAGTTCTATAGCATTATCATCTCACGACAGGCCCGCTGAGTCTATGTCCGTTGTCATCTTAAGGCGGCCCTCGTGGCCGCCGCTTTGGCTCCTCTCTGCTCCGCGGCTTCATGCAGGACGCCGAGCTTTCCTCAGTTTATCCTTAAACTTCCCCTGGTCCTGGTGCCACGTGAGACGTACTAGGAGAGCGTCTTTTGATCCCAACTTTGTCCTTACTGTCCCGTGCGGACTTCCCACTCTGCACACCTTGCCACTCAACCCCGACTGCTTCCAACTCACTTGTTGGCTTACCCGGGTTTACGACATATATGTCATAATTTGTATATACCAAGATGTAACCCCACCACAATATATGCAATGTATGATCCAAAAGTTTTAATAAAAGTTAGGCCTCGCGAAAAAAGAGAGAACAGCCATTACCAGGATTTCATTATCCAGGAAGTAAAGGTTATTACCCAGGAACTATAAAAACTAAGTTCAAAGACCTTCTTCTTCCTGGAGGATGGTAATCATGAAAAAGACAATGGAGGTACCAATATCCAATCAGAGTTCAGCATGAATAGCTAACAACCAACCAGAATTCCCATGTAGACGATTTCAACCAATGAGAGCAATAGAGAGTTAACGAGGAAAATCTCGGACTCAAGTTAGGCAGTAGTGGAGCTCGATCTGATGAGGAGCAAGACGTGCTTAAGCCTTTCTCACCAAAGGTAACATATTTTTTTCTCCGAGCATGTGAAAGTCAAGTACTCCATTAGAAAAAAACCTTCTCTCCCTTAATCGCGAGGTCCTATTTTCAACCCCATTCTGTGTTCCCTCTCGTTATTTCCCCTGTGAAAAGCCTACCATCTAGACCAAACGACTGCGCCATCAACCACCACAAGTCACCAACCCTACAGTAAGTCAACAGGGTCATACATCACAATCAACAATCAAAAAAGGGTCCAAACAATTCAAACCAAATCGTATAATATTATAGAGTGTCGACAGGATTCTCATAGAGAGTCGACGGGATATATAATGGAAAACGAGCAAGACCAAGATGCGAAAAAGGGGACAGCGTGGTCGGAGAGAGAGAGGAAGCCACCGAAGAGACAAGCCCTCTAGCGGCCTTAATAGTGCAGTTGACCACCGCCCTGACACAAATAGGCTCGACCCAGCGCGCGGAGACGGATCTGCCCCCCTTCGATGGGACATACGCCGCCCGCCAATTCTTCCAGGCCTACGACCGGAAGATGGACGGAGCCCTCGGAACCACCCCCGATAAGTTGCTCAGGGTGCCTAGCTACCTGACGCGCCACCACGAGGAGCCACCACCCACCTTGCCGGACCCATACACCAGCACCCAAAGAAAAACAAGTGTGTGGACTGCACCATACAAACCAGCTCAACACGCGAGCGCGCAGGCAGTGCAAACAGCCCCACATCCACAACACCCCGCACCAGGCCGAGCCGGACAAGCCGCCCGAGACGCCCCAGCCTTTCGTCAACCAGGTAGGAAGGCACCACCCACTTTTCGTCAGCCAGCTGACGATCAAACTACCCATCACGCATGAACTTCACCCCCTTTCCTAATTGACACAGGCGCAAGTTTGAACATAGTGCCCTATAACCTATATAAAAAGATAAAAAATAACCTCCCTCAATTAAAACTTAAAAAACCGTCCATAGACCTACAGGCCATAAACGGTCTTGTACCGACCATAGGTAAAATAACTCTCCCCCTGACAATAGGTAAAATAACCAAAAACGAGAATTTCCATGTGGTGGTAGCACCTTTACCATTTGGAATTCTTGGAATAGATACCCTCCGAAAATTTAAACCAACAATAGACTTTAACCAAGGCACTATGTTCCAACTTGCTGCCCCATTGTCCTCCACCACCTACCACTTTGCTCACCTACCCAATGAATGCGCCTTTTGGGAATGCCAAACGGAATCACAAAGGGCTCACAACACACACAAGCCTTCAGCACATGGCACCCAGTGATTTGTATATACTAAGATGTAACCCCACCACAATATATGCAATGAATGATCCAAAAGTTTTAATAAAAGTTAGGCCTCGCGAAAAAAGAGAGAACAGCCATTACCAGGATTTCATTATCCAGGAAGTAAAGGTTATTACCCAGGAACTATAAAAACTAAGTTCAAAGACCTTCTTCTTCCTGGAGGATGGTAATCATGAAAAAGACAATGGAGGTACCAATATCCAATCAGAGTTCAGCATGAATAGCTAACAACCAACCAGAAATCCCCACGTAGACGATTTCAACCAATGAGAGCAATAGAGAGTTAACGAGGAAATTCTCGGACTCAAGTTAGGCAGTAGGGAGCTCGATCTGATGAGGAACAAGACGTGCTTAAGCCCTTCTCACCAAAGGTAACATATTCTTTTCTCCGAGCATGTGAAAGTTAAGTACTCCATTAAAAAAACCTTCTCTTCCTTAATCGCGAGGTCCTATTTTCAACCCCATTCTGTGTTCCCTCTCGTTATTTCCTCTGTGAAAAACCTACCATCTCGACCAAACGACTGCACCATCAACCACCACAAGTCACCAACCCTACAGTAAGTCAACAGGGTCTTACATCACAATCAACAATCGAAAAAGGGTTCAAACAATTCAAACCAAATTGTATAATATTATAGAGAGTCGACAGGATTCTCATACATATATATATATATATCTATCGTAATATATCCTGTCGACTTACAATAGCTATCGTAATATGCTATGCTGGGAAACCTTACTCTTGGGATTGATGATTGTTGAAGTGGTGACGCAGTCGTGGTGGCTGAGTAAGAAGGTTTACACACAAGGGAAATAAGCCAGGACACTGGATGGGTTGAAAATTAAAGGCAACTGGTTGGAGGAGAGAAAGGCTTGAGAGGATGGAGCGGATTTGATTAGTGGCCTATTGATTCACATGGCGGTGATTGACTTAGCTATGGGATGAACGTAGAGAGAGAGATCTCTAGAGCAGATGTTACCTCGGTGAGAGCGAGTTCCTAACTTTAGGTGCTGTCTCGGTGGGGGCGAGTGAACAACTGACAATCCTTGCTTCTCGATTTAACACGAAGACCTATCTCCTTTCCCATTGGAGGAAAGCTGTGACGTGGCCTTTTTCTATTGGTTGACCTTTGGGAAAGTGTTCCCTCATTGGTCCTTGCTCATTTCTTTGTCTTTTGAACTTGTTCTGACACGACCAGGAAATACTGTGTCGTTGAACTCAACTTTTATTATTTCCGCGATCATAAAATCGGCTGTAATTTTGCTAATGGTGCTGCTGACTTCTAAGCCTATTTTCTAGGCCTCGTTTCTCTAAGGCGTTCTAACCTCCAGTTACCTTATTCTTTATTAAGTCTTTGAAACATACATTGCATACATATTGGGTCGGGGTTGCATACAGCTATTTACAAATTATGACAGATGCGCCCCCTACATGTGAAGAATTTATGAAGGGGTTTTAGTCTGAATAAGTTCTTTACATCAAAGAAAATAATTTTGGCGAAAATTAATTGATTATAGGGAGGTTATATACAATATTGATAAGGATATAAAAGATAAAAATGTAGTGTTAATGCTATAGTTGGTTGTTAGTTAATAGAAATCAAAATAAAATAAAAGAGATGTTGAGCGAAATCAAAGTTGAATGCTTGGTTGAAAAAGTGAAAAAAAAAATGCTTTGGTAAAAGAAAAATGCCTAATTACTTCTTGCTCGAATTTTGGGAAAGAAATCGAGGAAATTTCATAAGGTGTTTTGAAATCAAAATAAAATAAAAGAGATGTTGAGCGAAATCAAAGTTGAATGCTTGGTTGAAAAAGTGAAAAATAATTGCTTTGGTAAAAAAAAATGCCTAATTACTTTTTGCTCGAATTTTGGGAAAGAAATCGAGGAAATTTCATAAGGTGTTTTGAAATCAAAATAAAATAAAAGAGATGTTGAGCGAAATCAAAGTTGAATGCTTGGTTGAAAAAGTGAAAAAAAAATGCTTTGGTAAAAGAAAAATGCCTAATTACTTTTTGCTCGAATTTTGGGAAAGAAATCGAGGAAATTTCATGAGGTGTTTTGAAATCAAAATAAAATAAAAGAGATGTTGAGCGAAATCAAAGTTGAATGCTTGGTTGAAAAAGTGAAAAAAAAATGCTTTGGTAAAAGAAAAATGCCTAATTACTTTTTGCTCGAATTCGGGAAAGGAAAACGAGGAAATTTCATGAGGTATCAAAAATAAAAATAAAAGAAATGTTGAGCGAAATCAAAGTTGAATGCTTGGTTGAGAAATAAAAAAAAATGAAAAAGGTTTCAAAAATAAAGGATGACTTAATGTCTTAAGTTTAACCGAAAACCAATGAGTTTTCGTTGATAAATGAAGCTACGATAATATAACTAAGTGGTACATAAAATAGTAATTAATGGTTAAAAGTGATAATAAATTGAATAATTTGCTAAATTGGTTAAATATTTTAATTTGAGAAAAATAGTGAAAATGGTTAACATATAAACAATAAGGTGTATTGGTTTGAACCCTTTTTTGTATCTACATTCCCTGAGCTAGATGTCTTAATTGCTTAATTATGCCCTATAGGATTTCTTTTGTCTTTGTGTGTATTGTGAAAAATGTTAGAAGTTTTTTGTGTAAGAAATGTGTGAGCGAATTCTATGTGTTGTCGAGATCTTAAAGGTCTGTGATATCTACGTATAGGTGGAATATGTAATGTTTTTTGGGAGTCTGTAAAGTAATTATGATTAGTTATAATAGGGATGGGAACTCATTTAGATGTGTTGGCGTGTACCTTGTTTAATTTTCGAGCGACAGTCGATTGGACTACATTTTGCAAAAGTCGGTACGCAGGGTCGACTGGAATCCAAGATTGGTGGCCTGGAGAAATCTGGATGGGAAAAGCGGTGACCTATTTTTATGTGCTAGCCAAGAGAGGGATCCGAGGTAATTTGATCCGGAAATGGGGGAGCTCCCTTTGTTTGCATACGGCTGATTTTATCGCCTCGCGGAACTACGCTTCCTGTCCGCCATCTAATTGTCTTTGTGCTAATTGAATCTTCTACTTGGCACTGGTTTGTTTCTTTTCAGTTTCCTCTATCTGTAAATCGTTTTTGTTTGTCGTAGGTGATGTAATTTCGGTATTGGTTGTATTGTGTGTGCGACATGTTTTGTGTACGAATTGTTTTATTTTGTGGGTTGGGTCGGTGTTTTTACGTGGTGTTGGTTGGATTCATCGATTCTTCTATAGAATCGGCAGGTGGGACAGGTTTTTACCTGTTTTTGTATTGTCGTGTGTTATGTTCTGCCAATAACATTGTGAAGAGATGAGTTGGTGTAGTTTCGGCATTATTTGTATTTTGAAAATCCGGATATTGTATCCATTTATTAAATCGAATGGTCGTTGTGACTTTAGAAAAATGCTATTCAGTGATATTAGAGTGGAATTAAGTGAAAGTGAGGCTTTCAACGTGGACACGTTTTGAGTTGAAAAGCGTCACAGGCGTGGTGAAGGCGTCTTTGGCCTGAAGTGAAAAATTTGTGGTGTGACCTGTGACACGAATCGAAAAAAAAATTGTAAATGAGAAGGTGTCACGTGAAGCCTTTGTTTGTACAAAATCTAACCTGTTCTCACTATGAACAACAAATTTATTAAAGTCATGGGTGCTGGTTGTACGAACATATATTGAAATTTTTATTATTAGTGTATATGGCACTTTTTAATGTGAAAAATTTTAGTGTTTTGGGTAGACGAGATGATTATATTATTATTAACGGTTGTGCATGCGCTTACTGATTGTTGTCGTCTTTTGGCGCGAGTGTCGCGCTTGTTGGGCGGGTTGTGCGTGTTTGTTGCGTGATGACGTATGGGTGCGTGTGTTGTTAGCGTGAGGCATGTTGTTAGCGTGAAAAACCGTCCTGTTGGATGGATGTCGTCTGTGTTTTGTTATGAGGTACATTTGTGTGAGATTGTTGCGTGACGACGTACGTTCACGTATGGATTTTGTGTAGTGATTGTGTGAGCTGTGCGGTTGTATGGACACGTTTTTTTTTTTTTTTTTGGGCATGGTGATTGTTGAAGCCGTTGTGGCTTGTGAGTTGAGGGCATATAGTACTGGCAATTGGGTTGAGTGAAAAGTTGCGTGGTGTGAGATTAGAATGGTGGCATGTAAATATTTGGGGTTGGGGCAATGAATGCAGGCAAGGGTTGCCATGTGTGAAAGCTTTGGGTGCTGTGCGAGTCCTTTGGGACAGGTTTTGGCCTAGCCCGTGCGTGCATTCATTGGGTACAAGGTTGGATACATGATTAAAGGGGTAGGTAGGGTTAGATATAAGTCCAAAGTCAATTTCTTGACGTCATAGGGTGGGTGCCTACCTCAGTTCAACAGGCCTCCTCTGGGGCGTCTTGGCTTGGGATGGCTGGCTCGGGACTGCTTGCACGGTCCGCGGGATTGAAGGAAAAACCGGCTGGATAATCGTGTTGGGACTGTTTGCACTGTCCCGGGTCGCGTGGTTGCTTTCCGGTGCGGTGTATGGGTACGGCATGGCGGTGGATGACTCCTCGGTGGTCGGTGTCCGGCCACGTTGACACTTGCCTGGGGTTGGCGGGGGTTGTGTCCGTCGTCCTCCCCGGGGGATGGCGCTCCGGAACTCCGTCTCTCCTTGCATGGCGTTGACTCGTCGGAGGGCCACTGTCATCTGCCATATAATGGCCGCTAGAAGGCGCCTGGTCGCCTCGCTTCTTGCCAGCTTCTTTCCGCTCGTCGCCAGTTTCTTCTCCCTCAGTTTATCATTGCCGTTTGTTTTGCTTGTGTCTTGGTTACTTTCCACCATGATCCTGTCGACTTTCAATATATATCGTAATATATCCTGTCGACTTTCAATATAGCTATCGTAATATATCCTGTCGACTTTCAATATAGCTATCGTAATATATCCTGTCGACTTTCAATATCTATCGTAATATACCCTGTCGACTTTCAATAGCTATCGTAATATGCTATGCTGGGAAACCTTACTCTTGGGATTGAATATTGTTGAAGTGGTGACGCAGTCGTGGTGGCTGAGTAAGAAGGTTTACACACAAGGGAAATAAACCAGGACACTTGATGGGTTGAAAATAAAAGGCAACTGGTCGGAGGAAAGAAAGGCTTGAGAAGGCGGAGCGGTTTTTGACTATTGGCCTATCGATTCACATGGCGATGATTGGACTTAGCTATGGGATGGACGGGGAGGTCTCGAGAGCTGATGTTACCTCGGTGGGAGCGAGTCAACTACTTTAGGTGCTGTCTCGGTGGGAGCGAGTGAACAACTATAGGTGCTATCTCGGTGGGAGCGAATGAACAACTGACAATCCTTGCTTCTCGATTTAACACGAAGACCTATCTCCTTTCCCATTTGAGGAAAGCTGTGACGTGGCCTTTTTCTATTGGTTGACCTTTGGGAAAGTGTTCCCTCATTGGTCCTTGCTCATTTCTTTGTCTTTTAGACTTGTTCTGACACGACCAGGAAATACTGTGTCGTTGAACTCAACTTTTATTATTTCCGCGATCATAAAATCGGCTGTAATTTTGCTAATGGTGCTGCTGACTTCTAAGCCTATTTTCTAGGCCTCGTTTCTCTAAGGCGTTCTAACCTCCAGTTACCTTATTCTTTATTAAGTCTTTGAAACATACATTGCATACATATTGGGTCGGGGTTGCATACAGCTATTTACAAATTATGACATATATAGTATATTTTAAAACTGTATAATAATGAAACTTTCTATTTACTACTACCCCCATATTTTGTATATATGCTATATCTTTATTAATATATCCTCTACACCCTTATTTGTATTTAAACTAAAAATGGTGACGTCTAAATAAAAATCCAAAGAGAGGTCAGCTGGGGACAGCTGGGGAGAGAGGAGGAAAATGGCAACGCCCAGCCCATGTGGGGCCCCCAGGGACTCGTTATAGACAACCCCTGTAAACAGGACAGATTTTGGCAGGGGCATTCCTGTGGATGCTTCTTCTACTTGCCCTCCATCTTGACGATCCAGTGGACCATCTCAAAGACGGCATGCGAGGACTAGCCGTACCACGCACCGAGGAGGTCATCATCGCCCCCATCGACATCTCTTGCGCCACGAGCACCTTCTTCCATCGACTCGAACAAACAGACAAGATCCATCGAGAAATCCTCGCTACGCACCGCCAACCAGCACCGACAATGTCCCATGGCAACCACCGCAAAAAATGGTCATCAAGCCTAATCACAGCCCACTCCACAAGACCCATCCAAGTCATCATCCATCTGGTAGGAGAATTATCTCTACAGAACACTCTAATGTAACACTTTTTCTGTTTTTTTTTTTTTTCCTTCCGCACCACAATCGATTTATGGCAATAGCATTTTTATCATTTTTATCTTCATTTTACCTGCCCCAATGTTATTTAAATTAATATAACTCTAGATGTGTATAAAATATTTCAACATTAATCAATTATATTATTCATTATTATTATTTTATGTGCCATTCAACCATTATTAGCAATGCCGTCAGCCATCAACAACTAATTGTATCTTTTTTAAAAATTCAAATCGTATTCTTCATCATCTTGTAGGCGCCATCCCGACCAGAGAGCCGCAGACAAACGGAATATAATAAACAGAATATGGAAGCCGAGCTCCCCAGAAAAAAGGGGATACACCAACGCTGACGTCACGCCACCACTACGCTGCGAACTTTATTTTTGTTGTTCCCCCCCGCTCGCTTGTTTCTTTGTAACTATTGTGTTGGAGCGGGTCGCTCCTTAAATAAATGTATGTATTAGTATATAATTAAATGGAATCCCTTCTTTCTTTTTCCCAGTAAGAGAAGCCTACGGAAGCCAACAATCTCTAGGCTTATTACACACATTTCTTGAAAATGAAGATACTTCGGCCAGTAAATATTTTTATTACCTCGACGTTTGGACAAAAATCTTTTGTCCTCGTCAGGAGCAAACAAAAATTAAACATTCAGCAAGGCGTTAAAAATCTTTCTAAAGTTCCAAGGGCGTTCTCACGCGATATTCAAAATTTTTGTACAACATCTAAAGCACGAGTCAAAAATAAATATTTAACTCACAAAAGAATATGATCTTTGAAATAAATTATAATATACATATATATAATGAGAAATAATATCATCTCTGTCTGATAAACTTCTTGATTTCCTGGAAGATAATTCTTTGACAATAGTTAATGGAAGATCTAGAGGGGATAAAGATGGAGATTTTACATACATATCTGAAAGAGGCTCTTCCACTATTGACTATTGCATACTCTCACAGGGTTCACTGCAAATTTTACTGGACTTCAAAGTCGATGATCAACTGTACTCTGACCACCACCCTTTGGTTTTAACGATAAAAGGCCAAAACGTCAATGAGAAAAAAAAACAAACGGGAAGATTATAATATTACGAGATATAGATGGTCAGCCGAGGGACTCGCAATATTTAAAATGAAACTGGAAGAATTGCGGGGAAAAAACATACCAGCCTCCGATGACCTTGTATACACTTTCAATCAGCGAATTTTGGAAGCAATGTCATCTGCAAAAATAACGTACTCAATTAAGGGCGGCCCCAGGAAATCTAAGCCGTGGTTCGATAAGGACTGCTATGATATGAAAAAACTGGCAAAAGAAAGTCTGAAGAAATATCGTGAAACAAATAGATTGGAAGACAGGGAATGCTATGCTTCCTCCAGAAAGAAATATCTTGCTTTATTGGATCTAAAAAGAAAAGGCTTTGATAATGAAAAACAGGAAATACTCAGAAATGCTAAAGACTCAAAGACCTTCTGGAAAACTATTGCGCTCTACAAAAGCAAATCTATAATCCAAGGAGAAATAGCTATACAGGACTGGCTGAACTTTTACCGCGAACTAATAACTACAGAGAATTTTAATTTACATAATGTGATTTCTCAGAACGATCCTATATTGGACACAGATATAACCAATGCAGACATATACAAGGAGATAGCTGGTTTGAAGAATAACAAGGCATGCGGGCCCAATGGCATCCCCAAAGAAGTATTAAAAATACTCCCTGATTCGTACATACTGCTGTTGAAACAACTCTACAATAGTGTTATAACGACTGGAAAATACCCAGCAATTTGGACTAATTCCACTATACACCCAATCTTTAAAAATGGTTATAAGAACAGCCCCTCCAACTACCGAGATATTGCACTGATTAGCAATGTATCAAAGCTTTTCACTTCAATCCTAAGATCAAGACTGGAGGAATGGGTCGAGGGAAGAAGGGTTGTACCGGAAAACCAAGCGGGATTTAGAAAAGGAAGATCATGTATTGACCACATATTTACACTAACTACTTTAATCCAACTATCATTAAGAAAAAAGAGGGGAAAACTATATGTATTTTTTGTCGATCTAAGAAAGGCATTCGATACTGTACCTCACTCAATACTTTGGAAAATACTTTACAACCTAGGCATAAGTTACCAATTCATAAGTACGATCAGAAGTTACTACGAACAAGCAACTATAGCTATCAGATGGAAGGGATCATTCACGGAAAGTATTAAGATAAACACGGGAGTCCTCCAGGGAGAACCACTTTCCTCAATGTTCTTTATATTATTTATCACGGACTTAATCGAAATTTATAATAATTCAGACCTGCCGAGTGTAAATTTGCCAGAATTTGGAGATATCCATTAATTGCTGTACGCCGACGACAGAGCAATTATAGGTGAGTCCAGGATGAACCTCCAAAAGAAGATAAAAATACTGAAAGAATATCTCGATGAGAACTTAATGACACTAAATGAGTCCAAGTCAAAGATTATGGTGTTCCGTAATGGAGGTAAACCCTCAAATAAGGATAGATGGTTCAGGAATGATAAACCCATAACAATAACTTCAAGATATACATACTTGGGATTCCCTCTGACACCAACAATAACAACTAATCACCTGGCAAATTACTTTAAAGGAAAATCACTTACAGCAATTAACGCCACACACCCATTATTAATAAAATCAAAAGCAAAGTCAATAAATTTATCAACCAAACTCTTTGATACAATAGTGAGAGCTGTCCTGATGTATGCCGCTCCATTGTGGGCAACAGAGCATAAAGACTTATTGGATAGTATACAAGACATATTTATCCGTAGGTTCCTGAATCTGCCCAGATACACTCCAGGCTACATAATCAGATTAGAAACCGGTCGTATCTCATTGAGTGTAACAGCTTTAAAATTAACCCTGAAGTATTGGCTGCGGGTGTTGAATATGAGCAGTGACAGATTGCCGCGTATATGTTTTAATAGAACACGGGAACTGTCTAATGCTTCGGGCACACCCATCGGTTTCATTAAAAAGCTCACCAATCTGCTTAACAACAATGGATACCCTGCACTTGCTTCCTGTGATGATCCTGAAACGCTGAGGAGCGCGATTACAGGGCTCTTAAAAACAGCGGCAGACCAATCTATACAAAATGACCTTACAAGAATGGATAAATCTAAGCTATACTCTCACTACAAAGACATTCACATATCTTTCATGACGGAGGGATACCTTTTAGGGGATTTTCCTTTCTCGGTTGTAAGACTGCTCGCACAAGTTAGAATACTTTAAAGTTTTTTTTTATAGAAAACCACACCAAGATGCTCTGCGGTGAGGACCCGATTTGTATCTTCTGTAATTCAAAACTAAAAAATGAAATCACTCACTATATTTTTGATTGCTATGCTCTGAAAGAAGAAAGAAGAACCCTTATGCTCAAAACTGGGCAACTCTGTGCTTCACTCCCAACAATAATTGACAATACAGTAATCCCTCGTTATCACGAACTCGGAATATACGAACTCTCGGTTTGCGCGAACCGTTTCTTTTCCCCCGTTGAATTTCAATGCTTTCCAAAGAGATTTTGCCGGTTTAAGACGAAATATTCGGTTATGACGAAATACGAATTAAATTTAGCCCCCAGCAGAACTAATCAATCGGTTAAAACGAATTCTAATATGTTTTTAAATGCGAGTTATAAGTAAAACAATAAACTATTAAAACGACAAAAACGCCGTTGATATCAAGTATTGGCTCTCTTTGTCTTTGTGTAAACATTCGTCCTTTGTTTGTTATGATGACTCATTTTCTATGAAACCATCCCCTTGGGGTTCTTCCATGTACTCAATCAGTGGAAAATTTCGACTCTATTGTGCCAGTATTGCTGTTTTTCTCGACTGATAAATGTAGGGGCCATGGTGACCCCTGCCAGCCAGCAGCCAAGGAGCGCACGCTTTCACGGAATTTCACAGAATATTATATTATTCTTATTTTTATACAAAACATATATTTAAAAATATTAAATATAATATAAATAATAAAAATATATTCTGTTAATAATAATCTGTGTAAATCGAGCTCTCAGAAGAAAAAGGACTTATTTCTATTTGTTATATCTCTTTTTTATAACCGACTAATTGATTGTATTATAAAATAATGCGCTTGAAATAAAAACATTAAATTCTAAATAATCGAAGTGTGAATTGTTTGAGCTTCCATAAAAAACCTACATAAACATGTCATCTAAACCGCGAAAAAAAAGCGCCATTGATCTTGCCTTAAAAAAAAAAATTTGGACGAAGTTGCACGTGGAGTGTTATCTAAGTCGCAAATTGCCGAAAATTTTCAAATTGCGAAATCCACATTATCAACCATTCTAAAAAACAAAGGAAAAATAGATGCGGCTGTTGCCTTAGGGTCTTCGAGCTCTTCAAAACGACTTCGAAAAGCATCCCATCAAGACGTGGAAGATGAGCTTTTAAAATGGTTTAAAAAAAGTAGACAAAATAATATTCCTGTATCCGGCGCACTTGTCAAAGAAAAGGCTAAAGAAATAAGTGTCTCATTGGGTGTGGAAAAAAACAGCTGATTCGTTTTCACTTCCAGAAACAATGCTTGATGAGCCTGAAGAATGGGCCAAACTCCTTTCAGCTACAAACCCAGCTGAGACTTTGACTTTCCTGGAGTATGCTGCCCTGGATGAAGGGTTGGAAATTTGCGGTTCACCCGAATTAGAAGAAAAGAAGAAGAAGAAACAGAAGACGATGAGGTGAAAGAAGAGATAATGATGCTTACTAGAGGGGAAGTAATCGCGGCCCTCGAAACCCTCCAGAAGCTGTCCAAAACCTCTGCGGATATCGATGTTCATTTTGAAGATGACCTGGATAAAATAAGAAGGGAGTGTCTGAAACAGTGCCCAATCAAATACCACCAAAAAACTATAACAGACTTTCTGAAGCCTGCAGAGAAAACCCAGATATAGGATACTCTATGCATACTGCATATGCTGCATACACATAAACATTGTATGTACCAAGTATATTATGTAAGTTGTTTCTTTTGTTGTTCTTTTTTATTTGAGTTTTAAAATAAACTTATATTCTCATGTTATTGCCTTACATTGTGATTATATTATCCATATTGTCTTTTAAAATAAAATACTGAAGCGATGCAGCAGAGAAATAGAAGAGAAGACGTGGGGAAGCCAAGAGAGAAGGTATGCCGGGGCTCCCTCAGGGAAGTGTGGATTGACAAATGCCAGAGTAAGGGGTGGCAGACAGCAGAGGGAGTCCAGCTGGCGTCGCCGTGGGGAAGGGATCAGCCGAGTCCAGCTGGTGCCGCAGTGGAAGGAAGCTGGCCGGCCTGCCGAGGATTTGTGTGTGCCGAGAAGACATGGCAGTCTGGGGAGAGAAGTCTGTCTGAGAAGTGGGCTCCGAACGTGTGGCCGTATGGACTGACCGGGAAGGCGGTAGCGGAGAAGGATCCCTCTAGTGGCGGCATTGAAGGCAAGTCCATCTACTGTATAGTTACTTATCTACTCTTTAAGCTCGTATAATAAATATACCGCACTAAGCTGTATCCTAAAGAATCCACATTGTCTTCTCAGTAAACCTTGAACGCAAACATCGACGGCTGAGAAGCGTCGTAACAATACTTTATGTACATACATATACATAATTGTTCCTTAAAATTTTAAAATATTTTCATTAATATTGTTTTCAAATAAATTTATTCGTTATTCCTCAGAAAAGTAGTTTTCTTACTCATCAGTAGTACATAAGTACAACCCCCGGATACCACGAATTCAATTCGTCTAATACGAATTCGGTTTATACGAATTAGGTATATATTCTTTTAAGAAGAAAAAGGTATTTCGTTCTCCCGTTGAGTTCGTCCTAACGAGGGATTACTGTATGACCCAGAATAAGTATATTGCTACGGCGTTTTATGGTTTCCACAAGTCCGTATCTCAGAAGAAGGCCAAGTGACACTCACTCCTCACTTTCTTACTGCTACTCTTTTTGTGTTGTTTTTCTTGCATAGGACCATGTCTCGTCGCCTGTGATTATCTTGTCTTTCCATTCTGGATCTGTTCTTGTCATTTCCATCATGTCCTCACAGGTTGCAAGCCGACACAGTTTTTGCTCATTGGTGAGGAATCTTGGGATGAATTTTGCAGGAGTCTTTTTGAGCTTCAAACCTTCGGTTACGATCCTTCCAATCGTTGTTTTAGAGATGCCTGTGTCTTGCTCTAGCTCCAGCAAAGTGGTTCGAGGATTTTCTTTTATCAAATCGGTGATTTTTTGCACATTTTCATCAGTCCTTTGAAATTTTGGGCGTCCTTGACGAGGATCATCTTCAATGGAAATTCTGCCAGCTTTAAATCTAGAATGCCATTCAAAAACAGTTGTTCTCTTTGGGGCGTCATTGGGGAATGCTTTATTAAGCATTTCAAAAGTTTCGGTTGCTGATATTTGAAGTTTCACACAAAATTCTATGCAAATCCTCTGCTTCAATTTTTGTTCCATCGTAAAATCGCCGCAGCGCTAGGTGTGACCTTTAAATAAATTAGAATAACCTTGGCGCGCGCGCAAGTACCGCCTCGATATTGGTACCGCCGTGTAGCCAGATACTTTTTCTATAATAAACAGTCAATTTCATTTACATTTTTCATTTATTTATTTTTTTATGGACCCAGTCCGGGAACTTATGGGACATGCCTTGTATAAGCCTCCAACAGGCACAGAAATGAATAGTCATTTCACCATCAGCGGAAGCCCTCGTCGGTTGTGTCCAAGGTCCACCTCATCGACCATGTAGACCAGTAAGAACTCTTCTATCCCCATCTTTCACTCCTTAGCTCAACTCTATCTGTTCACGCGGAACTTTCCTAGTGCAACTGTGTCCCTTCGTTTTTTGTGTGGACATTCCCAAGCTTTCCAATCTGCCTCGACCACGACTGCCTGTACTCTGTGAGAACTGTTAAAGGTCTTCCAAGGTGCAGAGAGGTACTGGAAAACTCTCCACATCCTGACTGTTCCTCTCGGTTAACCCAGTATAGCGAGAGTCGACAGGATCTCTCACATCACAGATTAAGTCGACGGGATTGTACATATATATATGGAAAATATGCCGGGAGGAAATTAATCCGTAGAAGCAAGCATAGGGCGCCTCTCCCGTCAAAATAAACGTCAAAACCTGACGCCATCTATTGACCGTGCCGCAACTAGCGGCCTCGGGTCGGTGACAAAGCCACAACACCAGCTTTTGCAAACTGAGAAGCGTCCACCTAGAGACCATGGTTTCGGGCTAATGGCCCTCGTCAGTCTAGGGCGGACTTTATTCCATGAGATCCACACGGTATCTAATGGAGGGCCTCGACCTTTGACGTTTATTTTGACGGGAGAGGCTCCCTATGCTTCTATATTTATATTTGAAAATAGAACAATGCATAAATAAATATTAAAGTAAAAAGGCAAATATTGGATCAAAATATCAATTATTTTCCCAATATTTCAGTTGGCTGAACGCCAAACTTTATCAAAGTATTATAACATTTTAATGTGCGACAAAAATTGAAGTACTAAAGCCGATGAAAATAGGATTGCCCATCGGTAGACCTTCAATTTGTCTATAGAAATGTTAAAAAATGTTATAATACATCGATAAAGGTTGGTGTTCAACCAACTGAAATATTGGTAAAATAAATGGTATTTTGATCCAATATATGCCTTTTTATTAAATATATATATATATATATATATATATAATATTGTTGCAAATGTGATGATCCTTTCGACGTATGGATAAACTGGCAGTCGTGTACGTGAGGCGAGTGTTGATATGCTTCCCACACGCGGACAACAAGAAGCAGAGGCAGGGCTGGATGTTAGCACCGAGAGTGATCGGGGACAGCCCACGGGACAGAGGTAGAGGCCATGACACAAACTTGGATGCTATCTCTGAGACACGGAGAGAGAGACAGTGTGAGACAGAAGCCGTATGTCGATGGCCACACCCTAGAACCATCTGCTGACCCCCTGCCAAAAACTTTCCTGTTTTCAGGGGTCGTCTATAAAGAGTCCCTGGGGGCCGACCCCACATGGGCGTTGGCATTTTCCTCCTCTCTCCCGAGCTGTCCTCAGCTGACCGCTCTTTGGATTTATTTTATTTTGACGTCACCAATAATAGTTTATATACAAAAAGGGGTTTAAAATACAAATAGTTTATATACAAAACATCGGGTGGTAGTAAATAGAAAGTGTCATTATTATACAGTTTAAAATATACGATATATATATTGTATATTTCAAACTGTATAATAATGACACTTTCTATTTGCTACCACCCCCATATTTTGTATATATGCTATATCTTTATTAATATAACCTGTACACCCTTTTTGTAAATAAACTAAAATTGGTGACGTCAAAATAAAGATCAAAAGAGAGAGCGGTCAGCTGTTGGCAGCAGGGACAGAGGGGTGGAAAAAGGCAACGCCCAGCCCATGTGGGGTCCCGAGGGACATTCTTATAGAGACCCCCCTGTAAACAGGACAAGTTTTGGCAGGGGGTCGGCAGATGGTTCTAGGAGGTGTCTCTCGGCAGACTGCTTTGGTCTAACACGCAGTCTCTCCCTCCATGTCTCGGGGATAAGCATCCAAGTGGGTGTCATGGCCTCTACCTCTGTCCCGTGGGCTGTCCCCGACCACTCTCGGTGCTAAAATCTAGCCCTGCCTCTGCTTCTTGTTGTCCGCGTGTGGGAAGAACCTCAACACTCGCCTCACGTACACGACTGTCAGCTCCTCCATACGTCGGCACATTGTAACAATATTACATATTACATAAAAATGTATTTAAGTAATTTTAAATGTGCAAAATTGTATTTTAAGCTATATTAAAATAAAATATTTAAAGAAAGCTTGGAAATATTGAATCAAGGGTATATTGTGACATATATACCTTTGCCGTTCCTATAAAATATTCCCTTTCAACAGCAACAAAAATATCTCATTTCCTATTGTATTTTACCTGAATTAAAGAGGACTATGACGGCGTACGGGAACACCACTTAATCTGATCTCTTCAAAATAGGATTAATTGAGAATTAAATATATTTTTAATATAATTTAAAATTGGGTCTAGAGGCTTCTTTAGAAATCAACTTCTTTTTTAAATTATATTTTCACATGTTTAGCGTTTTTATATGCAGGTTTGGCCTTAAATACCCATTTCTTGATTTCTCAAGAAGCCTCTGGGACCAAAAGATATTTGGTAGTAGTAGTACAGCCTTGCACCAAATGCTGACGGGGGCCAACAGCCCGAAACGTGTTCGTGGTCGGCTTTATCAATTTATTATATCAAATTTATCAAGAAAATGGGTTGGCCAAATATCAAAAAAGAACAGGTTAAATCAACGTTTGGTTTATTTCTGTTCCACTAGATGGGGCTCTGCGATCTAAAACGCTCATGATAGTGGTCAGGATATGCCTAATTTGTTTTTAATATCAACACCCGGCCTTTTTTATTCTTTAAATAATTTTTCATATATGTATATCCTAACCGGTAACCGATGTCAATGAAATTGTTCAAAACTCCACTCTGTGTCCGTTCTCTCTTGCCATTTTATTTTAAAATTTTATTTATTTATTTATCCAGATTTTTTTTTTCAGATTCAGATTCTCACTTTTTTCCTTTGTGCGGCTTACCTTCTAAGACATCAAGAAATCCGTTCTTTTTTTATAGTGTCTTTGGCATATAAGTGTTGCCGCGTTTCTATAAATCATTCCTTCAATAATATATACAATTATCATAATTTTATTGACATCTTGTCAATACATGCAAAAGTGCACATTCTGCACTATTGTTTTAAAATGATAATTAGTTCTGGGTTCGTTTCCCGCCCCTGGACACTTTTATTTTTCCGTTCGCCATTACTCTTCATATTTTCACCCTTTCATACTTCATCCAAAAAAGTTAGAAATAGTAAATATTTCTCTTTGAAATAAATATTGATTTTTCACAGAAAAGAAACATATGCGGTGAAACTTTAAGTATTGTTTTATAATCACACGCCGCAGTCCTTTATAATGTATTATAACTATATGTGTGTGTTTACAATGATTATGTACATGGCGCCACCACTGCAGTGTTAATATATGCGCTATAGAAATATTGAAAAGTAAAAAAATAAAACCTCTCTGTGTCATATTGATACTCGGGTTCTAATATTTTACCTGATGTTTTTGGAATTGTGTAAACAAAAATATTCAGGCAAAACAGGCTTACAACCAAATCTCCATGTCTAGAAGTCCACTCTTCTCTAATTTTGAGAAGAGTATAATTCATACGGAGTATTTGAGTGCTTTTCCTGTTGATGGCAACATCTGATGTACACAAATGTAGGAAAATGACTTTGCCTGCTTACATTTAGCTGAGATTAGTAGGAGAGCTTTCATGCATAGGGTGGCCTTATCAGGAAAACAAGACATATTTCGCATGTCCTTCTCAGGCTCACCTCTCTGCCACGCTGAGGAAATTAACAGTACTTGGGGTGGGAACAACCTTTAATGTGCTCAGAGAAAAGTCTGAAATGTGGAAGAATAACGTGAGGCTTTTTTATTCAACTATCCAGGGCATAAATCCTGGTTAGTCTTGGCTCACAACATTAGCAATTCCGCCGTACTTACTTGATCATACTCCATCTGGAATTTCGTTCACAAGTTTCATTGAAATTAAAGAAGGTTTGATTATTTTAATGCTGAGAAGACAAAGGTACGATAAGCTAATGAAAGGTTCTTAACTTATTGTAGTTAACCAACTGTAGTTTCAAATATATATATATATAAATTATCTTTTATTTTTTTTCTTTCTTTTTTCATATATATATATATATATATATATTCAAAGAAAGGTAGTTTAATGTTAATACTTAACAACCATGATATGTATGTATTTTTTTAATGTTGATTTACTTAAAATGTGCCATTTGTTTCAGAATTCAATCTTCGCAGCCTTGCTCCATCTCTAGCTAATTTCTGCGCTCTGAAAGGCGGTTTTAAAATCAACTCAAATGATAAACAAGAAGAAATATCATACCAAAATGATGATCTTTGCGTATATTTGAATGGTTATACTCCTAATAGAGGAAAAATTCAAACAATTAGCGAGCGGACATTTCAGTTTTACTGTGGACATAATCCTCAATTAAAATGGAATATAAGTTATTTAATTCCAGAAGAAAAGAAGGAGGCACAGATACACTTTTCTTGGTACGGGAATTCTCAAGAACAATTTCACCAGATTCTAAAACTTACCTTTTATAATGAAAAAGAAGTGATTAACCACACCCAAAAATTGCAATCGTTAAAACGAGGCATGAAATACACCATTTATAATTATAATCTGCCAACGGATTATAAAGAAATTCGGGTTGTGGTCAAGTTTGCATATTTTATTGAAAATAAAATCCTTCTAAAAAAAATAGAGGATTTGCACTCGGAGAGTATTTCTGGATATCAGAGTTGTATTCAAAGCATTAGCGATACAACAAATATGGATTGGGGTAAAACGGTTATCCTCAAAAGTAAAAACAGAAAATATGAAGCAGTTGTTCACCAACATCTTCTAGATAAATATTCTCCAGTTCTTTCCTCTATGTTCCAAAAAAATTTCAAAGAGGGCGTTGAAAGATCTGCAGTTATACCAGTGGATAATAATACTCTGAAAAGTTTCATCACGTTCATATACAGCGGTCAACTGCCATCTAATTCCAAAGACTTTTCATCGATGCTTTATTTTGCAGATAAGTATCAAATTGACGTTTTGAAAGAATACTGCGAACTTCAACTTATAAAATCCGTGAGATATGAGAATGCCTTCAGTTTAATGTCGGCTGCCTATGACTGCAGAGCTGGACAATTGAACGAGGTCCTTGCACATTTCATGGTGCAGTTCTCACTGGTAGGAACCCCAGAATGGGAGGAATTTGCAGACAAAAATCCAAAAGCTGTAATTGATTGTTTCAAGATCATTACTGCTAGTGGTATTGTCTAAAATATTGTATGTTCTAAAGGTTTTTCTACTTTTTACATTACCTGTTAAAAGCTTACTTATTTTTTAAATATCGCTTGTAAATTTTACACATATAGGAAACATATGTACTCTCTATATTATGCATATAAAAAATCCATGTATAATTCAATATTTCTTAATAAAGGCTATTTTTGTGTGCATGTTATATGCGCATCTCTTCTCTTTAATTCAATTATATAATCTATATGATTTTCTAACCGAAAATAACTGTGAAGGTTATCATATTTTGTATATGTAATACCTGAATAAAAATATAAACAATGTTTTAGATGCTACTCTGGGATTACACAAACATAATTATATATAAATGTGATAATTTGTATATAGCAATATGTAATCCCACCACAATCTATGCAGTGTATCGTCAAAAGTTTTAAATAAAAGTTAGGCTTCGCGAAAAGAGAGAACAGCAATTACCAGGATTGCATCATCCAGGAAATAAAGGTCACTACCCAGGAACCATAAAACTAAAGTTCAAAGACCTTCTTCTTCCTGGAAGATGGCAATCATGACGACAATGGAGGTACCAACAACCAATCACAGTTAAGCATGAATAACTAAGAACCAATGAGAGGTAACCACGTAGGACGATCCCATCCAATGAGAAGCCGAGAGAGTTAAAGAATTGATCTCGGACAAAAGGTTAGTTGTAGGCAGGCGACCAGGCTAGAAGCAAGGTGTACTCAACTCAGGCTCCAACCCAGGTAAAATTCTCTTCGATCATTCGAAAGGCAAGGTACCTCCTCCAGTCTCAACAACTCTATCCCTTTATCGCGAAGTCTAGATTCTATCCCAACCAGGTTTTGCCTCGTTATTTCCCCTGTGGAACCCTACCATTCAACTAAGGACTGCACCATCAATCATCAACCACCACAAGTCATCAATCCCAAAGTAATCCACAGTAAGTCAACAGGATCTTACATAGGATCAACATCGAAATAATATTATAGTGAGTCGACAGGATCTAAAATTCGAATCCTCACAGAGAGTCGACAGGATATATAATAGAAAACGAGCCAACTCAAGACGAGACGACAAGGGAGAAGAGAGAGGGCACTCCCGTGCCCGAAATAGACCAAACACGCACCCTGGCGGAGTTCCTCCTTCAGTTGACCGCCGCCCTGACGCAAGTAGGTTCGACCCAACGCGCGGAGACGGATCTACCCCCCTTCGATGGAACCTACGCCGCCCGCCAAATCTTCCAGGCCTGAGACCGGAAGATGGACAAAGCCCTCGTAACCACCCCCGATAAGCTGCTCAGGTTGCCTAGCTCAGGAAACTCCGGTTGGCCACCCAGAGCTACTTCCAGGTGAGGCAAACCCTCATGGATCTCTACCCTGAATCCAACGAGGGGTCCTTCGCCAAGTACTTCGCCATGAAGTTTGCTGGGCAGGCTGGCCTGGAGAAGTACTACCGGGAGAAGATAGCGCTGGGAATGCAACTGGGCCTCCCACAGGAGGTAATCCTCGAGACGCTGACGGAGGGATTGCCGCTCTCCGACCAGCGCCTGGTCCGCGTGGTACCTCCTGAGAGCCTGGGAGAGTGGTTCCAACTGGTGCAACGGATCGAAGGACCCAGCGCACCAGCGTCGCGTTACCACGAGGAACAACCGCCCAACATGTCGGGCCCATACACCAGCACATCCAGAAGAACAGGTGCGTGGACCGCACCTGCCCCGCCGTCGAACTGTAAATTCTGCGGCGCCCATCACTGGCACAGTGAATGCCGATAAAAACCAGCTCAACACGCGAGCGCGCGGGCAGTGCAACCAGCCCAACACCCACGACCATCCCAACGTCCACAACCAGCCCAACATCCACCACAAGACCAAGGACAAGCCGCCCGAGACGCCCCAGCCTTTCGCCAACCAGATAGGAAGGCACCCACTTTTCGTCAGCCAGCTGACGATTAAACTGTCCATCACCCATGAACTCTCACCCCCTTCCCTCATTGACACAGGCGCAAGTCTGAACATAACCTCTATAAAAAGTTAAAAATCAACCTCCCTCAACTAAAACTTAAAAAATAACCCATAGACCTACAGGCCATAAACGGTCTTGTACCGACCTTAGGTCAAATAACCCTCCCCCTGACAATAGGTAAAATAACCAAAAACAAGAATTTTCATGTGGTGGAAGCGCCTCTACCATTTGGAATTCTCGGAATAAATACCCTCCGAAAATTTAAAATAACAATAGATTTTAACCAAGGCACTATGTTCCAACTCGCCGCCCCATTGCCCCCTACCACCTACCATTTTGCTCATATAACCAATGAATGAGCCTATTGGGAATGCCAAGCGGCGTCACAAAGGGCTAACATGGCACACAAGCCTTCCGCACACGGCACCCAATGCGCGCATCCATTGGTCAAAAAACATTTGCCAACATGCGAATCTAGACGTCACTCGCACGCACAACACAATTTTCTCACTAGAGCCAATTGCTCTTATTATACGCCCTCAATACACAAGGCCACAATGGCCCAAACTTACAACAAAAATGCCCAAACATTGTCCATTCAAAAGGACAACTCATACATTAAATGCACACGTGACCACACATCATCACACAACCGTCACACGCGTGAACATCGCAATAAGCGCGAAACTCGCACAAAAAGGCGACAGAAACACCACTCAGGCACGTGCACAATCACTGCTGGTACCACCACACCCCTTACACGGATCATAGAAACAATTCACGCCATCCAACCACCACACAATCGCAAAACATTGCGACCCTTCTTAAGCACAGTAAACGCTTATAAAAATTCATCCCGGACTACGCCCGCTTGCGGACGCCACTTAACAACCTTCTCAAAAAGGATGTCACGTGGGTTTGGGATGACAAATTCCAGAAAGCGTTCACTAGCCTGAAGGAAAGCCTCACCACACACCCCATTTTACATCTTTATCAAGAAGATCTCCCGTGTCAGGCGTACTGTGACGCATCAACACTCGGCATAGCAGGCGTCCTCAAACAGGTCCACCCTGATGGGAAGACCTACCCAGTCCAATACTTCAGCCCCGCCCTACGTTCACACGAACGGAATTACTCCATCTCTGAATTAGAATGTCTGGCAATCGTTGAGAGTATGGATAAATTCCGCGTCTATTTGATGGGCAGAAAATTCACCATATTTTCTGACCATCACGCATTGCAATGGCTGAAAACGATCAAAACCCCATCAGGCAGATCATTTCGATGGAGTTTACGGCTATCGAGTAACGAGTATGAGGTTCGTTACATAAAAGGAGCACGACAATATGAGGCGGACCTCCTATCCCGTAACCCGTTCTGTGGCTTCTCAGACGCCCCCCTCATTAAGAGCCATCAGCCTTCCCCATCTGGAGATTCTAAACTGACCATTGATCACAACGGACTTCATACCATTTCCCGCAAAGGTGTAACCAAAATTATAATCCCAAAAACACTCATCAACGAATTACTTCAATCAGTACACACCCAATACAACCACCCAGGCATATCACAGATGACGAGACTCATCTCCGCTCAGTATTATTGGCAGGGCATGTCAAAAGACATTACACAAAAGGTTAAAACCTGTCCAACCTGCCAGTTGACAAAGCGTCCGATGGGACCCACTTACGGGGAATTAGGTCAACCACCAGAAGCCAAAGGACCCTTTGACCTATTATCCCTCGACACCATAGCTGGGTTTGCCAAATATGGCAACGCCAAAGTATAACTCCACGTCGTAGTCGACCATTTCTCGCGCTACACATGGACGCTCCCGTCCAAATCCACCAGCATTTTTACCTATCAACAGGTGCTCAAGCGAGTATTGCAGGATGGCTCCCTAAAACGCCTTCTTACGAATAGAGCACCTGCATTCACTTCGCCGAGATTTAGGAGCTTAACAGGAGTATCCACCCGTTGCTCACCACCAGCAATAACCCACAAGCCAACGGTCTATGTGAACGCCTAAACGCCACCCTTACAGGAGAACTTAGGCTACTCCATTTGGAGAATCCTAAGGTCGCATGGACCAAGTTGGTCAAACGAGTTACCACTATATACAATAATACCCCTCACTCTATCACCGGTTTTCCGCCCATCTACCTGATGTTTGGCGTTCTACCCCCGGAACTTTCTGACCACACCACACCTCATCCAGACATCGACAGAGCCAGGAAGATCGCACACATGAGAACTCAAAACAAATACCTACGAGACAAAAACGTTTATGACCAACGACACAAACAACCACGCTTCGAGATAGGCGACCTGGTGTTGGTTAAAATATATCACCACCCCAACACAGGGAAACTTGTCCCATATTTCACAGGACCATACACGATATTAGAGATCATCTCCCCAAATGTGGTCCGTATCGATAGACCCAACCAACCTCTCCAAAGAGACACCGATACAGTCCATGTAAACAAACTTACACTATACACAGAAAACGTCCAATACATAACACCACCCATAACAAAAATACACCATCTACGACATAGGAACAATTACACGTTTCCATTTAAACATCTTACACCCGACATTTTTCCAACAGAACCACTGACAATCAAACCGACAAACAGCGAACCTTTCATTCATTTAGATCCCACTATTTTCACCAAAACCCGATTTATACCCTTCACCAATAACAAAAAACGCGACATCGCCCATCCACAGATAGATCCAATCACAACTGATCCTCCACTAAGTCCGCCACAACCAATCGAATTACAACACGATCCACAAAGCCATCCACTCATGGAGAAAACATGGGAAAACATGTGCAGATTCCCCATATTTCACTTAACACTTTTTATCTGTCTTCTGACTATGCCATACTCCCTCGCCCCATTTACCATAGTAACCTACCTTGGACTATATGCCCAACAGCCCCAAAGGCTTTACCAATTACAGGAAGCCATCTTCCATATAGGCAGTGCATTTCATACATTTCTAATTCTCGTGTTGGAAACAATGGGAGAAAGTTTCCAGCGGGCATTTAGATCCCCAGATCAATCACGGGAGAGGAAGTCAGAACTAATTTAGAAATTCCCAACATTGAGCCTCTCACCCTCACCCCCCCCCCGGCACTTCCGGTCATAAAAACAACTCCGGCTCAATTGAGGTCATCTCTGGCCTCCCTGCGATTTACAAGACGTTTGCCTGACTTTCTTGACTGTCACCGATTGTCGTCCATGACATTCACTCAGCTGGGAATCCCAATGAATTACAAAAATATCGATTCTTTTCCCAACACTCCCAAACATTTTATTACATGTTACCCACATAAGACAAGCATACAACCCTCACGACCAATACGCAAAATTTAGATCTAAAGACCAAATACGAACAAAAAACACGCACATTACAACTTAAAAGATAGGATAAGATTTGAAAAAATAGTAGTAAAGCTTTCGAGCTTACGTTTCTTCCGAAAGGAAGAAACGACCACTTTAAAAGGGTCGAGGACTCTCCTCGAACCCTGTATTCAAAGATTCGATTCCAGTCACGACCTCCCGATAACGAAGTGGATATCGGGCGAGCACAACTTAAGTGCCCTAGGGGACCGCATAAAAACCCCTAGAACGCATTAAGGCTCGGGACAAATTAATACAAAACACTCGGCCTTGAGATCTTGAAAGACAATACAACCCCAAAAACATTACAACAAATACAAATACAACCTTAAGGTTAACTAGATTCCCGTGTCTCCTGTACACATAATATAAACGCGATTCTGGGAAGGATCATGTTTCCACCCACAAGTCGCACAAGAGACAAAAAATCTACAAGGGCAATTAAAACTAGGAAATCGCTCGTGACCTAGATACATTGGCATGTAACTTTCTATCACTAAGAGATTTTGCGAATCTCTCTACATATTTTTTTTTCTTACCCCATTCATCTACTTTTTTTTTTTAATTTTGAAATCCAAATGCTTAATCAAATATTTATCATTTATATAACAACTTCTTTTTTCACTCAACAATTTTTTTAACGAAAACTCACTTTGTTTTCTTTTAAAACTCAACTTGTTTTCTTTTAATTTTTCTCAACGAAAACCCATCTTGTTTTCTAATTAAAAAAATTTCAACGAAAACTCACTTTGTTTTCTTTTAATTTTTTTTTCTAAAGCCCTAACAGAATATTCCCTCGATTTAGCTTTCCATAACTCGAGTTGAATTGATAGGCATTTTTCTTTTTTTTTCTTTTACTCAACATTTTTTTAACGAAAACTCACTTTGTTTTCTTTTAATTTTAAAATTTTTATTTTGATTTCCCAAAGCCCTAACAGAAAATTCCCTCGATTTAGTTTTCCATAACTCGAGTTGAATTGTATAGGCATCATCATTTTATTTTTTATTTTTCTTCCTTCTACTCAACAATTATTTCACCAACACCATTCGCTTTTATCCTTTTTAGTTCACCTACGATACTTGTATATAGCCTCACAGTGCCCATAATTAATTTTCCCCACAAAATTACTTTTCTCTTACAGAATTCACTTCAGGCTACCCCTTTTTGAATTCTTCACGTGTAGGGGACGCATTTGTGATAATTTGTATATAACAATATGTAATCCCACCACAATCTATGCAGTGTATCGTCAAAAGTTTTAAATAAAAGTTAGGCTTCGCGAAAAGAGAGAACAGCAATTACCAGGATTGCATCATCCAGGAAGTAAAGGTCACTACCCAGGAACCATAAAACTAAAGTTCAAAGACCTTCTTCTTCCTGGAAGATGGCAATCATGACGACAATGGAGGTACCAACAACCAATCACAGTTAAGCATGAATAACTAAGAACCAATGAGAGGTAACCACGTAGGACGATCCCATCCAATGAGAAGCCGAGAGAGTTAAAGAATTGATCTCGGACAAAAGGTTAGTTGTAGGCAGGCGACCAGGCTAGAAGCAAGGTGTACTCAACTCAGGCTCCAACACAGGTAAAATTCTCTTCGATCATTCGAAAGGCAAGGTACCTCCTCCAGTCTCAACAACTCTATCCCTTTATCGCGAAGTCTAGATTCTATCCCAACCAGGTTTTGCCTCGTTATTCCCCTGTGGAACCCTACCATTCAACTAACGACTGCACCATCAATCATCAACCACCACAAGTCATCAATCCCAAAGCAACCCACAGTAAGTCAACAGGATCTTACATAGGATCAACATCGAAATAATATTAAAGTGAGTCGACAGGATCTAAAATTCGAATCCTCACATAAATGCATTTTAATAAATACATAAGTATGTTCATATCATAATATATAGCCATAGTTTTATACATATAAAAATGTTTTGAAAATAAATTACACGATCTTAGAAGATAAAAACGCACTCGGTTTGAAATTTTAAAAGCTTTGTAATTTGAAGCATATTATGAGAGTACAAAATAGACCGATAACTAATCAATAAGCTAAATTTGTACGTCCTCCGCAAATAAAATTATAGAGAATAATCGACTATTAAATCACAAAATGATAGGTGTATCTATAGGTGCAGTCATTTTGAAAGCTTTTATTCAACTTTCTCCCATGTCTATTTTTCCACAAATCTTGTGATCAATATTTGATATACTTCCAGAGCCATTTTTTCTACAGGTACAGAGCCATGTTTGAAACTTAGTACTCTTTCAATCCTGATATTGGCAATGCAAGAGTACAAGTATTCATACTTCTCGGTTATCAGGGTGGTCAGGAAATGATTTAATTTTAAAATGGTTTATAAAATTTAGGAATCAATTTTATATGCTTGCAGACCACATAGAAGTCTGAAATTTAGTCCACTCGTTCAAACCCCCCCCCCCAGCTAACAATACAAATGTACATACAGTCGACTCTCGATAATATGAAACTCAAGGGACCAGAGAAAATTTTCAATTTATCAAGAGTTTAAATTAACAGGAGTTTAAACAACCTAGAGGGAAGGAGGGGGAAAAATCTAGTAAATAAGAGTTTGAACTTTTAGCAGTTTCTGGATATACATATTATGTTGATACAAAATTTAAATAAGTTACTTACCGCAAGTTTTTTAATTCAATCCATTAAGCACAAATGGAAATATCCACACTGGCGCTTTCTCCGCAGATTTTTTTAAATGATTGCCCATGTTGATTTTTGAAATTTGAGAGCCACCCTCACTTGCTGCAAATCCTTTAATTACATGAGACTGCGCAAAAGACTTGCTTTTTCCCTCAACATGAAACCGCCGATGGGAACGTTTTGTCCTCTACACTGACGAATCCATTTAACCAAGCTCTCATCTGCTCGCTCGGCGTGGGAAATTGAGCTCGAACTTTAGTTAGTTCGCGGGCTGGTCTGGCTTGAGAAAGTCGCCGGTAACATTTACCCTCATATCTTAATTTTCAGATAGAATTTTACATATTAATAAAATCAAGTAAACAAGATTTTTATTTAAATTTAATGATTTATAATTTTAAATAATTATACAGTTATTCACACACAAATGTTCATTTGTGGAAAAATAATATTCCCTCAACTTCAAATTACCGAGGGGACCAATTAATATTGATTTTATTCAACTTATCGAATATTTTTCAAAGGACCGGGAAAACATTTTAAAATTATAGAGAGATTCAAATTAACAAGTTTCAAATTATCGAGAGTCGACTGTATATATATCGTTTTTTTATATGTTCACTTTCCCTGTTACCATTTTTGTGAGATTTTTTTTTTTTCGCTACAATATATTTCACACAAACACATTTTGAAAATTTCTAAGTTAAAAACTTTTTATATGCATCTTTAACAAAGCAGTTTTTCTTTCTTATCATTATAGAGAGAAAATAGAGGTAACCCGGGCTCTCCTGGAGCGGATTATATCTATATCAATCTTATTTGAAGTAAACGAAAGTAAATAAAACTTATCAATGAAAGGCTTTGAAAATATGACAGAGTGTCAAAGAGATTTGATATATAGTGGAACGGAGCTTTTTTATGATGTCATAAATGGGAAGTTTCATGAACGAAAAATAAAATTCTTAAGAACAATCTAAATATTTGAAAATAATCATTCTTCCCATAAAATATACAGGTAGCCAGGATTAGGAACCGTTCACAATGGTTATAAAATGGCATGTCTTGAGAGCAGATCAGCAAGTAAAGTTAGACTCAGTATATACATACTTTAGAGAGACAGCCTATAATCATTACAGAATCTGTAATGAAAGAACAGTTAACTACGTTTTGAATGCGCTCTCATGTAAAACTCTTTTATATGTAATATATATATATACAATTCCTTTCCTTTATATCTATAAAAATGAAATCCAAAATCGATGTTTGTTATCGCGTTGCGCAAAATCTACAGAATCAATCATTATGAAATTTCGCATGTAGGTAGCTGAAGATTTCGTTTAACATATAGGTTATTCAAAAAACTAAAAAGGTTAATGTGCTCTTTTTAAATATGAAACCAAAAGGCGTTGGTTCCAGCCTTTTGCCGCTTGGCGCAGCACTGGTCGCGACGATAAATGAATTTGATTGGTTAATAATTTTACACGTAGTTTGTTTACACGATGAATGTTTTTAAAAGGTAAGATTATCCAATCGCTGTGAAACTTTAGGAAGTTATTTACTATACTACTGGGAAGGTTTCTAGTTTGAATTTGATTTGAAATAAATATTCATTGCAATTTTATTTGCAAATTTTCTACTTTCACTCACTAACAGCGCCTCTCGCGGCATCTGGTGAAATTACATTCATAAATTATAAAAATGCTAAAATGTGTTCCAAGTATAATAAATTTAATATTTAATTTGGAGATTTAGTAGTATAATATTCCAATGACGATGTAAAAAAACTTGGCATTTCAATATTAATATATATATATATTTTAAAATATCTTATTTAGAATTTAATAAATGTTTTCCAAAAAACTATGTGTTTCAAAAATATATTTAAACGCATATAACAATATTTATATACCTTTATAAATCTATATATAGGTGGATTGGATGTTTTCTAGAATCGTTTTTAACAAATGTTCTTTAGGCAAACTTTTACTCGGGTAAAAACCGGACGAAGCCGGGTACATTCGCTAAATACAGTTATTTACAAATGTTCGTTTGTGGCAAGATACTATTCCTTCGACTTCAAATTACCGAGTTGACCAATTAATATTGATTTTATTCAACTTATCGAATATTTCTCAAGGGACCAAGATAATTTTTAAAATTATCGAGAGTATAGACAAGTGAAGATTCAGTAGGGATGGATGTTTGCTAGAATCGTTTTAACAAATGTTCGTAAGTAAATTTTACTCGGGTAAAAACCGGGCGAAGCCGGGAACATTCGCTAGTATGTTATATTGAAGAATTATATTTTCTAGAATAAACTCCTCTGTAATGTCGACCGCCAGATGTCGCGGCTCATGTAAATTTATTTTTGTTGTTTTCCTTTTGGCCGGATCAAATATTTTGTAATTATGTGAATACGTATTTAAGTTTGTTTGTTTTTTATTTTAAAAAATTTATTTGACTTGCTTCCATGTTTGTCTGCTCACAAATCTTGTAATCAAATTTTGATATACTTCCAGAAAAGGTAGGAAAATATTTTTAGACTTGTTAGAACCAGATGACAATGCAAGTTGACAAATTTTCAGACATCTTGAGTATCAGAATGGCCAGGAACGGGAAAAAATTTCAAATTGCCTTTAAAAATGTTTAATTTAATTTTAATAGGTTTCCAAATCACATAGAAGTATGAAACTTTTAACACTCGCTCATTCCAATGAACAATGCAAGTATACAAATTTTCAGACTTCTGGGTGTTCGGAGTGGCCGGAAATGTGCAAATTTCTATATTTTAAAATCTTATATGTGGCACACGAAGTCAAGTCGGAAACTGTTGGGAAATTGTTTTTTCAGCAATTGTTCAATACCTCAAACGCGTTAAAATTCCTACTATTCAGATTTCTATTTAAAACCTTGGAATTACAAGCAAAGCAGCTGTCAAAGTTAATAAATATTATAATTTATATGTTATAATTCTGTTATCCGATTTCAATATCATCATTCCAGCTGCCAATTGAGCGGACGTGTTTTGCATCGCTCGTTACATTAAGCTGGGTACAAGGTATGTCCCATAAGTTCCCGACTGGGTCCATAAAAAAAAAAGGTAAGATTTTTATTTTATTTTTTTATTAAAACTTTTCAAAGTAATCCCCCCTTGCTTCAACGCACCAGCGCCATCGTTTTCTCCCAATTGTCGAAACAGTTTTTATAAGCCTCTTTTGGAATGCTCTTCAATGATAAGGGCTATTTTTCTATTATGTCATCCCTGGTGTCAAAATGTCTTCCTTTTAGAACTGCTTCAAGTTTGGGGAACAGGGAAAAAGTCATTTGGTGCGATGTCCTGGGAATAGGGTGGTTTGAAGGTAGGATTTGTGTCCCGTTTTTCGCCAAAAAGCTAGTCATCAAGTGCGCTGTGTGAGGGCGAGCATTGTCATGGTGTAGGATCCAGCCACCATTAGTCCATTTTTCTGGCCTTTTTTTCGAATCGCTTCCCTTAGACGGCGAAGAATTGCCCAAATACATTTCCTTAATAACTGTTTGGCCTGCTCCTGCATATACTCGTGATGTACAATGCCCTTGTTATCCGAAAAAGCGACAGCAACACCTTGTTTCTGGATTTTTTGGGTCTAGGCTCACCCTAACCTCTCCACTCGGCAGATTGAGGTTTGGTTTCAGGGTCATAGCCATAGACCCATGTCTCGTCGCCTGTGATTATGGATCCGTTCTTGTCATTTCCATCATGTCCTCACAGGTTGCAAGCCGACACAGTTTTTGCTCATTGGTGAGGAATCTTGGGGATGAATTTTGCAGGAGTCTTTTTGAGCTTCAAACCTTCGGTACGATCCTTCCAATCGTTGTTTTAGAGATGCCTGTGTCTTGCTCTAGCTCCAGCAAAGTGGTTCGAGGATTTTATTTTATCAAATCGATGATTTTTTGCCACATTTTCATCAGTCCTTTGAAAGTTTGGGCGTCCTTGACGAGGATCATCTTCAATGGAAATTCTGCCAGCTTAAATCTAGAATGCCATTCAAAAAACAGTTGTTCTCTTTGGGGCGTCATTGGGGGAATGATTTATTAAGCATTTCAAAAGTTTCGGTTGCTGATATTTGAAGTTTCACACAAAATTCTATGCAAATCCTCTGCTTCAATTTTTGTTCCATCGTAAATCGCCGCAGCGCTAGGTGTGACCTTTAAATAAATTAGAATTAACCCTTGGCGCGCGCGCAAGTACCGCCTCGATATTGGTACCACCGTGTAGCCAGATATTTTTTCTATAATAAACAGTCAAATTCATTTACATTTTTCATTTATTTATTTTTTTATGGACCCAGTCCGGGAACTTATGGACATACCTTGTACTTTGTTTTCTTCTCTTTAAATTTAAATAAAATATACTATATATTTTCTGTCCTAAATTATTTACATAGTGTGATCAATAATTTCCAGGAATGCTAAATATTCAAAGAAATACAAAAGTATAATAAAGTTTTATTTAAAATTTCTCAAATAATGACAGTCACTATCTAACACCCTTGTTCCCATCTTTTTTCCAGATATCAAAACACCTCTGAAAATCCTCATCTTTCAGGCTTTTCAAAATATTCTTCGAATTCTCCTTTATTTCAGGGATTGAGTCAAATCGAGGTCCTTTTAAGACTCTTTTAATTTTAGGGTAAAGGAAAAAGTCGTTGGGAGCAAGATCAGGAGAATAGGGTGGCTGGGGTAGTAAAGTAATTCCGTGTTTAGCCAAAGTAGAGTGGTACAGCGGACTGCTTTATGTGGCCGTGCTTTGTCATGATGCAAGAGCCAATTTTTCTGATGCCATTTTTCGGGTCTTTTCTGACGCACAGGCTCTATTAAGCGTCGCAATACATCAAGATAGTAATGTTGATTAATGGTCTGACACTCGGGCACGAATTCATAGTGTACCAATCCCTTTACATCAAATAAAGTGAAAAGAAGAACTTAAGCTTCGATTTGAACATCCTTGCTTTCTCTTGCTTATTCGACCAGCTTTAATCGTGCAAACCATTCAAATGTCCTCGATTGTGATAGGGCATCTTCTTTAAAAGCCTGCTTCAAGATTTTAAATAATTCGGAAGCTGTTTTCCCTAATTTAAAGCAAAACCCTCTGCAGTTTCGCTGATTTTCAATACAGTCCATACTGAAATTCGAAATGTTCTGATATACTCGAGCTTATAAATTCGATAAAACGTGAGCGCGTGCGTCTATGTGATCAATTTTTATTTCTACGTGTTGATAAATGTTTTATCTATAAGGTCCTTAGAAAATTATTTCATTATTTTGAATATTTTACGTGATCCAATCTCATTCCTGGAAATTATTGATCACAGAATTGTATATCTTAATTATAGTATTAATATCACTTCAATAGAGGGTTTTTCTTTTTTTGGACAGAAGACATGGATTGTATTTCGAAATCAATAGATGTTAAACTCGATGAAATAATAATATATTTTGATATCAAATTCAAAACTAATAAAAGAATCTTACAAAAAATGATCTAACTTACTTATCTTCAATGATTAACCAAGCAAAAATGGGAATTGAATCTATATCTGAGTTAAATAAACAATGTACAATAGGATAGTTTGACCGACACAATAGAAAAGGCTATAGATAATAAACTAGATAAAGTTCTTAAAGAGATTCCGAAACAGACACTATCTTATGCTCAAGTCGTGCGACAGGAAACTGAACTAATGAAAAAAAACAGTGGTCATTCAAAGATGAATCAGCTTTAATTGTGGCTTTTAATAATGGTGTACCTAATTCTGATGCACATCAAACAATTTCTAGTACAAAAATGTCAGATTAAATAGATTAATTTTCTATATGATTGAAAATATGAGATGTATTCAACAAAATGTAAGAAAAAGTTTTTACTGCGATAAGTGAGCTACAGGCCAACACTAGAGATGATCCTCCTGACATTCTTTTAATTCAAGAACCATATGTTTTGCATGAAAATGTTATTTATGATATGGGACTCTCAAATTATATGTTCGTATAAAACTGGAGAAAAATATACGTCAACTATAATTTTAAATAAAAATATAAGGTTTTCCAAAGAGGAAAATTTCACAAAATCTTTTTGTACAAAAATATTTATTTCTACAGTTGAAGCAAAAATAATTATATATATATCTAAATTCACCCGAATACTTTTAACAATGTTAAAAATTGTACAAAAGTTAATTTGTACTTGGTCCAGGTGGATAAATAGAGAAAAAAGGCATTTCCTGATCATGCAGCTAAAATTTGCTGATGGCTTTCGCATCTATCGGAATAAATATCAACTAATCGTTGATTTTTTAATTATTCCAGAATTGACCAAATACCGTTTCTTGATTAATCAAGAAAAGCTAACCACGTACGCGTTTCGGGTTGTTGGCCCTCATCAGTGTGGTTTTTCATGGTTCTTTTTTTTCCATTTTCATGGTTTTTCAGGATCTCAAAGACCAGCTTTTTTTGTCGTTGAGGTACAGCTTGCACCACGCTGACGAGGGCCATCCCCGAAGATGACTGGTGTAAGTGCTTCGATAATTGGTTTTCACAGATGAAATCTTTCATAGGTACTAAGGGTGAATACTTTGAGAACTTTAAAAATTTGAAAGTTGCAGCTTTAGAAAAAAATATGTGATTGCAAAAACCTTTGAGTGACCCTTGTATAAACATGGATAAAATGTATTAAATACTGTTTTTAAAAATATTAACATTATGGGAACTGGACATCTTTTGTCAGCTTGGGAGAGGTTTAAGGTTCGTGGTAAAGCTGGTGTTTCTTCTGAAGATGCTGATATCAGCCACTATGGGTTTGTGGCTTGCCCATAGATATCAAGTCAGCCACCACCTTATGTCATGTAGCTCGACCACAGGAAGTTGAGTCCATCTCAGACTCTTGTTCGTGTTGTCAAGTTTGAAGGATTCAGGCTTTATCTACGCCTCACAATTACCAGAGCCTTACAGCTTAGAGAGGATGAGACATGGTTAGGTGGGTTCTGGGTGAATTATGGCATATAGTGGTCACGTGGCGTCCGAACAACCAGGCTGATGTTATACTCATCCGTGTGAATGTATGCAGGTGCATTTGGATCAAAATGGCCCAGTATTGGTGGATTTATCGAGGCTTTTTTTAGAGTTTGAAGTGTTTCTTCTTTTCTTTAATGAGGGTAATTTTGGAGAAATATTTGGTGAATTTTTCTTTTTTAATGAACACGTTCCAAAGAATGATTGCACTTCATTCATCTTTTTGGTCTGAGAAAATAACTAGCTGCTTTGATATTGTATTCTGAGGGCTTTATACCATGTTAGCTCGTTTACATGACCGAGAACCTCCAGTTCTTTGATGGCAAATTGTAATTTCCATTGTTAAATTTTGAATTATATTCGCTAAAGCACATTGAGTCGCTTGAGGTGTGTTGCAAAATCTGAACTATATATGATCACATCGTCTAGATAGCAAAACCAAATTTCCATATAGGATTACAAAGCTTATTATCCATGTTTTTTCTTTTTAAGTAGCAGGGGTGTTGCATAGTACGAAGGTCATTACGTTGGACTCGTATAGGCCATGAGCTGTAGTAAAGATTGTTTTTCTCTTCAACCTTTATTTGCCAGTATCCTGATATATGGTCTATTGCTGAAAAGTATTTAGATCCTTGGAGTGTATCCATACTTCTTCAATTTTGGAATTTGAAAATTCACTGTTACATTATTTAATTTTCTATAGTCCACACAAATTCTGTATAGCTATTATTTAGTTTCTTGACTAATATAACGGGAAATACCAGGGGCGCTTGAAGATGGCCCAATTATATATTCTCTGAGGATTTCATCAAGTTGATCCTTTATGATGTCTCGCTCTTTAGCGCTCACCCTGTAACACTTGTGTTTGATCGGTTTTGTAAATTCTATATCAATTCTATTTTTTGCCTAGTTGTTTCTCCCTATTCCCGGCAAAACAAATCTGAGCACTTTTCAAAACTTGCTTCAACTTCTTCTGTTTCTTGAATGAGAGATTGCCGTTTAATTAAAATCGAGGTGAGTCCTCATCTCTCTTCTCTCCTTCTCTTTCCCTCATAACATTTTTTTTTCGCCAGACTACTTCCAAAAGCCAATGTTTAGTTCCTCATTATTTTTAATCATCGAGGATATGTGATTCATTATCCAGATGTGCGTTTCCTTATTCTTAACATTAATGAAGCTTCTTGCCATTTGAAGTCCATTTGTTTGGTACATTTTTCTGTTCTTCTCGATCATATATTCGCCATTCTCAGCTTCAACAAATGTCTTAATCAATTTAATGAAAAGTCCTCGTATGGAGGATCCTTGTTAATTTCTATTTGCTTCTGTTGATATATATATTAATTCCGTGTCACGATAATTTGTTAAATCATATTTTATTGTTTCACTCTGACAATCAATTTTTGAGTTCATTTTCTTTAAAAAATCTCGTCCCAAGTATAAAAGTCCTTAAATGCGTTCTCACTATCACAAATTGATGTGTAATTTTTTTTCGTCAAATTTAATATTTTTAAAATTTTCCTACGATACATTCCCCAGAACACATTTTATCAGGATTATTTATGCTAAAGCCTGCATCGAGGCTGTTCTAAGGCCGACCATTGAAATATCAGCGCATGTATCAATCAAAGCCTCACAAAGACCTATTTTATCAGCTTGAATTTTCAATTTGTATTTGGGGTCCAATTTTATGACCCTTGTTGCGGAGTCTATAATATTTTGTTTAAACTTTCAGATTTTCGGACACGTTCTCAGATAAACCTTCTTAAAGGAATTCATCTTCTTGTACACGACGTGAAGCTCGTTGGTCGTTTTAGGAGGATTTAGGTAAAATGCAAACGAATATTATTTTTTCAACCTTCCAATAACATTTTGAATTTCGCTTTTTCTTCCATTAAGGAGTCAACCTTGTTGCTCAAAATAAGAATATATTCTACTAACTTAATTGCTGGTTCATCCCAGTGTTGCATGCCTTTTAGCCTCATTCTCATTTCTTCTCTGTTAGCATCTTAGATAAAATCCTTAATATCCTTGAAATTATCCCAGCTGGTAAACCTTGTCTTGTGTAGGTTCAGCCAGGTTTTAGCGCTACCAGTCGTTTTCATGGAATCATAGCGGAAAATAATTTAGTCTTCCCAATGGTAGATGAAACCAATTATCTTCAAGATATTCAATCCAAGAAGAGGGTCTTCTATCCCATTATACTTGGGAATATCAATATTGGGGTTCAAGACAACTGGGTTGGTACTTGAATCTCCGCCAAATGTTTACACCAGGTTGCTGTTTAATAAGATCCTCACTCATGTCTTCACACCTTTTGATTAGATTTTCCGAGCGAGTTTCCATTATCAAAGGAGAGAGAGTACAAGAAAAATAAGATATTTATAAAACATATTTTTGGAAAATAATTATTATATTATTTTCTTGAAGGAAATCTGGTCCGGAGATATTCGCTTCCATTAATCCTATCAATCCTTTTTTTCTCTCAGCGCGCCAACCTTTCAAATGATATCAAGTCGTGACGCAGCATTGCTGAATTTAAATAATAATAACGTACTCTGTCAAAAATATATATACGTAAAAAAATATTTTACAACAATTATTTATAATGATGAAGTCTAGGTTTATCTACTTCCTGGTCATTTTCTCCAGGCTGTCGATATTGACAGGTCCTGAGGTTACCTCACACAGGTCTGCCTCCATTGGTGTGGAACTTTTGGCGTCAGGGTGTATCATGCCATATGGGATGAGGTAGTCAGTAAGACCAGGGGCAGTCTATTATACACTTTTCTATTTAAATAGTTATTTGGTGACACTCTCCAGCTCTCACACCAGGCTTAGTCCAGTCCCCCCCCCCCCCCCCCCCCCCACACACTTCCTAGTCAGTGATGAGTTCCTGCGCCATGCCATCTCCTTAAAGATGGGTGATGAGTTCCTGCGCCATGCCATCTCCTTAAAGATGGGTTTATGGGATTGGAATATAGTTTGTCCTGGTTTGTGTAGCCCCTGGTGCTGTTATAACAGTCAGGGTCCAGTTGGATACCAGGATTTGGCCTAGGTTGACTGGAAATTTTGTGATAGCCTCCCTGCTACAAAATACTTAATACTGAGGCGAGTTCCTTTTTGTTGTTGCTGTTAACTTTTGTTCCATTTAGTATGCATTCCTCTTCATTCTTTTATAAATGTTTTAAGCCACCAGAAACTTTATATATGCAATTATAAAAATATTAAATATTGTCTTCCACATCTATTTTGTAGAATTGCCTCTATGTCTTGAATATTATACAAAAAACACCATTAGCCGACCAGTGTAAATTCCACTTATTGTAATGAAATCTATTCAATTCTAGGTACAAACAGCCTGATTACTTGAATTTTGCACCTTAAGCGCCATAACTGATCATTGTACATTTCGTTATCGCAATGAATTCTATCCAAATGTAGATAAGCGTGGTTTGATATTTGAAATGTTAAACCATAAACACCATGACAACCATTGAAACACTTGCTTATAGCAATAAAATCTATCCATTCAAAAAAAAAATTATCTAACACTTTGAATGTTTACTCAGATACAGCTTAGCAACTATTGTATACTTGCACTATCATAAATAATTATTTTCAATTGTATGTACAAAAATGTTCTGACATCCTTGGAAGTTAACCCTAAACACCTTGCGTTATCTTAAGGATATCTAACCTTTTGTAGGTACAAATGGTCTAATACCTTGAATGTTAAGCCGTAAACATAATATAATGTAGAGCGGAAGTTTGGACATTGACATATAAATAAAATATATATGATATTCGGTTCAAATGGTGTTCAAATACTTTTTCCACTGTGTCCATATTTTAGCGAATATCCCCCTTCTCACAGGACTATATTTAATCTAGAAACAATTAAATATGATTTAGCCCAACTTTCTATAAAGTACCAAAATGCTTTTGCTCCAAGTATAATTATATCATTTTTAAGTGCGAAATCGATGAATTATTTGTTAAAAAAACAAATCAAAAATTCCGAAGCTTTTTCCGTTAGGAATTCCATCATTTTCCGTCCTACCCTTTTTATTACCCAGTTTACAACGAACCACGGATTTTTAAAGGAATTTTTAGCAACAATTTTAAGCGGTTGTGGACTCTAGTGGGACTGTGGCAAGGAAATCCAGGATTCGAGACACACTACTGTTGGAATGCCCAACTTCTTTATCGCTAGACAACAGACAGTAAATAATATTGTCACGGTAGTGATAACAAGTATTACAAATAAAAGACACTTCGGCCAGTAAATTTTTTATTGTCTCGACGTTTCGACAAAAATATTTTGTCCTCGTCAGGATGCGAACAAAAATTAAAACATTAGGCAAAGCGTTTGAATTTATTATAAGGCTGCAAGGGCGTTCTCACGCGATCTTTTGTTCGCTCCTGACGAGGACAAAAGATTTTTGTCGAAACGTCGAGACAATAAAAAGATTTACTGGCAAAGTGTCTTTTATTTGAAGAATTATGAATGCCGGCCAGGCAAGCCTCTCTTTTACGATAAGTATTACGAAAGTTTAAGAAAAAATAATTTATTGACTAGAATGCAACTATTTATAAATTTTAATCTACAAGTATATACAAGCATGATAAGGGGTGATGACTATGCAAATTATCTAGATGATAAAAACACAGAGTATTTAAAAAATTATTCAGTGACATGCCCCTCCTAGTTGAACAGCGTCCCGCTGTAATTATCACTGAACAGATCAGCTTGTCCTCAGGTTCATTGGTAGGGTTTCATTCAGTTTGTATATATTTAATTAATTATTACCACAGAGTGTGTGTAAGCTCAGGGTAAATAGGCCCTAACCGAAAGAAAAAAAAGTTCCTTTTGTTTAATATTGGTTTCCTTTTATAATTTGTTCTCTCTCTTGTAAATCAATAAATATAATGCTTAATTAATAATTCTTGAAATCAGTTTCATTAAAAATTCTAAACAAAGTCAACAATTAGTAGCAAGCGTGGTTGTTTGATATAAAGCTCAAAAGTGGAAATATTTAATCTAAAGATTAAGCAAGAAGTTTATTCTGATCGTAAACTGAAAACTTTGAGAAGATTAAAGTATTTATATAGATTAAGTTAAATTATACCTATATTATTGCATGTTTAAAAGCTACCCAATATTTAAATAAATTTAAAATATATATTTGTATTTAAAATATATTGGTTTGTTTATATTAGTTCAAAAGGCGAAAATGGCTCTGAATATATTTTTTATCCCAAACAAAAATTGAACCATTAAAGGAACTAATTATCAAATTTGGGCGTTGAAAATCGACGCTGTTCTGAAGGAAGAAAATTATTTAAATGTGTAATTTCCGATCCAGAACCTGAAATGGAAGACAAAAGTTCTTGGAGATTTTTGAGTGATAAAATGATGAAGCTTTGGGATAATCATCACTACGTTGACAAATGAACAAGCGGAATGTTCATCGAGGAAACAGATGCAAAGAAAGTATGGGACTCACTGAAAAAACATACACAGGCAATTTTGGAAGATAAAATTGTTTATAGGTTAGAATTGAATAACATTAGCATGAAAGATAATGAAACTGTAGATGAATATATAACGAGGGCAAAAAATATTGCTGCTAGAAGTTCATCATTAGGGCATCGATTTCCCCCAAGAGAACTTTCATCTCATATTGTCAGAGGCATACATCCAAGGTATGAAAATATTGCTATTGTCTTACGATCTAAGAGAGTGGCAACAGTTGAAGAGATTCAGCCAACTCTAAGAGAAGAAGAGTCGAGAAGAAATATGAGATTGAATCAATCGGTTGAGAATGGGCATGAACAAGCATGCAGAATTAAAGATAGAAAAGTTAAACAATTTCAGCCAAAAAGATGTTTTGTTTGTAATAAAAAGGGACATCTAACTAATGATTACTGGTTTCGAGATAAACAGAAACAAGGCTATCAAAAGAAATGGACTCCTGATTATAGAAATAACAAACACAGTAGAGATGATTCAAATAACCTAGTTAATACTATGAAAGTAGAATTAATGAGCAAGCATTTGAAATATATGTAAAAGAATTTGAAGATTCACCAGATGGGAGAAATGATAGGCAAATATGGTGTATAGATTCAGGATGCACTGCACACTTAACCCCAAACCTAACTTTGATGGAAAATGTGACAGAGTACAAAAGTGAAATAGATCTAGCTGAGAGGGGCAAAACTACTCAAGCCATAGCCAAAGGAGATATGAGACTTACTACATGCACAAGTGAAGGTCAAGAAAATATTCGCATCAAAGATATCTTACACTAGCGGATGTACCCGGCTTCGCCCGGGTTTTCCCGAGTAAAGGTTTGTCTAACGAACATTTGTTAAAACAATTCTCTATAAACTTATTTTAAAAAATAATAGAAATATTTTGATAATTGAAACTCGTAAATTTGAATCTCTCGATAAAGTGAACATTTTTTCCCGGTCCCTTGAAAAATACTCGATAAGTTGAATAAAATCAATATTAATTGATTCCCTCGGTAATTGGAAGTTAAAGGAATAGTATCTTGCCTTGGAATTGCCGTGTCATCCTGAATTTTGTCTTTCCTAATTTTCTACATTACAAAATCATCGTTTTATCTAGTGAACATTTTTTCCCGGTCCCTTGAAAAATACTCGATAACTAACTTTGACTTGTGCGCAATTAATAGGTAGAAAATCTTACTTTTGATAAATGATCTTTAAATATAATAAACTTAGTGATAATAAAACTTATAGATAAAAACTTGTTATCATCGTCGCAATGGGGCGCTGCTTGCGAGTTAAATCTACAAATCTGCAAATAACTCTAAGGATATTCAAGATATTCAAGAAATTATTTTTCAGAGACCTTCCCAGTACTATACTAAATAACTTCCCAAAGTTTCATGGCGTTCCAATGAGTGGTTTGGTCAGGCATAAAGGACAGACACACACACACATACATTCATTTATATATATATAGATAGATAGATGTACCAAATTTAAGGAATAATTTCATGTCAGTATACCAATTAGTGAACAAGGGAAATTCAGTTATTTTCAATAAGGATGGATGAAATTTTATAATGAAGGGAATGTTTTAGTTGCTGAAGCATATATTAAAGATTTATATCTTTGGATGGAAACAAAACTAAAAAATGTACCAATAACAAAAAAAATGAAAATATCATGGTTATAAATACACATTTATCAAATAAAAATAGCAATGGAAGTTTATGGCATAAAGGTTTAACCATATAAATGAATAATACATGAAAAAATGATTCAAGGACATATTGCAAGAGGATTGGATCTAAAATTCGAAAGGTTACCAGAGTGCGAAGCATGCATAATGGGAAAACTGGTTCAAAAGCCATATAATATTATGGAAAATTATACAGTTAAACCCCTGCAGTTGATTCATATGGATTTATGTGGACTAATGCCATGTCAATCTTCAGGAGGATCTAAGTAGTTTCTTGTTATAGTAGATGACTACAGTAGAAGAATCTTGTATATTTCCTGAGGTCAAAATATGAGACCTTTGAAAGATTTGAAGAATTTAAAGCAAGAGCCGAAATGAATTAAATCTTAAATAAAAGATGTAAGAACCGACAATGGAACTGAATTTTGTAACTCTAGATTTGAAGGACTTTTCAAGAGAAGTGGGATCCATCACCAACTTACCACCACAAAGTAATGGAGTCGCAGAGAGAGTAAATAGGACTCTTATAGATACAGCAAGAACCTTACTAATTGACTCAAAATTACCCATGAGGTTTTAGGCAGAGGCAATTGCTACAGCTGTATATATTAAGAATTGTGCCCCCCACAGGTCTATCAAGCACCATACACCTATGCAGAGATGGAATGGGAGGAAACCATCGGTCAAACACATTCGAATATTTGCATGTTTGACACATTGGCTTGAGAGCAAACCAAGAAGAAACAAGTTTTCACCAAATGATAGAAAGGGAATATTTATTGGTTATTCCATTAAAAGAAAAGACTACAGAATATATGGTATAATGACAAAGAGAATTCATGAAGTCAGATCAGTAAAATTTAGTGAAGATAAGAGAGGAATTGATTATGCAAATTACATTCAGGAAGATACTAATTGTGATAATTTGACCTATAAAGGAAATTGTGAAGAAATAGTTGCTAAAGACTTTCTTATCTTGAAAGAAGACAATCCTATCACAGAGAGTAAAATGAAGTCTCAGGAGGATACTTCAGTAAAACCAGGTGGTGAGACTGAAAATGACTCAACACAAACTGAACCGATAGAGGAAAGATGCCTAAAAGGAGGAAGAAAGAAAAGAGAAACAAAGAACATCTTAGAAGAACGGCACAAAGCAAGACTTGAAGAACAAGAAAGAAAATTGATCAAAGAAGGAGTTCGACGCTCACAAAGAATAAAGGATAGGAATGAGGCAAATTTAATTATGGAAATAGATAATTATATTCCGGAGAATTTTAAAGAAGCAATGGATAGTGAAGAAAGAAATGAATGGCACAAATCAATGGAAGAAGAACTCAGTGAGATAGAGAAACATTAAGTATGGACACTAGTAACAAGGGAAAATGGTATGAAAGTCATCAATAGTAAATGGGTCTACAGTACAAAGAAAATATCAAAGGATGGCATATATAAAAGAAAGGCCAGACTGGTTGCTGTTGGATGCAATCAAAGATATGGTGTGGACTATAAGGAATCTTTTTCACCTGTACACAAAAAGGAAAGTTTTCGAACAATAGGAGCTCTTAAAACGCAACAGAATTTAATCATAAAGACTTATGATGTGAAGACAGCTTATCTCTATGGTGAGTTAGAAGAGAAGGTATACATGAGACAACCAGATGGTTTTATGCAAAAAGGAAGAAGAAAACAAAGTGTGCAAATTGGAAAAAAGCTTGTATGGTCTACCACAATCAGGAAAATGTTGGAAGAAAAAGATCAATGAAATTTTATACCAGTTGGGAATAATTAGAACCAAATTTAAACCATGCGTCTATAAACTCCAGAGAGGAAAAGAGTATGCAATACCGGTCTATATGTAGATGATCTCATCATCGCTGCAACTAGTAAGAAATTTAATGACAACCTAGTCTCAGAAATAGAAAAATATGTTACTCTAACAGAAAAGAAAGATAGCGAACCATTTATTGGAATTGAAATAAAAAGGGCAGAAGATGGTTTTTATCTATCTCAGACTCATTATATTGATACAATTCTTCACAGATTTGGACTGGAATAATGCAACAGTGTGCAGACACCTGGAGATCAAAATCAAAATTTGGATGAATATTTGGACTCTAAGCCAGTTGATAAAACTGTATACCAGTAAATGATTGGATCACTTATGTACCTTTCTACGGGTACTCGACCGGACATATCCTTCAACGTCAGCAATTTATCTCAGTATAGTAATGATCCAAGAGAAATACACTTAACTGGAGTTAAAAGGATCTATAGATATCTGAAGGGAACAAGAAATAAAATGTTGGCATATAAGTCAAAAGACAACAATATCACAATAAGTACTGATGCGAGCTGGCGAACAAATAGAGATGCAAAATCCTATTCAGGCTATACAGTCAAACTAAGCAACAACTTAATAAACTCGAGAAGTAGAAGCAAATTTTGTAGCCTTGTCTACATGTGAAGCAGAAATTATTTCAATATGTGAAGGAATTTCAGAAGTATTATGGTTAAAGGGATAACTAGAAGAACTTTGTGAAAATGTAACTTTCCCAATTACCTTGGAAAGTGACAGCCAGGCTGCAATAAACTGGATACAATCTGACAAAATTACTTCACGAACAAAGCACATTACCCGAAAGTATTATTTTGTAAAAGAAAAAATTCAAAATGGAATCAAGTTAGCATACACTAAAAGTGAAGACATGGACGCGGATATACTAACGAAGAGTCTCCCTAAGGACAAACTACGGAAATGTGCAGATAGCTTTAGACTTGCTGATTAGGGCTTACACACAGGGGAGCGTGTGTTGTATATATATTAATTAATTGTTACCATAGAGTGTGTGTAAGCTAACAGGTAAATAGGCGCTAGCCGAAAGAAAAAAAAGTTCCTTTTGTTTAATATTGGTTTCCCTTTTATATTTTGTTCTCTCTCTCTCTTGTAAATCAATAAATATAATGTTCAATTAATAATTCTTGGAATCAGTTTCATTAAAAATTCTAAGCAAAGTCAACACATTCTCAGTACATGGACCAGGTCTCTTGTTTGGCGTCTCCTGGTGGGTTGGTCCACAGGTTCAACTTTGAAGGTCACGTCAGAGAGTTTCCAAGTAACCCTGTATGGCCCGAAATACCTTTTCATCAGGTTTTCTGAGATTCCCACCTTTCTTATTGGGATAAAAATCCATACCAGGTCACTGACGTTGTAATCCATTGCCCTGTGCTTTGAATCAAATCTGGCCTTCTCCTTTTCTTGGGCTTTCAAGGTTTCTAATTTTGTTAGCTGCCTAGTCTCTTCGACTCGCGAGGCAATCTTCTGACTGTATTCCTCTTGGAGATCTTCATGCAGATTTGGGAAAAGAGTGTCTACAGTCGTTTAGGCCTCCGTCCATGGATCAGTTTAAAAAGGGTAAAGCCTGTCGTATCTTGTTTTGCGGTGTTGTAGGCGAAGGTCATGTAGGGCAGGATTACGTGCCAGTCTCTTTGCTCGACGCCCACATACATTGCCAGCATGTTAGCTAATGTTTTATTAAGTCTTTCCATTAATCCTTTCGTCTGGGGATGATAGGCTGTTGTAAACCTGTGTATGGAAGAGCACTGGTTAGTAAGTTCCATTAACATCTTTGATTGAAATACTCGCCCACGATACGTAATGATTTCTCTGGGGGCTCCGTGTTTGAGGACCACATCTTCCATCAAGAACTTGGCAACTTCTTTTGCCTTTCCTGTGGGTGAGGCCTTGGTAATAGCGAATCGGGTTAAATAGTCTGTACAGACTATGATCAACTTATTACCAGTATCAGACTTAGGAAATCTTCCAAGGAAGTCCATTCCAACTCTCTGAAAAGGGGAGTTTGCAGGAGGTATGGCCTTAAGTAGTCCGGGTGGCTTTTGAGTTGATTGTTTCTTTCTTTGGCACTCTTTATAATGAGCGACATACTTCCGTATGTCCCGGAGAAGTCCTGGCCAGAAATATTTGTTTTCAACTCTCTTATAGGCCTTCGAAAATCCAAGATGACCTGCAGTGGGAGCGTCGTGTAAACTTTTCAGTAGTTCTAAGCGTAAGTGCTTGAGAATAACTAAAAGGTGCTGGTTTCTCAGGGGGTCGAAATTCTTTTTGTATAAGGTTCCTTTTAACATTTCATATCCTTTTGATTCGGCACCAAATCTTTCTGTTTCCTCTATCAATTTACTAATTTTAGGGTATTTTCTTTGTTCAGCCTCGAAGCACGTCAGAGCAGTTATTGAGGGTATATCATCCTCATCATTGTATGCTTCTTCCGATTCAAGTTGGAGAGGATTTCGAGAAAGACAGTCGGCGTCTTGGTGTTTGTGTCCACTTTTATAAACAGCCGTTACATTGTATTCTTGGAGTTTTAAAGGCCATCTTGCTAGTCTTCCTGTCGAGTCCTTCAGGTTAGATAACCAGCAAAGAGCGTGGTGGTCAGTGACGAAGACAAACTCACGACCAAAAAGGTACGGTCGAAATTTGTTGATGGCCCATATTGCGGCCAAGCATTTTCTTTCCGTTGTTGAGTAATTCTTCTCCGCCTTAGATAAAGTTCTTGAAGAATAACCAACTGGCCGCTCTTTCCCATCGTTGATCTGTACGAGAACAGCTCCAATTCCATATCCTCTGGCGTCAGTATGAAGCTCGGTTGGCAGTTGTTCTTTGAAAAAGGCAATAACAGGTTCAGACATCAATGCTTTTTTTAAGGAATCAAAAGCATCCTGTTGGTCAGAGTTCCACGTGAATTTCTTATATTTCTTTAGGACTTCGTGTAGAGGAGCAGCTTTCTCAGCAAAATTTTCGATAAATCTACGATAATAGGAACATATGCCAATGAAGCTTCTCACATCTGTTATAGATTTTGGGGTCGGAAACTTGGCGATAGCTTCAATTTTTCTGGATCGGGATAAATACCTTTACTCTCGACGAGGTGTCCAAACATTCTGATTCGTTTGGTTCCGAAAAGGTACTTTTTTGGGTTGAAGCGCAGGTCGGCTTTGTTGAGACATTGTAATATGATTTCAAGCCGGTGTAAATGTTCGTTGAACGATTTGGAATACACCACGATGTCGTCTAAATAACAGAGGGCCATCGTCCATTTCAGGCCTTTCAATATATTGTCCATCATGCGCTCGAATGTTGCAGGAGCATTGCACAGGCCAAAGGGCATGACTAGGAATTCGTAGAGTCCGTCAGGGGTAATAAAGGCAGTTTTTTCTCTATCTGCTTCGTCGACTTCTATTTGCCAATATTCTGAACGAAGGTCCATTGATGAATAAAATTTGGCTCCTTTCAGGAAGTCAAGTGTATCATCGATTCGGGGGAGTGGGTAAACGTCTCTTTTAGTAACTTTGTTTAGTCGTCTGTAATCCACACAGAAACGCCAGTTACCACCTTTTTCTTTATTAAAATAATCGGCGATGACAATAGACTTTCTGAATGACGTATAATCCCGGCATCTAGAATTTCGTCCACTTCCATTTGGATTGCATGGCGTTCTGTAGGGGACACTCGATATGGTCTATGCTTAATGGGCTGATGGTTTCCAGTTTCAATTTTATGTTTGGTTCCTGAAGTTTGCTTTACTGGCTCATTATTTTATCAAATATTTTATCATATCGTTTTAAAATTGATAAGATTTGAGACTGCTGCTCTTCTGATAAATCATCAATAATTAAATTTTGTAAAAATTTAAAGTCACTTTTATCAGCATGACTGGCATGATTCGCATTTTTCACCTCCTTATTAAATTCAGAATATTCTGAGATAGCGGTCGAGTTATTTTCTTCAACCCCTTGAATTTTTCCCAGGCACATTTCCTTAGGGACTATTTGAACTGTGGTGCTAGAATTTTCGATCCAAAGTTTTCCTTTATTATGGGAAAGCCTGAATAATGCACAGGGAAGTGTTAACCATTTTCCTATTAATACCTTTTTCGAAGGTTCAAAAAGTACCTGATTTTGCCCATTAAGCTCTTCACTCATAACATTTATTAGTTTGGTAGATTCGTCTGGGATTACAACGCTTCTGCTAGCTACAACCTTTCCCATGGAAGCTGGTGAATTTAGTACATCTTCGGCCTCTTCCAATCTGATTTCGGCGCGTCCACAATCAATCACGGCGTTTGATGCCTCTAGGAAATCCCATCCGAGGGAGGACAATAAAACTCAAGCGGCTGTTTCAATCCATTGATGCTCAAGCTGATTGTGCATAGCCGATCGATTGTAACATTCTTGCCATCAGCAACTTTCAGAGTCTTTCCGCTATCCTTGAACATGGTCTTTTTTAATTGTCGTCTTAATCCATCAGAAATAACACAAAAAGAGGAACCTGAATCGACCAGAGCAGAAAATGTAATGTCATCACTGATGATTTCGACATAATTTTGTTGTAATTTAGCGGGTGTCGACGATGGAGGGCTTTTCTCACCCGCGGCCTCCCCCTCGAAAGAAGACGCGACGCTTAGTTTTTTCCTAGATTGTAGCGGCGTGGGGATTGGCTTGTATGGGCGGCCTGGGGAAATGGACTGGCGTCTTGGGAATCTTCCTCTGTTTGGATACGGCGATTTTCTGCGGTAGATTTGGCTTCTTATGGCTTGGTGGTTACCCATATGAGGTTCTTGGGTGCTTGGTGCATGTCCTTCGGGTCTCTGCGTCCATTGTCGGCGTTCTCTACAATAGCGCTTAACATGGCTTGGGCGGCCGCAATTAAAACATTATTGGGATGTTGTCATGCGTCCTCCATTCATCCGTTCTTCGTTGTGGTGGCCTCTGGTTATATATGGGTGTTTGGGTAGGGTACTGACGTCGTGGAACCTGTTTGAATGTACGTGTTTGTTTGGGGTACGACTGTGGAGGCGGAGGTCTTTGAATAGGCTTCGAAATTGAAGCTATGTTTTTTTTTCAATCTATTTTAGGATAATTTCTTCCAGAGAAGATGGTTCAGGGGTAGTTTACTCCGGATTAGTGCGCGATGAACTTCTCCACGCACGATGAGTCGGATTAAGTCTTCCATTGATTCAGAGTCTGCTTAAACGATGGCGGCAACATTTGATAGTCTGTCGAATACTACACGTTTATTTACACGTTGTTTATGTGAGGCCTAGATTTTTCGGCACCATTCGATGAACTCATCGATAGTTTGCAATGTCTAAAATTATGATTGACCGATATATCTCCTCCGATATTTCCTTCGTCAAGTTTGAAACTATTTCATTTTCCATCATGGCCGGATTCACTTCTCTGCACAAATGGAGAACATTTTGAATGTACGAATCACTGGTCTCCTCCTTCCCATGAGCTCGAGTTTTGAGTTTCTCTGAGAGCTGATCTTTTTGGGCGACATGATGTCCGAAATTCTGAGAAAACATTTTCACAAAAATATCCATGCATTAATTTTCTCTTTCAACATTTTGTACCATCTGAGCGCTGTTCCTTGGAGGAAAAAATAAACATTTTAGATGCACATTGAATCATCCCAGCAGTTGTAACCAGCAGTTTCAACCATTTTTTCTGGATTCTGGTTGTGTTCTCCCGTAAAAATAGGAAGGTTTCTAAAAGGTTGAAAGTGGTACTCACCCATTTGTGTCTGTGTCTCTTGTTTTACCATAGCTATGTTTTCTTGGGGTTCTAGTCCTTGGAGTCTTCGCCTTCTTCTAACGGCTTGTGCGGCGAGGGGATAATCCAGCTTCTCCACCAGTTGTCACAGTAGTGGTAACGAGTATTACAAAAGTTTAAGTAAAAATAATTTATTGACTCGAATGCAAAACTATTTCTTAATTTAATTTGGCAAGTAATATACAAGCATGATAAGGGGTGAGGACTATTCAAATATATATGATGATGTTGGGACACCACGTGACCATAATATGCCAAAGTAACCCAGAACCCAACCTAACCCAACCATATCCCACCTATGTCCATCTAAGCCACAAACCTCTGGTGATTGCGAGGTGTCGAGATGGAGACTGAAGCCACCTTTAGCCTTGGCAGCACTGAGCCAGAGACCGAGATCCCCTTCCTGTAGTCAAGCCACCTGACCTGTGGTTGATGACCTGGCCCCACCGACACCAAGCTAGTCTGAGATGGACTCAGACACCCCTTCCTGGTGGTCGAGCCACATGACCGATGGTGGCTGACTTGACCACAAGCCAGTCCAAGATGGACTCAGACACCCCTTCCCTGTAGTCAAGCCACCGACCTATGGTGCTTGACCTGGCTCCACCATCTTCATGCAGAGCACCAGCTCCACCACGAGCCCTGAACCTTTTCCAAGCTGACCCCAAGATGCCAGAATCAACAATAATTATTATATTTTTAAATCATTTTTTAATTCAATATTTTCATAATTTTTTTTTTTTTTGTGAATATATCTTTAATAATTTTATATTTAATTTATTTTTATCATTTTTTAAGTTGCCTTTTTAATTTTTTTATTTTCATAGAGAGAAGAGTGATGATAGCCTTGGGGGGTGAGTTCAGCAACACTGGGGAAAAGGAAGCGGATATTTACATTCTGGGATATATTCTACATTTTTTTTATATTGACATTCGATTTTTTACTTTTTTTTCTCAACAAAAATTTGATTTTTTTTTCCTGAGAAGCAAAAAAGACTTGGAGTTGCGGAGGGCGGAGGCCGCTGGCTTGCGGCCTTGGGCTGCCCCTTTTTTTCGAATCATGGGCATGGGTGGCTGAAGGTAGGTGGGGATAATCTGGGGATAATGGCATAATAGGCCTTTTTTGTGTGTTTACATTTATATGTATATTAAACTCCTCCCAATTTTAAACTTATATAGTTTTTTTTATTATCCTTTTCCATGAAATCTTATATATATATACTGCTTGTAGTACATTGAAATTTTATTTTATTAGAATAAATAAAATATGTTTAGCCAAAATATTGATTGGTTAATTTCCCTTTTTAACATTAATTGCTAGCCGGCACAGCTTTAGGCTCTACATGTGCCATAGATGAATAAATTTGTGGTCTGCTTTTCTGCAGCCACTGGCGCCCCTAACATTTTGGACATGTAGAGATCTGGAAATAGTTAGTAAGAGTATAAAATCATCATTGTTTTTAACAATGACTTTCTTCTTCCATTATACCTAAAAAAAATATTTGAAATGCTCTCGATTTATTTTAACAATTAGCCCGCCGCGGGGCTCGAATTATGTATATTATTTTCTTCTATTATATTTAAAAATATATACATAGTGAAACGCCATTAGGGTCAAGTAGAACGCGGCCTCTGAGATAAGAATCAATACCCAGGGAAATGAGACTAATAAAATATTTTTCAATGTACACAGAACAATTATTTTAGGTCATTATTTATATAAAAAAAAAACTTGCATTTTACAAGCAAGTTTGTGTTTTGAATTATATAAAGCTGATAATAATCATCCAATATCCACTCTGTAGTAAGTAAACAAATCTAATGCTGCTTCTAAAAAACTTGGTGAGTTTAAGTTTAATTTTTTGTATGTTTTAATAAGCATCTATATTTAATACTTTATACTTTGATTTACGGTATTATGATATGTGGGAGTTAGGTAAATATAACAACCGTTATTTTTAATTTACAATTTTATATCTTCATCGATTGGTATATTTAATGCTGTTTTATAATTTTAAAGAATGTAACGTTAGACAAAGAACAACGCTAGGCCTAGACGAAATTCGAGCCATGATTGGCAGCTTAGTTTAAATTTAGGACTCAGTGTAGAAAAACAACATCTGGAGTCACCAGATGTGCTGGGACCAAATATAAATTTTGGCGCTAGGAAATGATAACATGGACGTCAGAATTTCTCCCCATTCTTGCTCACGATTGGTTGAAAATGCCCAAGTGACCCCAGCCAAGTCTTAATTATTAATTAATTAAATTTAATTACCATTTCTATCTTTTTAACAGAAAATACACGTTTATATTTTCAAATATTATTGAAAATACACTAATAATAAACCTGTTTCATACATTTATGATATACAATATTTTATTTAAATTATTTTCTGTTTGTAACCATTTAGATGTTTTAAAATATATTTACTTAGAAGAAAATATGATGTTAATAATTTTTAATTTACTTTAATATGGAAACTATGACACAGTGTCATAATAAACATATAACAGATGTCAAATTCAAATGACTTACCATTATGTAAGAAATTGGCAGGGAGGTTTTCCTATTATATTGTGGCGAAGAAATATTTTATTATTTAATTTAATATTATTCAATGAAAATATATTCAACAGATTATAAAAATATATATTAATCTGTATTTGTGAAATCATCTTTAAAATATTTCTTTGCTTGCTTGCTTAAGATTCTCTAGCTGTAAATAGTTTTTTTTGGGGCTGACCTGTTAATAATTGTCGACTCGTCGCTGTGACGTCATCAATAAATACTTTTACATCTTAGGATATTTCAAGGCTTGATTTCTACGCTACAACTGGTGGAGAGACTGGACCGATACCCATTAAGAAATAAAAGAAAAATTGATTATGTTGAACCAGAAGAAATTTCTATGAATGTAAAGAAGGAAGGTACTCAGGGTAAGCAACTACGTTGTTCAACATCTCCAAGGAACCCTTCCACTTTCTCCGGGGAGGATGGTGAAGATCTTCAAAAATGGTTAAAAGGGTATGCACGTGTGGCAAGGTACAACCATTGGGACGAAACCCTTTGTCTTACTAAAGTTTATTTTTATCTGTCTGAACTGCTCTTAAATGGTTTGAGAACAACGAAGAAAAGCATACAGACTTGGAAGGAATTCACATCTCAATTAGAGAATGTGTTCGGAAAAAAAGAAAATTCAAAATTGCAAGCGGAGAAGAAACTTAAAATACGGGCACAATTAAAAGGTGAAAGTGCCGAATTTTACATCCAGGATGTCCTGTGCTTGTGCAAAGAGGTGATCCTCAAATGAGCGAGGAAGATAAAATCTCCCACCTCATGAAGGGGATAGCTGAGGAGCTTTATCAAGCACTCCTACCGAGGGATTACAGAGCACCGAGCAATTCTATTACAGAATGTCGCCGTGTTGAGGCGCTCCGTTGTAGGCGAGTTACCCCAACCAGGGACGAGCGCCTACCAAAATGTAGCCTCTCTCTGTGACCAGGATAACGGAGAAGATCTGTCATCTATGATTAGGCAAATTGTTCGTGAGGAGGTACAGCGGGCATTAGGCTCTCCTCGGGAGGTACCAAAAAATGCTACAATCGAAGAAATTGTGAAGGAGGAGATTGGAAGAACCCTGGCGCCAATCTCAAAGTCTAGGAGAAGTCCCCCTCAGAAGGAAAGACTCCGACAGTTTTTAAATACCAGATATGAGGCCGAAACGATAAGACCGCACCCTGAACCTCGATACCCAAAACAAGGAGGAAGACGCGACACCAATGATTGGCGTACAACTGAGGGAAGGCCAATCTGTTTTCTACTGCGGACGCCCAGGTCACGTCGTCCGCTATTGCCGTGACAGGAAGAGACACAATGAGGAAATGAGAAATGACTATTTCCAAAGAAAGCAAGACGCAATGGTATCCTACAACTCTCGAGCTGAATCTCAGGATCCCAATGACGAATCATCGAAGAAAACCTTCACTCGCTACCGAAGGCCCTACTTCATATCGCGGTCGAAACAGACAACATTTCTCACCTGCTAGAAGATCTAGCTGGACGCCCCGCCATTAAAACTAGATGAAAGACCACATTGGAGGTGAGGCCGCAAAGTTATAAAATCCCCCCTTGCCGACCACAGTAGAAATGAGAAAAAGCTACCTTGACGTAAACATAGACCTACCAAGTCCTCATGAAGAAGATATCTCAACTGAAAGAAGACATCCACCGCAGTCACCTGAAAATATCCCTGGCCATAGTACTAGTTCTTAAGACTGACGACGTAAGTCTCCTGCTGAGCATCGGGTCGATGCTCTTTATAGGAGGAGGCTATGTGGCGAAGAAATATTTTATTATTTAATTTAATATTATTCAATGAAAATATATTCAACAGATTATAAAAATATATATTAATCTGTATTTGTGAAATCATCTTTAAAATATTTCTTTGCTTGCTTGCTTAAGATTCTCTAGCTGTAAATAGTTTTTTTGGGCTGACCTGTTAATAATTGTCGACTCGTCGCTGTGACGTCATCAATAAATACTTTTACATCTTAGGATATTTCAAGGCTTGATTTCTACGCTACAATATGGTTACATATATACCCAGATTTAATATATTAATTCATGAAATACATTTCATTAAGTTTACCTTATTTATAAACCAGTTGATAGTTTAAACCATTTAGAAGCTCATTTATTTTTAGGCCTAAATGTCCTTTTTTTTTTCATCTCTATTGGTTGAAAAAATTTTCCTAAGGCAAATTTATGAATAAAAAGGCATGGTTTTCTTTTAAGTGTTTGAAATAACAAAAGCTATAATTATTATTATCTTAATAAGGTATTTCAGGAATATGCATATGAGTGTATGAAAAAAATACATTTCTTGACATTCTTTTGGTTACTAATGAATTTCACTTATAGAAGTGTTAGAAAGCCAATGGTCTGCCCTAGGGGTACATGCTGACCTACATGATTAAGCTTTTCATAGTATAAAGCAAATATTTACATGGTATGAACAAGTTATTTTTAGAGTAAAAAGGTTTTATATTTAATTTTTTTAGGGTAATTTCTAGATTTTTTTGAACCTTTTTTTGTGTGTAAATTTATCAAAATGTAAGAGCATTTGTGCAACCTTTTTTTTTAAACTCAGCCTTTGTTTTTAGTAATTTTATAAACTTTTATTTTAGTATAGATTTAAGACCTACTTTTATGATTAAAGAGATATCCATTTCTTCAACTAGGAGTTAAGATTTTGTGTCTCGGACAGTGAAGCACCTAAAAGACGAGATTTAGGCTCTCTTGGTATCCATCACTGTGAGCAATCTTTATGAAGCAATGTTGAATTAGTTGGATAGTCAGTGTAGTAGTTTTTTTAATAAGATTCTAGGATTTATAATATGGTCTAATTTTTGAGGATTTTTCCTTTTTTTTGTTGTTTTCTCTTTGTCGCTTATTGTAAACACAGGACGGATGGGATACAGGCCCTCTAGATAGCTTTTACAGTAAATGATAATATTTTTTAGGTTAAATAGATAGGATTAGATGAATATTTGAAGATAGGATTTCTATTTTTTTTATGAACCTTGCACACTTTTTTTTTAATGTTAGATTACTATTTTGGGTACTGAATGACCAAATTGTGCTAATTAGTACAAGTTTATTTTCTTTTGTGAGTTTATGGAGGTGGACCATGACTAGATTTCCTTTGGTATAGAGCACTTGTGCTTATCTCCCTGAATTCAGTTTTTGAATAGTTGTTTTTTTGTTTAATGTTCAGGTGGTGCTTTTGATTTCAAGTTTAGTTTGAATGCATCCGCAAATGTTTTCTTTTTTTTTTTTGTATGAATGAAGGATAGTGAATGAGATATCAAACTTCAAGCCAACAGTATGTTAGACCTGGACAAATTAAAATATTGGTGTGTAGGATAGGATCTTGTAACTTTATACAAAATGTGTTAGGACCTTAATAGTTTGATTTACCATCAGGGATCGTAAACTCACTGACAATCAGACATGTCTACTTAGGCAGAGTTTCTTCACTTCATGTGGGGGTATAAATTTGATTTCATTTTTTTTTGTTTATATATGTTAGGTTCAAACTCATCTTTTTTTTTTCTAACTGGATTTTTGACCCTGATGAGATATAGGCTCTCCAGCTAAGTTTCTCTTTCTGTGAAGAAAGCACTCGCATGGTTGTGGAAATGTCATTTGTCACGTGCTCTGGGAGCACACACTGGATGTCAAGGGAGAGAGTCCCTTGAATTTTCTTCTGACTGCTCTGGGAGCAGCAGTTGTGTTAAGACCATGTGAAGGTCTTTGTCCTCCGCCTGAAAGTCCCGAAGGTGTGAGAAGCTCTAGCTTTGGGCAGCTAGAGGACAAATGGCATAATCCCATGTAAACTAACAAGTACCTGAGTGTCAGTTTGTGATTAAAGATTTGGTCTTGAACCTTGAATACCGGTTCGAAATTATTTTTTTAAGTTTATTATAAAAAAAAAGGTAGGGTAATTTTGTGTGTGTTTTAAGGTCATTAAAAAAAGGAGGTATACATACTTTAAGGTTAAGCTATAAGTTTAATATTTTGTGAAGCAGGATTTTTTTTTTTAACAAAGGATGTTTTCAGTTATGTGTGGCCATGCGAGGTCAATGTATCGAATAGTTTAGAAAGACAACTAATCTAACCATGTAAAAGGTTTCAGTTCAATTTTTAATCAAAGATTCAATTGGTTTTACCAGAATGAGCTGTGTGGGATCAAAGTGTTTTAAATTACTGATTTGAATTACCCTATTAATTATTAGTAGAAAGAAGCGCATTAAATTTGAAACTTGTCTTTGCCCCCCCCCCCCTTGATACCTTTGTGTATTTTAGGACTTTTTTGACTGTTACATTATGGAAATTGGATAATTATGGCTAATGCTATAATATTTTTAAAATTTGTAGATTTATGATTTTAGAATTTTTAAGTTTTTTTTTTCAGTGTACATTATCACTTCACCCTAGCACCCAGGGTGGATTTGAGTGATTAATTAATAATTGAGTATAGATATACTATTTTTTGTAGTAAATATTTTCTTTTATGTAATTTTTTTATTTTATTAAGTTTCCTCACTCGGAGTTGGAAATTAATTCTCCTTTTATTTGGTAAAATTAATTTTTTGGCAGGGAGGATTGTTGGGACACCTCGTGACCATAATATGCCAAAGTAACCCAGAACCCCACCTAACCATATCCCACCTATGTCCATCTAAGCCACAAACCTCTGGTGATTGCGAGGTGTCGAGATGGAGCCTGAAGCCACCTTTAGCCTTGGCAGCACTGAGCCAGAGACCGAGATCCCCTTCCTGTAGTCAAGCCACCTGACCTGTGGTGGATGACCTGGCTCCACCAACACCAGGATAGTCTGAGATGGACTCAGACACCCCTTCCTGGTGGTCGAGCCACATGTCCAATGGTGGCTGACTTGACCACAAGCCAGCCAGTCCAAGATGGACTCAGAGACCCCCTTCCTGGTGGTCAAGCCACCTGACCTGTGGTGGATGACCTGGCCCACCGACACCAAGCTAGTCTGAGATGGACTCAGACACCCCTTCCTGGTGGTCGAGCCACATGACCGATGGTGGCTGACTTGACCACAAGCCAGTCCAAGATGGACTCAGACACCCCTTCCCTGTAGTCAAGCCACCGACCTATGGTGCTTGACCTGGCTCCACCATCTTCATGCAGAGCACCAGCTCCACCACGAGCCCTGAACCTTTTCCAAGCTGACCCCAAGATGCCCAGAATCAACAATAATAATTATATTTTTTAAATCATTTTTTAATTCAATATTTTCATAATTTTTATTTTTTTTGTGATTATATCTTTAATAATTTTATATTTAATTTATTTTCATCATTTTTTTAAGATGCCTTTTTAATTTTTTATTTTCATAGAGAGAAGAGTGATGATAGCCTTGGGGGGTGAGTTCAGCAACACTGGGGAAAAGGAAGCGGGATATTTACATTCTGGGATATATTCTACATTTTTTTTATATTGACATTCGATTTTTTACATTTTTTTTTCTCAACAAAAATTTGATTTTTTTTTCCTGAAAAGCAAAAAAGACTTGGAGTTGCGGATGGCGGAGGCCGCTGGCTGCGGCCTTGGCTGCCCCTTTTTTTCGAATCATGGGCATGGGTGGCTGAAGGTAGGTGGGGATAATCTGGGGATAATGGCATAATAGGCCTTTTTTGTGTGTTTACATTTATATGTATATTAAACTCGTCCCAATTTTTAAACTTATATAGTTTTTTTTTATTATCCTTTTCCATGAAATCTTATATATATATCTGCTTGTAGTACATTGAAAATTTATTTTATTAGAATAAATAAATATGTTTAGCCAAAATATTGATTGGTTAATTTCCCTTTGTAACATTAATTGCTAGCCGGCACAACTTTAGGTCTCTACATGTGCCATAGATGAATAAATTTGTGGTCTGCTTTTCTGCAGCCACTGGCGCCCTAACATTTGGACATGTAGAGATCTGGAAATAGTTAGTAAGAGTATAAAATCATCATTGTTTTTAACAATGACTTTCTTCTTCCATTATACCTAAAAATATATATGAAATGCTCTCGATTTATTTTAACAATGATAAACAACAGAGTTTTTAAAATAATTATTCAGTGACAATATTGTAGAACTATATTTGTAAATACTAGAGAGATAATTATCACAGATTTAACCATTTTTGTAAATATATTTGTGATTTTCTTTCTAACCTGGAAGGATCAGATTCCTAATATAACTTATTGTTTCTCTTTTTTTATTTATTTATTTTTGTATAATATGTTTATAACTGCTTCTGTTTAAAAATGTAAATCGATGCAAATCCCTAGCCGGGATATTGCGTTTTGTGTGTTGAAATAAACGAAATGCTACTTTAGCACAAACTAAATGAAATGTATCCAATATTAAATATATATGGCCTATTGTGCATTATAATATATAAAATTTACATCACACACATTAAGGCTATAGCAACCCATGTGCACTTGCGTTATCTCAAAAAATATATAATTCTATATTATTTGACATAGAAAGGATCGACATTTCCAAAAGATTGGCAAGTGTATAATGTTTACTAAGGCGGAGTAACTCTTTCAAAATATTTGGCTATTTTACCTATCATTGTATTGAGCTTATTCAAATAAGGTAAGTTTACAATGGTTTTAGAATGTCTATTGTGTTATCTGATATTAGAATATTTCTACTCAACATTGATAAGAGTTCATTGAGATAAAAATAAGTGTACAATGGTTTCTAATGTGTTTATGGTGTAAAATCCGAGATATATATGATCATTTATACTCAACCTTAGTTAACGTACTTATAGAAAAGGCAAATGTACAATGGTTTCTATGGTGTAACTTTCGAGATATTCAGACGTTTATACTCACAATTGAATAGATTTCATTGAAATAAGACAATTTTACATTGGTTGATATTAAGTTTATGCCATAACTTTTAAAGATATTTTCATTTTTTTACAATTGGGTGTTGATATCATTGAGATGAATTAATTATACAATGTTTGCTAAGGTATTTAGTGTGTAACTTTGATTTACACTACGTGACACTGAATTTTCATCACCAAGAATAGGGGCAAAAAGTTTTGAAAATCTGCATGAAGAGAGTGCGAGTAAAGAACAATGAATAATCTTTATTAGAACAGAATACACCTATACATTGAGCGCCATCGCCGTCAACTCAATATGGTATAGAACCGCTGCGGGCGGCTACACAGGCAGCATACGTCTTGGTAATGACTCAATGAGTAGCCGTTGAGGGGTGGGGGGGGGTTCCTTGTCAACCATCATCACAGTTCATCTTCTGTACAAGGCTGTGGCAGCACACGCAAGCAACGTCCAATTAGGTCCCAGACATGTTCTATAGGAGAGTGTTCAGGAGCGACTGGTTATCGTAGAAGCATCGAGGTTCCATGCAAGACATGTTGGCTGATGCGTGCTGTGGGAGGTCGGGCGTTATCCTGCGGGAAAAATAGCATTTGTTACCCTCTGAATGAAGGGCAGTCTCATCATCGCAGCACATATTCAAGGTTTTGTTGGGCCATCATAGTGTCCTCAGGGGAAGAAGTTTTTCCCGCCCTCTACAATCACTCTAGAGGGGAGTGAGTGTTGAGGCGTCCTCTGCGTGTTGTCCTCCGTAGGGGTGCCACTGACTGACGTCCAGTGAAGCTGTAAGCTGGCCGTCTTTCTTGAGTTGTCTGAGGCGAGGCACACGTGTCTTGAAACTCTTGGGTCTTCGCTCTGTGTGTGCGTCATTGGGAGCGCCCTTGCCGTGCGCGAAAATTGCACCAGGGCTAGGCCTGGTGTTGAAAAACCAAGGGGTGCACACAGTAGTACCACCCCCCCGCCTCCGCGTTGGTTCTCCGCGTCAACCTCAGAACCTCAGAGGTCCTTGATTCGACGGCAGATTCAGGAGTACTGGGAACTAAGGGTTCGAGGGCTAAAGGGGGGGGAGTCCTATTGGAGCGTAGGACGGGTTCTTCTAAGTCCGACGAGAGGGCTCGGTCAGCAACCTTTGCCAAAGACTCTCGGTGACGCCTGTGGGTGAGTGGTCAACCCCACAGAGCCAGACCATAATGGCGGGCGCGAGGGGCCTACCAATGGCCACTCGGTGCATGGAGAATGCATCATTCCTTCTGGCTGTGTGTGGATCTAGATTTCAGCGAAAGCCTGGATGCAAGGGCCGCTGTGAGCCTATATCATCCCTGGCTCAGTCTGTGATTGAGCCGAAATTTTATTCTGTCCTCAATATCAAAAAAATCAGAACTGGAGTTATTTTGCCAAATGATTTATGATTATATAAAAAATATTCAATCAATAATAATTATATTATAAATATATTTATTATTATTAATTAAATTTTAATTAATTCTTTCTTCCAACTATTAATCCTTATTATCTTTATATTAAATTTCTCATATTTTTTTATTATTTATCTATTTATTTATTTTATTTTTCTCTTCTTTCTTTAACTAAATATAGTATCTTATTGCGTGTAAAATATTAATTATTTAATCTAATGTATCGTATTTAGAAATAATAAAGAAACCGTCTCTGAGGCAACCCTTATCTACACTTCGTTGTTTCTTTGCAGAGCTTGATTTAAGGGTCTTCTTTTCTCACTGATTTTAATCAAAAAATAAATATTGAAAATTTAGAAGCAGAGTACAGGGGACGCAAGGGCTTGTTAGCCTATATCGTTCCTGGCTTTGTCTCTGACAAGCCAAATTTTTTCCATCTGTCCTCAATACGAATCAGAGATGGTCTGCTATCATATATATATAGGCGATGGCTCTTCAAAACATAATGGCGCGTTGTCGTAAAGTGCGACGTTTCACAGGGGGCGCTAAACTCTTACACGGTGACTGTCATTGCTGAAACAGAAGCGAGATTCATCTGAAAACACTATCCTGTGCCATCCCACTGTCCACGTGGCTCTATCCTGACAAAATTTCAAACAGAACGTGTCTGTGCCAATGGGTCAATGGCAGACTTCTTAACGGGCGCCGTAAGTGTAGGCCACTGGCGACAAATTTGCGTATAATGGTTCTGGTCGATATGAGAGAGAGAGAGAATCAATAGTTTCTTACACATCCTGAAAAATAGCGACATAAGTGGACTGTGGGGCCACCAACACCATCCAGCAGATGTGTTGGTCCACACGTGCTGACCTCAATCTGGCCTCACCAGCACCTCTCGATCGTGCCAAATTTCCTTGTTCTAACCATTTTCGCCATAGCAGGCACTGTGAACGTGTCAAGTTGTCTTTTGTAGAGATTTGGATGAATACCGAATTATCACCATACCTCTCGGTGAAATCGTATCTGCCTCTGATGACCGCGGCCTAGCATCCTCTGCTACTAAATGTTTTCTCTGAGTCATAAAGTTAAATTTTCAAATGCTTTCTCAGTCAGACAAATAGGAGCGAATATTGGCAAATTTGCAAGTCCCTTCACTTATAGCTCAATCAGCATGCGCGGAAAAACTGCGCAATTTGCATTCTTTACATAACTTGGGGAGCTAACTTCACCCTTAAAATATGCATACACAACACTATAAAACTATAAATATCATATGCAATACACAGAAATACTCCTCGTGAGACATTGGTTGAAGATCTCTAATATTCTTTTAAGATGGTGGCGCGCTTTCTTCATTGCGCGACGTGCAACTGTGGCCGTCTTCAGTCGGTTCAGATTCAGATTGGGTTTCCATGCTCATTGTTTGGTATATATGGGTTTTGATCAAGAAGCGATTGTTCCAATGCTTGCCTGGTAGGTTGGCTTTATTGGTGACAGGAATGACATCATTAATATCCTTCTCACCTTTGAAGTTGTCCTAGTGATTTTCAATAAGTCTTGTGCTCGTTTTAAAAGTCATCAATAAAACTGTTCCAGTGTACCTTTTGAGAATTTGAAGTTAACTTTAGTAAAATTTTTGGGTTTATTATTTACTTGGTTTTTCAGAATTGAACCTAATAATATTGTGGCCATATGAGTCATGCACCAAGGCTTATAATCGTGCTCGCTAGCCTAACAATACAACAGATCAGGTCAATAGTGGATTTGTTGGACACCTCGTGACCATAATATGCCAAATTAACCCAGAACCCCACCTAACCTAACCATATCCTACCTTTGTCCATCTAAGCCACAAACCTCTGGTGATTGCGAGGTGTCGAGATGGAGCCTGAAGCCACCTTTAGCCTTGGCAGCACCGAGCCAGAGACTGAGATCCCCTTCCTGTGGTCAAGCCACCTGACCTGTGGTGGATGACCTGGCCCTACCAAGCTAGTCTGAGATGGACTCAGACACCCCTTCCTGGTGGTCGAGCCACATGTCCGATGGTGGCCGACTTGACCACAAGCCAGAGTCCAAGATGGACTCAGACGCCCCTTCCCTGTAGTCAAGCCACCGACCTATAGCGCTTGACCTGACTCCACCAGTATCAGGCCAGACTCCAGCATGCCTAAGGGCAAGACACAAGCCCATTGTGGGTGTTATAATCACCATCTTCATGCAGAACACCAGCTCCACCACGAGCCCTGAACCTTTCCCAAGCTGACCCCAAGATGCCCAGAATCAACAATATTAAATATATTTTTAAAATTATTTTTTTTAATCAATATTTTCGTATTTTTATATTCATTTTTGTGAATTTTTCTTTAATAATTTTTATATTTAACTAGCGGATGTACCCGGCTTCGCCCGGGTTTTACCCGAGTAAAGGTTTGTCTAATGAACATTTGTTAAAACAATTCTATATAAACTTATTAAAAAAATAATAGATATATTTTGATAATTTGAAACTCGTAAATTTGAATCTCTCGATAAAGTGAACATTTTTTCCCGGTCCCTTGAAAAATACTCGATAAGTTGAATAAAATCAATATTAATCGGTTCCCTCGGTAATTGGAAGTAAAAGGAATAGTATCTTGCCTTGGAATTGTATCATTATTCTTGTCTCAAATAAATTGCCGTGTCATCCTGAATTTTGTCTTTCCTAATTTTCTACATTACAAAATAATCATTTTATCTAGTGAACATTTTTCCCGGTCCCTTGAAAAATACTCGATAAGTTGAATAAAATCAATATTAATTGGTTCCCTCGGTAATTGGAAGTTAAAGGGATAGTATCTTTGCCTTGGAATTGTATCATTATTCTTGTCTCAAATAAATTGCCGCGTCATCCTGAATTTTATCTTTCCTAATTTTCTACATTACAAAATCATCATTTTATCTATTCTCCCAATATATATGTTGTAGATAAATGCTAAAACTAACTTTGACTTGTGCGCAATTAATAGGTAGAAAATCTTACTTTTGATAAATAATCTTTAAGATAATAAACTTAGTGATAATAAAACTTATAGATAAAAAAAAATGTTATCATCGTTGCAAGTGGGGCGCTGCTTTCGAGTTGAATCTACAAATCTGCAAATAACTCTGAGGATATTCAAGATATTCAGAAATTATTTTTCAAAAACCTTCCCGGGGATATACCTAATAATATCCCAAAATTTCACGGCGATTGGGTGTATGGTTTTTGAATCTATAGAGTACAGACAGACATTCAATTTTATATATATACTAGCGGATGTGCCCGGCTTCGCCAGGGTTTTACCCGAGTGAATGTTTGTCTAGCGAACATTTGTTAAAACAATTCTCTAAAAACTTATTAAAAAATATATATATATTTTGATAATTTGAAACTCGTAAATTTGAATCTCTCGATAAAGTGAACATTTTTCCCTGTCCATGTGTGCCGTGTCATCCTGAATTTTGTCTTTCCTAATTTCTACATTAGAAAATCATAGTTATATCTAGTGAACATTTTTTCCCGTGTCACATTGCCGTGTCATCCTGAGATAATCTTACTTTTGATAATAATATTTAAGATAACAAACTTAGTGATAAGAAAACTTGTTATCATCGTCACAAAGGTAGGATATGGTTAGGTTAGGTGGGGTTCTGGGTTAATTGGCATATTATGGTCACGAGGTGTCCCAACAAATCCACTATTGACCTGATCTGTTGTATTGTTAGGCTAGCGAGCACGATTATAAGCCTTGGTGCATGACTCATATGGCCACAATATTATTAGGTTCAATTCTGAAAAACCAAAGATATTCAGGAAATTATTTTTCAAAAACCTTCCAGTGATATACCTAATAATATCCCAATATTTCACGGCGATTGGATGTATGGTTTTTGAATCTATAGAGTACAGACAAACAGACAGACAGACATTCAATTATATATATATAGATAGATTTATTTTTATTATTTTGAAGATACCTTTTTATTTTTATTTTCACAGAAAGAAGGGTGAGTCCAGCAACACTGGAGCAAGGAAGCGGGATATTTACATTTTTTTTTAGCATGAGTTGGATTTTTTTTTCTTCCTGAGAAGCTGAGGGCTGGAAGTTGCTGAGGGCTCGAGCCGCTGGCTGCGGCCTTAGCCGCCCTTTTTTCGAATCCTAGACTTTAGTGGCTGGATATCGAGGTAGGTGGGGTGGGAATTTTGGCATAATAGGCCTTTGTATAAAGTTTATATATACTTTTAAACTCCTCCCTTTTAGCCTTATATATAGTTTTTAATCCTTTTATACACATCTTATATATGTGCGTAATCCTATTTAAGTATTATTTCTTTATTTTTAACTATTATTTGTTGTACATTGAAAGATTATTTTATTGGTCTAAATAAAAAATTGTTTAGCCAAAAATTATTGTTAATTTCCCCATTAACATCTATTGCTAGCGGCACAACTTTAGGTCTCTACATGTGCCATAGATGAATAAATTTGTGGTCTGCTTTTCTGTAGCAACTGGCGCCCGAATATTTGGACATGTAGAGATATGGAAACAGTTTTATTTCAAAAACCTATGAATATCTCACGATTTTAACAATGGCGCCCAACGTGGGGTGGAATTATGTATATAATTTTCTTCTATTATATTAAAAATATATACATAGTGAAACGCCATTAGGGCTAAGTAAAACGCGACCTCTGAGATTAAGAATCAATACCCAGAGAAATGAGACTAATAAGATATTTTTCAATGTACACAGAACAATTATTTTAGGTAGATATTTATATATATAACTTGCATATTTTAACAAGCAATTTTGTGTTTAAAATCATTTAAAATGATAATAATCATCCAATCTCGACTCTGTAGTAAGTAAACAAATCTAATGTTCTTCTAAAATATTGTTTTTGGTGGGTTAAGTTTACTTTTTTTGTGTTTTAATAAGCTTTTATATTTAATACTTTGATTTACGGCATTATGATATATAGGATTTAGGTAAATAACGCTTTTTTTTAATTTACAAGATTATAGCTTCATCGATTGGTTTATTTAATGCTGTGTTTTATTATTTTAAAGAATGTAATGTATAATTTGAACAAAGAAACACGCTAGGCCTAGACGAAATTCGACCCATGATTGGCAGCTTGGTGTAAATTTAGGACTTAGTGCAGAAAAACACCATCTGGAGTCACCAGATGTGCAGATACCAAATATAAATTTTGGCGCTAGATCTTCGTAAACACTGACGTCAGAATTTCTCCCCATTCTTGCTCACGATTGGCTGAAAATGACCACGTGACCCCCAGCCAAGTTGTTCAACACAATGGTTAATTAAATTTAATTACCATTTCTTTCTTTTATACAGAAAATACACGTTTATGTTTTCAAATATTATTGGAGATACATTAATAATAAACCTGTTTCATACATTTATTTAAAATATATATATTTAAACTTTCCTGTTTGTAACATTTAGGAGAAATATAGATGTTTCAAAATACAGTAAAACCCCTCTATAGTGAACCCCAATGGGACAGAGCTTTTGGTTCACTATAGCCACGGTTTGGCCATTTTTTTAACTTTTCCAAATTTTTAGACCGTATAATTAAAAAACAGCCATACAAACAGGAAAAGGCAGCCACTTAATAATGGTCACTTTGTTTTAATTCCCTAAATTGAACTATTTCTTCACAGTAATGCTGAATATCAAAAGAAGTCATTTTTGATAATAGGTTCTTCTTATCATTAGCATACATGTTTATATATAAACCTATGTATTATTTAAAAATTAAGCCAAATCCCCTAGGCAAAACATTATTAATTATATATTTAAAAGGTATGGGAGTATTTTAGAACATCTTTCTCAAATAATATAATACTATATTTATTTGAAAAAATTCCTCTAATACCTTGTTGTTTCAAAGTGAAAAGTGAAATTTAAAAATAAGAATTGTCTTAAAATATCGTTATTTTCCATCAAAGAAATAAAGCTCAGTGTATTCTGAATCAAAAGTATCCAAATCAGAAAAATCGGACGCGAAAACATGTTGATACGATAGCGCGATCGATAAAATTAACGAATAAAAAAACGCCAATTTGCAAACACAGAATCGGTGGTAAAACGGCCGGCCAGGGGGGGAATATCCGCGAACCCTGAATGAGTCATATACCTAACAAAAATTCCATTCTAAAATAGAACTAGTGGTAGTTTTTGAGAATTTATAAGTCGATTTGTTTGTGGCCCATGAGACACGGGGAACGTGGGGGAACTGTTTTTTTTTTTTCTTCTTCTTCCAATTCCAGTTTCCACAAATTCTTCTGAAGTGTATATTTAATTTTGTTTTTAACCTGTTATTCAAACCATTTCTGGCTTTAAAATTATTTGGAATTATTTTTACCTAGGTTAAACTTGATATAGAACGCTTCTAAAAGGGCATGCTGCCACTGTTTTTTTAGAACGCCACTCTTTGTTTCTTTTCTTTATTTTAGAAGCCATTTGTATTTTCTTCTATTTCAAAATTGTCGAATGCAAAGATATTCTATTAAATAAAAGTATAATGTGTAAAAATTTATACAACATACAGCAAAAATAGAATGGAAATGAAAACAAACAATGCTGGCAATTTTTTGTTTTGAAATCGCGATCCGCGAGCTGAAACATGCTCAAAATTTTGTTGTTTTAAAAAAATTTAAATCACCATTTTATGTCCGTTATAAGCATAGTATTTTTAATAGATTTATCATTTTGGGACTGAAAATAGGTTCGTTATAGCGGTAGTTCGCTATTTATAAATTCGCAAAGTTCGTTATAAACGATTGTAAATTTCAATGGAATGGAATCGGGAATTACCATGGGTTCGTTATAAGGGAAGGTTCGCTATATCCAGGGTTCGTATTAGCGGGGTTTTACTGTATATTTACTTAGAAGAAAATATGATGTTAAAAGTTTTTAATTTACATTAATATGGAAACTATGACACAGTGTCATAATAAACATATAACAAATGTCAATTTCAAATGACTTACCATTATGTGAGAAATTAGTAGGAGGTTTTCCTATTATATGGTTGAATATACCCTGATTTAATATTTTAATTCATGAAATACATTTCATCAAGTTCACCTTTATTTATAAACCAGTAGATAGTTGAAACCAATCAGAAGCTTATTTCTTTTTAGGCCTAAATGTTTTTTTTTTTTCATCTTTATTGGTTGAAACAATGAGGTTGAAACAATTTTCTAGGGCAATTTATTGAATAAAAAGGCATGTTTTCTTTTTAAGTGTTTGAAATAACAAAAGCTATAATTATTATTATCTTAATAAGGTATTTCAGGAATATGCATATGAGTGTATAAAAAATACATTCCTTAGACATTCTTTTTCGTTAATAATGATTTTGGCCTATAGAAGTGTTAGCATGTCTATGCTCTGCCCTTGAGGTACATGCTGACCTACATGATGAAGCTTTTCATAGTATGAAGGAAATATTTACATGGCATGAACAAGATAATTTTAGAGCAAAAAGTTTTATATTTCATTTTTTTAGGGTAATTTCTAAATTTTTTAAACGTTTTTTGTGTGTGTAAATTTATCAAAATGTAAGAGCATTTGTGCATCCTTTTTTTTCAATTCAAACTTTGTTTTTAGTAATTTTATAAACTTTTACTTTATTATAGATTTAAGACCTATTCTTAGGATTAAAGAGATATCCATTTCTTCAACTAGGAGTTAAGATTTTGTGTCTCGGACAGTGAAGCACCTAAAAGACGAGATTTAGGCTCTCTTGGTATCCATCACTGTGAGCAATCTTTATGAAGCAATGTTGAATTAGTTGAATAGTCAGTGTAGTAGTTTTTTTTTCTTTTCAAATAGGATTATAGATTTTATAATATGGTCTAAGTTTGAGGATTTCCTTTTTTGTTGTTGTTGTTGTTTTCTCTTTGTCGCTTATTGTAAACACAGGACGGACGGGATCTAGGCCCTCTAGATAGCTTTTACAGTAAATGATAATTTTCTTTGGTTAAGTAAATAGGAATAGAGAAATATTTTGAAGATAGGATTTTTATTTTTTATAATGAACCTTGCACACTTTTTATTTTTTAAGTTACAGTACTATTTGGGGTTCCGAATGACCAAATTGGTGGTAATTAGTCAAGTTTTATTTTCTTTTGTTAGTTTATGGATGTAGATCATAACTAGATTTTCTTTGTTTAGAGCAATTATGCTTATCTCCCTGTATTTAGTATTTTGAATAGTTGTTTTGTTTGTTTAATGTTGAGGCAGTGCTTTTGATTTCAAGTTTAGTTTGAATGCCTCACAAATGTTTTTATTTTATTTTTTGTATGAATGAAGGATAGTGAATGAGATATCAAACTTCAAGCCAACAGTATATTAGACCTGGACAAATTAAGATATTGATAGGATAGGATCTTGTAACTTTATACAAAATGTGCTAGGACCTTAATAGTTTGATCTACCATCAGGGATCTGTAAACTCACTGATAATCATATATGTCTGCTTAGGTAGAGTTTCTTCACTTCATGTGGAAGTATAAATTTGATTTCTTTTTTATATATATATGTTAGGTTCAGACTTATCTATTTTTTAACTGGATTTTTGACCCTGGATGAGATATAGGCTAAGTTTCTCTTCCTGTGAAGAAAGCACTCGCAAGGTTGTGGGAAATGTCATTTGTCATGCGCTCTGGGAGCACACACTGGATGTCAAGGGAGAGAGTCCCATGATTTTTTTCTTTCTGACTGCTCTGTGAGCAGCAGTTGTGTTGACCATGTGAAGGTCTTTGTCCTCCGCCTGAAAGTCCCGAAGGTGTGAGAAGCTCTAGCTTTGGGCAGCTAGAGGACAAGTGGCATAATCCCATGTAAACTACAAGTACCTGAGTGTCAGTTTATGATTATAGATTTGGTATTAAACCTTGAATACCGTTCAAAAGAAATTTTTTTAAAAGTTTATTATAAAAAGTAGGGTAATTTTTGTGTGTGTTTTAAGGTCATTTAAAAAATAAAAAGGAGGTACATATACTTTACGGTTATTAAACTTTGGTTTAATATTTTTGTGAAGCATGATTTTTTTTAACAAAGGATGTTTTCAGTTTTGTGTGGCCATGCGCGGTCAATGTACCGAAAAATTTAGGTGGACAACTAGTCTAATACCATTTAAAAGGTTTCAGTTCAATTTTTTTTTTACCAAAATGAGTTGTGTGAAGGATCATAGAGTTTTAAGTTTCAAGGTTATTGATTGGAATTGCCTTAATAAATATTTACAGAGCAAGCGCATTAGATTTGAAATTTGACTTTTCTCCCCCCTGCTACCTTTGTGTATTTTAGGACTTATTTTTTGTTTTGGGCTGTTACATTATGAAAAATGGATATATTGGATAATTATTATTATTTGAAAAGAAAATGAATCGCATTGCATGCATGCATATATGTGAACTATAATATTTTGAAATTTGTAGTTTTATGTTTTTAGAATTTTTGAGTTTTTTTTTTCCGGTGTACTTTTATCACTTCACCCTAGCACCCAGGGTGGATTTGAGTGATAGTATTTCTAATGTTTGAGTGTAGATAGATATACTATTTTTGGAGGAATTATTTTCTTGATATGTATTTTTTATTTTTTTTATTTTATTAAGTCTTCTAACCTGGTCACTCAGTGTTGGAAATTAATTTTCCTTTTCATTTTGTGAAATTTATTTTTGGCAGGGAGGATTGTTGGACACCTCGTGACCATAATATGCCAAAATAACCCAGAACCCCACCTAACCTAACCATATCCCACCTTTGTCCATCTAAGCAAACCTCTGGTGATTGCGAGGTGTCGAGATGGAGCCTGAAGCTACCTTTAGACTTGGCAGCACCGAGCCAGAGACTGAGATCCCCTTCCTGTGGTCAAGCCACCTGACCTGTGGTGGATGACCTGGCCCTACCAAGCTAGTCTGAGATGGACTCAGACACCCTTTCCTGGTGGTCGAGCCACATGTCCGATGGTGGCCGACTTGACCACAAGCCAGAGTCCAAGATGGACTCAGACGCCACTTCCCTGTAGTCAAGCCACCGACCTATGGTGCTTGACCTGACTCCACCAGTATCAAGCCAGACTCCAGCATGCCTATGGGCAAGCCACAAGCCCATGGTGAGTGTTATAATCACCATCTTCATGCAGAACACCAGCTCCACCACGAGCCCTGAAACTTTCCCAAGCTGACCCCAAGATGCCCAGAATCAATAATATTTATTATATTTTTTTAATTATTTTTTTAATTCAATATTTTCGTATTTTTTATTTATTTTTTTGTGAATTTTTCTTTAATAATTTTTATATTTAATTTATTTTTATTATTTTTAAAGATACCTTTCTTATTTTTATTTTCACAGAAAGAAGGGTGATGATAGCCTGGGGGGGGTGAATCCAGCAACACTGGGGCAAGGAAGCAGGATATTTACTTTTTTTTTTTGCTGGAAGTTGCTGAGGGCTCGAGCCGCTGGCTGCGGCCTTAGCTGTCCTTTTTTCTAATCCTGGACTTTGGTGGCTGGTTTCGAGGTAGGTGGGGATAACATGGAATTTTGGCATAATAGGCCTTTTGTATAAAGTTTATATATACTTTTAAAACTCCTCCCTTTTAGCCTTATATATATAGTTTTTTAATCATTTTTATATACATCTTATATATGTGCGTGATCCTATTTAAGTATTATTTCTTTATTTTTAACTAATATTTTTTGTACATCGAAAGATTATTTTATTGGTCTAATAAAAATTTGTTTAGGCCAAAAATGATTGGTTAATTTCCCCATTAACATTTATTGCTAGCTGGCACAACTTTAGGTCTCTACATGTGTCATAGATGAATAAATTTGTGGACTGCTTTTCTGCAGCCACTGGCGCCCGAGATCTGGAAACAGTTTTATTTTAAAAACCTATAAAAATCTTACGATTTTAACAGATTCAACATCATTTCCCTGCGCGTTGTTTCGCTGTGTTTGCTCATGACTACTAATAAACAATCGGAGTCTATAGATTGAGCGAAGTAAACCTTTCAAACTAAGAAAGGAAGATCCTGCTATTCAATCATAGAGTAACAAGCATAACTGGTGGATAAATTCACTAAATCAACAAAATTTAGATTGGTGTTAAGCATAATTGTAATATAACTCAACATATTATCTTTTTTTTTTTTTTGCTTATCCCTAGTACACGTAGTACAGGCCATGATAATCATGGTGGGTAGAAATAGGCGACTGCTTTTTCTGTAATTGCCCCATATGTTAAAAGCAGTTCAACTTTGCACTTATAAATATGACAGAGCCCGTTTGGTTACTTGCACTCGCTGTTGAGGCTGGACTTTGCAAGAATCGGGCCATTGGAGCATTTTTTTAAGTGAAGAGAAAAAAGTGCCCAATGCAGGAATTGAACCTGGGTTGTAGTGGTCAAAAAAACACCGTTTAGACCATTCTTCCACCGACCCCCTCATATTATCTTCTATGGGCCTTGAGCTAATCGATTGTGTCCTAGGGTGAAGTGACACAACTTTTCCTCTAGTGACAAAGAATAATCGTCTGCCTCTTGAGGCATTGAGAGATAAGAAACTAAGGGTTATTTTCCTACACTCTAATAGCGCTTTTCGATTTTTCAGTTATTTCCATGAATGCTATACTTGGATTATTTTTTCATGTCATTTTAATAAACTCTTTAAGCCTTCTTGATCCTCTGAAAAATATTAAACCAAGGTATGTAGGATGTGGAAACCTGGTTTTACTCTTTATCACTAAACTCTTTTGTTATAGCAACAAATCGTTTTCTTGTATGTCTTCCGAAAATCGAAAATAGCTACTTTTGGTTTGAAAACGTGTCACACCTGACTTATATTTACTATATTAGGATTAAATATATATATATATATATATATAGTGTAAAGACTATATAATAAAAATATAATAGTGATTCTATATTAAAATTTAAAGAGTAAACTGATAAGATTGATAATTTATATCAAGTAGATTTGATTAGCAAGCTAAATCTAAATTAATTATAAAAAGTAAATAGTTGTTTAGTTTTATAGTTTAGTTTTGTATTAAAATTATCTTTATTACTTTGATTATTTAAATTCAAATTATAAAATTTGTAAATTGTTATTATTTAATAGAGAGAGAGAGAAAAAAATTATTTACTTCTTACACATCATCCATATATATTTATAATTAATAACAATAAAATAAAACAACGTAACATCTTTTGCAATCGGCTGTTACACGTCATTTAGACATACTCTAATTTGTATATAGAATAATAGAAGTGAGAATATATTTAATAGTATAAATTTTAGTAGTTAGAGAGAAAAGAGAGAAAGACAGAACCATGCACTTTTATTCAAACTAATAATAAGAAAAAAAAAGTTTTGTAAAGAAGGTAGATAAGATTGTTAGTATATATATATATATTTTTATAATTTTATATTTTATCCTTTTTTTTTAATGATTTTTTAAATTTTTTATTTTAAAATATGAATATATCTAGTTGTATTTAGTAATATATCTATAATATTGTGGTGGAGACGCCGGGGAACGAGACAGTCACCAGACGAAGTCGTCGCCTTCAAGGATTGCAACCAGAGCTATCTACAGTGCTTGCTTTTCCTGCTCGGAAGAAAATGGAGAGAGAAGAAAACCGACCATTCTGCCATCGGTGGAGAGACCCTACTGTCTTCTCGGGAGAACGTGGGGAAGATTCGCAGCGTTGGCTGAGCGACTTCCAGCGTGTGGCACGTTACAACAAGTGGGATGACTCCATGTGTCTGGCCAACGTCATCTTCTACCTCACTGGCACAGCGAAGTGCTGGTTCGAAAACTTCGAGGAAATCTTGAATTCGTGGGAGGAATTTAAGATAAAGTTTTGTGAAATATTCGGGAACAAGGAAGACACGGCTAGAAAAGCCGAGAACATTCTTCGAACTAGAGCGCAGACGAGTGGGGAAAACGTCGAGAGCTACATACAAGAAGTCCTCCTTCTTTGTAAACAAAGCAACCCCAGAATGTCGGAAGGAGAAAAGGTGAGCCACCTGATTAAAGGCGTAGCGGAGGAAGTGTATCAGGCACTTATTGGAAAGGACATCGGCACGGTGGACCAATTTGTTGCGTTCTGCCGCCGATTCGAGGCATTCAAGAGGATGCGTGTTGCACCGCCCAGGTTCAGCCGACTGCCCAATGTGACCACCATCTCGACCGCTGAACCAGAGAACCTAGAAGCCCTGATTAGAAGAATAGTAAGAGAGGAGGTTCAGAAGTTTATGGCTCCTCCTTCTACATTTGCCGCCCAGGATATCGACACTCCACCTCCCGACCTACGGGATGTCATCCGTAGTGAAATCCAGCAAACATTGGCTCCTATCTCTGCCCCTCGTCAGCCCGAGAGCTTCCGACCTCGGCGACAATACCTCCCCCTGAACGATCAAGTTTACCGACGAAGAACCGAAGGACCACCAAATAATCAAAGGACTCAGTGTCGTACTGAAGATGACAGACCGATCTGCTTCCACTGTGGGCGCCCTGGCCACGTTGCACGTTATTGCAGAGACAGACGCCAAGCTTTTGCGGATGCCAGACTTGGAAGAGAAACAGTCGATTTCGGAAGACCAAGAACGGAAAATTACACCATGGGCGAATCAGGAAGCGAACTATCCCAAGGAAGATTTAGAAACCCGTCGCTACATACCCCCCCCCCCCCCCCCCCCCCCCCCCCCCCGCGGAAGATTCCAAGCTCCCAGAAGAACCTCACAATCCCCTGCTCGCCGTCCCAGCCGCTCACCCAGTCGCCGCAGTGAGGAAAACTAGATGGCGCGCCCTCTGGAGGTGTGGCCGCCAAAGACGAAAATCCTCCCTGCCCTATAGCCGCTACAATGGAAAAGAACTGGATATCTGTCAACATACAAGGACGAAATGTACAAGCTCTTGTGGACTCCGGCGCTGATTACTCAGTAATTTCTGAAGCTTTCAGACGTTCTATAAAGGCCCCAGTTTTTAAAGAAAATGGACCACTTCTAAGAGCCGCGGACAAGAAGCCTATCGTGACCCTTGGTAAGTGCTCTTTAGAAGTTCAAATCAAAGGACTCGATATTATTTTTGATTTTGTAGTAGCCGCTGAATGTAGCCACGATGTTATACTGGGCTGGGATTTCTTCAAAGCCACAGATGCCATTATAGATTGTGGGGAAAACAAATTGTATTTAAGCGAAGCTGAAAAATCCTACGAATGGAAAGACCTGAAACTTTGTGCTGCTATGGACTGTGTCATACCGCCGAAATCTTTTGGCAAGATAGTTGTCACCAACCAGGATGTATTTGGCAGCAGAGATGTAGTCGTTACAGGTTCCAAACGCCTGCAGTTGGAAAAAGGACTTTTTATTCCCTCTTCCCTCGTTAGGTTCTTACATGGCAGAGCGGTTTTGTGGGTGACTAACAGTACTCACCAGTCTCAAGTGATACCTTCGGAAATGAAGATAGGAACAATGCAAGACCTAGAAGTAGGGAGCATATCTAATATTGAAGCTTGTTCTGAAATAGCTGGAAAAGACGAAGTAACTTCCCCAGATGTGAGAGAATGTTTAATTTCAATGATTTCTACTGATTTGGAGGAAACAACGAAAAACAGATTACTCACGTGCCTAAATGAGTTTTCTGATATATTCGACTTTGATAAAAAGAGCTTCCCTGTCTCTGGCGAAATAAAACATAAAATCGATACGAGTGATTATTCGCCTGTCAGACAGCGTCCTTATAGAGTGTCTCCAGCCGAAAGACGTGTCATTCAGAGTGAAGTAGAGAAAATGATGGAGACTAAAATCATCCGGCCATCATCAAGTCCATGGGCCTCTCCCGTTATATTAGTGAGGAAGAAGGACGGCTCGTTGAGATTCTGTGTCGACTATCGTCGTCTAAACAAAATTACAAAGAAAGATGTGTACCCTCTCCCTCGTATCGATGACGCGCTGGACACCCTCTCTGGATCCAGGTACTTCTCCACTATGGATATGAGATCGGGTTACTGGCAAATCGAAGTAGACGATAAGGACCGGGAGAAAACGGCATTTATCACTCCAGATGGGCTTTATGAATTTAATGTAATGCCATTTGGTCTATGCAATGCACCAGCAACTTTCGAGCGAATGATAGACAACGTCCTACGGGGATTGAAATGGGACATGTGTTTATGCTACTTAGACGACATTGTAGTCTATGGATCGACCTTTAAAGAACATTTAACACGTTTATACAAAGTTTTGAGATGCATTAAGCAGGCCGGACTGTGCCTGAATTATAAAAAGTGTCATTTCGCCTCGAGACAAATAACTATCCTCGGGCACGTCGTTAATGAATTTGGAACGCAGCCAGACCCAGAAAAAGTGAAAGCCATTGTCCACTTTCCAAAACCCCGTAATATCAGTGAGACCAGAAGTTTTCTTGGGTTAAGTTCATACTATAGACGCTTCATCAAAAGTTATGCTAACAAGTCTCGACCCTTGAATAGCCTTTTAAAGAAAGATGAAAAATTCATTTGGGGCGAAGAACAAGATGAATCTTTCCGGATTCTCAAACAGGAATTGGGATCTTCACCTGTGTTAGGACATTTCATAGAAGGTGCGGAAACTCATGTCCATACTGATGCAAGCGGCTATGGTTTAGGGGCAGTTCTTGTTCAAATCCAGAATGACGCGGAGAGACCTATAGCCTATGCCTCACGAACACTAACCAAAGCGGAAAAGAATTATTCCACTACAGAAAAAGAATGCCTCGCAGTTGTTTGGGCCCTTGGTAAATTCCGCCCATACCTATATGGCAGACCCTTTACTGTGGTTACCGACCATCACTCGCTATGTTGGCTGGTAGGCTTGAAAGATCCATCCGGCCGCTTAGCCCGTTGGGCCCTCAAACTACAAGAATACGACATAAACATCGTTTACAAAAGCGGACGCAAGCATAAAGACGCTGACTGTTTGTCAAGAAGCCCCTTGGCTGACACCGCAGAGATAGAAGGGCACATTACTTCCATCCAAGACATTGCAGAAGAACAAAGTAAAGACCCTCATTTGGTTGGGATCCGTGAAAAACTTGCAAATGAAAATTTAAAAGGGTATCAGATGATTGGAGGCGTTCTCTATAAGAAAAATTACGACCCTGAGGGCAAACCATGGCTGCTAGTAGTCCCAAAACAAATGAGGCACGAAATTCTTAAAGATGTCCACGACACTCCAATGGCCGGTCATTTGGGATTTGCCAAGACCTATGACCGCGTTAGAAAGAGATTCTATTGGCCTGGACTTTATAGGACAGTTTCCCAATACATTGCTCATTGTGAAGAATGCCAGCGAAGGAAGGGCGTGCCTCAGAAACCTCCTGGACTACTAGTCCCAATACCTCCAACGACCTCGCCTTTTCAAAAGATAGGAATTGATTATCTGGGAAGATTTCCCATATCTCACACGGGAAATAGATGGATAATAGTCGCGACTGATTATCTCACCAGATTTGCGATAACAAAGGCCGCGGCAACAGCGGAAGCTACTGAATTAGCAACCTTCCTTATTGAAGACGTCATACTCAAGCACGGCGCTCCTCGGGAAATCATCACGGACAGAGGAAGAAATTTCATGTCTCAGACCATACGAGAAATAAATAATCTAAACGGAACAATTCACAGATTCACCACGGCATACCACCCTCAAAAGAATGGTTTGACAGAAAGACTCAACAAGACCCTGACGGACATGATCTCGATGTATGGTGACGTTGATCAGAAAAATTGGGACAACATCCTACCATATGTGACCTTCGCCTACAATACCGCTCGACAAGAGACAACAGGATACAGCCCGTTCTTCCTCGTCCACGGCCGAGAAGTTGAAACACCGCTAGATTCTATACTGCCGTACCAGCCGGCAGGAACTGCAGAAGATTATGTGGGCCATCTTGTGACCAACGCTGAGGACGCACGAATGTTAGCCCGTCTTAACATCCTGCAGGCTCAGAGCAAAGACAAAGAACGCTACGACAAGAAGCATCAGGAGGTGACGTACAAGGAAGGTGATTTGGTGTGGGTGTTCACCCCAGTCCGTACCGTTGGCTTATCGGAGAAGTTATTGAAGAGATATTTCGGACCCTATCGAGTGATCAGAAAAATATCGAGTGTAAATTATCAAGTAGAAGGCGTGACGAATACTAGGAGAAGACGAAAAACCCAAGATATCGTCCATTTAGTGAGAATGAAGCCCTACCACGACCCTGAAGTCCAAGAACAGATTGCCCAGGGTCATGTGACCGACTAGTAAACAGCGGGACGCTGTTTCTCTTGTGGAGGGAGTGATGTCAGGAGGACAGAGTTTCCTGGTATTCCCTCTTATCTGGACCGACCGGAAGGGGTAAACAGTGGCGTCACGTGGAACGAGGAAATATCTCGAGTTCTGCTTCTTGCTCTAACGGCTGGGTTGATTTGGCTCACGTAAATAGTAACTCTTCTTTTATGTTAAAATATATCATATAGCTCATTAAATAAATATTTAAAGTAATCCGAAAGCCTAGTTAATTATTTTTACTCGCGACAATATGAACAACTACAAATTTAACAACTTCAAGTGTTAAGAAATTCTAACTGTAACCTACCTCTTCTGTGACGCCTTCCTCTGTAAACAGCTATTTCTGGTTAACATCTGTTGCGGGGGGGGAACACATGTTCTTCCCTTCCAAATTAGAATGCTTTCTCATAAGTTTCAGATTAATAAGACAACTGAAGAAGAAAGAAAATAGTTAAGGGAAGAAAGCCAATCTTTATAATCTTTACAGTTAGTTATATTAATATAACTGATTCAATTATTATTTATCTTTTAATTTTCCTTTAAAAAGGTAAATTATTAGATCATTAATAAAGCTATTAATTTTGAAAATTCATTATTGTTTAATTTCCATTTTCCCCAGAAATTGGAGATTAAATTAACAAAAAACAACGACTATTATTAGAAAACAACTACATTTATAAACACAACACATTATTCCCTTATGGACTTAATGACGAATTAAACTACACATACAAACCACAAACAGAAGAAATTTCAACTTATGAAATCAGCTGCAAATACAAAAAAAATGAATTTAAAACTAAACCTAATAAAACTAGAGGCAAAACTACCAATAAATTAGGTTACATTGAATTTGAAGAATTACTGGACCCAAAACAAATGTATACTAACAACTTCGTCGATAAATTTATTAGAACATTATTTAAACTAAATAATAATAAATTTATCAAACTTATAGAATATATTAAAATTCATAATCTGACTAACAGATTAATAGATATCACACACGACATCTATAAATACAGAAAAATTAAACAATCTACTAATAACATTAATATTATCATTAAATTTAATAACAATTTATTTAATCATATTAAATGTAATGATATTTTAATAACCAAAACATCAATAATCTTTTCCCTATAAAAAATTAAATTTTAAAACAATCTGGAGATACAACAAAAATATAGGTAGTTTAGTTTGCAATTATAACCAATTTATTAATAATTTGGCAAATTTAAAAAAAAATTAAATGTAATTGCAACAACTATATAGATAGATATAAGCTCTCAGGTCATATATTAACTAGCAATTTTTCTTTTTTAAATCCAGAATATCAGGATATTTTAAATAAAGGGTATAAATATATACCTCAAATTAAACACAATTATAATAATACAATTTGTTGTACATATTTTAATTATTTGTTACCACAGAGTGTGTGTAAGCTCACGGGTAAATAGGCGCTAAAAAACAAGAAAAAAAGAGTTCCTTTGTTTCAATATAAGTTTCCTTTTTATATTTTGTTATCTCTCTTGTTAATCAATAAATATAATGTTTAATTAATAATTATTGGAATCAGTTTCATTAATAATTCTAAGCAAAGTCAACAATTGGTAGCAGAGCGTGGTTTATTGATATAAAGCTCAAAAACGAAAATATTCAATCTGAAGATTAAGCAAGAAGTTTATTCTGATCGGTAAACTGAAGCACTTATAAGAAGATTAAAGGTATTTATATAGATTAAGTTAAATTATATCTATATATTGCATGTTTAAAAGCTAACCAATATTTAAATAAATTTAAAATATATATTTGTTTTAAATTATATATTGGTTTGTTTATATTAGCTCAAAAGACGAAAATGGCCGAATATAATTTTTTATCCCAAACAAAAATTGAACCATTAACAGGAAATAATTATCAAATATGGGCGTTGAAAATCGGCGCAGTTCTGAGAGGAAGAAAATTATTTAAATGTGTAATTTCAGATCCAGAACCTGATATGGAAGACAAAAGTTCTTGGGAGATTTGGAGTGATAAAAATGATGAAGCTTTTGGGATAATCATCACTACGTTGACAAATGAACAAGCTGGAATGTTCATAGGAGAAACAAATGCTAAGAAAGTATGGGACTCACTGAGAAAAACATACACAGGCAATTTGGAAGATAAAATTATTGATATAGGCTTAGAATTAAAGAACATTAGAATGAAAGATAATGAAACTGTAGATGAATATATAACAAGGGCAAAAAATATTGCTGCTAGAAGTTCATCATTAGGGCATCAATTTCCCTCAAGAGAACTTTCATTTCATATTGTCAGAGGCATACATCCAAGGTATGAAAATATTGCTATTGTCTTACGATCAAAGAGAGAGGCAACAATTGAAGAGATTCAACAAACTCTAAGAGAAGAGGAGTCAAGAAGAAATATGAGATTAAATCAATCGGTTGAGAATGGGCATGAACAAGCATACAGAATTAAAAATAGAAAAGTCCAACAATTTCAGCCAAAAAGATGTTTTGTTTGTAATAAAAAGGGACATCTAGCTAATGATTGCTGGTTTCGAGATAAACAGAAACAAGGATACCAAAAGAAATGGAATCCTGGTTATAGAAATCACAAATACAGTAGGGAACATTCAAATAACCTAGTGGATACTATGAAAAGTGGAATTAATGAGCAAGCATTTGAAACATATGTAAAAGAATTTGAAGATTCACCAGATGAGAGAAATGATAGGCAAATTTGGTGTATAGATTCAGGATGCACCGCACATTTAACCCCAAACCTAACTTTGATGGAAAATGTGGTAGATTATGAAAGTGAAATCAACCTAGCTGAAAAGGGCAAAACTACCCAAGCCATAGCCAAAGGAGATATGAGACTTACTACATGCACAAGTGAAGGCCAAGAAAATATTCGCATCAAAGATATCTTACATGTACCAAGTTTAAGGAATAATTTCTTGTCAGTATACGAATTAGTCAACAAAGGAAATTCAGTTATTTTCAATAAGGATGGAGCAAAAATTTATAATGAAGGGAATGATTTAGTTGCTGAAGCATATATTAAAGATAGAATGTTTATGATGGAAACAAAACAAAGAAATGTACCAATAGCAGAAAATGAAAATGTCATGGTTATAAATACACATTTATCAAATAAAAATAGCAATATAAGTTTATGGCATAAGAGATTAAACCATATAAATGAAGAATACATGAAAAAAATGATTCAAGGACATATTGTAAGAGGATTGGATCTAAAATTCGAAAGGTTACCAGAGTGCGAAGCATGCATAATGGGAAAACTGGTGCAGAAGCCATATAATATTACAGATAATTATAAAGTTAAGCCCCTGCAGTTGATTCATATGGATTTATGTGGACCAAAGCCATGTCAATCTTTAGGAGGATCTAAGTATTTCCTTGTTATAGTATATGATTACAGTAGAAGAATCTTTGTATATTTCCTGAGATCTAAAGATGAGACCTTTGAAAGATTTGAAGAATTTAAAGCAAGAGCTGAAAACGAATTAAGTCTTAGAATAAAAGATGTAAGAACGGACAATGGAACTGAATTTTGTAACTCTAGATTTGAAGGACTTTTCAAGAGAAGTGGGATCCATCACCAACTTACCACCACATACTCACCACAAAGTAATGGAGTCGCAGAGAGAGTGAATAGGACTCTTATAGATACAGCGAGAACCTTACTAATTGACTCAAAATTACCCATGATGTTTTGGGCAGAGGCAATTGCTACAGCTGCATACATTAAGAATTGTACACCCCACAGGTCTATCAAGCAAAATACACCTATGCAGAGATGGAATGGCAGGAAACCATCGGTCAAACACATTCGAATATTTGGATGTTTGACACATTGGCTTGAGAGCAAACCAAGAAGAAACAAGTTTTCACCAAAGGGTAGAAAGGGAATATTTATTGGTTATTCCATTAAAAGAAAAGCCTACAGAATATATGATATAATGACAAAGAGAATCCATGAAGTCAGATCAGTAAAATTTAGTGAAGATAAGAGAGGAATTGATTATGCAAATGATATTCAGGAAGATACTAATTGTGATAATTTGACCTATAAAGGAAATTGTGAAGAAATAGTTGCTGAAGACTTTCTTATCTTGAAAGAAGACAATCCTGTCACAGAGAGTAAAATGAAGTCTCAGGAGGATACTTCAGTAAAACTAGGTGGTGACTGTGAAAATGACTCATCACAAACTGAACCGATACAGGAAAGATGTGTAAAAGGAGGAAGAAAGAAAGGAGAAACAAAGAGCATCTTAGAAGAACGGCAAAAAGCAAGACTTGAAGAACAAGAAAGGAAATTGATTGAAGAAGGAGTTCGACGCTCACAAAGAATAAAGGATAGGAATAATGCAAACTTAATTATGGAAATTGATCATTATATTCCGGAGAACTTTAAAGAAGCAATGGATAGTGGAGAAAGAAATGAATGGCACAAAGCAATGGAAGATGAGCTCAGTGAGATAGAGAAACATAAAGTATGGACACTAGTACCAAGGGAAAATGGTATGAAAATCATCAATAGTAAATGGGTCTACAGTACGAAGAAAACACCAACTGACGGCATATATAAACGAAAGGCCAGACTGGTTGCTGTTGGATGCAATCAAAGATATGGTGTGGACTATAAGGAATCTTTTTCACCTGTACTCAAAAAGGAAAGCTTGCGAACAATAGTAGCTCTTGCAACACAACAGAATTTAACCATAAAGACTTATGATGTGAAGACAGCTTATCTCTATGGTGAGTTAAAGGAGACAGTATACATGAGACAACCAGATGGTTTTATACAAAAAGGAGAAGAAAACAAAGTGTGTAAATTGGAAAAAAGCCTGTATGGTCTACCACAATCAGGAAAATGTTGGAACAAAAAGATCAATGAAATTTTATACCAGTTGGGAATGATTAGAACCAAATGTGATCCATGTGTCTATAAACTCCAGAGAGGAGAAGAGTATGCAATACTGGGTCTATATGTAGGTGATCTCATCATTGCTGGAACTAGTAAGGAAATTAATGACAACCTAGCCTCAGAAATAGAAAAATATGTTACTCTAACAGAAAAGAAAGATAGCGAACCATTTATTGGAATTGAAATAAAAAGGGAAGAAGATGGATTTTATCTATCTCAGACTCATTATATTGATACAATTCTTCACAGATTTGGACTGGAAGAATGCAACAGTGTGCAGACACCTGGAGATCAAAATCAAAATTTGGATGAATATTTGGACTCTAAGCCAGTAGATAAAACTGTATACCAGGAAATGATTGGATCACTAATGTACCTTTCTACGGGTACTCGACCGGACATATCCTTCAACGTCAGCAATTTATCACAGTATAGTAATGATCCAAGAGAAATGCACTTAACTGGAGTTAAAAGGATTTAGAGATATCTGAAGGGAACAAGAGATAACATGTTGGCATATAAGTCAAAAGACAACAATATCACAATAAGTACTGATGCGAGCTGGTGCACAACCCGAGACGCAAAATCCTATTCAGGCTATACAGTCAAACTTGGCAACAACTTAATAAATTGGAGAAGTAGAAAGCAAAATTTAGTAGCCTTGTCTACATGTGAAGCAGAACTTATTTCAATATGTGAAGGCATTTCAGAAGTATTATGGTTAAAGGGATTACTAGAAGAACTTTGTGAAAATGTAACTTTCCCAATTACCTTGAAAAGTGACAGCCAGGCTGCAATAAACTGGATACAATCTGACAAAATTACTTCACGAACAAAGCACATAGACCGAAAGTATTATTTTGTGAAAGAGGAAATTCAAAAAGGAATCAAGCTGGCATACACCAAAAGTGAAGACATGGAGGCGGATATACTAACGAAGAGTCTACCTAAAGACAAACTACGGAAATGTGCAGATAGCCTTGGACTTGCTGATTAGGGCTTACACACAGGGGAGCGTGTGTTGTACATATTTTAATTATTTGTTACCACAGAGTGTGTGTAAGCTCACGGGTAAATAGGCGCTAAAAAACAAGAAAAAAAGAGTTCCTTTGTTTCAATATAAGTTTCCTTTTTATATTTTGTTATCTCTCTTGTTAATCAATAAATATAATGTTTAATTAATAATTATTGGAATCAGTTTCATTAATAATTCTAAGCAAAGTCAACACAATTAAATCTATATTGAAAGAAATAGACATTTTCATAAATAAAACTAGTATAAAATACAGTATTCCAGAATTTACTTTTCTGGAATGGAAACATAATATTAAAAAGGAAATTATAAATTATTATAATAATACACTTAAATACACAAAACCTAATTCAGATATTCCTTCTTTTAAAGAAAATATAATTAAATTACAGAAGGACTTTATTATCACTCCTATAGATAAATGTTCCAATAATTTATCTATAATTTGTAAAAATCTATACCACGATATGCTAAAAAAGGAAATTGATAATAATAATAAATACACTTTTGCTAGAACTACAGCCACAAAAATTAAAAAAGACATCAAAAACGTGGAAAATTCTCTAAAGATTTATAATTACAACAAAAATCCAAACATACCAAAGTTCTATATAATTCCTAAACTACACAAAAAACCTATTTCTTTCAGAACAATCACATCTGGTATAAATTCAGTTATAAAAAACATTGATATACAATTAGCTTCAACACTACAATTTATTATAAATAAATTAACTAATAAATATAATTATAAATTTATCGACTCAAATAAAAAAATCATTAACTATTTAATGAACAATTGGACAAACATTGATACAGTACACACATTGGACTTTGAGGACCTATATTCTAAAATAAATTTAAGAGATCTAAATAATAAAATAACCAATTTATTTAACGAATTAATTAATGACAAAACTTTTTACATTAAAATTATTCATAACAGATATAAAACAATTAAATTAGATCTTAAAACAGCAAAAACTCTACTGGAAACATTTTTAAATTTTAATTATATAGAATTTAAAAATAAAATATATATTCAATCAGAAGGCGTTCCCATGGGAACTTCATCAAGTCCTTTATTAGCAAACCTAATACTATTCTGGTACGAAAGAGAATACTTTCTACAAAATAATGTTAATTGGCAAATGTTCCGTTTTGTAGATGACATCATTATATTTGATAACCCACAATTTAAAAACATAATACCTGAAATATATCCTAAATACTTGAAACTTAAGAACAATGAAAAAATTAATAGACACAAAAAGTTAACTTTTTAGACCTAAATATAAACCTTACAGATAATGCTATTGAAATTTATAATAAAAAAAGTAATTATAATTTCAATATTATAAAATACTGTAATATAAATTCTAATATATCATTAAATTGCTGTAAAGGTATATATTTTGGTTAGTTTCTAAGATTTTATAGAATAAATAATATATTAAAAAATTTCATAGAAGATGTTAAAAATTTAAACATGGAATTTATTAAAAACAAATTTAGTATTAGACAAGTAAAATATTTCAACAGTATATCAATTATAAAATACTTTAAAAAAATAAATGGAAGTATCCATTTATTAAATCAACTTTTTATAATTTCTCTCAATAATAACAAATACAAATTTATAATCTTTAACAGTTAATTAAACTTAAATAATATAACTAATTTGAAGATTTTCACAAGATTTTTAAAGTAATATTGTATTGAATTCGTTTTATTTAATCTCCAATTTCTGGGGAGGAAAATGGAAATTAAACAATAATGAATTTTCAAAATTAATAGCTTTATTAATGATCTAATAATTTACCTTTTTAAAGGAAAATTAAAAGATAAATAATAATTGAATCAGTTATATTAATATAACTAACTGTAAAGATGATAAAGATTGGCTTTCTGCCCTTAACTATTTTCTTTCTTCTTCAGTTGTCTTATTAATCTGAAACTTCTGAGAAAGCATTCTAATTTGGAAGGGAAGAACATGTGTCCCCCCCCCCCCCCCGCAACAGATGTTAACCAGAAATAGCTGTTTACAGAGGAAGGCGTCACAGAAGAGGTAGGTTACAGTTAGAATTTCTTAACACTTGTAGTTGTTAAATCTTTATATATAAATTTTTCACTAAAACAACTTAATATTAACACATAGAATCCGGTTGAAAAGAGATCTATGGAATAATAGAGCAGGAGTGAAATGTCAGCTGGATTTCTATTTGAAAATCTCCGGTCCAGCAGATCTCTTTTTCCACTAATTATTTCAATTTAATTTTTTTTTGTATATGTCTGGTCTACCATTAGGGTTTCAAAACATAATAACCAAACTTATAACAAAAATTAATTCATATTATAGATATATTACTAAATACAACTAGATATATTCATATTTTAAAATAAAAAAATTTAAAAAATCATTTAAAAAAAGGATAAAATATAAAATTATAATATATATATATATATATACTAACAATCTTATCTACCTTCTTTACAAAACTTTTTTTTTCTTATTATTAGTTTGAATAAAAGTGCATGGTTCTGTCTTTCTCTCTTTTCTCTCTAACTACTAAAATTTATACTATTAAATATATTCTCACTTCTATTATTCTATATTCAAATTAGAGTATGTCTAAATGACGTGTAACAGCCGATTGCAAAAGACGTTACGTTGTTAAATTTTATTGTTATTAATTATAAATATATATGGATGATGTGTAAGAAGTAAATAACTTTTTTTCTCTCTATTAAATAATAACAATTTACAAATTTTATAATTTGAATTTAAATAATCAAAGTAATAAAGATAATTTTAATACAAAACTAAACAACTATTTATATATATATATTATATAATCTAAAAATATTATATAATCTAAAAACCTCAAATATTTCTATATTTTAAAAAATATATACTTTATTTTATTCATTGATAATTTTATTTTGGTTATCATCGTTTTTAGAAAGACTTTCAGTTTTAGTTGTATAATTTTGTTGTAAATATGCGTAGTTAACCAATCAATCCTTTTAAATCACTAATATAGGATTAAATTATAAATTCTATATAATGTGAAACTAACAAATGTGTAATCTTTCCTCAAGTAATTGAAAATAAAAGCTACTTGACGGTAAATAATTATCTTTTTTTATCACGACTGCACCTCAACTCTTTATCTTATCGATCCTTTGTCTTATCAAGCCTAATTTAACAACAACACAAAATATTCATAACATATATATATGTGTGTTGGGGTACGTTTTTGTAATCATACCCCAACAGAAGGTGTATGATCAACATCAACTGGATACATGGCTTCCTTCCCACATAGACTTATAGACTACCTTTTTGCCCAGAAACCTAGACACTTGATGACACCAGACTTCCATGCCGAAAGCTGATGCCTGGTGGAGAAGAAGACACCAGTGACATCCAGAGACATCCGTGCTGGAAGCTGCTGTACCATATGTACATATATGCCCCTCATTTAATATTTAGATAGAGGTGACCAAAAGAAAATAATTTATCATATAAACATTTAAATCAATAATTTTTTTAATACTCGGAATATATATATTATTTAATTTCCTAAAGGAATTAATTTGTTTTTCAATCTACAATGTTTTTTTTTTCCTTTCTCTCGCGGCAACACGGTAAATTGGAGGCGTGGTCATGATCACGTGCGTGTTTTCTTTCGACGAATGAAAATGCCATCCAATAGAAACTTTGGCGCGAGCAGCGAATGAAAATGCCAACCAATAGAAACTTTGGCGCGAGCAGCGAATGAAAATGGAGAGAGGCAAGGATAAAGAGGGTTTCTTTTCCAAAAGAGGGGAGATTCAGTCAGAGTCGATCAGCCAGAAGGGCAGTCTTCATTCGGGCTCGAGACGCAAAAAGGAGGAGACCAGACTTTCGCCGGCGCTTTCGGGAAAAGGTAAGCCTCTTTGCCATTATGGCTTAATACCCCCTTTTTGAGCAGAAACTAACTTAGATTTCGCATGGGCCCTAAAGGGCTTTAAGTAACTTAAAAAGAATGATAGGGTTCTTATATTTTGTCTCGCCAGAATAGATGGAGATCTAGGCTTTCCCCTTTATAAAGGCAAATTTGTAACTTCAAGTCACCTCTATCTAGATCACTATATAAATAGCATATCTCGCCAGTATAGAAATGTTCCCTAAATTTGTTTATTTTGAATAAATATCTAGTATATAACTTATATGGAGAATTTTTTGTTTTCTCTCATACATATTTCATTCTTTTGTTTTATGGTGCTACCCCACATCTTATTATTACAAATTGTATTGGAATATAGAACTACCGACTCTGATGGAATGGAGTTGTGTACTGTACCTTTGCTGTGATATTTTAATACAGCAACAGCTGCAAATATGACTTTATTAGGGCTGCCTTGAGGGTATCTCTTTGTCAGATTTTAGTAATATTTGTATTTCCATATGAGGAATTTGCCCTTCTTTCACTGTTTAAATGAAATATTGTATGATTCTTACCTATTTGGAGGGAATACTACTAAAAATCAAGTCTTCTAATAATTGCTGGCCAACATACATTGTCGAAAGTGCCTGCCATACCCACTGTGATCAAAGAAGCCAGTTCTCCTGCCTGTGTTTCAGTGCGTTTTCCATCATATCTACCATTATACTATTCGTTGATTTAATTTTAGTAAAGACCCATGTTGCCTTATACTCATTAGATTGTCCTCTTCATGATATTTACTGAAACCCTTTTGTTTTAAATATAATAGAAATGTTAATGTCAAATAGTATAAGTCCATAGCTTGCTTGTTTTATAGTTTATTTTGTTAGGTTTTGGTATAATCTTTACAAATAGAGTCTTTCCATACATCCAGATAGTAACCTAATTCAACGCATTTGTTGAATCTTTGCTACAAAATCGGGGTTAAAAGTGTATCTACATGTTTGATCATATTATTAATGATAAAATCTGGACCTGGTATTTCCTTGATATTTAATTTTGAAATAATATTTTCAACATCTTATATTTCTATAAAAATGTTAATTTGGTCTTATATTCAGGTTTATAGTTTCTAATAATAACATGCTCCTCTTTATCTGAGATCCCTTATGGTTGTTGGATGATCTCAGAGATTTAAAGCTAAATGGGTGCTTCATAATTAATAATGCTCGGCTTGTCACTGACCCGAGTCCTCTAGTCTGTAGAGACGGCCAATAGACGGCGATCAATTCCAGCGTCTTTTTTGATGGGAGAGCCGACCATTATTTTATAGATTATTTAATTTAATGTAGGAACAAGAATAATTCAGCATTTCCTCCTTTTTTTTTCAAGTACACGTGAGCCTTAGTTTAATGAGGGATCTCTTTACACATCTGTCCTAAAACTTTCCTCACTATATCTTTTGTATATGAATCTATTTACAATTGATCTGTAGAAATTATAGAGATCTATTGCTATAATTCCCCTCTCTGAAATAGTTCCCAACGTCTTCAGTGGGTTGTTAAATCTCCAGAAGGTGTCTTTTATAGGTTATCTAATTTAATAATTATTCCATGGATGTTACACAGTACATGCCACAAATGACTATGGATAATTTTAGAAGAGATCGGTGCCAGACAAGTGTATTGAGAGAGAATAGTAAAAGAATAAAGTTATACTAGATTTTCGCAGATAAAAGTTGAGCTAGGAGCGAAAGATGGAGATGGAAGATTTCTTGATAACTACATGTTAGATGAGATCGACATAAGATACGATCGACGCGGGCTAGCACTGAGGGGTGAACTGGTTGTATTTTTAGCTAAAGACGGGGGGGGGGCCTTATATATATATCTTTCCCGAGAAAGGGAAGTATTGCATTACAGCCCAAGTGGAAGGGGCCTGGGTCGATTTTTAGCTAAAGATGGGGGGGGCGGGGCTTTATATATATCTTTCCCGAGAAAGGGGAGTATTGCATTACAGTCCATGTGGAGGGGGCCTGGGTCTGGTGAAATTGTACACTGATGCTGTTGGCCGTTTCCATCTTTAGACTTTGTTGTTTTGGCAATACTATATGCTCGATCCCTGCTTTAGCTCAACTCTTAATCAATTACAGAGTTTTTTTATTATTTATTTATCCTGTTTGTACAAATTGCATTACATGTGATGATGTAAAGACACATGTCGATAGTGCGTATAATCATTGACAGCTGTGTTTCTATTATACAACATTAAGGTCTTGTTATGGGTTATATACATGGGGTTGTTGGCTTAAATTACCATATATATATACTTAAGTAAGGAAATTTTAATAAGTCACATCGTATATCCTCCCTTTCCATTTATCCAAAACGGGAACTCAACATATATATATATATATATATATATATATATATATAATAATAAATAGTTATTTAATTTTATAGTCCAGTTTTGTATTAAGATTATCTTCACTATTATGATCATTTAAATACAAATTATAAAATTTGTAAAATGTTATTAATTTGTAGATAGAGAGAGAAAAAAAAAATCCTTTACTTCTATTACATCCTCAAGTTAATTATATATTTATAATTAATAACAATAAAAAAAATTAACAAAGTAACGTCTATTACATCGGCTTTTACACGTCATTCAGACATACTCTAATCCTATATATAGAATAATCGAAGAGATAATATATATAATAGTTAGAAAAAAGAGAGAAAGACAGAACCATGCACTTTTAATCAAACTAATAATAAGGAAAAAAAAAAAGAGTTTTATAAAGAAGGTAGATAAGATTGTTAGTATATATATATATTTTTTTTTATGATTTTATATTTTATCCTTTTTTTTTTTTTTAAAAAGATTTTTAAAGGTTTTTTTTATTTTATAATATGATTATAAATAGTTGTATTTAGTAATATATCTATAGTATGAATTAACATTTGTTATAAGTTTGGATATTATGTTTTGAAACCCTAATGGTAGACCAGACATACACAAAAAACTTTAAATTGAAATAAATTGGAAAAAGAGATCTGCTGGAACGGGGATCATCAGATAAAATTCCAGCGACATTTCAACCCCTTCTTTATTATGTCATAGATCTCTTTTAAACCGTATTTTATGTGTTAATATTAAGTTGTTTCAGTGAAATATTTAAATGAACATATAACAGATACAAGTGTTAACAAATTCAAACTGTAAACCTACCTTGGCCGCTGCGTCCTCCATTGTGTATATCTATTTCTGGCTGGCACATGTCGCGGGAGGGGAATGTCCCCCCACATTTCAAATTTAGACCATTTATTCAGAATTTTTTTGAACAACAAGAAAATTAAAGAAGATAGGAAAAATAGTTAAAGGAAGAAAGCTAAGTTTTATAATCTTTACAGATAGTTATATCAAAATAACTGATTTAACACTTATTCATCTTTTAATATTCCTTTAAAAAGGTAAATTATAAGAGTTTAATAAAGCTATTAATTGTGCAAATTCATCTTTATTTAACTTCCATTTTCCTCCCCAGAAATTGGAGATTAAACAAAAATGAACTATATACTTTAACACTTTAAAAATCTTGTGAAAAAATCTTTAAATCAGTTATTTAATAAAAGTTTAATTAACTGTTAAAGATTATAAATTTGTATTAGTTAATAATAAGAGAAATTATAGAAAGTTGATTTCATAAATGGATATTTCCATTTATTTTTTTTTAAATATTTTATAATTGATATACTGTTGAAATATTTTACTTGTTTGATACTAAATTTGTTTTTAATAAATTCCATGTTTAAATTTTTAACATCTTCTATGAAATTATCTAATATATTATTTATTCTATAAAATCTTAGAAACTGACCATAATATATACCTTTACAGCAATTTAATGATATATTAGAATTCATATTACAGTATTTTATAATATTGAAATTATAATTACTCTTTTTATTATAAACTCTAACAGCACTATTTGTAAGGTCTATATTCAAGTCTAAAAAGTTAACTTTTTTGTTTCTATAAATTTTTTCATTGTTCTTAAGTTTCAAGTATTTAGGATATATTTCAGGTATTAATTTTTTAAACAGTGGATTATTAAATATTATTATGTCATCTACATATCGGAATATTTGCCAATTAATATTATTTTGTAGAAAGTATTCTCTTTCGTACCAGAACAATATTAAATTTGCTAGTAACGGACTAGAGGAAGTACCCATGGGAACGCCTTCTGATTGAATATATATTTTATTTTTAAATTCTATATAGTTAAAATTTAAAAATGTTTCCAGTAGAGTTTTTGCTGTTTTAAGATCTAATTTAAATGTTTTATATCTGTTATGAATAATTTTAATGTAGAAAGTTTTGTCATTAATTAATTCATTAAATAAATTGGTTATTTTATTATTTAGATCTCTTAAATTTATTTTAGAATATAGGTCCTCAAAGTCAAATGTGTGTACTGTTTCAATGTTTGTCCAATTGTTCATTAAATAATTAATGATTTTTTTATTTGAGTCGATAAATTTATAATTATATTTATTAGTTAATTTATTTATAATAAATTGTAGTGTTGAGGCTAATTGTATATCAATATTTTTTATGACTGAATTTATACCAGATGTGATTGTTCTGAAAGAAATAGGTTTTTTGTGTAGTTTAGGAATTATATAGAACTTTGGTATGTTTGGATTTTTGTGGTTATTATAAATTTTTAGTGAATTTTCAACATTTTTGATGTCTTTTTTGATTTTTGTGCCTGTAGTTCTAGCAAAAGTGTATTTATGATTATTATCAATTTCCTTTTTTAGTATATCGTGGTATAGATTTTTACAAATTAAAGATAAATTATTGGGACATTTATCTATAGGAGTGATAATATAGTCCTTCTGTAAATTAATTATATTTTCTTTGAAAGAAGGAATGTCTGAATTGGGTTTTGTGTATTTAAGTGTATTATTATAATAATTTATAATTTCCTTTTTAATATTATGTTTCCATTCCAGAAAAGTAAATTCTGGAATACTGTATTTTATACTAGTTTTATTTATGAAAATATCTATATCTTTTAATATAGATTTAATTGTATTATTATAATTGTGTTTAATTTGAGGTATATATTTATACCCTTTATTTAAAATTTCTTGATATTCTGGATTTAAAAAAGAAAAGTTGCTAGTTAATATATGACCTGAGTACTTATATTTATCAATATAGTTGTTGCAATTACATTTAATTTTTTTAAAATTTGCCAAATTATTAATAAATTGGTTATAATTGCAAACTAAATTACCTATATTTTTATTGTATCTCCAGATTGTTTTAAAATTTAAATTTTTTATAGGGAAAAGATTATTGATGATTTGGTTATTAAAAATATCATTAAATTTAATATGATTAAATAAATTGTTATTAAATTTAATGATAATATTAATGTTATTAGTATTTTGTTTAATTTTTCTGTATTTAAAGATGTCGTGTGTGATATCTATTAATCTGTTAGTCAGATTATGAATTTTAATATATTCTATGAGTTTGATAAATTTATTATTATTTAGTTTAAATAATGTTTTAATAAATTTATCGACGAAGTTGTTAGTGTACATTTGTTTTGGGTCCAGTAATTCTTCAAATTCAATGTAATCTAATTTATTTGTAGTTTTACCTCTAGTTTTATTAGGTTTAGTTTTAAATTCATTTTTATATTTGCAACTGAAAGATAATTAAAATTTGTATGAAGATTTATTTATATTAGAATATCTAATATAATTTAATTTGTATATTATGTTATATATAAAAAAATATATCATAGAGCAAGCTCATATGAATTAATATAGTGTAGAAACTATATAACAAAATTATAACAGTGATTCTAATTTTAAAAACTTAAGGAGCAAACTGATAATAATGATAACTTATATCAGTTAGATTTGATTAGATTAGCAAGCTAAATCTAAATTAATTATAATAATAAATAGTTATTTAATTTTATAGGACAAACTTGTAATCCATTAAATATACGAATAAACCTACATAGAAACCACGCTAAAAAATCAATTGGTAATATATATATGAAAGAACACAATCAATTACATACTTTTAACAACTTTAAGATAGAAATACTAGACATATGTCAAAACAAAAAACAACGACTATTATTAGAAAACAACTACATTTATAAACACAACACATTATTCCCTTATGGACTTAACGACGAATTAAACTACACATACAAACCACAAACAGAAGAAATTTCAACTTATGAAATCAGTTGCAAATATAAAAATGAATTTAAAACTAAACCTAATAAAACTAGAGGTAAAACTACAAATAAATTAGGTTACATTGAATTTGAAGAATTACTGGACCCAAAACAAATGTACACTAACAACTTCGTCGATAAATTTATTAAAACATTATTTAAACTAAATAATAATAAATTTATCAAACTCATAGAATATATTAAAATTCATAATCTGACTAACAGATTAATAGATATCACACACGACATCTTTAAATACAGAAAAATTAAACAAAATACTAATAACATTAATATTATCATTAAATTTAATAACAATTTATTTAATCATATTAAATTTAATGATATTTTTAATAACCAAATCATCAATAATCTTTTCCCTATAAAAAATTTAAATTTTAAAACAATCTGGAGATACAATAAAAATATAGGTAATTTAGTTTGCAATTATAACCAATTTATTAATAATTTGGCAAATTTTAAAAAAATTAAATGTAATTGCAACAACTATATTGATAAATATAAGTACTCAGGTCATATATTAACTAGCAACTTTTCTTTTTTAAATCCAGAATATCAAGAAATTTTAAATAAAGGGTATAAATATATACCTCAAATTAAACACAATTATAATAATACAATTAAATCTATATTAAAAGATATAGATATTTTCATAAATAAAACTAGTATAAAATACAGTATTCCAGAATTTACTTTTCTGGAATGGAAACATAATATTAAAAAGGAAATTATAAATTATTATAATAATACACTTAAATACACAAAACCCAATTCAGACATTCCTTCTTTCAAAGAAAATATAATTAATTTACAGAAGGACTATATTATCACTCCTATAGATAAATGTCCCAATAATTTATCTTTAATTTGTAAAAATTTATACCACGATATACTAAAAAAGGAAATTGATAATAATCATAAATACACTTTTGCTAGAACTACAGGCACAAAAATCAAAAAAGACATCAAAAATGTTGAAAATTCACTAAAAATTTATAATAACCACAAAAATCCAAACATACCAAAGTTCTATATAATTCCTAAACTACACAAAAAACCTATTTCTTTCAGAACAATCACATCTGGTATAAATTCAGTCATAAAAAATATTGATATACAATTAGCCTCAACACTACAATTTATTATAAATAAATTAACTAATAAATATAATTATAAATTTATCGACTCAAATAAAAAAATCATTAATTATTTAATGAACAATTGGACAAACATTGAAACAGTACACACATTTGACTTTGAGGACCTATATTCTAAAATAAATTTAAGAGATCTAAATAATAAAATAACCAATTTATTTAATGAATTAATTAATGACAAAACTTTCTACATTAAAATTATTCATAACAGATATAAAACATTTAAATTAGATCTTAAAACAGCAAAAACTCTACTGGAAACATTTTTAAATTTTAACTATATAGAATTTAAAAATAAAATATATATTCAATCAGAAGGCGTTCCCATGGGTACTTCCTCTAGTCCGTTACTAGCAAATTTAATATTGTTCTGGTACGAAAGAGAATACTTTCTACAAAATAATATTAATTGGCAAATATTCCGATATGTAGATGACATAATAATATTTAATAATCCACTGTTTAAAAAATTAATACCTGAAATATATCCTAAATACTTGAAACTTAAGAACAATGAAAAAATTTATAGAAACAAAAAAGTTAACTTTTTAGACTTGAATATAGACCTTACAAATAGTGCTGTTAGAGTTTATAATAAAAAGAGTAATTATAATTTCAATATTATAAAATACTGTAATATGAATTCTAATATATCATTAAATTGCTGTAAAGGTATATATTATGGTCAGTTTCTAAGATTTTATAGAATAAATAATATATTAGATAATTTCATAGAAGATGTTAAAAATTTAAACATGGAATTTATTAAAAACAAATTTAGTATCAAACAAGTAAAATATTTCAACAGTATATCAATTATAAAATATTTAAAAAAAAATAAATGGAAATATCCATTTATGAAATCAACTTTCTATAATTTCTCTTATTATTAACTAATACAAATTTATAATCTTTAACAGTTAATTAAACTTTTATTAAATAACTGATTTAAAGATTTTTTCACAAGATTTTTAAAGTGTTAAAGTATATAGTTCATTTTTGTTTAATCTCCAATTTCTGGGGAGGAAAATGGAAGTTAAATAAAGATGAATTTGCACAATTAATAGCTTTATTAAACTCTTATAATTTACCTTTTTAAAGGAATATTAAAAGATGAATAAGTGTTAAATCAGTTATTTTGATATAACTATCTGTAAAGATTATAAAACTTAGCTTTCTTCCTTTAACTATTTTTCCTATCTTCTTTAATTTTCTTGTTGTTCAAAAAAATTCTGAATAAATGGTCTAAATTTGAAATGTGGGGGGACATTCCCCTCCCGCGACATGTGCCAGCCAGAAATAGATATACACAATGGAGGACGCAGCGGCCAAGGTAGGTTTACAGTTTGAATTTGTTAACACTTGTATCTGTTATATGTTCATTTAAATATTTCACTGAAACAACTTAATATTAACACATAAAATACGGTTTAAAAGAGATCTATGACATAATAAAGAAGGGGTTGAAATGTCGCTGGAATTTTATCTGATGATCCCCGTTCCAGCAGATCTCTTTTTCCAATTTATTTCAATTTAAAGTTTTTTGTGTATGTCTGGTCTACCATTAGGGTTTCAAAACATAATATCCAAACTTATAACAAATGTTAATTCATACTATAGATATATTACTAAATACAACTATTTATAATCATATTATAAAATAAAAAAACCTTTAAAAATCTTTTTAAAAAAAAAAAAAGGATAAAATATAAAATCATAAAAAAATATATATATATATACTAACAATCTTATCTACCTTCTTTATAAAACTCTTTTTTTTTTTTTTTTTCCTTATTATTAGTTTGATTAAAAGTGCATGGTTCTGTCTTTCTCTCTTTTTTCTAACTATTATATATATTATCTCTTCGATTATTCTATATATAGGATTAGAGTATGTCTGAATGACGTGTAAAAGCCGATGTAATAGACGTTACTTTGTTAATTTTTTTTATTGTTATTAATTATAAATATATAATTAACTTGAGGATGTAATAGAAGTAAAGGATTTTTTTTTTCTCTCTCTATCTACAAATTAATAACATTTTACAAATTTTATAATTTGTATTTAAATGATCATAATAGTGAAGATAATCTTAATACAAAACTGGACTATAAAATTAAATAACTATTTATTATTATAATTAATTTAGATTTAGCTTGCTAATCTAATCAAATCTAACTGATATAAGTTATCATTATTATCAGTTTGCTCCTTAAGTTTTTAAAATTAGAATCACTGTTATAATTTTGTTATATAGTTTCTACACTATATATATATATATATATATATATATATATATATATATAACACGAGATCAAACATTGATTGCATATAGAAATGGAAAATAAAAGGTAAAAGAAACACACACAGAAACTTTTTTTTTTCAAGCTAGCTGACACTATATATAGTACTAGCGGACCCGGCCACGCCTTGCTGTGGCTAAATTGTAATATGTTAAATTAACATTATACTAAACTATTCAGTACAGTAAAGTCAATATTCACTTATAAAGATAAAAATGTTTTAGCAGATCTAAAGCCCTACGGGATTGAGGAACGTTACGCTAAAATTTGAAAGTGATTTATATATATATAGATAATATAGCCCTTCATTATAATCATTGATTATAATCACTGCATTAATAAATGTCAGTGAACTCGTTTATATGTATTGTTTTTTGTTTTCGAGATATTCTAATAGAACGTTCTCACATTTTCTGTAAAATATTTATATATGCACAAACACAGAATATAATCACTACGTCTTAATTTCGCTATATTTATTGCTATAAATATTATTCTAAAATAATTCGCCAGAAATCGTCCTGATAGTATACTACACAGCGAACCCGGCCACGCGTTGCAGTGGCTAAATTGTAATATGTTGAATTAACATTATACTAAACTATTCAGTACAGTAAGGTTAATATTCACTAATAAAGATAAAAATGTTTTAGCCGATCTAAAGCCCAACGGGATTGAGAATGGAACGTTACGTTAATATTTGAAAGTGATTTTTATATATATAGACAATATAGCCCTTCATTGTAATCATTGATTATAATCACTGCATTAATAAATGTCAGTCTTCCCAGTATTCTTTTACCTATGTATGGATATTTTGGTTTGAATTAGTGAACTACTGCGAATTTGTAGACGAATGACCCGGCCCGGGTTTACACGATTAAATGTATATTACATATGGAAGATGGACGTAGTTGAGGGCACCCGCGAGGTCACTCTGCCCCCGCGCAACTGTCCAACCAGGAGCGCCCCGCGCCGTCAAAATCGTCACGCGTTCTAGAGGGCGCTGCTCGGCCGTCAGCCGGGAGATCTCATTTACTCGGCGTGGGGGGGGGGGGGGGGGGGCAGGGAAGTCACGTGCTGCGCCGGCAGCCAATCGTCGCGCGCCGCCATCCCCCGTCTGCCGCGAGAGGGGCGCAGATTGCGAGTGAATTTACGTTTTATTGTAAATAAAAATGCAACGAAAGGTTATTTCTAAAGAGTAATTAGCCAGAAACCATCCCGGTAGTATACTAAACATCTTCCCAAAGTTTCATCACGATTGGTTGAGCGATGTAGAAGATTATCACTGACAAAAGGACGGACCAACAAACATCCATTTTTATATATATAGATTAAAAAATGATAAGTGGTTATATTAGGCAAAGATGCAGTGAGACATTGGGGGCCAGTGGGGAGGGTTTTAGCCTCTCTGAAAAGTTTTACGAGTGATTAAGGAGCGAAGCCCTTCAAGCACTAAATAAATTATCTATTTTTTGATGCTAATATCTGTTATTAAATACAATTAAGCGCGCCTCCCCAAGACCCTACTATTACCAAATTAAAATGGTCTTTTTAGAAAAGTTATATCTTAGAAGAGTCTACCTTAGTTAAAATAAACAACTCTCAAGAATAAATGTGCCCATCACATAATCAAATATTCTAGAAACACACACACACACACACATATAATAATTATTTTAAAATTCTATAAACTTCTAATTACCTCAATATCAAGTGTGTGATTTATAAATATTTCTAAATTTGACCAATATATTTTAAAACTAAATTGTAAACTTTGCGCTTCACTTGAGAATAGTGTTTTTTTTTTCTTTTGGTTGCTGAATACTTTTCGACCTACTATTTCAATTAAAATCTTCCGTTGTTTTTAAAAGGTGTCGATTGTTTGCCTTTTTGTATTTTGCTGTAACAATATCAAGGCTATGAAAGGCCAAAGTGCAAAGAAATCTAACAAGGAATTTGAAGAAGCAATTTTAAATGTCGAAAAAGGTTTGTTTTAAGAATAATATCTAAAAGACACATATACCATAATTGTTAATTTTTAAATGTCAGACAACACACAATTTTGTAGTTATTTACACCAGAAATCTTTATTTTAAATAATTGAAACCGGCGAACCCAACTCAATTAAGTAATTTTTTTTTAATTCACCAACCATTACATATGTGCAGTAAAGCTTTGTAGACCATTTGCCCAATATGCTATTTCTTACCAACCCTATGCTGTATTCTTTTTGAATAATAATAAAAAAAAAAATATATATATATATATATATATATTTTTTTTAACTTGATATGATTTATCATTCTTATCAGTTTGCTCCTTAAGCTTTAAATGCAGAATCACTGTTATATTTTTATTATATAGTTTTTACACTATATATATATATATATATATATATTATATGCCATCTAGAAAACGCTCATGTTTGTGGTTAGGATCTGCCTTATTTGTTATATATATATATAATTTTTAAATATTGACCTGTTTTCTTTCTATTAATTAACTTATATGCATTTTAAGAAATCCTGTATAATTGTTGAATTTTAGGGATCTGATGCTTGAGATCACCCTATATTCTGTAATATTAGTGGCATAAAAATAGATTTCATAATGCTGACAAATTTTAAAAAGCTTATTTATTCTTTAAATTTCCTTTTGAGTATGTTCAACAGTAAGTAAGTGAACTATCTGTCAGCTCTACAGATGGACCATCTCTGTGAAACTTGACCTGCTGCTTGGGCTACTTGGAGACATTCTAATGCCAGCACTGATTATTACACTATGTGTGTGTGGAAATTTATGGTGAAATTTAAATGTATGTTTAAAAAATTGTTTTCTTGTAAGATAGAAAAGTACAAATATAATTTCTTGGGAGCATTTACAAAGGGCAACAACATTCATAGGTGGCTCTTTACGTTGCCCGCACTGTACCCTTAAGGCATTAAACACTAATGTTACAATTTTGGCGAAATATTTTGATTTTTATCCATTTAGGTTTATTAGTTAGGTTTTTTGCAGAATTTGTCCAAATGTAAACAAAGAGCGTAATCATGTATAATTTTCACACCACTTTTTCAACTTTCCAATACAAAATTGAATAAAAAGATTTAAAGGTAAAAAAAAAACATTTTTAATAAATTAAATACAGTCGAACCTCTTTAATTCAACACCCCAAGGGATCAGAGCTTTCGGTTGAATTAAAGGAAGTGTTGAATTAAGGTTAGATGATTAGCTAATCATCTAACCTTAATTCAACACTTCCTTTAATATACCTTTCCTTTAATACACTTCCTTTGTAATATAAATTAATGATATTAATTGAAACCATTGCATGTGTATGATAAGGCACAATTTGGATTATAGATTATAATAAAAGAAAACAAGACCTAATCCAAATAATTTATTAGTGTGTGACGTTTCGGCAACAATGATGGTGACAATGTTGTTGCCGAAACGTCACACACTAATAAATTATTTGGATTAGGTCTTGTTTTCTTTCATTGCATGTGTACTTTTTTGTATTTATTTTTTTATTCGATGATTAACTTTTAGTATCAGGGACAAAATGGCAATAATACATATTTTTGAAACATAAATAATTACGAATAAAATTTATTCTAATTGAAGAATATAGCAGTTGAAAGGAAATAAATATGGAAAATAAAAAGAAAATTTAAAAATAATCATGAATATCTTTTTAAAAATTCCTTTATAGATGTCTGCTTTTTCACTGAAATCCTATTCAAAATGTATTCCAGATGGTCTATTTAAAAAAAAAACATGCATGTCTTACTTCCCCTGGAATGTGTTTTAAATAACAAAGAGCTTTTTTTTGTATTAATCATTGTGGCTACATTTTATGAAGATTTATTTATTTAAAAACAAATTATTTGTAAATTTTAAAATAACTAAAATATTTCAATGCTGAAAATTAAAAAGAAAATAATATTATTAATTAGCGCACAAAGCCTAAATTCCACATAAAAAAAAAAAACAATAACACTCGCCACATTGCGCAACGGCACTGCAAAGTGAAACTTAAACTAACAGAAACCAAAAGTGCGCAGGCGTGATCCTCTTGGCGCCTGCCGATGCCGATCGTCGCCGCCGTAATACCGTTTAGCGGTAAAGTTGTATGTAAAAAGCATTCAACTTTTGAAATTCGAATTTTTAAATGGTCGAACTATCGGAACTGTCGTATTATCGATACTGTCGAATTACGGTTTGTTATTTGATAGGCCGGAGGTCGGGACATCAGAATATGGTCGAATTAAGGTAGTGTGTCGAATTTGCGTGTGTCGAATTAACGAGGTTATACTGTATTAAACTTACCTATTCTAAACTAACCTAATTTTTTAACTTAACATAACCTAATCTAAAGATGAAACTAACCATTTTTTTAACAGATGGAACTAACCTAATTTAATAACCTCTCTAAAACTAACTAAATTTAACAATGAAACAAACCTAATTTAACCTATCAGAAACTAACTTTATTTAATGATGAAACTAACCTAATTTAACCTATCAGAAACTAACTTTATTTAATGATGAAACTAACCTAATTTAACCTATCAGAAACCAACTTTATTTAATGATGAAACTAACCTAATTTAACCTATCAGAAACTAACCTTTTTTAATGATGAAACTAACCTAATTTAACCCTTAACGGGACGGGTGATTTTTTCTTATGTAACTGGACAGGTTGGGTTGATTCAACCCACTTATGTAACTTTATGAAATACGCGCTAAATAATGATTGAAATCAATATTTAATGAAAAACAAATTTTTATATTCAAATTTTGACTTTTAAGAATTCTAAATATAATCTATTTACAATTTTCACAAATTATTAAGAAATGTTTTTGCAAACGTTTAGTTGACATATAGAATGAAGGGTTTTTCTCCCACATTTTTTGATGGACATTTGTAGCACCGTTTTAGGGTATCAGATTCTTGTCATCATAGATTCCCTTCATGTACTTGAACCATCATTCTTCTTGAATTGTCATCTGTAATTCCAGTCAGAGAGAATTGAGATATGTGTGGCCAGGTGTTCATCAATCAAGGATCTCCCAAGATCAACAATAAAATTACTCCTTTCTTTTTGATCCTTTTTATCACTCTGATAGTTGTGATATCTGTGATATCTAAGAGGGCATAAAAAAGTGCCAATGGCCATCTTCTGGATCGACTAGAGGTAGAAATATTAGACCATTTGGTCAATGGCATCTACACCTCCTTTTCTTACATTATAGTCCATTATAATGTCAGGTGTTTTTTCATCACATTTATTGTCATGATGCATTGAAGATATAAGGACTACCAATTTTTTATTTTTTTGGGAACATAGGAGACTAAAGTGGTTGTTCCAGAGAAACCAAAAATATATGTTACTGATTCTCTGTTAGGGTGCGGTTGAAATTGTGATGAAATCTGAGATTTATTTTTCTCATCCTTCCTAAATATGTAAGGCCATGTTCTTTCAACTTATCAACTAATTCTAGTGAAGTGAACCAATTGTCTGCTGTAATATTTCTATTACTCTTCCAAAGTGGTCGACTAATCTCTAAAACATATTTATATTTTGGGCTTGCAGGGATAGTTCTCTCTGTTGACTTGATTGAGAATTCTACTTATCCAAAGAAAGAAGTGCTATTTTTATGAAAGGTATCTCGAGTATGAGCCATGAGCTAACACTGACACGAAAAATTCTCACGCTTCTTGATGGCCTGGGTTGAATCCGCCCCCACATGTAGTTTATTTTTGCTCCACTAGATAGCGCTCTGCCGACTAAAAAGCACATGTGCTCGTGGTCAGGAAATGCCTTTTTTATTTTTAATATCAACACCTGACCCACTTATCTTTTATTTTTTTCTATTGTTTATATATATTTATATATATATGAAAAACAATAGAAAAAAATAAAAGATAAGTGGGTCAGGTGTTGATATTAAAAATAAAGAAGGCATCTCCTGACCACGAGCACATGTGCTTTTTAGATGGCAGAGCGCCATCTAGTGGAGCAAAAATAAACTAAACATTTATATTTAGTTTGCGCCGTGATATTTGGCCAACCCAATTTCTTGATAAATCAGGAAAAGCCATCCACGAACGCGTTTCGCGCTGGCGTTGGCGCTCGTCAGCGTGGAGTATATAAATTATTTAAAGATAAATTAAGGCACAAAATATATTTCTTTTAAGTCAAACTCATGTAAAATGCCTCAAAGGTACGGTGCCAGCAATGTATACAGCGCCACCTACAAAAGTTGTTGCTTATTGCGAACTCCCCAATTTCTTATAATGATCCCCAAATTTAGATACAAGAAAATAAGACCTAATCCATTATTTTCTTATATCTATAATCCAAATTGTGCTTTATCAATCCTAAAATTTAAAATATTTTGAACCATTTTTAAAAATTTGTGTCAATTATATATGGTACAATTTTTTATTTATAGATATGAAAATAAGGTGATAAGACCTACAAATATTATGAGTGATGTCTCAGTAACAATGTTGTTACTATTTTCAGACATAAGTACTGAATGATAATGATGTGATAAAATTTGGCTGAAGATGGTAACAACGCTGTTACCCAAATACCATGTATACTTTATTTGGATATAGTCTTGTTACCTTATGTTTAGAAAAAACTCTGGTAAAATTAACAAATGTATGAGAAAAATATTTTTTGAAACTGTAGGTCCCAAACCTAGCCATGGCAGGCACACAGCTGAGGCTAGCTCCCCTGGAGGTCTGGCCATACTTATTTACAACTTTTGTTCCCAACTTTAGACAGGTTTGCTTGGGTTGTCAACAAGGCAAGCTTACTTGTCATAAATTTGTGACATTATCTTTTTATAAATAAAGTCTGAAGAGTTATGTCAGCACTGTGTCTGAAATTTAGACAAATGACATGATAATCTTTATCTAAAAACAAAGAGTTTATGACAGCTTGTACTGTAAGTGTGTATCTAAACATATAGTGCCATGCTATTGTGACTGTACTGGGCACTACACCATGGTTGGCAGAGGATTGCGGCTACTTGTACGCCCGAGTCAGCAGTTACTGTTGTATAGCAACTAAATGTCCTTCACAGCTGGGTGGCATCTGTGTCACACACATGCCTGAATGCCAATTTTAACCCTAAATAATTAAATATATTCTGCTGTAAAACCTGTCTCACTCTACCGAACCAGGAATGTAGTAAATCTTCCTTTATAATGAACATAAGGTAATCACCAATTCCACTCTATTGAAAATACTAGACCTATAATCAGCTTCAAGTTTTAGCTTGACTGATTTTTAAAACTGAAAAATATTGTACAAGCTTCAGATTAAAGTTCTGTCAAGTGTAAAAACTTTGAAGCCATTTTTTGGGACCTATGACTTCTTGACAGAAACTAAGTGAATTTGAAGAACTTTTCTCTTTATTTGAAAGGTAATGCTTGAGGAGTGTTTTCAAGCAACAAAGAATCAAAACTTTTCAAAGTAAGCTCTTGTATTATAGAGAATAATAGAAGATAAAACACTTTTTAAATAAGTTTTATATCTTAGCATATACTAATTCTCTTTTCGTCTAAAACACTGGTCTTTATTTCTAAATTAGACTTGACACAGTGCATTTATGTTATTTAAATGATCAGAAGAATCATCAACAAAGGGCATCAGTTCACAAAATTTTTTCCTTCATTTGTATGGAAATAGGTCAATTTGGTGTATGAAGAAAGTAACTATTATTATGAGGTGGCCTTTTTTTCTGATTGATCTTTAACTATTTGATATAAACAATTTGAAATGTTAAAAATAAAGTGTTAACCCTATCTGTGCACCACCCTGGTATAACCTGTTGCAGAGATCCAGCCCATTCCTGCCGGGACCCGCAACCTGCTGGTGTTTGTCAACCCCCAGAGTGGCTCGGGGATTGCCTACAAGATATTCCGAGATGAAGTGATCCCTGCCTTCACCTCTAGCTCCACCCGCTTCCATCTCATCATCACAGGTCACTCTCTAACCTGGCTGCCTGGACTCTAATGACCCCAACACACTTTAATTTGCCTTATAATGGGGTAGTTTTTTTCACAAAGTGCTTTAATTAAGCTATCACTATGATATACTCTCTTAGCTCTTTGTTAGTTCTATATGTATAGAACACATATGTGTGTGTGTGTGTAGTAAATATAAATTAAAATAGATTTTCTGATTTTATTTTAATAACAATAATAGAACCTCTTTGCCAATCACCCATTTTTAAATATGCAAATAACTCTTCCATTATTCTTGGTAATATATATGTGTGTGTTATAAAAAAAAAAAAAACAATAATTCACCATTAATAGGAAAGCACTAATGTTTCTTTTACACATCAAATAAACCTCTCTACTGTCCTTACTGCAATGAAAAAATATTTTGGCAGGGCTTGGCTTATCAATGGTGAACCCTCCCAGCAGTTTTGCCAATTTAATCTACCAGACCGCTTCTTAGAGCTCTAATACTGTAGTGGATGATTCCACTTATATATGCTACACTGAAGGGTGGAGACTCCTAGAAATTGTATTAAAGCAAACATTCACATTTCCTATCAATAATCCAAATTGTGCCTTAATATTCCATACTTTTATAACATCCCTGCAAGTTTGAGGAGGCCACATTACTGTTTTGGTGTCCCCATGTGATTCTAATGTTCCCTCAATATTATGATGATCATTCTCCCGCCACGACTCATACAAATCTAAGTATTCAATAGCGGTAGCTGATGAGTATTTTCCCCCTTTTTAGTGCATTTTAATAAAGTCTTTTTTAAAACTATTTTTATTAATTATTTATTTATTTAATTTTTAATCTTGAGTTTTCTCTCAAATGTGGCCAAGTTAACATCTATTCTTGGATGGTGGATCACAGGGGCCAGTGATGAGGGGTGTACACTGTTGTTCCCAGGGAAACACACTATCATGTCACCATCTTGTGCTAGTCTAATACTGTCTGGAAGTTTATTAAAATTATCACAAAATTTGAAAAGAAGTATAAAAATTAGACCCTTCCTGAACGCATTTTCAAGGAACGCCAGAGAAATGGCTGTACCTATTTTTGTTTGTTCGAAAGGACATGTAAATTCTATTGCTGATCATCACGGCCACCTAGAAGTCAGAAATGTTGTACACTTGCAATGTTAGTAGGATAACTAGTCTATTAAATACCAGACTTCTTTTTGGTAAGGAAGTATATTATTAATTGATCACTAATTTGAAGAGAAATATAGGAAATAGACCATTTCAGACTTCTAGGTACTCTAAGTATTTTAAGAATTAATCACAAAATTAAAAGGAAATTATCTATTTCCGACCTCTCCCATAATTCTGAAATTTTGTCAACTTGAAATGTCTTTAGGTTGTATAAGTATACCCAATTTCAGACTTCTAGGTGCTCTAAGTATATTTAAAATTGAGTGCAAAATTTAAAAGAAAAAATTAATTTATTCCCGCCACCCAGAAGTCTGAAATTTTGTCAACTTGCATTGTCATCATGTTTGAACAAGTGAACCAAATTTTATATATCTAGATGCTCTATAAGTATGTTAAAAATTGATTAAAATATATTTGGCAACAGCTCAATGTTGTGACATTACCCATTGTTTCTCCTCACCAAGTTCTTTAAGGGATGGATTCTTGAATGGCTAAGGTTGTCTCTGGACATTTTGACTGGCTTCACTGAACTCTGGGTTCCTCTTTGCTATTCCTTCAATATTAATTTTTACACTAAGTAACAGTTTTCTGATACCATTACAAACTATTTGCACTGATACCATGCCATACAGTTCTGTACCTATACCATTACACACAGTCCTGTATTGATCATTCTATACTCTATTTTGTACACTACTATTTAAGATATGCTTATATGGCGATTATCCTAATATATGACACATTACAAACAAACCTTCATTAATTATTTTATTATCTTCCACAGCAAGTGTTACTTAGAGAGAGTTTGAAATGATCTGACTGCAATGTCCACCACACTGGAAGACGAATGTTGATGAGAGCTGTGTCACCAGATAGGTCCAACTGTGCCAGGGAGGTGGTCAAGGCTACGGATCTCTCCCAGTGGACAGCCATCATCATTGTGTCTGGGGATGGAATCCTTAATGAGGTAACATCCCCTTCACATTTCTTTCTTGTTGTTGGCTTATCTTACTTCAAATATTTATTTAGTAATGTGCACAAATATATAGATATTTGCCTGGAGGAAATCAATCCTAAGAATGAAGACCCTCCCTTTCATTAAAATATTGCAAATCCCTGCTCCATCTATCTGAAGTGGATTGGGTTGGCGACAGCCAGGAAACACCTCTATAGTAGATTCAGAAGACTTTATGAATCTTTGGGGATTGCATGATATTAAAGCCGGCCAAGACTGAATATGAACCGTGGTATCCAAGTTGAATTTGTCAAGGTTAGTCTTGCAAGTACATGCAGAGAGCTGAAAATTCTGGAGTACTAACCAATCAGAGGTCAACAATCTTGGGGCATCATTTTGGCCCTAAGTTCCCTGATATGACATGGGAGCTGATAACTGTCCCTTGAACCAAATGCAGCTTTGTGATCATTAGCATGAGTTACCAATCCAGAGCCCCATCTACCTTTCCTTCAAAAATAAGTGTTTCTTTTTCCTAGATGAATTGTTTACCATGTGGAAATCCCTATTTGAATTAAACATTTTCCCTGTATCTCACCCTGATAGTCCAACTCCATTATTTAGTTTGTGGAACCAAAACTCTTGTAAGTTCAATTTCCACATGAATGACCCCACATTCTGTTGAGAGTGACTTCCTACCATATCAGTGGGCTCATCTTTCTCCACTGGATATGATAGCCTGCAGTGATATCCCCCCTCCCTCACCAATCTATTATTAGCTAACCTTTCACTCTCTGATAGGGATGACACTACTTCTCTCTCTCCTTTAAACATTTCTATCGCGGATGTTTGGTTGTGTAGGAGGAGTTAAATTAGGTTTTAAAATCATATATATATATATATATAATGTGTATAAAGTAATTTAAAATACAATATAACGCAGCTGATGATTGTAAAACGAAAATTGCAATTAAACCGCGAATGTTTCTTTTAAACAAAAATCAAAATTTATTTTAAAGAGAAATAACGACTATTTCTAACTTTAAGGATGAAGTATGAAAGGGTGAAAAATATGAAGAGTAATGGCGAACGGAAAAATAAAAGTGTCCAGGGGCAGGAATCGAACCCACGACCTTCCGCTTACCGGGCAGATGCCATGTCCACTAGGCTACCCTGGACATATCTTTCCGTTCGTTATTTCTCTTTCGTCGTTATTTCTCTTTAAATTAGTCGTTATTTCTCTTTAAAATAAATTTTGATTTTTTTTTTAAAAGAAACATTCGCGGTATAATTGCAATTTTCGTTTTACAATCATCAGCCGCGTTATATTGTATTTTAAATTACTTTATATAATATTTACGAACGGAAAGATATGTCCAGGGTAGCCTAGTGGACATGGCATCTGCCCGGTAAGCGGAAGGTCGTGGGTTCGATTCCCGCCCCTGGACACTTTTATTTTTCCGTTCGCCATTACTCTTCATATTTTTCACCCTTTCATACTTCATCCTTAAAGTTAGAAATAGTCGTTATTTCTCTTTAAAATAAATTTTGATTTTTGTTTAAAAGAAACATTCGCGGTATAATTGCAATTTTCGTTTTATATATAATGTGTGTTAATTAATTTCCAGGAAAGTATTATAAATATAAAAAGGCAATATCCAAATTATGGCCTTATCTTTATGGTAAGCAATTTAGAGTGATAACAGACCATCATGCTCTATGCTGGCTTAAAAACTTGAGAGATCCTACTGGTAGACTAGCTAGATGGGCTGTAAAAATGCAAGAGTATTGCAAGCCTATATAGAAGGGTGATTTGTACTTTAAAGCCTGAGTATTTTAATACATGAAAAACACATTCTGAAAAATGTTTTGTTATGTTTTAAAAGCTCTAGCAAATTTACACTTGCTATCATAACTTCAGTATATAAATGGAGATATCAAACAATATATATTAGACAGTAGAATACCTCCATTTAAGAAGACGCTGCTCTACAAAGAATAGTTTTCATTGCCAAAATTGCCATTTTTGCTCTTTAGCTGCTCTCTGGTAAGAGAACAACTCTCTCTAAAGAACACTTTACAACTAGGTGTCCTTTAGAAAAAGGTTTTACTGAATAGGGCAAAATTGCAGGAGGATGGTATTCATGTAGAAGAAGAGGGCACCTCTTTAATAGTGTATTAAAACAATGACTTGTGTATCATATGTCACCTCATATGTTCTTCATTGGGATGATAAACAGGTATATTGTTTTAATGCACTTTTAAAGGAAAAGATGCCTCCCCTTCTGATACCTATAAAATCCAAATAAATAAATAGTGTGTGACATTTGGGTAATGGCGTTGTTACCATCTTGTCTGAAGATGGTAACAATGCTGTTACCGAAATGTCACACTATTTATTTATTTGGATTTGGTCTTATTACCTTGTGTTTATAATCTAACGAGTGACCCGGGCTTCGACCCGGGTTTGACCCGTGTGCATATCTACCCGAGTTATATATATTTAGATAAGATTTTTTAAAATAATTGTTTGTTATTAGCATTATCTATTTGTTTGCATCAGCATAATTTAATCTAATCTTTGATAGAGGGCGCTGTTCGTGAGCTAAGTAGAATAATTTGAATATATAGTTTAATAATTGATTTATATATTTTTTAAAATAGCCTATCGTCTTCCCCGTATTTTTTTTACCTATGTATGGAAATTTTGGTTTGAATTAGTGAACTACTGCGAATTTGTATACCGGACATACAAACAAACAAACATACAAACATTGATTTTTATATATATAGATATCCAAATTGTGCCTTATCATGAAAAAATAAATATAACTTCCTCAAGTAACAAGACCTTGTTTTAGATTTTGTGTCATTACACTTGTCATTATTATCTACAATCCAAATTATACCTTATCAGGATCAAATCCTATATAAACAGAACAAGAATTTGCCATCCATACACAGCTAACCTGTGTTGGCTGCAGGTGGTCAATGGCCTGATGGAGAGGCCGGACTGGGAGACTGCCATCAAAACTCCTCTAGGAATGATCCCGGGAGGATCAGGCAATGGCATGGCCCGCTCCGTCTTCTACCACACTTGGTGAGGAATCCTTCCTTTATAATACTTCCTCAGCAAGAAACAAAACTGTGTGCTCTCTTGAATGTGGTGGTGTTGTTTTAAGGGAAACATTAGATCAATCTCTTTCTCTATAAGCACACTTAAATATCAACACAGGATATAAAAATATAGTTTACCAGCTGTTAATCACCCACTGTCCAAAGAAGCACACAGACACACATGAGACAAATGCCAAAGTATCCAGCCGATGAACATATCCCTGCTTGCTGATGACTTCTTCCATCAATGACATCCTTGTTTACCAAAACCTCTGAATGTTCTTGACATTATTGGGAACACTTTTTAAATTCTTCCTCTTTTTACCAGCTTTAGTGATGAGATTTTACCTATGTTGGTCGAGCAGTTGAAGAATGACAGGACTGAAGGTTGATCTTTAATGTCATCCCCCCTTTTTAAACTGAAAAAAAAAAAATCATTTGTATACTTGAGTTACAAAGAGCTTGTTCTTTGTATGTCACAACAGCTTCTGATGCCTTCTTGAAAAGTAAAACTTCACAGCCACAACCTTGTTAGTGAAAATTAGCCCCCCTCCCCCCACCTTTTTTTTTTTCTTTATATCACAAGTGCACTAAAAACTCAGAACTGTCACAGAAACCACGCTTGCTGTTGTCAAGTGGGGCGGCAGAGTGACTCAGAAGAAACTATCAACAGCTCCCTAGCGCGGCACAACCTGGGTACTACGGTTACAAAATGCATAGAATTACAATTCCAGTCATTATTGGTTCCCCCTCACAGTAAATACTCATAAGTGAACCCTGTCCCCGATGAGGGACCTTTATAAAATCAAAAGGGTTCTGACCTAATTCCATGTCCCATGAAAAGCCACCTTCAGGAAACACCAGTTAGGTGAAACAGAAAAATACTTGTTTTCTGCTGTGTAATCTTTACATACCAAGGTTTTGGACCAGAGAGAAATCGGAATACAAGCTCCATGGTTGTTTGTAGATAGGAGTTGTTGCAAGCTGTATAGAAGCTTCCATCCCACCTAACATTATTTGTAATATTGAAGACAGCCTGACAAGTCTTATTTTTCATCAAGATGGAATATACAGCTACATAAAGGTCTACTCCCAATTTAATAGGATTACAAATATAACCTAAATGGAGCAGCTCAAAAGAATTTAAGTAATAGGCATTTCCTATTGAATCATAATTGGTTAAAGTTTATAATTTGATTGAGATTTGAAAATATATATATATGTAATATTATAAAGAATATTGTCTAATAAATAATTATGTACCATGTTGGATATAATGTATTCTGTATGGATTCAAATAAAGATGGCAGTCAAAGGACGTGGAGATGGAAGAAGTAGAAGAGAAAAGAACGACAGATCCAAGTCGTGTATCTAGGTCACTTAGAACAAAGAGGCCCTCATATTCCAGAGTTGAATGTCCTGAGAGATTGGGATGTTAGGCAAAGCTCCTTCCCGACCAACCATCATGGCCGACAGAGACAGGGACCAATCAAAGGTCAAGCAGGGTCCCACATGACCCAAGCCGGGGGGTGGGGCTACCGGAGTTCGGTCGGTGTAACGTGTGTGTCAAGACGTGTGTGTGCATCTTCTAAAAGTAGTGCCTCGAGGTCCAAGATGTGAGTCATCTCAATCCAATTTAATCGCGAAAATCCTTCCATCTCCTCTCCCGAGCCGCCAATGATTAATATTCCGAGGTGTTTTGTGATTCATTAATCGATATAGTGTGCCGATTTTTCATCCACCGCCATCGATAACGACTGCCCAAAACATACAAAACCCCATCCACTCCCGAGGATTCTCAGGACAAAGCACTTTATCACAGTGAAGTCGACAAGCATTTTTTTTTATATTATAGAGAGTCGACAGGATGGACGAGAAAAACGAAACGCAAGACGCGGAGGAAGACACCGCAGAGGGAGAAAACAACCCCGCCGTAAGTACTCCCAAAATAGAACCACCTCCTCCGTCGGCAGAGTTGCCGGCCGTCTTGGCACGCCTCGCGGCGTGTTTATCTGCCCTTCAGACCACCAGCGACCGCGTGACCCATCGGACGGAGATAGAAGTCCAGAGCTTCGACGGGACCTACCCAGCCGCCCAGTTCTTTCGGACATATGACCAGAAAACAGACTGGGATGGTCTCACCAACACGGAAAAAGTGCTCCGCCTACCCCGTTACCTGAACAACAAACCGCTAGAACACTTCAGGAGGCTTCGGATGGAGACCCAACATTACATCCAGGTGAGACAGACCTTCCTGGATCTCTATCCGGAGACCAATGAGGCCACGTATGCCCAATACTTCTCCATGAAGCTGGCCGGACAGCCCAACCTGGAAGAATACTATCGGAATAAGACCGCGCTGGGTCTACAACTGGGCCTCCCACAAGAGGTCATCTTGGAGACGCTCACCGAGGGGCTGCCACCCTCCGACCAGCGCCTCGTCCGCATTGTGCCGCCAGAGAACCTAGGTGCATGGTTCCGGCTGGTGCAGCGGATCCGCGGCAGCGGCGCACCATCTCCAAGGCACCCAGACGAGCACGCACCACCCCTACTGGGCCCCTACGCACCGGTGCGACCTAGTCCAAGAACAGTGCCAACCAGGTCGACCCCGCCAACAGACTGCCGTTTTTGTGGTGGACTACACTGGCACTCTGAGTGTCGTCTCAGACAAGCCCCGCAGTTGCCCCGTGCCTCCGGAGACGCACGAGCAGCGCGCTCCGCGCAACTAGCGGAACAACGGCCGCGAGCCCAGCCCCATCACCCAGCGTCACGCGCACAAGCCACTGGGATAACCAAGGGAGCCCCAGACCAGCAGCCAGCAGGTAGGCCTACTGACCAGGCCTTTCGTCAATCTGACAATTAGACTGCCAATCTCCCATGGACTGTCCCTACCATTCCTGATAGACACGGGTGCGTCCGTTAACCTAGTGTCATGTGCCATATATAAAAATTTAAAGAATAATTTCCCTGACCTAAATTTAATAACTAAAAAAATAATAAATTTACAGACAATAGATGGCCACGTGCCAACAATAGGCCAGATTACCTTCCCCCTATCCATTCATGCCATAACCCAAAACGAAGTATTCCACGTGGTGGACGCCCCTCTACCATTTGGAATACTTGGTATTAATACCCTCCGTAAATTCAAATTAAAAATCGATTTTGCACATGGCACTATGTACCAACTCGACGCACCTTTGTCGCCCCTGACCTACCACTTTGCTGTGTTGCCCGAAAGGTGCACATATTGGGAATGCCAGGCGGACCTATGCAAGGCCCACACTATTTTTCCGCCTTCCGCCAACAATACCCAATATGCGCATTTTTCGGACAACACGTCCACAACCCAGGGACTCACCCAACCACCGCACCATGTCCAATCAAAGAACTTTTTTAGAGCCAACTGCTCTTATTATAGGGTCAAGGTACCAGAACAACCACCCAATGCCAACCTCTCACACCCCACCAAGGTCCAAACGGACCACCTTCACCATACACCCAAACATCCCCATTCCACACACCATTCCATGTACCACACACACCACCCATCATCACCAGAACACCTCCCAGGGATCCCCATAGACAATCAACCGCAGCCACCGTATCCACCTCAATTCCCGGCGCTATTGCGCCAATACCAACACGTGTTCTCCCGGAACAAATTCGCGGTCCCATGCCTAAAGGTTCCCCCAGTAAGAATCGCCACCAACTCCGACAAAGTCGTCACCATCCGCCCATATAGGGTACCGATATGCGACCAACGGGAAATACGCAGTCAGATCCGACAGATGTTGGATAATGACATCATTGAGCCGTCCTACTCCCCTTTCTCTAGCCCGGTCACCCTAGTGACCAAGCGAGACAAGACCAAAAGGTTTTGTATCGACTATAGGAAGGTGAACGAGGTCATAAGCTCCGATGTCCATCCACTCCCGAGGATCGAAGATATACTGGACCGTCTCGCGCGGGCCAAGTATTTCTCGACTGCCGACGTCTCCTCCGCATATTGGCAAGTGCCGATACACCCTGATTCTCGACCACTGTTGGCCTTCGCCACGATAGACGGGTTGTATCAGCCCACCCGATTGCCTTTCGGACTTAAGACCAGTCCACAGATCTATGAAAGGGCAATCAATCAGGTCCTGCAGGGGCACGGACTTGATTGTGTGGCGCACTATTTTGACGACTTTGTCATATATTCGGAGACACTGGAGGAACACCAAGAACACCTGCGCAGGTTTTTCGCGTTCTGCGACGCGGAGAACTTGCAACTCAACCTCACCAAATGCGAGTTTTTTAGGCAGACCATCGAATTTCTGGGGTACACAATCACCGCTGGTACCACCACCCCACTTATCCGCAATACCGACGTAATCCACGCTATCCCACCCCCGAACAATCGCAAAACGCTGCAATCCTTCTTAGGCGCCGTGAACGTCTATAATAAGTTCATCCCGGACTATGCCCGTTTGCGGACCCCACTCAACAACCTTCTCAAGAAGGATGTGACGTGGGACTGGGATGACAAATGCCAAAAAGGCGTTCACCAGCCTGAAGGAAAGCCTCACACAACACCCCGTATTGCACCTCTACAAGGATGAACTACCATGCCAGGTATATTGCGATGCATCAACACTTGGCATTGCAGGCGTCCTCAAACAAGTCCACTCCGCTGGGAAGGCCTACCCAGTCCAATATTTCAGCCGCGCTCTGCGTGTACACGAGCGGAACTACACCATCTCCGAACTAGAATGCCTCGCCATTGTCGAGAGCGTGGAGAAGTTCCGTGTGTATCTAATGGGCAGAAAATTCACCATATTTTCTGACCATCACGCACTGCAGTGGCTGAAGACGATCAAAAACCCGTCAGGCAGATTATTCCGATGGAGTTTGAGGTTATCGTGTTACGAATACGAAGTCCGCTACATAAAAGGATCACTACAACATGAAGCGGACCTCCTATCCCGTAACCCGTTTTGTGGATTCTTAGACGCCACCATCATTAAGAACCACCAACTCACTCCTTCGGGAGAATCTAAACTGACCATTGATCGAAACGGACTGCAAACCCTAAAGCGTAGAGGTGTAACCAAAATTGTCGTCCCTGACGCCCTCGTTCCCGACCTACTAACAAAGGTGCACAGTCGGTACAACCACCCGGGCATATCCCAGATGACCAGGCTCATCTCTCCCCAGTACTACTGGAAGGGGATGTCAGAAGACATCTCCAAAACCACCAAAGCCTGCGCCATCTGTCAGTCAACAAAACCCCCTCGAGGTCCCACGTTTGGGGAACTAGGACAACTTCCTGTGGCCACTCAGCCTTTTGATCTGGTCGCCCTCGACACCATAGCTGGACTTGCCAAATATGGTAACGCCAAAGCTTACCTCCACGTTGTGGTGGATCACTTTTCGCGCTACACGTGGACCTTCCCCTCAAAATCTACCAGCCTCACCACCTATCAACAGGTGATAAAGCGAGTGTTGCAGGACGGCTCTCCGAAACGCCTACTCACGGATAGAGCGCCTGCGTTCACCTCACCAAAGTTCAGGAAGTTCCTGATTAACAGGAACATCCATCCCCTGCTCACCACCAGTAACAACCCCCAAGCTAATGGTCTATGCGAGCGCCTGAACGCTACCTTAACAGGCAAACTAAGGTTACTCCATTTGGAAAACCCCAAAGCCGCATGGACTAAGCTGGCGAAGCGCGTTACTGTGGTGTATAACAACACGCCCCACTCAGTTACCGGGTTCCCACCTGGCTACCTGATGTTCGGCGTTCTACCTCCCGAGCTCACTGAGCATGTAAACCCCTACCCCGTTTTAACCACAGCCCGACGGATAGCCCATGAACGTACCCAGGCCAAGCACCTCAAGGACAAACATGCCTACGACCAACAACATAAGACACCCCATTTTGAACCCGGAGATCTCGTGTTGGTAAAAGTTTACCATCACCCCAATACAGGCAAACTGGCTCCGTATTTCACGGGTCCCTACGAGATCTTAGAGATCATCTCTCCCAACGTGGTGAGAATAAACCGACCCAACCAACCTCTAAATCGGAATACCGACACAGTCCATGTAAATAAATTACAGTACTATAACGAAAATATTCGTTATATCGCACCTCCCACTCTGATACCACACCCTGCTAAACCCCAATCTAGGACGCTACCACCACTGTTCGAGCACCTCACCCCAGACCTCTTTACAGTTGAGCGCTTTGCTCCTACAATAGGCAATTGTACCACTACCACCCCTGTTGACCCACAATGTAACATTATCGCCCAACGCGATATTCCCCAACCTGCAATATCCCGTCCAACCCATATAACCAAAGTTAAAACCCCAATCCCTACAGTTAGGGCTGATCCCAAACCAATTCCCTTACAGGCAAGGTTTTTTCGTAACGTGAAAACCTTCCCCTTGTTCCACCTCCTATACCTCATCAACCTTTTCATCCTACCCACTGTACTATTACCCATGGCCACCCTACTGTATGTCAGTGTCTATACACTGCAGCCCAACCGTCTCTTCCAACTACAGGAAGCCCTATTCGAAATAACCATCGCCGTAGTGGAACTAATCCATCGAACCATAGGAATAATTCTCCCGGAGTTATGGACCATCCTTGTCCACAGTCATGCCTTGGTCGCTCTAATAGGTGAAATCATAGGAGAGATTTTCCAAACCCTCTTTAGAGCGCGCCAAGTCGAATAGCAATCTCCCCACCTTTACAAACACTCGTCGATCACCCCGCTGTCAGCTGGCGTCCACTTTACAGAAACCTTCCGCCGCGCCGACGTCACGTCCTTTCCGATCACGTGACCGACGTCACATCCTCCCTGCGGAATGTAAACAAACCCGCCGTCACTTTTCGCGTGTCACCACACTTAAAGTTACTTTCTGGAACATACACTCACACACACTCGCATACATTCACGCACCTATATAGTTTTGGCAACCTTATGACCTACGACCCTATAATAAACAAAGATTGGACATTGTTATGTAAAAAAATATTCTTCTTTTGTGTATATTTTTGTTAACCAATTTTAAAGGACTTGTACACAACCAGCACTTTTATTTTTTTTTTTATTTTTATTTTTTTTATTCCCACCATCCATGTCTATCACCCTTTCAATTTCTTAATCACCTCAAGTTTATTTTTTCCTTTTATTGTTTAAACCTTGTTTTGTCCTAACTGAATGAACAACTGACCTGACGCAATACTTCTCATGTATCAGCCTTCAGTTATCATACAGGAGCTTTGATTTCTTTTTTTATGTTTTGTTTATATTTTTTCACCGCCCCAAAGGCTAATCAGATTTCTTTTTTCTTTTTTTTTCCCTCCATCACCAAAATTTATTGTCTATAGTTTTCTTTTTATTTCTGTTAATGTCTTATATGTTTTGTTTGGATTGCACCTCATAGAGTTTCCCTTGCTGTGGGTTTCCACACAGCAAGATTGAACACCTATGCAGGCAAGATTTTTTTTTTCTCCAAAAAATTATCATATTTTTTCCTAGTTTAGCAAGCACCCCTATCTACTCAAATTTCTTTTTTTTACTTATTTCCATCATTTACTTTCTCCCCAATTGTATCTAACCACTCACTATTTTAAAAAATTTTTTATTTTTTTTTCTTTCCCAAAAAATTATTTTTCTTTTTTTCAGAATTTAATACAGATCCCTTTTAAAATTCTTATTCATAGGGGGCGCATCTGTAATATTATAAAGAATATTGTCTAATAAATAATTATGTACCATGTTGGATATAATGTATTCTGTATGGATTCAAATAAAGATGGCAGTCAAAGGACGTGGAGATGGAAGAAGTAGAAGAGAAAAGAACGACAGATCCAAGTCGTGTATCTAGGTCACTTAGAACAAAGAGGCCCTCATATTCCAGAGTTGAATGTCCTGAGAGATTGGGATGTTAGGCAAAGCTCCTTCCCGACCAACCATCATGGCCGACAGAGACAGGGACCAATCAAAGGTCAAGCAGGGTCCCACATGACCCAAGCCGGGGGGTGGGGCTACCGGAGTTCGGTCGGTGTAACGTGTGTGTCAAGACGTGTGTGTGCATCTTCTAAAAGTAGTGCCTCGAGGTCCAAGATGTGAGTCATCTCAATCCAATTTAATCGCGAAAATCCTTCCATCTCCTCTCCCGAGCCGCCAATGATTAATATTCCGAGGTGTTTTGTGATTCATTAATCGATATAGTGTGCCGATTTTTCATCCACCGCCATCGATAACGACTGCCCAAAACATACAAAACCCCATCCACTCCCGAGGATTCTCAGGACAAAGCACTTTATCACAGTGAAGTCGACAAGCATTTTTTTTTTATATTATATATATATATGTTTTATTAGCGAGTATTGAAATTGAATTGAAGCGAGTTAAATTGAAGAGGTTGTATACAATGATCCTTTGTTACAATGCCCCCAATTTCATTGCTATTTTAATGATCATACCATTTTTTAATTCTAATTCTGTGTGGTTCCATTTATTCTTTTCTGATCTACTATATAATGATATCCCGCTTATAGAGCACTAGCCGAATGACCCGGGCAACGCCCGAGTTTTACCCGATTAAATGATTTTATTCAAATACTATTCGTTACAATTATAAATTGGCGCTGTGGATGTCATTCTTGTGAAACGTCCTGCTCCAAACTTTGTGTCTGAGAAGCGATATTTTTATAAAGAGATCTGGCTTTGTGTCTTCTGCTCGAATGAATGGTTTTCTGTTAGAATTTTGTTCCTGCATACTAAAAATGAACTGGCTTCACCCGTGGTCTCTGCTTTTTGGAATTTTTCCGGATATAATTTTGTATCTGATAATCAAATATGATTCAGCAATATTGTCATAATCATTTCTGACTAAAAAAAACAACTATTTTTGCCCAGAACCTGTCAATTTCAATTTTTCTTGGCTAAAAATGCGACAAATATCTCTTCCATATTTTTTCTATGTCCTGTTAAAACACGTTTTACATGTACATTAGGTCAGCTGATATTACCTCCCATCTTCACTGCTAGAGGCGCTGCTTGCGAGCGAAAGAGCAAATTTGCAACTCAAATTTGCAAATTACTCGAAGAATATTCGGGATAGAGACCTGAAATATTCAATATAAGTTTTTCCAGATTCTACTATACATACTGCTAAAATTTCAGTCATATTAGTTACGTATATTACGTAAAAGCATTCCATTCACAAAAGCAAACGATGACAGAATTGATGACTCTGATACTTGTATATTTTAATAATATAAATGAGTTTTAAAAATTGTAAAAAAAAAAATGCATCGGCCGGGAATCGAACCCGGGCCGCCCGCGTTGTAGGTGAGCATTCTACCACTGAACCACCGATGGTTATAAGAAATGACCATATTTGGGTATTTATTCCATTCACAAAAGCAAACGGTGACAGAATTGATTGATTGTTGATTATGACTCTGATACTTGTATATTTTAATACTTCAAGTCCCTGGAAAAGCATTTTTGATAAAGTTTTACTATGCATTTTTAATAATTACCCTATTTTTTAATGAGTAATTTGTGACTTAACGTGGGATTCACTTAGAATGTGGTTGCTGAACCCTGGTTAATGAGGAATCAATTCAACAAATTGAATCCATTTATATGATAATGGACATTATTGAAGGAAAGAGATTTGGAATTTAGATAAAGTTATACTTGATAAATAATCATTACAACAATAATGTGGCCAAAATCTATGAGGTACTAGCAGATGTTTACCTGGCTCCGCCCGGGTTTTATCTGAGTGAAAGTTTGCCTAACAAATATTATTGATAATAATTTTCCGGAACACAGAATATTATGGTAATAATGATAATAATATTCATTTATATATATAATATACAAAATTTATTTTTCGAGCAAACATATCCACTCTCTCTGCTGAATAGATTTTTAAAAAGATATATATAAATAAAAATATCTAGAGATATACTACATGATCTTAGCCAAAAGGCAGAGAAACGATATTTTATATATAGAGATGACCTGGCTTCGTGTGTCTTCTGCTCGAGTGAATGTTTCGCTAGTTGAATTTTGTTCCTGCCTACTAATTATTATTATCTGGCTTCGCCCGTGGTCTACTTAAGTGAATATTCCCCTAAAGAATTTTGATATCAATCAAGCATGATGCAGCAATATTGCCATCATCATTTCTGACTAAAAAAATATTGTTGCTCAGTACCTGGTTAATTATAATTTTTCTTGGTTAAAGCGCATCAAAAAACTCTTCCAGATTTAACTCTGTCCTGTTCAATTTTCAGCGAGATTAGTTACATATTGAGGGCGCGCATAGCTGACAAACATATATATATATTAAAAATGGCAAATCCTGACCAGGAGCACATGAGCTTTACAGAAGGCAGAGCGCCATCTGGTGGAACAGAAATCAACTAAACATTGATTTTGCCTGTTCCCTGATATTTGGCCAACCCAATTTCTTGATAAATCAAGATTGGGTTGGCTAAATATCAGGGTGCTCCTGGTCAGGATATGCCATTTTTAATATTGATTTCAACACCTGATCTTTTTATCTTTTATTTTTTTCTTTCGTTTTTCATATATATATATATATGTTCCCGGCTTCGCCCGGTTTTTTACCCGAGTAAAAGTTTGCCTAATGAACATTTGTTAAAACGATTCTAGCAAACATCTAATCCCTACTGAATCTACACTTGTCTATACTCTCGATAATTTAAAATTTTTTCCCGTCTCTTCAAAAATACTCGATAAGTTGAATAAAATCAATATTAATTGGTCCACTCGGTAATTTGAAGTTGAAGGAATAGTATCTTGCCACAAACTAACATTTGTAAATAGCTGTATTTACAAACTGTTTTTACCCGAGTGAAAGTTTGCCTAACGAACATTTGTTAAAACGATTTGAGAAAACATCCATTCCACCTATATATAGATTTATAAACGTATATTTATACAGTAAAACCCTGCTAATACGAACCCTGGATATAGCGAACCTTCCCTTATAACGAACTCACGGCGATTCACAATTCCATTCTATTGAAAATACCATCGTTATAATGAACTTTGCGATTTTTCAACGAACTATCCCTATAACAAACCTATTTTCGGTCCCAAAATGATAAAAATCTATTAAAAATACTATGCTTATAACGAACTTAAAATTGTGATATTAAAAATTTTTAATACAACAAAATTTTGAGCATGTTTCAGCTCGCGGATCGCAATTTCAAAACAAAAAATTAGCGGCATTGTTTGTTTTCATTTCCATTCTATTTTTGCTGTATGTTGTATAAATTTTTACACATTATACTTTTTATAAAACTATTTTTGAGGCGTATTATTCTTTTTAAAATAAAACAATTTCTACTGTCCTTACTGTGATGAAAAAATTAAAGGGAGTTCATCACAGTAAGGACAGTAGAAATTGTTTTATTTTAAAAAGAATAATACGCCTCAAAAATAGTTTTATAATTTGATAACAGATGGCGCTCTAGTACATCGTAACATTATACTTTTATTTAATAGAATATCTTTGCATTTGACAATTTTGAAATAGAAGAAAAATACAAATGGCTTCCAAAATAAAGAAAAGAAACAAAGAGTTTCTAAAAAAAAAGTGGCAGCATGCCATTTTAGAAGCGTTATATATCAAGTTTAACCTAGGCTAAAAAATAATTCCAAATAATTTTAAAGCCAGAAATGGTTTGAATAACAGGTTAAAAACAAAATTTAATATACACTTCAGAAGAATATGTAGAAACTGGAATTGGAAGAAGAAGAAGAAAAAAAAAAAACAGTTCCCCCAAGTTCCCCGTGTCTCATGGGCCACAAACAAATCGACTTATAAATTCTCAAAAACTACCACTACAGTTCTATTTTTAGAATGGAATTCTTGTTAGGTATATGACTCATTCAGGGTTCGCGGATATTCCCCCTGGCCGGCCGTTTTACCACCGATTTTGTGTTTGCAAATTGGCGTTTTTTATTCGCAATTTTACCGATCGCGCTATCATATTAACATGTTTCACGTCCGATTTTTCTGAATTGGATACTTTTGATTCATCCTCAATTGATTGAGAATACACAGAGCTTTATTCCTTTGATGGAAATAACCATTATTTAAGACAATTCTGATTTTCAAAATTCACTTTTCACTTTCAATCAACAAGGTATTAGAGGCATTTTTACAAATAAATATAGTATTATATTATTTGAGAAAGGTGTTCTATAATACTCTTATACCTTTTATATATATAATTAATAATGTTTTGCCTAGAGAATTTGGCTTAATTTTTAAATAATACATAGGTTTATATATAAACATGTATGCTAATGATAAGAAGAACCTATTATCAAATGACTTCTTTTGATATTCAGCATTACTGTAAAGAAATAGGTCAATTTAGGGATTTAAAACAAAGTGACCATTATAAAGTGACTGCCTTTTCCTGTTTGTATGGCTGTTTTTTTAATTATACGGTCTAAAAATTTAGAAAAGTTTAAAAAAATGGCCAAACCGTGGCTATAGTGAACCAAAAGCTCTGTCCCATTGGGGTTCACTATAGAGGGGTTTTACTGTGTATATAAATATAAATATTGTTATATGCATTTAAATATATTTTTGAAACACATTTTTTTAATAATATTTTAAAAATTTAAATAGATATTTTTAAAAGATATTTTCGTTGAATATATATTAATATTGAAATGCCAAATTTTTTACAATGTCATTGGAATATTTTATTACTAAATCCTCAAATAATAAATATATTATACTTGGAACACTTTCTAGCATTTTTACAATATACAAATGTAATTTCACCAGATATCGCAAGAGGCGCTTCTGGCGAGTGAAAGTAGAAAATTTGCAAATAAAACTGCAACGAATATTTATTTCAAATCAAATTCAAACCAGAAACCTTCCCAGTAGTATAGTAAATATATATATGTAGTAATCCCGAGCAAGCCGATGTGGAATGTACTGGGCAGTCGTGGTAGTTGGTGCGTGATGGGATTCCCGCACGGGGACAGCAAGAGACAGAGGCAGGTCTAGGTGGTAGCTCCAAGAAGTAGAGGTAGACCACGGACGAAGGCAGTCGAACCACGGGCGTCACGGATGCCCTAGCCTACGCGGATAGAAGGGGGGGATGAGAGATCCGTCCGACCGTATAACGGCGTCACTCTGAAAACAACTACTTTTGTCCCATCTTGGGGGGCTTTTATATGGGACGCCCGCATATGGTGGCGAGTTCTGATTGGCTCCCATAATCACGCCACCTGTCCGGCCACCTGTTGACGGGGTGATTGAACTCATTATCATAAACACCTGTTCGTCTGGTCTACCTTTACTCCTTTGTTTTATTTGTCACTTCCATTGTTACAAGTTCGATACATATTTTTATATAGATATGGGGTTATAATAAATATTAGAAGAAGGTTGTGAACTATCTAACTCAAAATATACTACATATAACTTCCTAAAGTTTCACGGCGATTGGATAATCTTAAAATTTAAAAAACATTCATCGTGTATACAAACTACATGTAAAATTATTAGCTAATCAAATTCATTTATCGTTGCAACCAGTGCGGCGCCAAGCGGTAAAAGCCTGGAACTAATGCTTTTTGGTTTTACATTTTTCAAAAAAAGCCCATTAACCTTTTTAGTGTTTTTGAATAGCCTATATGTTAAACGAAATTTCATAATGATTGATTCTGTAGATTTTGCGCAACGCGATAATAAACATCGAATTTGGATTTCATTTTTATAGATATAAGGATAAGTTGCCTTAAAGACCGACTTGTTTTGTTATTCTTTAAAGACATTTAATTTGCATCAATTTTTGCTCATAAATCACAAAGACCAAATGCCATTTCACTCTAAAAGCATTGTCACTTGTAAGTACTCTTAGTCTGAAGATAGTAGTGAGAATATTGAATGCTTCTTCGGTTTTATTTTTGTGAATACCCAATATCTTTTTTTTTTGCTTATCCCTAGTACATGAGGTACAGGCCATGATAATCATGGTGGGTAGAAGTAGGCACCCAATATCTAAATCATACCTATTCCACACTTTTTTGTATACATTTTTTCAAAAGTTTCAATTCTATTTACACTCAAAAATATCTTTAATTTAACACCCTAAGTGATAGGTGTTTCCTAAGTTAATAATTTGGTTGAGATTTGAAAATGAGTTTTATTAGAAAGTATTGAAATAAGAGTTAAATTGAAGACTATATATTGTCATGTCGTACCCAGATGCTATTCATGTTCTCTGTCCGATCAGGATGGCGCAAAGGTAGCACATGTAAGTTCATAAGGGATGCAACAAAAATTTGCGTTTTATAATACTTCGCACTGTACAGAAGGAGTACAATAAGTGGGACTTGCCTTCATCTCCCCGTCAGAAGGATTCTTGGCGCCGTGGATGTCACTCTTGTGAAATATCCCGCTACACACTATGCACATCCAGCCTGGGTTACACCACCTTGTACACTGTCTAGCCATAAATTCTGTTGCAAACAATTTTATAAATTAAATGATTAAGAACAAAAACTAATGGAATATAAATACATATTTTATTAGCCAATAGGACATAGATTTTAAAAATATACAATCATTCAAAATGTCCTCCCTTATTTTTGACACAGGATCTCAAACGTTCGGGCCACTGATCTATGGTGGCACACACCTTTTCTAAGGGTATTTCTTTCATTGCTCTCACCAATGCTGATTTCAATTGATCCAAATTATGATATATTTTATAGCACACCTTCTCCACTAAATATGTCCACAAACGTAATCAAGGGGGTTTAAATCAGGGCTTCCAGAGGGCCATTCATTGGCCTCTATGAACTCCAGAACATTCGTCTCCAATCATTGTTGAGTTGACTTAGCTTTGTAAGCAGGAGCTGAATCTTGTTGAAATATCCAATGATCTCTATTAAATATTTTTGTATTCAGAGGCTTTACTATTTGTTCCAAAATATCTTCTTGATAATTTTTAGCTGTAGTTTTTACCCCTTTGGCACAGAAGTGGAGATCTGTTACACTTTGGTAGCTAACTCCCCAACAAACCATGGCAGAAGAAGGATGGTGACTTTTTTCAACTCTTCTGACTTTCAAAGAAGCTTCTAGAGAGCTACGAGCATATATCCTACCATTCTGACGATTAATCTTTTCCTTGACAGTGAAAATTTTCTCGTCTGTGAAAAGGATTCTCTCATGCCACCGACCATCATGTCGCGCCAACAACATTTTTGATCTAACCCTTCTAATATCTCTAAGAGCAGGGGTTATCAAATGACCTGTGCGTCGTTTGAAAGCTCTCAGTCCAAGGTTTTTGTTGATTATCCTGGAAACGGTTCTTGGAGCTAAATTCATTTGCTTTGCTAAGATCTTTTGTTTGCGGCCTGGATTTCGACGAATTCTTTCGCGAATGGCTTTTATAGCTGCTTGCATTCGTTGCACGCACGGTCGACCAGATCTTTCAAGGTCATTAATAGTGCCAGCCTTGTTGAACCTTTCAATGGTTCGATAAACAAATTGACGCGTAATATTCAAATTTGGTAAAAGTTTAAAAATGGATGAAGGACTTTGGCCTACCTTTTGTAAAGGCTATTACAGCTATACGGTTTTCTTCAACACCCCAATCCATTATCAAAAAACAAATATATTCCAATTTTTTCTAAACACGTGTGCACGAGATATTCAAATAACAACTACTGTATTTTGAATACTTCACGCGGTCAAATTAAAATTTTTATCACTGATTTGGTTTTGTAACAATATTTATGGCTAGACTAAGTGGCTTTGATGTCAGGCTCTCCTGGCACCGTCTTGCAGGATCATTCACATGTACAGAAGCAACTTGTCGCACCTTCTGATGTCGATGTCACCAGACTGCCAGTCTGGACAGCTCGAGGAGCATGAACTCATGGAATTCGTGTAATCTTTACACAAGGGGATAAGAAACAACAACAGACTGCCAGTTCTCCCCCACACTAGAATGCCATCTGGGCGCACAAATCCGTCTTCAGGCCTACCGATATAGCAGCTTCTTCTCACATGATTGCTTGTTGGACTGCCCCGTCCACCCCCACCCATGGAATCCGTCAAACAGCACCTCCTTGGCGGGCCCCTGCATACTTTGTTCATTACTGGCTTGCCCGCATCTTCTCTTCTTCAACACTTCACTGCCATTCTTCTATAATGTTGCTTGCTGCACTGTTTCAATATATATATACAATTTAACTTCTTTGCAACGCTATTTTACTTATCATATTAATTTTTATCTTAAGCCTGGTTCCATATAATGATATGCCGCCTATAGCATACTTCTTCAAGACCCCATAAAAGCATTTAAAATTTTACTATGTTTTTAAATAAATTAATAATTGAAAGAGGACTCATCAAAAATACAAATTCTAAATAAAGATTCCACAATGAGAGGTCCAACATGGTTATGGGTTGTCCAGGGAGCAATACGAGGGCCGCCAAGTTCCCACGGCAACACGGAACATCATCTCAGGCAGTACTACTCCTGTGGACTTGGTTCGGGTGGATACTGTGCACAATGGACCCATATACTCCTTCCTCTCCTGTGGGATGGGCATCATGTCAGACATTGACATTGAATCTGAGAGGCTGCGAGCTTTCGGGGAAGCTCGCTTCTCCCTCTATGCCATCATCCGTGCTATCAGTGAGTTGTCTTCCTCATTCTGGCTTGGTGACAGTTTCATACTAGGCTCTTATAAGTTAACAAAGCCCCATTTGGTTACTTTCATCCCTAGACTTGTGCAAAATTAGGAGGAAGTGATTTATTCTTTAAAAAACTGCCTCTGTGACCTGGCCCACAGTTTAGACTTCCCTCAGATATACTGACATGTGGTGCAGATATCAAGTGGTACCCAGCCCGAATCTCCTTCCTCCCCATCCCAGAGTGGAACCCCGACCACAAGATCTGGGTACCCGAGCACATGTACAAGATCACTCGCAAGCAGGCACTGGCAGAGCATCTCTCCTGGCAGAACTGCTACAAGAAGGTGAATTGGAGGAAGTTGCGCGAGGCCTACCTGCGCGAACAAGCAGACACTAGCAGTGACTGCGGCTTGCCTCCACTGCCTGACAGCAACCGCTGGGTCACCATGGAGGGAGACTTTGCCCTCATCTATGCCACCTACCAGACTTGCCTGGGCAAAGATGTGTTCTTCACGCCGTATGCCAGGCCCAACGATGGCATCATCTGGCTGGCTCTGATCTACCAGGGCGTGTCGCGCACCCACATGATCCACATCCTCTCCCACCTCTCTACTGGCACCTACATCAACAGCGACAAGGTCGACATGATACCTGTGCAGTGCTTCCGTCTGGAGCCTCTCACCTCCACCGGACATCTCACCATTGATGGGGAGCTCATCGACACCCAGCCAATCCAGGCTACGGTGCTGCCCTCTGTGGCCCGGGTAATTTCCCGCAAATCCACCCTGGAAGTATGACCTCTCCATGCCACGCTCAGATCAGCAAATGCCCTCTCTTTTTCCACATTGGAAATAGAACCAGCCAATTCTGTTTTCACTCTACTCAACTTCTTGCCGCTCGCATCTTTGCCGCACATTATTTTTCCCCTAAAGAAAGGAGCAACAACAAAAGGTGTTAATTTATTGTATAGGGTTATGTTATTCTTAGTTTATTTTTAATGTTTAATTTTTTATGCACTATTTTTTGTACCACTTTTTATGTTTTCAAGTTCTTTGTTGAGTGCAATGTTAATAATAGGGTCCACATATATACAAATATAGTGTCAAATGGCAAAGTGATATTTGGTGGTGATCAAAATTTGTATTTTTATTTATACATTAAAAATAATTAAATATATATATATATATTAAATATTGTTCTATTTTTTTACCCTCTACAAATATTTTTTTCTTTATATATATATATATATATATGGATAAAAACACAAGGTAATAAGACCAAATCTATAATCCAAATTGTACCTAATCATATATAAGGATAAAATGAATAGATTGTGGGGAACAATAAAGGGTAAGGAGTGGACATAAGCTCTAGAAAAACTAAATTCTCCTATCCTATTAAAGAGTAAAGCTAATTGAGAGGGTATCAAGAGACCAAAATAAATGAACCAGATAGTTAAAAACATACTATTACAACCAGAAGGTTGTAATACCCAACCAAAGGTTGACAATCTGGGAGTTGTATCCTCCTCAGTTCTAAACCTCCAGTCCACATTCTTCCCTCTGAATGTCAATACTTCAATGGGTACATTCAGGGATTACTTTACTCTATGAATTTTTACCCTTTGATTACATGTTGAAGTGACTTGTGGCGTGGATTTCAATTAAATTCCCCAGTTGTTTCTGTAGATTTTTCCAAATGGCTTGCTCCACTTTAGATAGAAGCTATGGTTGTCACAGCATTCTCTCTCTCTCTCTCAAGGTCTAATCTTTGACAGACACAGCTGAAAGACCAGATTTCTAGTCCCATCAATGTGATAACTGTCTACGACTGAGAATTCTCTGTCAGACCATACACAGTTTAAAATGGAGAAATCCACATAATCATCTTGGAATAATGATCATTTCTTTGAACCCATATTTTGCCACTGAGATTGGACACTCTTCTAAAAACTCCTTCTTATGTTAGAAGATTACGAAAATTGCACAGTAGTGTGCTCCATGAAGAAGATCAATCAGTCAAAAAAAATATTTTATGATAATATTTACATATTTTATATGGTAATACAGTAGAACCTCCCTGTAAAAGACACCTAATTGCAGAACCAAAGTGTCCTTTATGAAGAGGTGGCCTCTTGCTGGAGAGTTGTTAAATAGTAAAAATGTTAATTTTGACAATGAAAACTGTCCTTTGTAGAGAGGTGTCCTCTCATGGAGGTTCTACCTGTCTACCTTATACCTCACATAAATATGTCTTTGCACTCTTCATTTACCTAAAATAGAGTGTCGTGTGTAATAAGGAATTTGCCAAAATATCATTGTTTACAAATTATTAGCTATAAATTAATTATTGAGCCTTCTTTTTCTTTTTTTTTTTTATTTTTAGAATTTTTTTTTATCAGTTCTTGTTTAGAATAATTTAGTTTTAATTTTTTGGGACCAATATGTATAGAGATATTTATAGAAATGGGTATATATTTTTGATGAAATATAATATTCGTATATTCTGTGAATTTTGACCCCACCAATTTTTAGTCTTCAATAATCTTCAATAAAAAAAAAAACACTCTTCAATTTAATAGACTATACAATATAACCTTTTAATTCAGCACTTTTAATTCAATAGTTTTTTTTTAAATTCTAATCAGCCTATTTACTTGAATATAGCTAACTTTAATTCAACCGAAAAGGTTGTGTTTCCTTGGGGTATTTAATTAGAGGTCTGACTGTATGTACCAAATTGTTTCTCTATGTAGTGTAGGTTTGCTTGGGGAGGTAAGTAATGTTAGAGAAAACACATTTTTCTGGTCCAAATAGATGCAACAACAACTATACTGTTAGTTGTTGATGTAATCTTGGTCTCTCTCTCTTGCCACAGACTATCAATAGATGAAACTGTTCTATTCTAGGTGAATTTGTACGTATCTTCAATTTTCATCATTTGACACTAGTCCCTGGGGCAAAAAGTCAAAATTAGTTCTAATTGATAAATGTGCATTCATATAATTGTTTTAATTACAAGCTTGTGATTCATTCTCCCATATTTTAAGTGTTTTTTTTTGTTTCCATATTATTTTATATGCTAACTGCTTTTCACATTTGTAGACATGTGGTGCGCTTACAGTAAAAAGCAGTCGCTAACTACCCACCTTGATCCTGTACCATGTGTACTAGGGATAAGCAAAAAAAAAATTTATATGCTAATGCAATCTTGCTTTCTCTTGCCACAGACTATCAGTAGATGAAACTGTTTTTTGCCACCACGTCTATTCTAGAGTAATGGGTTTTGTGTGAGTTTTTATGTACCAACAATATTCATTGTTTGGGACTACTCCCAGGGCAAAAAGTGGAAATTATAGTCCTAGTTGATAAATGTGCATTCACATAATTCTCTTATAATTTCACCAACTTGCATAAACATTTGTTAATTGGCACAATTGATAATTGGAGACTTAATTCTCGCTTTCTCTCATTGACCTCTATCTAATTAAGGAATGTTGAACGTAATATTGAAATATAAACTATAAAATAGTAATGGAGTATAATATGATATATATATATATCAGTAATAGCTAGCCATGTGCTACTATTACTGTTATACCTTTCATCAACCATTTTTTAGGATTCTGCTATATATTTCTTACAAGCCTGATTCCCCCTAAGTATAAGTGGTTTGTTTCCAATATTATTATAGATTTTAAAAATAGTCTTGATTTATGTAGTCTTTTTTACATTTAAAATGTTTTGAGAATTGCATTATTCATTTACTTTTGATCACATATATAAAGTTGCTATTAATTAAGAACATGCTCAGGGAGCATGAATTCATGGAATTTGTGTAATCTTTACACAAGGGGATATGGAACAACAATTTTATATAGATTTCCTTGCAATATTTTTTTTTTTTAATAGCGGAATGTATAAAATTATTTTCAAGGGGGGAATAATTATTTTTATAAAAATGCTTAATGTTGTTGATTCCCTAAAATGTCTTAATTTTGATCTGCAAGAAGTATTGTGGGCCTACTTTTGAAAGAATGATATTTCCAGGTACAATTTATGCACAGGTTCACATTTACTTACTACACACCAACACTTTGAATGCAGTTGTCTTCTGGAACATTGTCATAAAGTTGGAGTTGGTTGGCTACCTATTGGAAAAAAAGGTAAAAAAAAATAGTGGTGAATAATATGAAATGAAGAAACTGAGAGTGAGGGAGCAAAATATATTTGCCCATATAGATCTAGGTAAGCTTTCTAAACCTTGTTCTCAAATTCCAAAATGTTTTCATAGGTTGGTTGGTCATCAATGGCTGAAGTCCATTTAGCTACTGGGGGTTGGTTTTATATTATGTACATCCTGGGAGATCTGGCTAGGGCTTTATATTCATTAGAAAGCACATTTTGGATCAAGGGCATTCTAAGGTAACTATGACCTTTCTTCCTGTCTTCTAGTTAGATGATGGTGTAACATCTTACATATTCACTTTAGACTTTTGCGTTATCTTGTTTTTTATCTAATCTTTGCACAAGGGGATAACACCAACTTTAGACTTTTAATTTAAAAGTTGAGAATTTTTAAGAAAGAAATAGTTAGGCTGATGATATGGTTAATAAATTTGGTGAAAATTGATTATGTGACACTAAATGTTGCAACAAAGATGCTTCTATCAGCCTGCTTCTTTTGAAAACTTAGAACTGATCATTGCCAAGTACATTTCCAGGATAAATAGGAAACATCCGATTGTCTTATCATCATTAAATAAATGACTTACTGCACAAGTTGAATCAAAAATTTGTAACTTGTGGTAAATCATTTAATTTTGTGTCAACATAGATATATATCCCACAATTACCCAAATTTCAAATTCTCAACCTTGCTGAGGGCTTTGACTTTGATCAAGTAAAACTCTTTCTTGCCTTGTTGCATGCAGCAAATACATATGGAAATAAGAAAAAGACTAGAATATTTTTATATTTGTAGCACTGATGCTCTCTCTAATAATCCCTGCTATCAAGTGTCATTGACATTTAAAAACAAAAAACTAGTTTCAATTTGTTATCAATTCTTTTCAATAGGTTGATTGTTTCTAAGAATAAATTATGCTATATGTTGTAGGAATATATTAAAAGCTTGACCTTGCCAATTTTTGGTTCTTCCAAACTTTGATAATTTGTTTTATTCAAACTTTGTGATGATGATTAAAATAAAGAGATATATAGACTTGTTTTTTAGCATTTTTTTTTTTTTTTTTTTTCGGTTCTAGAATGTTTATTCAAAACATACTTCCATGAGAGACCATCCTGGTCTTACCTGGAATTTTTTTTTTTTATCCAGAGTTGTGGATTAGAGTCAGTATTTCAAGTTTGAGGAGTGCTTGAATTTTCCTGCTTATTTCTATTGAACAATCTTTACATACAGATCTACCACACAGAGTGAACGAGGGTGTGACAATTACCCAAAAATAAAGGTGGGGAAAGAATCTTTTATAGGCTTAAAATGACCCTATTCAATCTTTACTCATTAAATTGAAAATTGCCTAGGTTTTGAGATCTCTAGTAAACATATAGAATTAATAGAGCATGTGTATTTTATAATATCTACACTAATATAAAAATAACTTTACATCCCCATTTTGAATATATAAAATAAAACCACTTTGCTATAAGTACATCTCTAGAATTTCTATTTGAATCTGCCACGTTGTATGGCCTACACACAGACTGTTGTCTTGTCTTGGAAAGCCCCAGTTGTATGTGGCTAAAACAATAGTCCACACCTATCATTTCCCTATTACTGTGAGTGTTTAAATAGGGCAACTGTCTCAGCCATCTAGGCCCAATTCCCTGAATGATAGGTTTTACCCTGTGTATTTATGTAGGGCCTTCATATGTTGTGATACACCCACCCTCCTTTATTTTAATGCTATACATATGTGAAAATTTTCTCTCTATATCATTTATAAATGTAAAAAAGTGTTAAATATAATAAATATTTTGAAGTCTTGGTCATCTTAAAGAATTTACTCTCTAATCTCACTAAACAGGACATACATACATACATATATACTGAAATGGTTGAACATGGTCTCACCCTACCCAACTAATTCACCAGGTATTTTTAATCTGGGACTCCCTACAATTCCAAAAAACTTTTATTTAACTTGCTTCCATTTCTTTATGTTTGCCTGTCCGCAAATCTTGTAATCTATTTTTTAGTATACTTTTAGAGAATGTAGAAATATGAAATTTTGTACACTTCTTAGAACTTGATGACAATGCAAGTTGAAAGAGAGAGAGACAAATTTTCAGACTTTTCGAGTTATCAGAATGCCCAGGAGCAGACAAATTTCAAAATTACCTTTCAAAATTATTAATTAATTTTAACATATGCTTCCAGATCATATAGAAGTATGAAACTTTTAACACCTGCTCAGTGCAATGAGCAATTCAAGTGTACAAATTTTCAAAGTTCTGGATGTTCGGAGTGGCCAGGAATGAACAAGTTTCTATATTTATTTTAAATCTTATGTGTGGCAAGAAGTCAATTCAGAAATTGTTGGGAGTTTTGTGAACTTATTTTTTTCAGCAATTGTTCAAGACCCTAAATGAGATAGAAATCCGAATATTCAGTTTTCTATTTAAAACCTCCTTGGAATTACAAGAAAAAAGCTGTGTCAAAAGTCAATAAATATATTAATTTATCTGTTATAATTCAGTAATCTGATTTCAATATCACGCATATATTAATATTCAATATACAGTAAAACCCCGCTAATACGAACCCTGGATATAGCGAACCTTCCCTTATAACGAACCCACGGCGATTCCCAATTCCATTCCATTGAAAATACCATCGTTATAACGAACTTTGCGATTTTTAAAATAACGAACTACCCCTATAACGAACCTATTTTCGGTCCCAAAATGATAAAATCTATCCTGGTTCAAATCACATAAATAGGTACCGCTCAGCAAGAGCAACCTAGTTCATGATAATTGAACAATGAATAATATGTGAAGGTTATCCACATATTAAACAAAATTTAAACGCGGGATTCAATCCCGGTTCATGACTGTCGGGAATCGAGGGGGTTACCCACTCGTCCACCGACTTATTTGATAAAATCTATTAAAAATACTATGCTTATAACGAACTTAAAATTGTGATTAAAAAAATTTTAAAACAACAAAATTTTGAGCATGTTTCAGCTCACGGATCGCGATTTCAAAACAAAAAATTAGCGGCATTGTTTGTTTTCATTTCCATTCTATTTTTGCTGTATGTTGTATACATTTTTACACATTATACTTTTATTTAATAATATATATTTGCATTCGACAATTTTGAAATAGAAGAAAAATACAAATGGCTTCCAAAATAAAGAAAAGAAACAAAGAGTTTCTAAAAAAAAAAGTGGCAGCATGCCATTTTAGAAGCGTTATATATCAAGTTTAACCTAGGCTAAAAAATAATTCCAAATAATTTTAAAGCCAGAAATGGTTTGAATAACAGGTTAAAAACAAAATTTAATATACACTTCAGAAGAATATGTAGAAACTGGAATTGGAAGAAGAAAAAAAAAAAAAACAGTTCCCCCAAGTTCCCCGTGTCTCATGGGCCACAAACAAATCGACCTATAAATTCTCAAAAACTACCACTACAGTTCTATTTTAGAATGGAATTCTTGTTAGGTATATGACTCATTCAGGGTTCGCAGATATTCCCCTTGGCCGGTCGCGTTTTACCACCGATTTTGTGTTTGAAAATGGGCGTTTTTTATTCGCAATTATACCGATCGCGCTATCGTATCAACATGTTTTGCGTCCGATTTTCTGAATTGGATACTTTTGATTCATTCTCAATTGATTCAGAATACACTGAGCTTTATTCCTTTGATAGAAATAACCATTATTTAAGACAATTCTGGTTTTCACTTTCAAACAACAAGGTCTTCGAGGCATTTTTCAAATAAATATAGTATTATATTATTTGAGAAATATGTTCTATAATACTCTTATACCTTTTAAATATATAATTAATAATGTTTTGCCTAGGGGATTTGGCTTAATTTTTAAATAATACATAGGTTTATATATAAACATGTATGCTAATGATAAGAAGAACCTATTATCAAATGACTTCTTTTGATATTCAGCAATACTGTAAATAAATAGTTCAATTTAGGGAATTAAAACAAAGTGGCCATTATTAAGTGGCTGCCTTTCCTGTTTGTATGGCTGTTTTTTAATTATACGGTCTAAAATTCAGAAAAGTTTTAAAAAATGGCCAAACCGTGGCTATAGTGAACCAAAAGCTCTGTCCCATTGGGGTTCACTATAGAGGGGTTTTACTGTATATATTTATTTATAATATAAGACCACACATTTCATGACACCGTTATAAATAAAATTCCACTTTTTCAATAATTTATTTTATTACTTATAACAAAAATAAATCAATTTAATAATAATCCATATTAAATATGTAACAATTAACCCTCAACAATCATTCATTATGAGATCTATTTTTTCTTTCAGCTACTCCATTCTATGTGGGCAATATGGTGCGGAAGTTTGATGGCAAATACCTTCATGTTTAAAAAATTCGTGCATAGAGGTTGATTGATATTCACTGCCATTATCTGACCTAAGTGTTTAATTTTTGTTTTGAACTTGTTTTGTACAAAGGCCGAGTAGTCCTTTAATTTATTAAAAACTTCGTTCTTATTTTTCAAAAGAAAAAGAGTTTGTGTATCTGGAAAAATCATCAATAAAGGTTTAAAATATCTATTTTTCCCGGGAGTTATATCCTGCATATGTCTGCATAAATCTGTATGCACTAAATCTAAAGGTCTGTAGATTCATATTGTGTTTCTTTTGGATACGGTTGTCTAGTTAATTTGGAACTTATGCAAATTTCGCAAATCAAATTTTCATTATCTTTACATGGCTTTATGGAAATTCCTCTTGTCATTTATTCTTAATTTGAAATTCAATTGCATCTGATCCTCGATACCCTAATCACTTGTGCCATATTGAATGCAATTTTTACATTCACCATCACTCACAGAATTTAATATTTCTCCGGTGTTCAATAAATATATATTTGAGACGTTATTTCCCAAACCACATAATTCTCCATTTCTTTTGATTTCGGCAGATATTCCTTTTGAAATTAACTTCAAAATCCAATTGAGTTAACCTATTAACAGAAAGTAGATTTTTCCTTCATTCCTGGCACATATAGGACGTTCTTTACCAAAATCTGGGACTTTCATTAGGCAATACACAGGTGATGCAGCCTTCTCCAATTAATTCAGCATTCATGGATTTTCCCATCTGGAAGAAATATTTTATCTCTCTCCTCTCTGTTTTGGTATATTTTATTAAAAAATGACATATATCCAGTCATGTGCATTGACGCACCAGAATCAATACACCAGCCATTACTTGTATGATCTATTAAAGCATTAAAATAAAAGAGTGATTTATCATGAGGATCTTGTTCATGTGGCAGTTTATTTGCGGAAAAATATGAATAATTACACAGGTCTACAAAAAAAAAAACATTTTTTTTTGCCGGAGAAAACCTGATGTTGATTCTAATGTAACCTTTCATGCTGAATTCAAAAATGAAATCAGAAGTTTTACATCACCCATAGTTCTTGCAGGATAACCATTTTTTCTATAAATTGGTATATACAGTAATAATTCTGAAAATGCATTTTTTAAGTAAGCATCATCACATTAGCTAGCGCTTAATTTTTGACAAGAAATGTTGATATGTGGAGCCAAAAGCTTTATTTCATTTGTTATTAATTAAATTTTTCTCTTAAGAATCATAAATATTAATTTAAATAACAAATTATTGAAATTTTAATTAATATGTTTATTTTATAATGCAATTTGTTTTGCTTTCAACTAAAAAATAACGACAAGCTCTGGAATGCTATTTGCTGAATAACAGTTTTAATATATATATTTAAATTGAACCTAACGATTTGTTTAATAGATTTGCATCAGAAGTGACAGGTAAATTTGAAGTGATCAGTATATTTTTCTCTATCGATTTGCTTTTATAAATCGTGTGCACTAGACTGTGTCAATATGCCGAGGCGTTGCATTAATATTCCTGATATGTTCTGTTACATTTGTGGGAAATTAACTTTCAAAGTACAAAGGCGAAACTTTACACCGCTCATCAAAAAGTGCTATCAACTTTATTTTGGCTGTAAAGTCGGTGACCAAGATAAAGACTTGGGCTCCTCATCATTGTTGTGAAATTTGTGCTCGACGTCTTACAGGGTGGATTAAAGGTGAACGTCATAGGCCTTTTGCGGTTTCCAATGAGGGTACCTGAAGACCATTCTTCAGACTGTTATTTTTGTTTGACAAAGACTACAGGTAGTTACATCCAAATCAAGACACAGTTGAATATCCAGATTTGCCTACTGCTATGAGACCGGTTCCTCATAGTGATATTTTACCTGTGCCACAGCCTCCTGAAAATGTAATATTTAGTGACGATGATTCAGATAGACGAGAGCAACAGTCGAATGACACACATTTTGAAGCAGGTGCTTCATCTGAACCTCATTTGTTAACCCAAGGAGATTTGAACGACCTCGTACGTGATTTAGATTTATCCAAAAAACAGAGTGAACTTTTAGGCTCTAGGTTAAAAGGCTGGAATCTGCTGCATAAAGGCACAAAAGTTGCTTTTTTTCGCAAGCATCAAGATAAATTTCAAGACTTCTTTTCACAAGAAATGATTTAGTATACTGCAAAGCACCATATCCTAAGGGACTGTCCTCGAAGATTCTTCCAGGGAACACTTGGGGATATCCACCGGTGCACAGAGGAGGCCCTGGAGTGGATTCGTCACCTCGACATTCCACTCTAGAGAAACTTGCCAACATTGTTGTATTGTGCTGTAAAAAACAATATCATACGCAATAATATAGTATACTGCAATGATGTTGTTAGTCTAATGGAAGCGCTTGGTCATGACTATGATATAGAAGAGTGGCGTTTATTCGTTGATTCTTCAAAAATTAGTTTGAAAGCTGTTCTCCTTCACAACGGAAATAAGTTCCCATCAGTGCCAATAGCACATGCATCCAACATGAAAGGGACTTGAAACGAAATAGACGAAAACATGAAACTGCTTTGAAAAAGGGTAGAATATGAAAGATACGGTTGGAAAATATGCAGCGATTTGAAAGTCATTGCTCTCTTGCGTGGATTACAGTTTGGATATACAAAATTTTGTTGTTTTCTGTATGAGTGGGATAGCAGAGATAGGGAAAGGCATTACATTAAAAAAAGCTGACCAAACCGTGAAATCTTTACTCCAGGACATAAAAATATTGTAAATCCTCCCCTGATCGCGATTCAGAAAATATTTACTTACCACCATTACATATTAAACTGGGATTAATGAAGAACTTTGTCAAGGCAATGATCGAAATGCCAGTGGATTTGCCTACCTAAAACAAAATGTTCTAGCATAAGTGATGCGAAAATTAGAGAAGGCATTTCGTTGGACCTCAGATTCGAGAATTTCTGCAGGATGTAAATTTTCAAATAGTTTGAATGAAGTTGAAGCAGCAGCATGGAATTCCTTTAGAAACGTTTGCAAAAACTCTTAGGAAGTGTCAAGGTTGAAAATTACCGAGACAGAGTTAATGATATGTTGCTTTCCTAAAAGGGCACTGGGATGTAACATGTCTCTCAAGATCCATTCCTGCATTCACATCTGGATTTATTTCCAGACAATCTTGGTGCAGTTAGCGATGAGCATGGTGAGAGGTACCATCAAGATATATCAAGCATGGAGAAGCGGTACCAAGGTAAATGGAGTCCCGGTATGCTTGCTGACTACTGCTGGATACTCAAGAGGGATGTACAACAAGCAAAGTATAGAAGAAAATCCACTGTCAGTACTTTTCAATAAAATAATATATTTTGTTCATATAGGCCTATATATTAAAAACATTTCCAAATTTAAAGTAGGTATATCTCAAAAATCTTGCGTGATAGAAAAAAAACTAATGATATATTTGGAATCAGCACAAGAGTTAAATTTAGATATGTTGCTGTTTCTTTTGGGACAAAGAAAAATAATTTTTGATAAACCAGTGTAATGTAATAAGGTTTATGCAAAAATGCTTACGTGATATTTTTTGCTGTATTTATCCCAATACCAAAAAAAGGCTGTCACGGAAAAACCATGGTGATGGAAAATTTCTGATTAGAATTTTGAGTTCAGCATGAAAAGTTACACTAGAAACACCATCAGGTTCTCTAAGGCAAAAATGTTGTTGACCAGTGTTATTTTTTCTTATATTTTTATTTTCACGTTGATCAGCTTTAAATTTAAAACAATCCTTTTTGATATGACCAGGTTTTGAGCAATAATGACATGTTATAGTTTGGCGTTTCTTATTCACACTTTTCATTGCTTGCTCACAATAACCTTGATTAAATGTACTTCTTTCTTTTCTGCGGACATACTGTTACGCAGACTTTGACTTTATCATCATCGGTGCTGACGTTACACACTACGCTTCAGACTTTTTCTGTTTAGATTTTTCGCTCGCTTGTTTTTACAACATTTGTATTGGAACAAGTCGTTCCTTAAATAAATATATATATTAGTTTATATAAATGGGATGTCCTCGAACTACAAAAATAAGTGAGTACAAAACAACTTGGAATCTTTAAATAGAAACATTGTATTTTTGCTAAGCCTATCAATTTGGTAGCAGAGCGTGGTTTGGGCGCGCGAATTGGACTAACCGCCAATTTAGCAAAAATCGAACAGTTAACAGAAAACAACTATACAACGTGGTCCTTGAAAATTGAAGCAATTCTAGATTCAAAAGATCTCTTCGAGGACGGAATTGTTAATGACGAGCCAGACTATACAAAAAATAAACTAGAATATGATATTTGGAAGAAAAAGAATCGGGAAGCATACAGCCTAATAATAGTGTCACTTTCGGATGACTTAACAATCATCTTTCGAGGCGCTAAAAGGGCCAAAAGAATTTGGTACGACATAAAGAAAAGGTTTGAAGGATCTCTAGAAAATAAAAGGATAGACCTAATGTTGGATCTAGCCAAACTAAAATTGAACCCAAATGAAAATGTTAACATGTATATTGTACGAGCACAGAATCTGGCACAAGAGATCACCCAGCTAGGAAAGACTAACAGAAAGAGAACTTGTACGATACATTGTTGAAGGACTCACACCTAACTTTGACACGATCACAGCAGCACCGTCAATAAACAGAGAAATCTCCTTACCAGACTTGAGACAAACTCTACTGGATTTCAAGAAGAAAAGACAAGACAGAAGCAAAAATCATGAAAATGCTTTCAGATCATCAGACAACCAATTCAAAGAAAAGTCATGCTACATTTGCAAAAGAAAAGGACATTTCAAGAAATACTGTTGGTTCAACCCTAACAACAAAGGAAATCAAAAGAATACAACAAACAAAAATAACATGGCCAGTACAAGAAACTACCATAAAGGACCAAAACAAAACAAAGACACGGCCAGATCAGCAATCCAAGAACGAATGTAGGAACCATCCCAACGAAGAGACTCCACTTCAGAATACGCACTACATGTAAGCACAAGGGAGGAACGCCCGACGACTCAGGACGTGTGGATAATTGATTCTGCGTGCACAAGCCACATGACTTCTCATGGTGAATGGATCGAGCACAAGACGGAGGAGAGAAGAAGCATACAAGTGGCGGAAGAAAGGAGACACATCAAATCTGCCTCATCAGGATCAATCCAAGCTACTGTACAAGGTAAGGACAAACTTAACAACGCTGTAACCCTACATAATGTCCTCCATGTACCACACCTGAAAAGAAATAATGTCCATTCCAAGCGTGGTAAGAAGAGGGAACTCTGTTCTTTTGAATTCTGAAGGAGCATACATATACTCTTCTGATGACAAGCTAATAGGAACAGGCAACTTTGATGGTAACATGTACACATTGAACCTATCACGTTTATCTGAAGCAACTCATTTTCCAAACGAACATTGTTTGATTTCAAAGGACAATTCTAGGACTGCATGGCACAGAAGGTTAGGACATCCTAGTGACAACAAATTAGACCTGATTTTGAAGAACAATCTTCTAAAAGGCTTGGACTCTATAAATGGTACCCTTGATCAATGTGATGCTTGCTCCTTGGGAAAAATGACCAAAGTACCCTATGTTCACACAGATATCAATCAGGAAAGCTACCCCTTTGAAGCCATTTATGTCGATCTCTGTGGTCCAATGAGAATAAACTCCTTGGGCGGAAGTAAATATTTCTTGACCATCGTAGATGGATTTTCTAGGAGAATATTTTTAGATTTTCTCAAAGATAAACTCTCAGCAGCAGAAGTTTTGAAAAAGTTTATTGTAAAGAGAGAAAACGAGCTAAAACTCAAAACTAAAACGACTTAGAACAGATAACGGAACAGAATTTATCAATAAAAACCTTGAAACCTTCATAAAATCCAAAGGAATTAAACATGAACTAACTACACCGTACACCCCAAGAAGCAATGGGAGAGTTGAAAGAGCTAACAGAACACTATTAGACAAAGGCCGAACACTTCTGGCAGACTCCCAATTACCCCTACACTTCTGGGAAGAAGCTGTGAATACAGCTGCATATCTGTACAATCTAACTCCCACAACCAATGACCCAGACACTACCCCTATGGAAAAATGGAAAGGTTAAAAGCCATCCGTCTCTCACATCATGAGATTTGGTTGTGAAGTCTTCTATAAACTCGAGAATCATCAAAGACACAAACTAGAAGCTAAATCTAAGAGAGGAATATTTGTAGGCTATTCAAGATGCAGAAGAGTTTTACGAGTATTTGATATCACAGCGAGAGTCATTCTTGAAACCGCAGAGACATTCACTTCAGAGAGAACAATAATGTCATCTCGGAAGAAAAATAAAGTGATAATAATACGGACACTGACACATATTTCTTCATTCAGGAGGATGAACAACTGGGCAATCATGTTCTATCAGATGTTAATATTGAAGAGCCAGCACCAGATACCATAATCAACAGACAGACAAAGTCAAGTGGATCAGACAAACCACAAAGAACTCGAACAATACCTAAAAGATTCGATGACTACGTTCTGGCTACTACGAATGAAACCATTCCGAAAGACTATGATGAAGCCATCGCATGCGAAGACAAGAAACATTGGGAGAACGCAATGCTTGAGGAAATACAGAACATGTACTTGCATCAAGTATGGGAGCTGGTACCTAGACCTGCAAAAACTCTAAAGTGGTCAAAATTAAATGGGTGTTCAAAATATCTAAAGACCAAGAAAACAAAACTTACAAAGCTAGACTTGATGCAATGGGATACAACCAAATCCCAGGAAGAGATTACAACGAAAGTTTCAGCCCTGTAATTAAAATTGCCACCCTCAGGACTATTTGTCAATGGCAGCAACAAAAGATTCAGTCATTAAACTATTTGATGTGAAAGCAGCCTATCTAAATGGAAACATTGAAAATACAATATTCATGGAACAACCTGCTGGATTTGTTCAAGACAGAAACAAAGTTTTCAAACTCAACAAAAGTATTCACAGTCTACCTCAATCCGGGAGATCGTTATTGAGAAATTCAGTCAAGTACTTCATGACTGTGGACTGGAAAAACTTAAATCTGATCCTTGCCTATTTAAATGAAAGAATGAAGACAAATACTTCTATGTAGGGATATATGTTGATGACTTTATCACTGTCTCAGATTCTGAAGATACCTCAAACAGATTCATCAATAAATTGAGACATCACCTGGAAATAAAGGATGTAACATGTAAAAGGCATGTTTTTGGGAATCAAGATCATACAAGACAAGGAGGGAATTTCGCTACAGCAAAGCCACTATGTACAACAAATATTACAGAAATATGGGATGGAAAATTGAAAGGAAGTTCCAACACCAGGTTCCAAAGAAATCAATTTGGACAATCATATTGAAGATGACAATTGTGATCAGCACACTACCAAGAAGCCCTTGGAATGCTAATGTTTCTAGCTGTTAACACCAGACCCGACATCGCTTACATCACTAGCAAACTTTCACAGTACTCCAGACAACCAAAACAGATTCACTGAACAGCAATCAAAAGAGTGATGAGATACCTAGGAGGAACAATTGACCTAGGAGTGAAATTTGAAAGAGGGAAGACTGGAATCCTGAAGTCCTACACCGATGCCAGCTGGTCGACCACCCATGATGGAAAATCCTACGGCGGATATGTATTGAAGCTCGGCGAAGCAACTATAGACTGGAAAAGTAGTAAACAACCACTCATCGCCCTCTCCACAATGGAATCGGAAATGATAGCTGCTTGTGAAAGCTGCTGTCAAATCAAGTGGATAATAAACCTGTTACGAGAGCTGGAAGAATGGAATTTCATGGAAAAAACCAATTGCGATCTTTACAGACAGTCAGTCATTGATCAACTGGATCTCCATCCCTAAACAAAGCAGTCGCTGTAGACATATCAACAGAAGTACCACTTCTTGAGAAACTGTTATGAATCCAGAGACATCTGCTTTGTACAAGCCATCTCAGGACCTGGAGGCGGATATCTTCACAAAGGATGTAAGTACCACTTCTTGAGAGACTGTTATGAATCCAGAGACACATCTGCCTTCTGTACAAGCCATCTCAGGACCTGGAGGCGGATATCTTCACAAAGGATGTAACATGTAAAGGTATGTTTTGGGAATCAAGATCATACAAGACAAGGAGGGAATTTCTCTACAGCAAAGCCATTATGTACAACAAACCAACTGCGATCTTTACAGACAGTCAGTCCAGATCCGAGACCAGATGAAGAAACACCTGGAGAACCTCAATATCGTGGGAATAAAGACAAAGTAAAGAGGAAATTGTTACGCAGACTTTGACATCATCGGTGTAGACGTCACATACTACGCTTCAGACTTTTTCTGTTTTGATTTTTCGCTCGCTTGTTTTTACAACATTTGTATCGGAACAAGTCGTTCCTTAAATATATATATATATGGAAAATTTGCCGGGAGGAAATTAATCCATAGAAGCAATGGGCGCCTCTCCCGTCAAATATAAACGTCAAAACCTGACGCCATCTATTGACCGTCGCCGCAACTAGCGGCCTCAATAGATGGCGTCAGGTTTTGACGTTTATTTTGACGGGAGAGGCGCCCATTGCTTCTATGGATAATTTCCTCCCGGCAAATTTTCCATCTATATTCTAGCCATAGATTTGGCCCAGCCACATTGCCAGCAAAACACCTCTTTGGTAGATTGTGAAGATTCCATTAGATCCCGTGTGGATCTCATGGAATAAAGTCCGCCCTAGACTGACGAGGGCCATTAGCCCGAAACCATGGTCTTAGGTGGACGCTTCTCAGTTTGCCAAAGCTGGTGTTGTGGCTTCGTCACCGACCCGAGGCCGCTAGTTGCGGCGACGGTCAATAGATGGCGTCAGGTTTTGACGTTTATTTTGACGGGAGAGGCGCCCATTGCTTCTATATATATATATATATGTAATGAGTTGAGTTACTGTTGACTCTTGTAGAATCCTGTCGACTAGAAATGTGATGTGGTGAGGTATCCAGTCGACTTAAACTATGTGATGGGGTCCTGTAACTCTCGCTATACTGTGTTGACCGAGAGGAACAGTCAGGATGGGGAGTTTTCCAGTACCTCTCTGCACCTTGGAAGACCTTTACAGTTCTCACAAAGTACAGGCAGTCGTGGTCGAGGCAGAGTGGAAAGCTTGGGAATGTCCACGCAAAAAACGAAGACACAGTTGCACTAAGAAAGTTCCGTGAACAGATAAAAGTTGAGCTAGGAGCGAAAGATGGGGAGATAGAAGATTTCTTACTGGTCTACATGATGGATGAGATGGACCTGGGGTACATCTGACGAGGGCTGGCGCAGATGGTAAACTAACTGTATTTTTAGCTAGGAAGGGGCTTTATGTACCTTTGCTGAAAAAGGGGTTTTGCATGTCACCAGATGTGAAGAGTGTGGGTCGTCTGGTGACATTCTACTGGCGCCGTCCTGACAGCTCCCAATCTATCTTTAGATGTTGCTTTGTGGCTTCCATCTATCTCGAATTTAGACGTGTTTGACTTCTCTCTCTAGCTCAACTCTTAATATATTACAGAGTTTTATTTATTATCCTCAGTTTGTACAAATTACATTACATATGATGATGTAATGACACATGTCAATCATGCATATAACCATTTACAGATGTGTTTCTACTATTCAACATTAAAATCTTGTTATAAGTTATATACAATATGGGGTTGTTGGTTTAAATTACCATATATATATATTAGTTTATATCAAATGGGATTTCCTCGTAACTACAAAAAAAGGTGAGTACAAAACAACTCGGAATCTTTAAATAGAAACATCGTATTTTTGCTAAGCCTATCACATACTCATCTATTAATTTCCTTTTACATACAACGTGTGATCAATAATTTCCTGGAATGAGACTGGATCACGTAAAATATTCAAAATAATGAAATAATTTTATAGTGAAACGACAGCTCCTGCTAGGTAATTTATTTTTAAAGCTTTTTCGCCGTACTTTATAAAAAAGAGCTATTTTTTTATTGAGGTGATATTGGTAAATTTATATCTTCATAATATGAGGCCAATTGTAATTCTTATCATAATTTATTTAAATTTACAGCGAAACAAGCCTCGCTCAACTTTTATCTATGCAAATTTTGATTCGTGTGAAAATTGTGCAAATTATAGTTTGGCAGTGGATCTGGGTTATGTTGTGAATCTGAAATCCAAGATTCAGATTCAGTACAGAAGGCCAAAGCTTAGATGTATAATTTTGATGTTATTACTGATATCTGGCATAGAGCAAAACCCGGGACCTAGGCCCACTAGGCAAACTACGCTCGAGTCATGTAAGGAAGGTGATATTCGACAATTGATTGGTGCAATCTCAAATAAAATGGATAACTGGGGGGATAAACTGATATCTGGCATAGAGCAAAACCCGGGACCTAGGCCCACTAGGCAAACTACGCTCGAGTCATGTATGGAAGGTGATATTCGACAATTGATTGGTGCAATCTCAAATAAATGGATAACTGGGGGGATAAATTAGAGACAAGATTACTTTCTATAGAGCAAGGAGTTGATAAATTAAATCGACGTATACAAAAACTGGAGAATACTATGGAAAACACGGTAAAATCTGTCTCGAAGAATTCTGAAAGGATCCAAGAAATTGAGAAAAGAATAGATTTCACGGAAATGAAAATGAGAGAAAGTAATTTAATTTTTTACGGAGTCGAAAAGAAAGAAAATGAAACAAGCGATGAATCTCTCGCAAAATAAAACAGATAATTACGGACAATATGCAAATCTCCGAGAATATTAACATCCTTAAATGTCATCGATTATCTAAAAGGCCGAGCGCACCCCTACTGGTTGAAATACCCAAATATGAAGACAGAATAAAACTATTTAGGAATGCATTCAAGCTTAAGCAATTAAGGATTTACATAAATAAGGATTACACCTTAAAGTTAGAGAACAGCGTCGATTGTTGATTAATAAGAGAAAAGAACTTTTGGCTAAAGGAATCTCATCTAGACTTCGAGATAGCAAGTTGATTGTGGGAAGTACTGTTTACCAAGTTATAAATGATAAGATCATGAGTTCAGAAGGAACTGAGATATAGCAAACACTCAGAAAGGAACTGGAAGGATCACATCATATCTCTTTTTACAGGCAAGAAAATATCACCATCAATCACATATAGCTAATAGGAATGGAAAACTAAACTACTCGATTTAACAACTATTAAAACTTGGTCACAATTATGTAAATATTATGTATTGGAATTTTTCCAATTTTATACGTTTTCCCTTTCATTAATTATTTAAAACAATCTGAAATATTTGCTATAACGGAAACTTAGTGCCAATTTTATCTAAAACTCGAGATCGAGAATTTCCAGGTTTACCAATCACTTGCCAGAAAAATCTCGGGTCAGGGAAGAAGCTCTGAAGACATCATTGTGGGAATTTATATCAAAAATAAACACATACTGGACAATGTTGAAGAGAAAACTAATTTGTTTAGGCAGATACGATAAGTTAACAATGATAAAAACGGTGTTTACCTTACAACCTGAACACGAGGATTTCCTGGGAAATCTCTTAAAGATTTCTTAAAAAATACATGGCCCACCTGCGCTGTTCCATCTTGTTCCATATGTAAATACCTGTTTTCTTTCCTCTTTTCGCTCTCCACTTCTCCCATCCATATTTCCAAAAATTTTTTTTTTTTTTTTTCTTTCTCTTTTTTGATTTTTTTATTCTTCTTATTTTTTATTCTTTCTTATAATCTGTATATATTTACCAAATGTATATAATCTTTCTCCATTTTCTATTTCCCACTTTCATAGGTTTCTCCGTTTTGTAACCCCAAGGAGAATCCTCTGTAAGACCTGTGTGTCTTAATAAAGGCTTTTGTGTGTGTGTGTGTGTGAAATAATTTTATAAGGACCTTATAGATAAAACATTTATCAACACGTAGAAATAAAAATTGATCACACAGACGCACGCGCTCACGTTTTATCGAATTTATAAGCTCGAGTATATTAGAACATTTTCAAATTTCAGTATGGACTTTATTGAAAAACAGCGAAACTGCATAGGGTTTTGCTTTAAATTAGGGAAAAAGCTTCCGAATCATTTAAAATCTTGAAGCAGGCTTTTAAAGAAGATGCCCTATCACAATCGAGGACATTTGAATGGTTTGCACGATTAAAAGCTGGTCGAATAAGCAAGAGAAAGCAAGGATGTTCAAATCGAAGCTTAAGTGTCTTCTTTTCACTTTATTTGATGTAAAGGGATTGGTACACTATGAATTCGTGCCCGAGTGTCAGACCATTAATCAACATTACTATCTTGATGTATTACGACGCTTAAGAGAGCCTATGCGTCATAAAAGATCCGAAAAATGGCATCAGAAAAATTGGCTCTTGCATCATGACAACGAACGGCCACATACAGCAGTCGCTGTACAACTCTATTTGGCTAAACACGGAATTACTTTACTACCCCAGCTATCCTATTCTACTGGCCTTGCTCCCAACGACTTTTTACTTTACCCTAAAATTAAAAGAGTCTTAAAAGGACCTCGATTTGACTCAATACCTGAAATAAAGGAGAATTCGAAGAATATTTTGAAAAGCCTGAAGATGAGGATTTTCAGAGGTGTTTTGATATCTGGAAAAAAGATGGAACAAATGTATAGATAGTGACTGTCATTATTTGAGAAATTTTAAATAAAACTTTATTATAGTTTTGTATTTCTTTAAATATTTAGCATTCCTGGAAATTATTGAACACACTATGTAGTTTAAAGTTATTTCTATTTCTGGCCTAGCTTCTAGAGCTGTAATCAACGATTCATATTCTTCTGGTAATCCACACAGCAATATAGCAACTATGTGATTATCTTTAATTTCTTCACCAAGATCTGTAAGTTTTTCAACAATTTCCATTGTATCTTTAATAAAGTCTTGCATGGTTGAGTTTGATTCAAATTTCATTCTGTATAATTTTCTTAAAAAAAATAGAAATAATTAATTCGAAAAATTTGATCGTTCATATAAATTCTTTAAAGCATTCCAAATTTCACCAGCTGTCTTTAATTTCCTTTTGTAAACCAGTTGGTTATCTTCAACTAAAAGACATATATTAGCCATAGCTTGATCGTTTTTGTTATTCCACTCATTTCATGCTGGACCAACGTTTTCAGGCTTAGGCGTATTTATAATATCCCAAACGCCTTCTTTAAAATAGCCTATCGTCTTCCCCGTATTTTTTTTACCTATGTATGGAAATTTTGGTTTGAATTAGTGAACTACTGCGAATTTGTATACCGGACATACAAACAAACATACAAACATTCATTTATATATATATAGAAGACTAGACGAATGACCTGGGCACCGCCCGGGTTACACGATTAAATGTTTTATTCAAACACATAAAACATAGCAAATATTGCAAGAGCAGTTATTTTAAACGGCGAATTAGATCAGTTATAGCAAAAATTGAAAACATATATGTAAATATGTGAAATAGTTATAAATTAGAAAACCTGTAAATATAGTTAAGGAATTGCATTGTAATTAAGAAAAAGCTTCTCGTCTAGAACGCTAAAGCGACCTGCCGGCAGCCAACGGGCGCGCGCCGCCGGCAGATCGCCCGCGTTCTAGAGGGCGCTGCTCGTGAGCTAAGTAGAATAATTTGAATATATAGTTTTAATAATTGATTTATATATTTTTTAAAATAGCCTATCGTCATCCCCGTTATTTTTTACCTATGTATGGAAATTTTGGTTTGAATTAGTGAACTACTGCGAATTTGTATACAGGTCATACAAACCAACAAACCAACAGACAAACAGACAAACATACAAACATTCATTTTTATATATATATAGATATCTTTTTTAAAATCTATTCAGTAGAGAGAGAGAGAGAGAGGATAAGTTTGCTCGAAAAAATATATTTTATATATTATATAAATATACTAGCGGACATACCCGGCTTCGCCTGGGTTTTACCCGAGTAAAGGTTTGTCTAACGAATCTCTCGATAAAGTGAACATTTTTTCCCGGTCCCTTTAAAAATACTCGATAAGTTGAATAAAATCAATATTAATTGGTTCCCTCGGTAATTGGAAGTTAAAGGAATAGTATCTTGCCTTGGAATTGTATCATTATTCTTGTAAGGATGTACCCGGCTTCGCCCGGTTTTTACCCGAGTAAAGGTTTGTCTGACGAACATTTGTTAAAACAATTCTCTATAAACTTATTTTAAAAAAAAGATATATTTTGATAATTTGAAACTCGTAAATTTGAATCTCTCGATAAAAGTGAATATTTTTTCCCGGTCCTTTGAAAAATACTCGATAAGTTGAATAAAATCAATATTAATTGGTTCCCTCGGTAATTGGAAATTAAAGGAATAGTATCATGCCTTGGAATTGTATCATTATTCTTGTCTCAAATAAATTGCCGTGTCATCCTGAATTTTGTCTTTCCTAATTTTCTACATTACAAAATCATCATTTTATCTTTTCTCCCAATATATATATATTGTAGATAAATGATAAAACTAACTTTGACTTGTGCGTAATTAATAGGTAGAAAATCTTACTTTTGATAAATAATCTTTAAGATAATAAACTTAGTGATAATAAAACTTATAGATAAAAAAACTTGTTATCCCCCCCTAGGGGGCGCTGCTTGCGAGTTGAATCTACAAATCTGCAAATAACTCTAAGGATATTCAAAATATTCAAGAAAATATTTTTCGAAAACCTTCCCGGGGATATACCTAATAATATCCCAAAATTTCACGGCGATTGGATGTATGGTTTTTGAATCTATAGAGTACAGACAGACAGACATTCAATTTTATATATCTATAGATAATGTAACGAATATTATTATCAATTATTATCATAATATTCTGTGTGTTCCGAAATGTTATTAACAATAATATTCGTTAGGCAAAATTTCACTCGAATAAAACCCGGGCGAAGCTGGGTACACATCCGCTAGTCTATATATATATATATATGAAATTGAATGTCTGTCTGTATGTTTGTACTCTATAGATTCAAAAAACCATACATCAATCGCCGTGAAATTTTGAGATATTATTAGGTATATCCCCGGGAAGGTTTTTGAAAAATAATTTCTTGAATATCTTGAATATCCTTAGAGTTATTTGCAGATTTGTAGATTTAACTCTCAAGCAGCGCCCCCATTGCGACGATGATAAGTTTTTATCTATAAGTTTTATTATCACTAAGTTTATTATCTTAAAGATTATTTATCAAAAGTAAGATTTTCTACCTATTAATTGCGCCCAAGTCAAAGTTAGTTTTATCATTTATTTACAACATATATATTGGGATAATAGATAAAAATGATGATTTTGTAATGTAGAAAATTAGGAAAGACAAAATCAGGATGACACGGCAATTTATTTGAGACAAGAATAATGATACAATTCCAAGGCAAGATACTATTCCTTTAACTTCCAATTACCGAGGGAACCAGTTAATATTGATTTTATTCAACTTATCGAGTATTTTTCAAGGGACCGGGAAAAAATGTTCACTTTATCTAGAAATTCAAATTTACGAGTTTCAAATTATCAAAATATATCTATTATTTTTCACATATGTTATATTCAAATGACATTTATGTAAGGATAATTTTATTGTTAATTTTCATTTTAATGTATTGTATACATTTGATCATTAATAAATTATTATTTAGGTATAAAATCTGCCTTTTTGTTCAAAGACAGCAACGTTTGAACGAGTACAGCTAGGTGGATCAGATAATCAAACATAAAGTTATCTTGCCAAGAATAGATTCAGTAGCGATTGGATGATTTCTAGAATTGTTTTAACAAATGTTCTTTAGGTAAACTTTCACTAGGGTAAAACCCGGGCGAAGCCTGGTACAATCCGCTAGTTTTTAATACAATATAATGCGGCTTATGATTGTAAAACGAAAATTGCAATAATTTTGTATCTGTTATAATTCAATTAATCTTATTTTAATAGCATCATTAACTATATATATAAGAAAGCATAGGGCACCTCTCCCGTCAAATTAAACATCAAACCCAATATTTCAGTTGGCTGAACGCTAACCTTTTTTGTAATACCTTGAAAAAGGTTGGCGTTCAGCCAACTGAAATATTGGTAAAAATAAATTATAACAAGGATTGATGTTTCACCAGAGTATTTAATTTTAAAAAAAGAAAATTATATGAATTAACGATATTTCAAAATTATTAATCTAATTAATCAAAGATAGCGTCCATGCAACAATGGGTTTCCAACCTTTCAAATAAACTACATACAATTTATCGTGCATAGAAAATATCTTAAATAATTTCCTATTTGACGTCATAACTGGAAACGATCAAAATTCTAAATATAAGATTGTTACATTTGTGAGAAAACACTAATAATTGTATGCAGTAGTGTCAATTGAACAAATAATCCCCTCTAAAGTATTGCCTCCTGACTTCAAAGCTGGCACAAGATGTCCAAACTTGATAGAAGAATAAGGAGAGGAATCAAAATGTCAAGAGAAAGAGCAATCAACTTAAAGAATATATTTAAAGAAAAAATTATTAATTGAATTCTAAAGTAAACCGGCCCAATAGACTAGTAGATGCTCCAGCTCAGAAAGTGCTAGCGGAATAGAAGAAAGAAACTGCATAAAAAGTATCTGTAGCTGAAGAATGAAATTAAGCAACTTCTAGAAGACATGCAGGATCTGGAAAATGAAATAAAATGGCGATTAACTTGATGAGAAAGATGAAGAATTGGCTCAAAACAAAATACCACAATGAATACAAAATTAGCGTTTCCATGCCAATACAATAAGCAAGCACAGCGTGCAAACTCGCGTTAATTCCAAGTCCACGCTAGCCCAAAACATAAACAAACAAAATTTTTATATTTATACGAAAAATAGCCAAATTTACAAAATTTGTCAACTTTGCGACATTTATGGAAGTGGTAAATCGATAAAAACAATTATAAAAGGAATGAGTCGAGCTGGCTGAAATTGAACGAGTCGATACTGAATCAAAGCCGGAGTTTTCAGATCCATCTCAGAAAGCAGACCGAGATGTTACCTCGTAGAACTGGAAACAACAGAGTGAGGAACCTAAGTATATATATATGAGAACTGTCTATCGAATAATTCAAGAAAATCGGCTATGGCAATGGCACCAGTTTAGTCAACTACAGCCTACAGAGATGTTCCATTCTTCATCCAAAGTGGGCTTCCTAAACAAATCTCAAGTATAAGAATGAGTGTGATAGACTTCTGGCCGAATTGACCTTATTTCACCAGTAGATAAAATTCAGATGATAAATGTCTTCAACAAACTCCTTGAATAAAAAAAAAACTAATAGGAAAATATCCTTTAAAAAGGGCAGAAAATTAAATGATGCGGTGAAAATGCCAACGTTATATTTGCACTTTTCCTTATGGACTTTCTGCTAATCCTTGAAGATGTTGCTTCTTCTCCGTGAACTTTCTACCGCTGAAGTTCCTTCCCTTTCAGAAATTCCTACACCCTGGAGTCAAGAGAAGCAGGTATGTCAAATTCTATGTCTCTCACAAGGAATCATTTTGGTTATATTTTAATGGATACATGTGGAAATCAAATTATAAAACTATTTAGAGGCGTAATATTCTTTTTTAAAATAAAACAATTTCTACTGTCCTTACTGCGATGGAAAAATTAAAGGGAGGGCCTGGCTCATCAGTGGTGAACCCTCCCAGCGGTTTCGCCAGTTTAATCTACCATACCGCTGTTATATTGCATTTTTGGAACTTACTTTTATAGGTGACTGTTGTTAAACTCTTGGAATGGGTATTTCAGAAGAACTATGGACATAAGCTTTTAGGACAGCAGAATTAAATATAATTATAAATATATAATATGCTTCGAGCAATCGCTCTTCCGCAAATATCAAATTCGAAACTCGAAGCATATTATATATTTATAATTATATTTAATTCTGCTGTCCTAAAAGCTTATGTCCATAGTTCTTCTGAAATACCCATTCCAAGAGTTTAACAACAGTCACCTATAAAAGGAAGTTCCAAAAATGCAATATAACAGCGGTATGGTAGATTAAACCTGGCGAAACCGCTGGGGGGGTTCACCACTGATGAGCCAGGCCCTCCCTTTAATTTTTCCATCGCAGTAAGGACAGTAGAAATTGTTTTATTTTAAAAAGAATATTACGCCCCTAAAATAGTTTTATAATTTGATAGACAGATGGCGCTCTAGTACATCGTAACATGTGGAAATGTTTCGGTTGAATTCCAAATGACTTAACCTGACATATTTGATGATCGGGTTAACCATGTATTTTGGTTGTCTCTTAATTGCTGACTACTGCATATGCAACTTTCTAAAGGATTTATTATATTGAATAATTTTATTTATAGACTTTCTGAATTGTCGACTGCCATAACTTGAAAGAGGAGAGACTTTACTTTCCATATTTTATCACAGTTGACGGCGTTGGATTTTCATCCGCTTCAATTTGTATTATTGAAGAAATGCTTGCTTGATGGCGAAAAAAATTTCGCTTTTTACAAAAATATACATTTTATTTTTTCTATCGGCACATACATTTTCTTTTGGAAGGAATCTTATAAAATAAAAATAGCTCAAGTTTTAAAAATACATCTATGGATATTTAACTTGTTTTCCTTTCCAATTCAGGTTTATATTAGGACTACATTTTTTATTATTTTCCGAAGTATTCCAGTGAATTAAATTTCTGAAAGAATTTGAAATCAATAATTTCAGGAACCGCATTATGTTAAAAATATTAAAATGTTTTTTAGCCTAACATTTTCAATATTTTCTTTAAACCTTTCGAGAGGTTAATCGTCTTTGTTTTATAATCGGTGCTCAAGATCTAGAATATTCATTAAGAAACATTTTAAGTTTAATCATTTTAGAATTCATATTGTCATCTTTGTCATTAAAGAGAAAAAAAAGTTTTCTCAAGATAGTTTCTGTTCCAGAATCTTGGAGATTCCTGCCCTATTTCCCCCAATATCCATATTTGGTCAGCGATGTTTATTTTTCTTATCACACACACAGCATTTTGTACATTACAGTCACATTGCTAGCAACATAATAGTTTACTTGAACACAAGCAGAAACACAACATTATTTATCACTAGAATGAATTCTTTTTAGTACAAACTTAATTCAGCTTATTATTCAACATCAAAAATTATTATTTATATATTTTTCTCTATCTCCTGTTAAAATTTCAGTCAGATTAGGTACTTATTGAGGAAGTGTATAGCCGACAAACATACATACCCTGACTTATATATAGAGAGAGATATATTTATTGTATTTAAATTTTTGGTGCCCTCAGTGTTCAAATGCATAGTTCAATTTCTTTCTTCTTGTTAGTTTTAGTTTGGATCATGTTGCTCGTATTTTTCAGTTTCTGGTTGAATTATTCAGTTTATTTCTTTCTCTTTTTTTTTTCTAGATTTTAATTTGAATTTTGTCAGTCGTATATATTTCAGTTTTTGGTTGCATAATTCAGATCCTTCCTTCTTGCTTGATACCAGTTTGTATTAGGTCTATCAAAATTTCAATGTCTAGCTGAATAGTTGAGTGTTTTTCTTCCTGCTAGATTTTAATTCATATTTTGTCGGTTGGATTTTTCATTTTCTGGTTCAGTTTTTTTCTTCTTGCTAGATTTTTAGTTTAGACTCCTTGTCAAAATTTTCAAATTCGAGTTGCATAGCTCAGTATTTTTACTTGCTAAAGTTTGGTTTGGATCATTTTGGTCGAATTTTTCAGTTTTTTTGCATATCTACAGAGGATGTTCACACTTATAGGGGGGGGGGGGGGATGGGAACAAGTTTTATTATAAAATATTAAAAATTAACACCATATTTGAAATTTTTCAAATACTGTTATTGCAGACTTTATATACATCCACATAGATTTAATGACACTCATCGAAAATTTATAAAGGAGCTTCTGGATACCTACAATCAACAACCTATTATAATATGTGGTGACTTCAATTCTAGACACCCAGTCTGGTTTGATCCGACGACAAACTCCAATGGTTTCAAATTCCACTCCATCATAGATGAACATAGCCTATTTATTCATAATCTTAAGATACCCACCTGCCGAAATTCAAGCATTATAGATCTTACGATTTCAAACAAAAAATCAATAAGTTTTGTACAAAACTGGAGGACGACTATATTGACGCACATTTCAGATCACGTTGCAATAACCTTTGACATTTATCATAATTTTAACAGGCAAAGGACAGTTCAAAACTCAACATGGAAACGTTTATAGAGAAAGATGCTGATTGGAAAACATTTACCGAAAAAATTTCAATACAAGATGTAGATAATATTACCACCAAGATAAACCACGCGTCAAACATCAAAGATATTGACAACATTGTAAAGACTCTCACACAAATAATTAAAGAGGCAGCTTATTTGTCACTAAATGTCAAGACAAGAAGCGGAAATCATAAAACAAATACATACTGGTGGGATGGGAAGCTGGAGAATATGAAAAACGATTTCCACTATATTAGAAATTTGTATTATCGGCATGGCGTGGTCTATGAAAAGACCTATAAATCAATGAGAAATAAATATTTAAATAAAATTAAAAAGGCAAAAAGAGCGAGTTGGAGAAATTTTATAGAAGAAAGTCATTCAACTAACCCATTTGGTAATGCTTATAGGATTTACAAGTCATTGAGATCGAAAAATAGAAATTTAGGATTACCTCTAATAGATAATTTACCAGATCTTTTAAAGATCGACAAAATAAAAAGTTTAATGAACGATCTATTTCAAGATGATATTGGAGGTTTAGATGAAGATGATCATATTTTGATTAGAAATTATACGCCTATATATACTCGTAAAAATAAAAATAGTGTTTATATTGAACCTAAGGAAATAGAGGAAACAATTTTAAAAACTAATATTAAAAAAGCACCGGGGGCCCTGATTACATTAGTAACAATATGATCAGACAAGCTAAAATAAAAATAATCCCAAATCTGCATCAATTATTCAATAAATGTAATGGGATACTATCCGGATGAATGGAAAAAATCATTCTTAAAAATAATTCCAAAACCAGGCAAAACGAATTATGAAGTAAATAAAAGTTATAGACCTATATCATTGACATCTAATCTCTCTAAAATATTTGAGAATATAATAAAAAATAAATTAAGTAACTATTATTTAGAAAATAATCTAATGAGCTCAAGGCAGCATGGCTTTATGAAATCTAGATCAACTATTACTGGAATGGAAAAAAATATAGAAACTATATTGAAACATAAACAAAAAGAATTGACTTCCTTGATAGTTATATATATATAGCTGGTGCATTCGACAATGCATGGTGGCCTGCGATTATAAAAAGAATGGATAATGACAATGTTCCCTCAGTTTTAATACGGATCATAAAATCTTATTTGAATAATGAAAGGGAGGCGAAATTTACATACGAATCAGAAACTTTTATAAGAAACTAACTAAAGGATGTCCACAGGGTGGACCTTTATCACCACTTCTATGGAATATTTTGCTAAATGATTTGTTGATAAATTTTGAATCAATGAATGCAGATATTATATGTTATGCAGACGACGTTGCAATAATTTGCTGAATAAGACTATTGAAGGACTAAAAACCGCAAGTGAATACATCTTAAATTATGTGATCCAATGGTATAATAGAAATAAATTAACGATCAGTACAGAGAAAACTATTTGCTATACCTGCATAACAGAGAAAAAATACCTATTAAGGTTAATAACAATATAATTAGGCCGGTCAAGCAAGTAAAAATTCTGGGAATGAAATTTTCAAATCACAAATGGAAAAATAAAGTTAACTTTACTCCGCATGTAAATGCTATTCTGTGTAAAGGCAGGGCGTATGAAAAATGTATTATGTTCACTAAGCGGCAATATGTGGGGTTTAGATACTCAAAAGAGGTTAACCTTATATAAAACAATAATAAGGCCTGTACTTACATACGGTTCAGAAATTTGGTTTAAATATTTAAACAATCGTTCTAAACAAAAACTGAATTCCATGCAATACCAGATCATTTTATGGGCAGTTAGAGCATATAAAACCACTTCATCAAACTGTGTGCATAGTTTGGCAGAAATTCCACTCCTAACAGACTATATAGAATCTTTTTTTTTTTTTTGCTTATCCCTAGTACACGTGGTACAGGCCATGATAATCATGGTGGGTAGTTAGCGACTGCTTTTTTTTACTGTAAGCGCACCACATGTCTACACATGTGAAAGCAGTTCGACAGTCCAATGAAGATCTAATTACTTACGAACCCCATGCTCCAAGTATAGTTAAATCATTCTTACACGCAAAAATGAAAGAAATTTTTTGATAATACTAATAAAATTTTCAGAAGCTTTTTCGTATCTGGAATCCCAAGATTTTTCCGTCCAAATTTTTATAATATCCAATTCATTACAGATCATGGTAATTTTGGGAAATTTTTGGCCACTATCGGCGCGGTGAAGGAACCAGGATGCTTCTGCGGAGGTGAAATTCAAGACTCGAATCATCTACTATGAATTGCCCAATTTTCCGGGTTTATAGGGATAACAAATTTGGTCGTATTGGACAGCTTGATGAATTTGTAGACGATAAAGAGAGGTGTAAAGATTTTGATCAATTTTGTTTGTTTTTCTCTTCGGACAATTTTCTTTGGTTAATTATGTAAAATAATGAATTGAACAGGATTGTATATAGCCGATTTTGTTGTGATGTAGAGAGAGGTATCGACGCAAATATCCCTAAGTTTGGGCTATCGCGTTTCATGATGTTAATAAAATTGATTGATTGATTGAAATGTTCTATTTGAAAGCCTTTTTGTTTATTTATAGAACGGCAACTGATTTTCCACGATAGCAGACCTTTCTGATCATGGTCATACTCAAAAGATCCCATTCTTCCTTTACCACTTTCCAGAGACCTTCAAATGTTCTAGGGTGTCCTCTTTCCAGGTGCTCTTTAAGGCATCCAAAATCCATCGGGGCTAAATCGGGAGATTTTACAGAGGTTCTGTTCTTTGGAATAGTGTTGATTCCTGTTCTTTGCCTTAGATCTTCCAATAAGCTTGGGTTGAAGATGAGGTATGACTTGTGTCGTTATCATGGTGAAACCAGACTTTGTTGCTCTGTTTTCCATAGATAGACGGCATATCATTTAAAAATATTGGTTCTAAATTGTTGTTTTGAAGTACTCCGAGTTTATTTGGCATTTCTTATTTTTAATTTTCCTTCATATGATATACCGCATGCCCACCATAAATCCTTTGGGGTAACTTTCGGCACATTACTTCAACCAAATTGGCGTAGATTTTTCCACCCATTTTTTGATAGTATATAGCTTTTTTTCTGTCGCAATCGGTTAAATATACCCATACTTCGTCATATGTAACAATAAATTTCCACCTATCAGCAGCCAAGAAATTTTCATAAAAATACTTGCTGATAGTGTGTCGCTGACGAATATGGCTCTGAAGCAATTTGTGAACTGCATGTTTTTTTTGTAGCTTTTAGGCCTAAATCTTTATTTATTATTTTATTTATTGTTGACACTGATGTTCCTATTAATTTGGGCTATATCTCTTTGTGGCATAGGATTTTCTTTTGTAATATACACTGCGTGACATTGAAAATGGAACACCAAGAAATAGTGGCCAGAAAGTGATGAAACTCGGCAGACAGAGAGAGACAGGGACGAACAATATGTGATCTTTATTTCAAAATGATAGTCATAATACAGAGCGAGAACGGCGTCGGCTTAGTAGCAAGTAGGACCACCGCGGACGGCGATGCACGCAGCAACACGTCTAGGTAGAGAGTCAATCAGAGTACGGATGGCGTCCTGAGGGATGGCTCTCCATTCCCTCTCAACCATTTGCCACAGTTCGTCTTCTGAACGCGGCTGTGGCAAGGCATGCAAAACGGCGTCCAATTATGTCCCAGACGTGCTCGATTGGTGAGAGATCAGGAGAGTACGGTGGCCAGGGAAGCATCTGTACATCTTGCAGAGCTTGTTGGCTAATGCGAGCAGTGTGCGGTCGGGCGTTATCCTGCTGATAAAGGGCATTGGGTACCCCCTGAAGGTAGGGGAGTATCACCGGTCGCAGCACATCATCAACGTATCGTTGGGGCCGTCATAGTGCCCTGAATACGAAGTAAAGGTGACCTGGAATCATACGCGATTGCGCCCCAAACCATGATTCCACGTTGTCGCACGGTGGGGCGTTCCACAATTGCTGCCGGATTGGACCTTTCTCCACGTCGACGCCACACCGCGTACACGGCGACTATAACTGGACAAGCAGAAACGCGACTCATCTGAGAACACGACCCTGTGCCATTCCGTCATCCACGTCGATCTAGCCCGGCACCATTCCAAACGTTGGCGCCTATTCGGTGGAGTCAATGGCAGTCTTCTTAGCGGACGGCATGAGTGCAAGCCATTAGCAACCAATCGACGGGAAATGGTTCTGGTCGAGATGGAATGATATAGGGCAGGGGTCTCCAAACTTTCCAGCCTTAGGGCCATACTGATGGGGTCTTTCCAGCCTTAGGGGCCATACTGATTACTCCAGTAAGTTCCGAGGGCCAAGATGGCAACACTGCAAATTATTAATTTTCCTGTATTAATTGTTATGTTTATTTGTTATTAAATGTTATTATTAATTGTTGCTTTTGTGTGTGATTTAGCAGAATGGAAAAGAAGCGAAAAATTGATAGTGAATGCAGAAAATTCAAAGATCAGTGGAACATTCAGTATTTCGTAATTGAGTCCAGTAACAAGGCGCCATGTTTGATTTGCAATGAAAGCATAGCCGTTCTCAAAGAATATAACATGAAACGTCATTATGAAACAAAACATTCTCAAAATTACTCAAAATATACAGGAATTGTGCGGACAGAAAAATTTGAAGCTTTGTAGCGCGGATTGAAATCGCAGCAATCTTTATTTACAAAAGTCAAAAACTGAACAAGAGGCGGCAACTCGTGCCAGCTTTCGTGTGGCTCTTGAAATTGCAAAACGTGGAAAACCATTCACCGATGGAGAAATCAAGGAATGCATAATTGCAGTAGTCGAAGAAATGTGCCCTGAAAGGTAAATTTATTAAAACTGTCAGTATGTCAGCAAACACTGTGCTCGAAGGGTAGAAAACATCGCTGAAAATATATCCTCACAACTGTTCGACAAAAATGGACATGTTGAGTGGTTTTCTTTGGCCTTGGATGAGTCAACGGATGTGTCAGATACTGCTCAGGTGTTGATTTATATTAGAGGAGTAGATAAAAGCTATGAAGTGCACGAAGAACTTCTTGATATGTATAGTATTCATGGCACAACTACTGGTACCGATATTTTTAAAGGAGTTGAAATGGCATTAATAAAAAGAACCTTCGATGGAAAAACTTGAAATGTATTACAACTGATGGAGGCAAAAACATGAGTGGGAAAAGATAAAGGAGTGGTCCGCTCTTGTGTCAAAGGCTGTAGAAAATGACGCGGCTCACAAAACCATTAGTCTTACATTGTATCATTCATCAACAGTCTTTGTGCGGAAAATGTTTGGATATGTCTGACGTTCTGAAACCAGTCATATCAACTGTTTATTTCATCAGATCTTTTGGGCTGAATCACCGACAATTCCGACAATTTATTGCAGAGATTGGAGAAACAGACTTACCTTATCATACTGCCGTACGCTGGCTTAGTTGTGGGAAAGTCCTTCAGCGCTTTTTTGAACTTCGAGCAGTGATCGAAATTTTTTTGAATGAAAAGCACCGCCTCTTACTGAATTACAAACAACGCATGGCTATGGAAGTTAGCATTCTATGTTGATTTGACAAAACATGTGAACGAACTGAATTTGAGATTGCAAGGAGAAAACCAGCATCTTCCTGACTTATACACTAATATCAAGTCATTCCGGATGAAATTGATACTGTTTTAATCACAACTACGAAGTAAATGTTTTTCACATTTTAAAAACATGTGAAATATTCAGCCACACTACTGAGACTGAGTTTCCTATCGATTTTGCAATCGAAACTTTAAGTGCTTTGAAGATAAATTTTGATACTCGTTTCTCGGACTTTGATGCCATTGCGAATCAAATTAAGATTTTTCAGAATCCTTTTGATGCTGACATTGAAACCCTAGCCCCGGAACTTCAAATGGAAATGATTGATCTTCAGTGCAGTGATATAATTAAGAACAAATATGAAAACTCATCTTTGTTGGAATTTTATAAGAGTCTTCCACTGACACAATTTGATAATTTGCATAAATTTGCTCGTGGGCTGTTTTCCGTTTTTGGTACTACTTATTTGTGTGAGAAACTTCTCCAAAATGAAGTACACAAAAAATGTATACAGATCTAAATTAACTGACGAGCATCTTAAATCTCTTTTAATAATTGGTACAAGTAAAATTAGTCCACAACTACAAAACTATTGTCGGTGGAAAATCTCAATTACATACATCTCATTAGCATTTTATATGTCATGTTATAAGGTATGTGTTGTTCATTACTTACAATGTATAAAATGTAAGTTGGATTCATTTCAATAATTTGTTAGTTATTATATGCTGAAGTTAAATTTACTGCATAAATTATACATGTCTTTACTCATTACCATTCTGTGTTTCTTTATCCAACTTATCACAAACATTTTATTTGCTATAAAAAATATTTGTTCTCTAAAAGGAGTTTTCAAGTATGTCTCCGCGGGCCGGACAAAATCTGTCTGCGGGCCGGATGTGGCCCTCGGGCCGTAGTTTGGAGACCCCTGATCTAGGGTGTCTTGCACATGTTGCAGGATGGCGGTACAAGTGGCTTGTGGGGCCGCACTGCTTGTCGAAGGATACGCCGATCCACACGTGCTGACGTCACTCTGGTTGCACCGACATTCCTATAAATTGCCACATTTCCTTGTTCCAACCATCTTCTCCACAGTCGGTGCACCGTGGACGCACCAAGGTGTGTATCAGCTGCGATTTGACGTATGGACCAACCTGCCCTTTTCAGTCCAATCACCATGCCCCTCGTAAAAGCGTCTGTCTGCTTGAACTGCCTCCGTTTACGATGACCTGGCATTCTCTGTTATTACACGTGTCTTTTGACACAAGTACAAAATTTCTACAATGATTTTCCTTGAAGAAATAACGACACGAATACTGTCCTTTCTGCAAGTTCCTTCCCTTATATCTTACTCCATGTGCGCACGAGAGCTGCGAATTTTACATCATTTGCATAACTCGGTTAGGCGCGTCTACCCTGGAAATTTGCATAATTTTCTGGCCACTATTTCTTGGTGTTCCATTTTCAATGTCACGCAGTGTATTTTTTCACTTTTTTGACAGTTGCAGGAGTTCTCACAGATATAGGGTGATAATCTTTTGTCCATTTCTCCGTAGGTGCTTTGAATAAAAACATGATATTTTTGTCGTGAATAATATTATGAATACCTTTTTTAGAATGTTGATATCATCTTGTTTGCATATTTTAATTATGTCCAAATAGGTAAGATTAGCTCTGGAAAGTCCTAAAATATAACCTCTTAGAAATTATTGTATTTGAAGGGCTTTTTTTTTTTTTTTAAATAACAAAAGAAATGTATTGTGTGTTAGAATTAGCTTAAGCCTTTTCGAATTCCACGTTGTTGATTTTTTAAATAAAGTAATAGTCCTTTTTACACACACCGGGTGCTCGTTTCCTATAAGTGTGAACACCCTCTGTAGTTCCTTCGTTCTAATCTAGATCTTTTGGTAATTTAGAACTTTTGTGTAACAGGCATGATTGTGTTCAGGGCATTAGTTTTTTCCCTAGCAAGTCCATCTTTCTATTTCACGCTGAATTTCTGGTTTTTTCCGTTGCACTCGTTCATATGATCAGCTAGTTTGGTCAATTTTTCTGGGAACTCATTCTTTCTAGTCCGTCTAGTCACCTAGTTCGTTCAATCACTCCTAGTTCATTCGTTTGTCCTTGACGTTTTTGTCTGTGCGGAACGCCGTTAGTTCGTTCGCCCTGTCCTAGTGTTGGTCCAGGCGTTCTGGGGTGTTGTTCGTATCTATCGCGTACATGCGTATCGCTCATCCAGGAGGCGTTGTGCGGTCGAGTGCGTACAATTCTCTGGGGCGTTTGTTCTGACCTAGTTCGCACGTTCATTCTAGAATTGTTCGTTCAGGTGGGGGCGTCAGGCGTGCTTGGGCCCTACCAGTTTTCTAGACTGGTTTGTTCGTTCTAGCCTGACTTTTCGGCTAGTTCGTGCTGAAATTCAAGGTTGTTAGAACAGATCGGTTGGTATTCCAAGGCCTCGTTCGCTCTAGTCCCTGTGGTCTCCTAGTTCGTTCAATGAATCCTAGTGTTTTCTATTGACCTTGACGTTAAGCATTCTTGTCTGTGCGTTCCCGTTAGTTCCTTCGCCCTGTCCTAGTGTTGGTTCAGGTATTCTGGTGTGTTGTTCGTATCTATTGTGCAGATGCGTATTAGGCCGTATAGTTTGTCCAGGGGGCATCGTGCGTACTGTGTGATCTAGTGCATGCAATGCTCTGGAGCGGTTTGTTCTGACCTAGTTCGCACGGTGGGGCGTCGAGGCGTGTTTGGGCCTACCAGTGTTCTAGACTGGTTGTTCGGTTAATATTATAGATCTAGAATGACTAGAAAATTATCCCTTTCAATAAACAGGTCTAAAACTACTGGCACTTCTAAATTCCATCAATGTATTACCTACATTTATATAGAGAGAGATACAAGGAATATAAATATACTAGCTCAGTGACCCGAGCAACGTCCCGGGTTTACCCGAAGGGCCTGTGAACATAATTTCTAGGTAAAGTATATACATTCGAGCAGATACGCACATGGATAAATCAGGAAAATTTTCCCAGATTAGTAATTCTGATAAGCATTTCATAAAGTAATCAGTATTGTCACAATTTTTATATAAAAATGAGATCATAGCATCCAAAACAAACCTACATTAACAATACTTGACATAGTGTATTATCTATATGTGTAATGAATCAGATTACTCATATATAACAGATATTTATTGGCAGCTTTTTACTTGTAAAAATGTTTAAAATACTACTCACAATTATGATCAAAGTAATTACCAATTGAATTAGAAACGTGAACTATCTACCATTAGAAATTAATAAAATTTGTATTAATTAAAAAGCAATTTGGCAATGATAAATTTTAAAAAGTAAAATTTGAAAGCAAAAAAAAAAAAGATTTGAAAATTGAATAAATTAAAAAATAAATATAACTAATAATATATTATGATGCATTAGCGCGCCATCTTTTATCAAACTTCGAAACTATTATATTAAACTGGCAAAAACCGCTGGGAGGGTTCACCACTGATGAGCCAGGCCCTCCCATTAATTTTTCCATTGCAGTAGAAATTGTTTATTTTAAAAAGAAGCATACGCGTCTATAATAGTTTTTGAATTTTGATAACTAATAATATTTGGAGAATAAAATAAGTGTGGACACACATCAGCACAAGGTAATAAGACCAAATATAAATAAATGAATAGTATGCGACATTTCAGTAACATCACTGTTACCAAAATGTCACACATTATTTATTCATTTGGATTTGGTCTTATTACCTTGTGCTTATAATCCAAATTGTGCCTTATCATGTGTGACACATGAAACAAAAATTTAAAAAAAATGTTGGCATATATAGATCGCTATGTATAGTTCAGTATCTTTGGAGGAGTTTGCTTAAAACTTTACAGCTATAAAACTCTGTTAGTGTATTATATATATATGGATATCATGATGATATTTGAAACAGATTTTTGATTTATAACAGATTAAAATTTATTTTGAATTTTGACAATTTTTCTCATGTAATTCATATACAACCATGTGATGCACCTCAAGTAAAAAAAAAGTAAAAGTGGCACTAACCAATCAAGTAAAGACCGATGACAAAAATAAGATTTAATCACCCAAGTACAAATGTATGATACAACAAAGTCAAATTTACAGGGAACACAGAGGTCTTAACGTCTCTTAGACCTGCTGTTCCTTTTATTATTCTTGTTCTTTTTCTTCTGATGGAGCATGTCCTTCTTCATGCGCTTGTCAACACGCTTGTAGTGGCCTTTGAAGCCTGCAGGTTTGGATCCTGGCCTTCCCTTGCTTGCCACCACGTAGGCCCGCTCCTTCTGCTTACGTTTCTCCGGACTTGATCTTCTTGTAGATCCTGTAGACAGTACAACAATCTATCTAGCCATATTTCCCAATGGTTTGGCAAACACAAAACTAAATACACTAATACTGACACCTTTCTGTAAGACTATTGATGGGCCAATGAGCCTGAGCTAGGAGAGATGGTCATTACTTTGATGGGAAAAAATACAACTCCAATCTTTTTTTCAAAAGTGGTTACTTAGTGAAAAAAAAAAGTGTGAGATTAAAGTGAATAAAGTACCAGATTACCAATTTTCTGGAGATACTTTTTAAATCATGTAAAGATTTGTTTTCAACATCTAATTCATCTCTATATCTATTATTATATCAGCTATAGAATGCTCTGGGGAAATTGGAAGCATTTTCCAATGAAGCTCCAAATAGCTTCTATGCTAGTTCCTTCCTCCTCAGATTCTTACACATGCGAGTCAATAGGGCTCTAACTTCTTGCTAGACCAATTACTTCTACGTACACAGTACAAAACCCCCATTATTTTACTCTGTAACATATGATTTTAAAAAATTTGAAAAATATACTATTTAGTACAGTTTATATATCAGGTAAAATTTGCTACATATTCTTCCAAAAACATAGTTAATGCAAAAATGCTGAGATAACCAGGGGTTAAACAAGATGATGTGTAAAAGAGAAATATCAACAACTTGGAGGACTTACCCTTGAATGTTTTGAACTTTCTCGCCACTTGTCATGTCAGATTCCAATATGGCCTCTGTCTTCTTGGCAGCTTTCTCTTGCATCCTCTCCTTCTGCTCAACAATCAACCATGAATCTGCGCATGCGGATCACACACAAAGGTAAGACTTACCCTCTTCTTCTTCCTAGCCTTGGCCTCTGCCACCTTCTTGATGGTCTTGGAATTGACGGACTTGAATCTGTCGCGGTAGAAACTCACATCATCCTGGACACAGGTATTCCGGTGAGGTATGCTCTCAGTAACAACAGTTTAGAAACCTTACCTTATCGACAGGCAGCCTCTTACTGTAGAATTTACGTTCATCATCCACAAACCATGCAGGGAGGGCTTCATCATTGTTTGGCGTACCGGTTGAAGCTGTCATCAATGAGGTCCCTCTTGGTTTTCCGGCTGCGGATGAGTTTTGCGCCCAGAGCCAGTTCTTCCGGAGTCAGCCGGATCTTCTTGCTTTGGGCTGCAGTACCACTGTCTCTGTGGACACAAGATATTTGAGGTACTGCAGAAATATAAAGGAGGGGACCCCACCTAGACATTTCTAAGGTTTTCGCTTTGTTGAAAACAAATAAGGGTTAAAAAAAACTCGGCATGTAATGATAATAACCTCTCATTGTGTACGCACAAATCTATTTAATTGAGACTCCCTGTGAAAACCAAGATAAGAGTTTCATGTATAGATAAGTATAACATATATGAAATGTACATTTGCTAATTGGTACCAATGTTAAAGGGCCTCAGCTTGAGAATGAAACTATATAGTGGCTGCTACCAGCTCTAGCTTTGATGGAAATCATCATTAGTGATGTTCCTGCTATTGAGTTATTTTTTCACGGTTCTGTTCCCAAATTTTTTTTTTTCTATTTATTCACATACAAGTTCAACTAAACCAGCTATGCCCATGTTCTGTCAGAGCTAATATTTACCTAATATTGCTTCAGCAAACATTTATGATATAACTAGCGGATGTACTCAGCTTTGCCAGGGTTTTACTTGAGTAAAAGTTTGCATATTGAATATTTGATAATAAATATTTCCTGAGTGAACATCCTCTCTCTACTGAATTTTTTTGTTCCTGCCTACTAAAAATGATGATCTGGCTTCGCCCATGGTCTGCCTTAGGGAATTTTTCCCGCGAAAGAATAATAATTGATAATCAAACATGATACAGCAATATTGTCATCATCATTTTCTGACTAAAAAAATAACTATTTTGCCCAGTACTTGGCCAATTTTAATTTTTCTTGGCTAAAAATATGACAATAAACTTCCAGATTTTTCTCTATCTCCTGTTAAAATTTCAGCTAGATTAGGTACTTAATGAGGACGTGTATAGCCGACAAACATATATACCCAAATTTTATATAGAGTTTGTAAGAGAATATTTTTATCAACAGATTATTAGATTTGATATTTTTTTACTAGCATACTCTTATTTGATAGTAATATGTTGGTAATTGCTCTGTCATCCTCCATGCTTCTACTTGACGTTTTGGTTGAGGTTCAGGGTGGATTAGGGAAGATCCCCCCAGAAGACTACATTATTCACAATAGACTCCAGGACCTTTAAGAGAGGCCGCTGCTCATCATAAAACAGCTCGAGGAGCATGAACTCATGGAATTCGTGTAATCTTTACACAAGGGGATAAGAAACAACAACATAACAATAGACTCCAGGATTCCATCATATGTCAAAGTCAAGATTTCCCTCCAAGGAGACTATATCCCAATTGATGCTATGAAGATAGAAGCCTCTCCTCATGCTACAAGAAAAAGGATGTAAAGCAAGTAAGGACCACTCTCAAGACCCTGAGGGAAACCTTGACCAAAATGCACAGATCCGTGTCAGTAGAAGCAGCATTTGCAATCTGTGGGTCACAGCTCCCAGAAGAAAGGAGCTTTGTAACAGAATATTAATTTTCAATCAACATATTATTAATTTTGTTACTCAGTATTTTTTTTTATCGCCTCTGACCTTTGTAGAAAGGAGTCCTCTCATAGAGTATGTTCTACTGCGTAAAGGATAATACACTATCCTGCTTAACAATGAACTTTTAACCCCCACCTGGCTGCACCTGCTGGTTTTGCCTCTTCCATAAATAAAAGTTTTACAAGGTTTTGTTATTCAAACTTACCTTCATCATCCTCTTCAAGTTTCTTTTTCCGGCTTTCTTTTTGATCTGGAAACAACAGTAGGTTAGTGAAGGAGATCAATGGAAGTGAGTGGTGCAGGAGCTACAAGTGTGACAATCAGAAACAAGTTCAAAACTAAATAATCACTCTAAAATATATGTGCTGTCTTGCATTTAAAAAGCAGAGAATGTATTTCCAATGCAACTCAGAGCTCAGTTTAAATTTCATCTGTTTTTCTGATGAGAGAGACAGTTTGTCACTCACCAGAAGTGAACAAGAGGTCCCAATACTGGCAAGATCCCTGACCTGGCATACAATACTGCCATGATGTGGGAGTATTAACATTCCCAAATATAAATTTGATGATAAAAGCACAAGCAGAAGACCTATGTGGAAGAGATTATATCATCATTATCAACAGATTTGTGATCACATGTAAGTTCTCCGACTCTAAGAGGGGAGCTAGTAATCACAAGGTGATATACTGGTGACCTAGGGTTTTCTCAGCTCTACAAGCTTGATACCTTGATACTATTGAGATAAGAAAGAAGAAGAAGACCTAGGGTTTAATCCCAATTTGATCAAATTTGTCAATATAGTCACCAAAAGTTGACTTGATGGGACATTAATAACAACATATACAGGGTGAGTTCTTATTATCTAAAATATATAATTATGATGGGTAGGGGCAGAAATTACTTTATAAATATTGAGACATATAATATTGTACTTTTATCATATACTTGAATAATAAAAATCAGAATAATATATGCCTAAATGTTTTATATCAGTAAATGGTGGCTCTTCTATTCCCTTAGTTCTACTCTGCTTCTCAGCACCACATAGGTAACCCAGTTTATTCCCTCTCCCGCCGGCCCTACTGGCCTCCCACACATTAACTGCACAGTAAGTGCTACAATATCTGTTGGCAGAGACAAGTCGCTCTATTTAAGAGTATCCCACAGTTTATTCCCCACACACATGTTTTATAAAGTTAAAACAACATTTAATCCAATCTGAACCCAAGTGTCATTACTAGAGCTCCCAATCTTCTTGTTAAGTAAACAAGAATTCAGTTTAAACACCCTCAAAGTTACATGTGCAACTGGTAAAATTTATATGCAAATATATTTGGAACTCTATCCAAAAATTTACCTTTTTCAATCTTGTTTTTTTGGACTCCATTTGCAAGTGAACCTGGAAAAGAGCAAAAATTTAGCAATGCCATACAAGGTAGTTTAAACAAAATGAAAATATCTCCTCCATTTGTATTGAAGCATCAAAACATTTGGGCAATCTAGTGTAGATCTTCAAGATTCTAGTACAACTAGTATGAATATGGTAACAAAATGACTGAAACCTCACGCATAATCAGGGTGGCCATATAAGGGAAGAGCCTCTCCCTATCCTATAAATAACAATGGCTGATGGCAGAGCCCAGAATAAGTAGCAAATTAATTTTATATTTCCATAAAAAGTTGACCTTTTCTTGGCTTAACAAGAAAAACCAACCAAATCCCATTCTCTGGCTGTATTAATGTCTGCACTTCAGCAAGTTGGTTTCTTGACAAGGGAAAGAAGACCAAATTTGGATGCTAAACATAAGAATTAAAAAGTAAAGAAGAGGATCAAAGGGTTCAGTTGATATATATTTGGATAAATGGTACTCTGGAGATAAGATTCCATTATAGGGAATACCTACATATTGGCTGCTCTGTGTGTAAACCATAGTATAAATCAATGACCTATTTATCAAATGGCTTTGTTAGCCGTTCTTATACAGCGGAGTGTTTAAGAAGACATTCAAACAATAAATAAAACTTATGTAAGACCTACCTGTACTTTCAGCCTTATCTTGCTCCTCTTTCTGATCTTCTTTTGAATCAGAATCTAGACACAAAAAATATCTTATATTTACTTTAAAATAGATTTAAGTGTAATGAAAACTTTTTAAGTTAGTATAGCTATGTCCCGATCACAATTACTCATTGGACGTTTGCCAACAAATGTTCGTGAAAGAGATGTTGAGCAAGTATTTGAAAAATATGGACGACTACTTAGATGCAATATGAAATATGGAGGAGGAATGGCCTACGCCTTTGTTGATTACGATGATCGTCGTGACGCCGAAGACGCATTGCATCATGAAAATGGCTGCGATATAAAAGGACAAAGCATCATCGTTGAATGGGCACGTGGCCCATCATATCGCTCCGGATCATCAAGAGGTGAATGTTTTAGATGTAGAAGACCAGGCCATTGGGCCCGTGATTGCCCTGAACTTGAAAGAGATCATGAAAGATATTATTCTCGGCGTCGCTCTCGCTCAAGATCACCCAGACGCCGGCGTCGTACAAGGAGCTATTCTCGAAGCCAGTCTCGCACCCGTGATGTAAGGTGTAGAAGTAGAGATCGCGGGGGAAAAAGTCGAAGCTGTCTTTGACTAAATCCGTGACGCCACGATCCAAGTCGCCATCACCAAGGTGTACCAAATCTGGTAAGGCTAGAAGCCCTTCTAGAAGCAAGTCTAGAAGCCGCAGCTATGAAAACTCGAGAAATAAAGGAAGTAACAGCCCGAGAAAAAGTTGTACTCCATCTCCATATGAGAGAAACCAAATGGGCGACACTGAACAAAATGGCGAAAATGATGTCAAGAGAGAAATGAGCAAAAGTCCCAGCCGGGATCGAGAAAGCATTGATAGATCGGATCATGATAGAAGTCACAGCCGAAGTGGATCACCTGCACGCGATAAATCCCCATAAATCAATATGGTATGTTATGCAACTTTCCATTTATTATTATATTATTTTTTGGTTAGTAAAAGTGCCAATCAATGTAATAATGCATTGATTTAAGCAGCACATAAATTATTATTACATATGTAACCTCTGTCATAAGCATGTATTCAATGTATCATTCTGGAATTTACAATAAATACAAAATTCCAAAATAGTTCCCCCTCCCCATTTTTAAGCACATACAGGGTCCATTATAAAAGTAATGAGCATAATGTTATTGTGACGCGACGATAGATAGCAGCACGGTAAAACCGTGGGAAATGTGGTGGAGGGATATGCCCTTTAAATCCATCCGGTCGTCAGTTGAGTTCGAGCAGTGCCTCCGCTTAAAATGTGTTTTCAACTTTTGTAACATAGCGCGATGGAGCGTTCGCTTGAACAACGATACGCCATAAAGTTTTGCGTGAGGCTTGGAAAAAATGCAACCGAAACATTCCAAATGCTGCAAAAAGCCTTCAAGGACGATTGCATTTCAAGATCACAGTCTGGGAAGTGGCACAAGGCGTTCAAGGAGGGCCGGGAGGAGGTCGCCGACGAACCCCATTCAGGACGCCCAACAACGGCCAGAACTGACGAGAACGTGGATCGTGTGCTCGAAGTTTTGCGTACCGACCGTCGATTAAGCATCCAGAAAATTGCTGACACATTACACATGTCCACATTTGTGGTAAATAGGATAGTGACCGAGGATCTGCAAATGCGTAAGGTCTGTGCGAAGCTTGTGCCGAAAGTGTTGACGCAAGACCAGAAAGAACATAAGAGTTTTGCGCTGTCAAGAATTGTTGGATTTGATTCAAAATGAACCAGGCTTTCTGAACTCTGTAGTAACCGGAGACGAATCCTGGATGTTTGAATACGACCCAGAGTCAAAAAGGCAGAACTGTGCATGGCACACAAAATCATCCCCACACCCCAAGAAAGCGCGAATGAGCAAGTCGCGCATCAAAACGATGATCATTGTCTTCTTTGACATCCGAGGAATAGTCCATTGTGAGTTTGTACCGCAGGGACAAACTGTAAACTCAGCCCTTTTACCTGGAGGTGCTCAGGAGATTGAAACGCCGGATCGCACGCGTGAGGACTGACATTAAAGACACGGTCAAGCTCCACCATGACAATGCCACCAGTCACACAGCCTTCATCATTGCCAACTTCCTGGCCCGGAGCAACACCCCGGTGATCCCTCACCCCCCTTACAGTCCCGACTTAGCTCCATGTGACTTCTTTTTGTTTCCGCGACTCAAGATAGAGATGAAAGGAAAACATTGGGAAACCGTGGAAAACATCCAACACCATGTTACAACATTCTTGAGAAGCATTCCTGTCAAGGAGTTTCAGGGTGCCTTTCAGGCGTGGCAAACGCGTCTCCGCAAGTGTATTGATACAGGAGGAATGTATTTTGAAGAAAATTGAACATTCGCACAAATTACGATCAATAAATGTATTTTGCCAGTAAATGCTCATTACTTTCATAATGGACCCTGTATATATACACAAGATATTTAATTGTTGTTGTTGTTTCTTATCCCCTTGTGAAAAGATTACACAAATACATAAATGTTATTTTAATTACAAAGATGGTATTTTAAAATAAATGTAAATTCTATATATTGGCCAGTATGCTACACAACAAGTGGCCTAAATACAGCATTATGCATTGTAAATGTGAGCATCCAGTAGGGCTGGCTGGCAAAACAATTAAAAGATCAATACAGTGTACTCCGCTTATAACGAAGTCGCATTATCCATGACAATCACTTTGTTATATCCGAAGTTTGTTATATCCGCAGTTGGAAAAAAAAAATGTTTTGTACCAATAATTTTATTTACTATTCAACTCAAAAGATATTATGTTTCTGGGCAACATCTGTCTTTTTCTTCTTCTCCACTTCAATTTCTCTTAGGATTTGCAGCTTGACTGACAGAGATAGTGAGTTTCTTGTTTGTTTTCGTTCTCCTGCCATGGTAAACGTTAATAAAATATAAGCGTTTATTAAACAATTTAATTTTGTTTAAATAATGTAAAAAAAATACTTATAATATGTTTGCATATTTTAAAATTGTATATTATTAACTTATTTGTTGTGTATCATTAAATTTGTGTCATTCACACGTTGTAATTTGATATATATTATGCATAATATATTAGTCAATTATAATGGTAAATGAGAAAACTTCATTATAAACGGATAAAATAAAAATTTATACATGCAAATCACTTCGTTATAAGCGAAAATTCTTTATATCCGACTTCGCAATATCCAGAGTTCTTTTAATGGTTTAAGCCCTTCTTTTCTTTCGTGCAGACAATTTCATTCGCTATATGCGGAATTTCGCTATAACCGACTTTGTTATAAGCGGAGTACACTGTAACCGAAGATCAGATTTCAAAGTAAAATGTCTATTTTTACCATTTGTTAAGAGATTACTGTTAAGAAAGTTTATTGTGTGTGTGTGTAGGGAGATACATTGCATCTCTTGGAGAATTACAGTTAATAGACAGTGAAGAGCTGGGGATTCTGTCAGATTGTGGAGAAACCACCAGTGTGGATATTTCCACATATTTTGTATCCAGCATGTATTTGGTTCTCGGTGCAGTGGAACAATTTTATGAAGCACTTGGTTTAAAGATATCAAAGGTGAAGAATCTAGTGTTGGATCCTGTTCAAGGATGATCCATTGCCTCTCAACATCAGTCTTCTCGCGATCTACGAAGAAAATGTTGCGAAATGCATGGTGTTGCTGGAGACCCGCTGGTGATTCTCTACCAAACTCTGCAGCGGTGGCAGAAGCCATATTCATTGTACATAGTATCATGCATATATATATTTTAAAATAGTGCAGATTATGCACTTTTGCATGTATTGACAAGATGTCAATAAAATTATGGTAATTGTCAAGATGTTAAACCCAAGATGGAGGAAATTAAAAAGTCACATTTTGTTAAATACAAAAGTTGAATAAAATTTTTAAAAGTTCGGAGAAAGAGAACATACCTTTCTCACTCTTTTTCTTGACTTCTTTTTTCTTGGGAGCTAGAAGGACACAGTAAAATGTTGAAATTACAGACCGAAGTATAATTTGAATGCTACAATATGTGAGTGAAGACTACATTTTTAAAAAGACCTCCAATGAGAGCCCACCTCCAGGAGAGACCACAGTATCCATGTTATTTAGGCTATGGTCTCCCTTAGAAGGGTCAACTGTAAAAGGCAACAAGGTTAAAAGAGAAAACTAAGCATGGCATTTTTGTATCGACCTATTTTCTGATTTGTTGACTGTTTTTAACTTTGAAGGAATTAAAGGGAGGGAATAAGAAGAGAGATATTCTCAACAAAAACTTACCTTCAACAGTGGATTTCTTCTGTTCCTTTTTGGTCTTGTCTTTACCTTAACATCCAATATAGATTAACAACATGGACATGGCACAATTTGGGACAAATGATGTGTTGCTATTGTGCTACCAGCTGGTCATCTGTCTCAAATGTGACTTTGCTGTACAGGCCATTCTGATCACCATCCTCTCTAAAATTGTAACTAACTTGGCACTACTTCTTTTTCTTCTTAATTTAAGCTATTTCTGAATTCCTTTTGGTAATGAGAAAATTTGCCAAGCAGATATACATGGGTTCTTAGTGACATACCTTCTCCCTGTACTGAGCTTGTATTCAGCCAGCCTGTTCATTTTGCATCAGCTCTGAAGAAGCTGCTTAAGACAGGTTTTAAAATATAGATAATCAATTTGGGAATAAGCTAGCAAAGTCAATTCAAGAACAAACTACATTGAAGCCCAAGACTTTCAAGTCCCAAACACAATTTTGTATAAAACTAATAGGAAATAAGACTGATCACATTTGAGAAACCAAATAGAAGAATATTTTATACTTTTTAAATATACCTAATTCAAATTCATTTTTTAAATTGACTATTTAAGACTAAAATATTTGCTTTTAAATTACATAACAATTTGTGTATCCAACATAATATTTTAAAAATTATCATTATCCCTAGTAAACGTGGTACAGGCCATGATAATCATGTCTAAACATGTGAAAAGCAGTTCGACCACACATAAATTTAAATGCATTTTATTAATTTAATATTGGAACTGTGGAAACGTGACTGGTGGCCAACCTTTAACTTGGCATGATGATTCACAAGGTTAGGTCTTACATTGAGATTCTTGACTGTACATGAGCAATATACAGCAGAACCTCATGAGAGGACACTCCTCTACAAAGAACAATTTTCATCACCCAAAATTGCCAATTTTATTATTAGCAACTCTCCAGTAAGAAGACACTCTCCCTAATGGATACTTTTGTTCCGCAACTATATGTCCCTTTCAGAGAATTTGTTCTGCTGTATATCTATAGAGATTGTAACAACAAGACTGGCTCTCTTCACTCACCTTGGACATTCTGCTGAAGAGCCTTGTTCATCAGGTCAATCTCCAACTCAGTGAAGTCCTCGTCAGCTTCCTTGAACATGGGCTGGTCAAAGTACTCCTTGCACCTGGAGTCCATGCTCTGCTCAAACTTCATCACCAGGGGGTTCTCTTCTCATCCTCCTCAGCATCATCTTCCTCTTCCTCATCTGCCTCTTCATCATCATCTGCTTCTTCATCATCATCTGCTTCTTCATCATCATCATCCATTTCAGATTCCTCGGCTGAACATTCTTCAGAATCTGGAAGTCCTTCGTCTTCTGAAATCTCCTCATTGTCTTCCTCATCACTGGAAACAACACCCAGATATTTACTCTCCAATATTGTAACACAAGATCATTCCCTGAACAAAGAATGTTACTCTAAAATGCTGGACACCATGTAGATGTCAAAAATATACTTTGTTCAGCCAGGGATTTCATTTTGCATATGTGGCCCCAGTGAAAATGGCTATTACATTTTTGTTGTTGTTAACGTTCATCAAGTCAAGTTCAACTTTTGGTTACTATATGGACTTTTGAGCACCAGTCTCTTTATCAGATGTTCTTGTCACCTGGTTATAAAATGGTCTGATTACAAATGCTCAATTTTATGTGATGAAATAATAAAAGAATCTTTTTGTGTCACAAATGTTGATTTGATATATTTTAAACAACTTTAGAAGACATGATGCAAGCATCGATATAATAGCAAGCATATCAGCAAGACTATATTCTATGTAAATATCTTTTGAAAATAGAGCAATCCATACTTAATTCATTAGATAATAAAAGGCATATATTGGATTTAATAAAATATTTATTTTGCCAATATTTCGGCTGGCTGAACGCCAACCTTTATCGAGGCATTACATTTTTTTTTTTTAATGTAATGCCTCGATAAAGGTTGGCGTTCAGCCAGCCGAAATATTGGCAAAATAAATATTTTATTAAATCCAATATATGCCTTTTATTATCTAATGTAAATATCTATGTATGAATATGGATTTAACTGAAACAGGAGTTTAGTAGAACCTATCTTAGTTCTCTCTGTGTGTGTAAAAAATAGAAGAATGCTAATTAAAACGCCTGTGTGAGTGGTCAGGATATGCCTTTTTATTTTTAATTAATAAAAATTGTTGCAATGTGCACTTAAAAAATGATAAGATGATTGCCATTTAAAAAAATGCTATCATAATCCTCACTAAATTATAGCTATTTTTGAGGCGTATGTTTATTTTTTAAAATAAAATCATTTTATTTCAAAAAAGAAACATACACATCAAAAATAGTTTGAATTTCTTATGACAGATGGAGCACTAATTCATCATAAACACAAGGCTGTTGAGCCTATAGATAAAAATTAAAGTTTTATTCACTCTATAAAGATTTTGTTATTTGTGTTAAAATCTTGTCGAAAATCCAATTAGAAAAAATTAGATTTAGGTGAATAAAGCAACAATCAAATAAATCCAATATTGATAGGTGAAATACTAGCATCACTACTTACTAAAGAATGTGATTTTCCAGTTTTTCTGAAGCTATGATTGTTTATAAAAGCCATTCTATATATAACACCTGAATTCTATCTCTTAAATTGATAAATGACAGAATATCAACATTCAAGCCACATGGTTCAATCATTGAGATAAAAGATCTATAAAATAACAAAATCAGCTCAGTGGCATTGCTCCCATTAAATATTAGCTTAAATCCTGTAGGATGTGGTATCTTAGAGTGGCTGGTTTCATTGACTCTGGTCTAATGATCGAGTGGGTTTTATTTTACATTCTGACTTGTAGATTTTTATTGTTGCTGACTTTTTATAATTTCTATTACAATTTATTTATTTTAATCATCCTTAATCCTATATCAAGAAAAGTGTGAGAAAAGAACATGACTAAAAGGACCCCATCAAACCCACTGGACTCAACAAGCTGTTAGGAAGCCAAAGTTCTACACAACTCACCTGGCTGAGTCTAGAGCATCTCCATCATCTACCACGTCACTGTCCTCATCCTCTGAGCTAGACTTGGGGGCTCCGTCGCCCTCTGTGTGGTAGTCGGGCAGCTCATCCCGACTGTAGTACTTGAGCTTCTTCTTGTTCAGCTCAGCTTCTTCCTCCTCTGGTTCTGGCTCCAGCTCTGGGGGCTCCTGGTCGGCTCCAATGGTCTCCAAGGCCTGCAGCACCATGGGTTGATCTCTACAGTGGAGAAACACTTCCAGCAAGAGACATAGATGCTCTCTCAGTGAGAGAGGTCAGGGGAAGACAGTCATGATTTAACACTTGGTCATGGGTGATTTTACTGTGATAGAGTCGTATTCTTACCTTCTTGGTCTTGATCTTGGAGATAGTGAAGAGGTCATAGTCTTCAGCCAGCAGGTCGGTCTCAGCCTCACTCTTCAACATCTGAGTCTGTCTCTTCTGGAGCTTCTTCTGCTTGCGCTTCTTCTCCTTGCGCATGTTTCCAGTGACCTCTTCCAGCTCCTTGGCCAGCAGGGCATCCACATCTTCCTCCTCCAACTTCTCCTCTGCCTCCTTGCCCGGCTCCTTCTTTACCAGCTCCTCCCGCAGTGCCCTCCTCCACTTCAGCAGCCGCCTGACCACAGCGTACAGTAAATTGTAGGCATCTAGATATGAAACTGTTCCAATGATGGCTACAAGTTGTAATATAATAATTCAGTGAGGGCAATGTCACCAGCTTAGAGAACTTTAGCTTATAGATGGTGATTACTTAGTTGACCTTGCTGGTAAAAATAAAGGAGGGGAAAGTACAGAAAGAAATGAAGGATTACTCACTTAATGTCTGCCGGACCCAGAACTTTGATGTCCTTAAGATTCTCCTTAATCTCTGCTGTGGTGGAGAGGTGGTTGGCAATGGTCTCGTCATCCAGAGTGATCTGCACAGCCATTCTAGTTAGTGGGGGCTCTCCATTATATAGCTCGGAAGATGCCAACAAGGGTATGTAATTATACACAGATAGGTTCTCTAGATGCAGATTGATTCAGTCCAGTTACGTAAACTTTTGCAAGTAGGAAATTGCAACACTTGATTCAAATCTCTGTAATCAAAGATTGCTGTTCTTCATAAAACATATTTGTTAACTTTCCAGCTTTGGTGGATTTGTTTAGCATTCCAATGATGGAAGAAGAATCAAAAATTATCTCTGGTTAATGTTTGAGCATTGTATGAGAGTAGCCCAATGACACACATCTATATGTATAACATAGCTATACCTGGTCTCTCATTAGACTATTTGTGTCAAAAATTCTTCGTGACTTGGGCTGTCATGACAATCTCTGAAAAGAGGACCATCTCTCTCACCCTGGAGAGAGTCATATTTTTAGACTAAGGTCTCTCATCGGAGACCCCCACAACTTGACCTGGAAGATCTCAAAATAAGGAAACAAAAGCTCTGGTACTCTTCCAGTAGTAGTGTTGGGCACACTGCCTATATATGACTGTTCACTACATCTTTCTTCATTCAGTAATGGCTCCTTCAGACACATAGAAGATAGTGGGTGGAACCCTGGGGTATAGCTACAGTCAGATAGAAGAGCACTTAGAAGATAAGAAACATATAGTTGGAGGCATATTGGTCTTACCTCATAGGCATTGTAGAGGATCTCAGTGTAGTTGTCCCCGTAGATGAACTCAGAGATTGGCATCTTCTTGTAGACCAGGAGATCATCATAGCCCTCTGCCTTGGGCTTCTTCTTTGAGACTGGCTTGAGCAGGTCGCTCACTTTGTTCTTGGATCCCTCCTGCACCACGTCCTTGAAGACATACTGGGGGTCCAGGAACTTGGGGTCAATCTTGTCTGGGGCCAAATAGTGTTTGCACACCCAGAATATTTCTGCAGACTCATTTCTGGAGGCCTTGGGCTTGGACACAATCACCTGGAGCACAGGGTGTAAGGTAAGATGATATTCAATATTCAAGTGACAACCTCCAAGAGATCAATGCCATCAGAATGGCTCCTAACCAGAGATCTAAGTTTGTATAATGGCTATGGTGGAAGGTAGCATTGCCAAATATACTCCTGATAGGGCTATCAGAGAAGACAAGTCTAGATCATGGAAAATGTTGAACTTATCAAAGAATAAATGTGTGGCTAGGGCACAAACATTGAGAAGGAAAGGTAGAAGAGCTACAAACCCGCTTGAACATCTTCTCTGCCACGAACTTGAGGGAGTTGTATTCCTTAGAGCGGAAGATTTTGGTGACGAACCAGCCTCCCTTCACTAGAAATTCTGTGGCCAGTTTGAGGGCGGAGAGGGTGAGTTCCGCTGTGGAGCACACAGAGAGTGAGGCAGGAGTCCGATAAGTCCCCCGGACTGGTACTTACCTTGGCCATAGGCATCCTGTACCCAGTTCTGTCCCAAGTTGGGGGCTCCGTCATTGAGGAAGATGTCAGCCTTCCAGCCATTAAGAGTAGAGGACAGGAGCTGGAACAAACACATTTAGTGCCTCATTCTTCTCTCTAAGCTGAATACATTTACACATGTGTGCATTGATAAAATTAGCTGGGAGCACAATTTCAAGATATAGGAGCTTTCTAATGTTCTTAGATATTTGGTGTTCTATTGTATTTTGATAACTTAGCAATATGAAGGAAATAGCAGTATTAAATAGTCCAACACACATCGACACACACACTTTAGATAAAACTTCTCTATCAAGAAAATGTTTTTGGAATAAACTCCAAACACCTTCCAAAATGTTCACTATTGAAGAAAGAGGCTGAGGTCCCATCCTTCAACTGCCATAGAGGTTATATAAGCTACATGTAAAGTAGAATCTTGTTATAACATCATCAAATCTTAGTCACAAGATTGGTCACATAGTTGAAGCTCATTATAACATCCCTTGAGGCCATTGGTATAGAATTGTGACGTGAGGTTGCTGTTATAAAGGAGGCTGCTATAACGACATTCCACTCTGACAATCACAATGATGTACAAAATTGTATTTAAACACACTACTAATGGATAACATGAAAATCAATAATCTAATTGAAAAATGATAAGGCACATTTTAAATTATAAACACAAAGTATTAAAACCAAATCCAAATAATTAAATAGTGTGTGATGTTTCGGTAACAGCATTGTTACCAAAACGTCACATACTATTTATTTATTTGGATTTGGTCTTATTACCTAGTGTCTAATTGAAAAATAAAAAAGTAATCTAGTTTTGATGTTTATTTTGACGGGAGAGGTGCTGACCTTTGCTTTTATAGAATTAAAGAAGGTTTTATCACTTCTTTAGCATATTTCCTTTTTAATTAATAAGAATAATTTTGAAAGATTTTCATTTTATCAGTGAAATGTTTTTGTAAATCTTTGCCTCCAAAATGTAGAGTACTAATGTGAAGTGGCGGAGAACTATTTGTCTATGGCTAATTTTGAAGGTTTGTGTTTATAAATAAGTGTTGGTTTACCTCACACCTACTGCTGGGGAAAGTGCAATTCTAATAGACTGATGAACCTTACAGTAGCTATTTCAGTCAAAATAACTCGCCACTGGTGGTTTTATCCAAGTTCACCATTTTAAAGATATGCCTCATCAGGCTACTGGTAGCCATGTTGATGGCAACAAAACATATTTTGTGGACTATTAATTATCTATTTGGATAAAGCTCAGAAACAATTTGGGTACAATCCACAATATCACAAATGGAGAGATAGGATGTCATAAATAGAAGTTTGGAAATATTGAATGTAGATGCAAGCCCACGTGAATGAGGCATTCAATGGAAATAGAAATCAGTGCAGACCATTATATTCTGGTGGGATCCTCTTTTGACCCCACAATAGAGGGCTACATCTTGAAGAATGATGGGAGAAAGGAAGGATTGGTTCAATATTCTCAAAGGACTGGAAGTAGACAATAAAAGGAAATTTGAACAAAACAAGGTGAAATGGTGTTCCATGATCCTCTGTTTTGGAGATGGTAATACTGCGAGATGAGGAAATCTCACAATATAAAAATTGTTTTAAAGATTCCTAATTACTAGGTTATATCACTGTGGGTGCTAAATATCTCTGCCTTATACAAGATCTATGTCCAGTAATTGTAAACAAAGTACTTACATTGCGGCATTCCTCTGTTGTGATGTCGGCCTCCAAGGTCATCACTTGGGGGATGGGAGGAATGGGCACCAAGTCAATGCCTACATTACACCATTTCCACATTAGCTGAAGCCTTTAAAATGATATATGAAACATAAAAAGAGGTCAATTGAAAGTATGTAATTTTTAAAATATATATTTTTTTTAATAGAGTAGAACCTCCATCAGAGGACATTCATGCTAGAGGACACCTCTCTACAAAGAACAGTTTTCATTTGCAAAATTATCATTTTTACTATTTTGCAACTCTATGGCAAGAGGAAACCTCTCCCTAAAGGACACTTTGGCTCTGCAATTAGGTGTTCTTTACAGGGCGGTTCTACTGAATTTTTAATTGTTATAATAAGTAAGTCTGCCTTTGGGAAAAACCAATTTCTATATCATTGCATTAGCTATCAACATGACTTCACAGGTTGCAAACAATTGCCATGGTTAAAGCTCATAATTTAGAGTAAAAAGATGAGTGCAATCAGTTCAAGTTTGATACTAACCCACGATGAGACTGGCAGTGCGCATGTTCTGCGCAGCCACCTGCAGCCAACCACCAGGTGCAGCACAGAGGTCCACACATACACGACATTTCTCCAGGAAGTTGTGAGCTCGGTTGAGTTGGACAAGCTTGAAGGCAGCACGGATCTGTAGCCTGCAGCACATAGTGAATTCTAGCTTCCACACATCTAGGAAATACCTAGGTAGAACCTGCCATGAGAGGCTACAGACATTGGGTTAAACTGAAGCCTTTTCTTGATCCTATAGGTTTACTGCAATCAAATGTCATCTGAGTAGCTGGCTGTGTGAACTAACCTATCAGCAACCTCATAGATGCCAGCCATCTGTACTATTCAGATGCTCTACTTATAACCTACCAAAGTCAAATAATAAGGTGGAAGATACAATCTAGCTTGTAACCAAGATCTCCAAATTTAAATATGCGCCCATGTGAGTGATGTGGTACAAAATTTAGATTATAATTACAACCATGATTTAGTCTTGTAAGTGTTCTTCTATACATGAGGTTTCAGTGACAGCGATGCTCTTACATGTGATGTTTTGAATTCTCCAAAAGTGTTTTGATGCCCTAAGAATGATATCAGTGAGCACCCAACCTAGTTTACTTTTGGATTGATGTATGGACATGGAACAAAGTCATGAGATCAAACCAGAGATTGGAATGGTGGTTGTGGGAACTTCTTCAGTTTCTCTTGGGCAGTCTCCAGTGACTATGTTTGTTTGTTTATAACTTCCATACTCCCTCCCATCCCATATTTCTCCCATCTCTTTCTGTTTATTTTACCTTTTCTTCAGAAAACTGCTTCTTCTCAACATAGATTCTTCCATCTAATTCTTTTGCCTTTTTCTGAAGATGGTAGCAAGGGTGTGGAAATTTAAGGGTGTTGATTTATTTAAATTTTTAGCCTATGGTTTCTTGTTACCTTCATTTTATTACAATGCATATGTTAACCTACATCTCCAAGATAGATGAATTATTGTGTGAATTTAATGTTGAGTATAAAAAATAAATTGATTTGGGAGAATATGGAAAGCAACAATTTTTTAAAAGGGGATTGTAGAATAAATTAGCCTATAGATTTTAAATATCCATGGTTCATAAATAGATAGGGCTTCTTTTAAACTGGCGAGGCCTTCTTGGCTCATCAGCAAGGAGAACACAGTGATTCCTCTAGATCTGCTGTATTTCTGTGATACAATTGATAAGGAGTGCCAAAAATTATAATCCTATTTGTGTCATCCCCAATTATAGCTATCCTACTAGAATTGTATTCAGGACTATAAAATCTTGGCAGTATGTGACTTGGAAGAACAATAGAACCACTTCTTGAAGAACTTTTTGGCTCTGCAACTAGGTGCCTTTTACAGAGAGGTAGATTATATGGGATTTTAACTAATTAGATAGTTTTCTGATCATACGACTCTCCTGAGCAATTTTTAATAGAAATGTGAAAAATTTTATTTAAATATCTCTCCTCAAAGCCTTAAATTATTCTGATCTAGAAAATTAAAGCACTGCAAAAAAACCTCAATACTACATTAAGAAAAAAACATACACACATGGTATTATAAAATAATTTTTGTAACCCTTATGTATGCTGTTTTTCTATTCGATCTTTTTCATTCTATAAAATGTGAGATTTCCTATGTGAAATATACAGGTTTTAATTACCTTGTTCTTTGGCTAGGTGATAATATTTATCCTTTCTCTGTTTTCCAACCTTTGCTTTTTTCCCCATTTTTTTGTATTAATACTTATATTTGAACTCTTAAAATGAAAACATAAACACGTGAAGTTTGTAATGATGACTAGCAGAGTAAGAAGTTTTCAATGAAATTTTATTTTATTTTAAAATAATTTAATATTTTGTGTGTCAGCATTCTTCAATTCCCTCGATAATATTGAAATGAATAAATAAATACCAGAATTCATGATAAAATTGTGAAAAACGTTTAAAAATACAAAAATATTTTACCACAAGGAATTTCTTTTTATTTTAAAATGCAAGCTTTCAAGCGATGATCGGTAGAAATATTTTTTGTAAAATATAGTCGGATGTTTTTATTAAGCCCATTTAAGAGCCATTATCGCTTGAAAGATTGCGTTTTAAAATAAAAAGAAATTCCTTGTGAGAAAATATATCTTTGTATTTTCAAATATCAGAAGGTGTAGACTTATTTTTCAAATTAAGGACGATAAAATAATTTGTGAAATCGCCAAGGAAGTTTGTGATTTAAAAATAGAAACAAATAACAGTTAAAAAGTTTATTTACCTCTAGTCACAACTTTTATGAACAAAAATAAATTTTTAACAAGAATAAAAAGTATTTACACCAGAGAATCTCTCTATCAAAGGTGAAATTCATTAGCTCTCATTAGCCGCCTTGAAGTTGAAAAGCCTCTTGCCTAGGTCGGTGCTCTTGTCCCCGATATGCTTGCTCTTAATCGTAATGTCGAGAAATTCCTTCAGAGCAGACTTCTGCCCAGTCTAGAGAAACTCGGGAACGTCCATCCATCCTTGTAGAGGTGAATACAACAGCGCCTTCAATGTACCCCTTATAATAATTTTTATATAGAATTCTAGGATGTTTAAGTTCTGAACAACACCTCTACTTGTTGTATATTGGTCTGAGGAGGCTATTTATTTGCGTCTTTGGGGTGTAATACTGGATGATTGGCGCAACCTTAGCCTGGGTCTCTTTGGCAAAGGCCTCTGTTAGTGAAGCAATGGTTGAAGAGGACGTTGGTGGAGACACGGCAACTGGATAGTGCTCGGTGAGAAGAAGGCTTGGTGGCTGGAGTTTGCTTGGGAGGGATGGAACAGTTCCCCTCTGGCGAAGACACGGCAGGGCTAGAGGTGTCTCAGGGATTGGCTGGAAAATGTCTTAACCCTCCGCAGCCGATGTAGGCACTGTGGATTTGTGGGAAGGCATGGGCTGGAAAGATGTAGGTGTCAATAACGATCCTCTCTGGGTGATCTGAGATGGGCTGGGAGTTCCTTTCTGTTATAATCTACGCCTTAGGTGACGTATACAGGCGGGCTGTAAACTCTCCATAGGAGATGATCAACAGTTTTACATGGAGCTGCTGGTGAGAGAGACAATGTGACAATTAAAATAATTTTTGACACCTGGTTAAAACATTTTCAAAGTTCATAATCTACACTAATCCATAAGTGTGTGACAATGAGTAATTTAACATGGCAATTATGATGATATTCAAAGTAGTCATATGCTATGTACAATGAAAATGTACATTACGCCTCTGCTGAAAAGTTTGAAGGAAAATCGTCAGCGCATCTCCGGCGAAACCACGCATTTCATGGTCTACGAAGTAAACTCATATCGCGTGCTTTGTGGCTGAGGAGATGGTGATGGCGTGGTCCTCGAGGCACACTGTAAAGATCTAAATCTGCACGCCCTGCGGCCGCCGATGATGGAGAACACTTCTCGTATGAGAAAGCGGAGACTATTGCAAGACCAGTAGCGGTGACCAGCTACAGGTCGCTGAATCAGCAGGCGATTCAACCAGGGCGACGTTGGGTGCCCTAGATGAGGAAGGCCCTATAGGAACTAGACGCTGAATGATGTCAGCCGCATGGCCCCCGAAGTAGCAGCGACAGAAGGATAAGAGAGGCATGCTGGTGGATGGAATATCGATGACAGGTGCCAAGAGTCAGAGTTACCTTGAAATGTGAAGGGCTGCTGGGCGGGGACGCTCAATCATCCTACGCGCAGCACTAGGGCTTCTTCCAAAGTTCTCTCCTATTTACTCCTCGCGTTGTGCGCCACTAGGCGTTGGAAAAATGCTTCAAGAGCAGTTGGTGATAAGAGGCGGGGCAGGGCCCGCCATGGAACATCGAAGTGGTGGCGTCGCCAGAAATCTGAAGGCACCGAGGAGAGGCATGTTCAGTTGGATGGAAGTGGGCACCACTTGTTGTTCGGGCCCAAAATGTAGGAGGCCCTGCTCTCATAGAACCTGAAGATAGTGACGAGGCAACGGCCAGGAACCCGAGGGAGCCATCTATGATCCGAATTCCGCCAGCCATGAGTAGGCGCTCTTTCCTTAGCTATGCATGAAGCATGAATCCACTTGGAGCAGCGAGCTAGAGCTGAGTTCTGATATCCAACATCCCTACGCTACTGACGAACATAGGACGTGCCAGTAGACTCTCCTGGAGCCAGGCCGTGCGATGACAGAAGCCCCAGACGAATCATGTCAGCCTGGCCTGCGATATGGCGATAGTGGCGTCGCCAGGCTGGTAAACGTGCAGATTGTGGAACACCGAGTTGGCCACTCTCGCTTTCCTGACCGGAAAAGAAGCCACGGACGTGTGGGGACCTCCTGGAGATCGCCCTCTCAAAAATTCCCAGTAGGTGATTTTCCTAGACTAATGTTCCATGGCCTGATGGAATTTCGCAGCCCAACACCGTGATGGAAGATGCAACCCACGAGATGCCAAATGGAGAGTTGGTGCGTCCCTCCAGGCGCTGCACTACAGTCCCTTACTCTTGGAAAATTTTACGCATACTCCTGACGCACAACGAAATTCGTCAAAGGTATTCTATATTTTCTCTAACTGCCAATCCTCGCGAATCAGCGCGAGAATAACTTTAGTGTACGCCAGAACGTTCCTTCTTCCAAGAACTCTCTCCAGATGGCGCAGGAGGAGATCAGTGAAGATGGATAGAAGGGTTGCACTGCAGCCGTAAATATTCCAAAGCCCTCGGCGCATTCTGAATGGGTGATGTTTCCATCTACTTTGATCTACTTTGCTCTCCGCATAGAGCGGGTAAAGCAATTCCAAGAAAGAGAGAGAATATGGTTTTACGGGCTACTAACCAAAGTGCATGATTTTTGAACCCAAGAGCGATAGTAGCAAGCAGACAAGCCGCAATGCACTATATTAAAGTACCAAGGTGCTGCACGCAACCAAGGTTGTTCAAAAAAGGTTAGATTCCCAGGCCAGGGAAGATAAAAGAAAGATAGGTGTTGATTATATATATATAGATAAGAAAATTAGATAAACGGGAATGATTCAACAAGTGCTGGGAAAAGATAGATTTTATTTTTCTAAAAATAAAAATTAAAAAGTTTTAGGGAAAATTTGTTAATTAAAAAAAACTTTGGTAATTTTATAAAAATTTTGAAATTGAGGTCTTATTTCAAGGATTACTAGTGAGGGTACCAGTACTAAGACAACCAACCACATAAGTACACCAGAGATTGCATAGCGCGTTAAATGGGCGGCGGCCTAAGTCGATTTCCCGATCAGCCCGCCCCCTCGAAGCGCCAAACCATTTGCCCTCTGTCGTGGGGTTACAGAGACAGCGTCAGGGGCGATCACATACGCAGCAGGGCAGGTCTATGAGCGGCCGCTAATGACCGGTGTTAACCATGAGATGAGGAGTCTGAGTCACTGAGGTGATCGGAATCCTCCGCGCGGACGCGTGGCTTAAGTCTATCAGAGGTCTTCAGGAAATGCAGGCAGGCCCGCCAAATGCTCCAGTTGAAAATAAAGTATTTGAATGACCGCGGAGTGTACCCCAATTCTACTGCACAGGTGGAAAGGAGGCGGAATCTAAGGGCATCAAGGCTGCTGCACTCTAGCACGATGTGTAACAGTTTCTTTCCTGTCAGCGTCGCAGTAAGGGCAGGAAGGATCGACAATGACGTCTATCCTGGGGGCGAAACGCTCCGTCCACGTGTGTCCCGATAGCAGGCCAACCACGATGTGCTCGCTAGGGACGATGTACGCATACCTTTTGGTTTAAAGACTCATTGGAGTAAGGCCAAAGAAAGTGTGGATAGAAGGATCTAGAGAGAGGAGCTAGAGCTCTGCTATCCCATGCTTCACGCACCCGCCCGTAGATTGCCGATTTTACAAAAGACAAAGGAGCAGGTTTGTAACAGCTTGGGTTATCAGACTCCGCAACCCGCTTTGCGAGTGTGTCCGCAATGTCATTACCCACGATCCTACTGTGGCCCTTGATCCATTGTATGGTGCACCTGTTCCCATTGCGATTCAATCGCGAAATCAGTAGCAGAGTTCTGTTGAGAAGGTAATTACCACTCTTAGAGTTCAGAAATGACTTCAGGAATGAGAGGTTATCCAGGTGGAATTCTAAAGTTAGATGATCTGGTAAAGTGGCTGCGTTTTCAAGTGCCTTAACCAATCCAAGGGCTTCCGCCTGAAAGACAGAACAATGAGGGGACAATCCCAAGAAAGGCAGAAGCAGGCCGATGGAGCGCAGTTGGGAGCTCAGGAACTCTAGGTCCACGTCGTCAAAGTCGGACTGCAAGTCGGTGAAAATGGTTGCCAAGGTTACTGCTTACTTGTTCTTGAAGTCAAGGGATATTGTGAATACGCACGCGATGTTCTGGGAAAGACATCTCCGAAACGGCGTTGCTCTTGCTTTCCGGCACGATGGCTGGCAGGCGACGACGTTGGCGACCCAGAAGAACGCCGATGACGATTCTGTAGTCCGTCATCGGCAAAGATATAAACCATTAATCGCTTAGGCCCGGACCACCGTGCGCTTTGGAGACGAGGCAGATTATGTTTTTTCTCGAGGATTCCGGTAGAGCCTCGCGAAGCCTTAATTTGACGATAACTCGCTGAATGGCTCCCGCGAATAAATCTTCGAAGCCCTTGACGAGCTCGTAGGGTACGTTATCCCAACCAGCCGTTTTCCCTTGTGGCAGGCGGCTGGTGGCAGCTTCCACCTCACTAAAGAAGATATCTGCATGATGAAGCGGGTCACTGTCCTCCGGAGTGATTCTCTCCATGGCTCCCTTCAGGCTGCAGGTAGAGCCATCGAAGTGCTCTGTGACGGTGTTGAAGACAGTGCGATTCAGGCTCTCTCCCTCGACGATGTTCCTTTGGGCGTCGAAAATAGTCGTCGGTCTCGGGCACACAGAGCGTGCCCAAGCTCAAACAATTAAGGTTAGTCAACCTCCACAGTCTCAGCCTCGAGCCTGGAACCAGCTTGCTCTGGCGACGTAGTCTTCATCTACAGCGCGGGAAATGGAGAACCATATGATGTCTTTGAACAGTTCCCGCCTCAGTTTTCTCAAAGTTTCTCCAAATATCTTCAGGAAGTTTATCGCCCATCTCCGCAATGCATATCCAAAAAGCACTTTAATTCTATCAACGACTGGCGCTGAGCGAATAAGCGCGGAGACTGATGGTGCAGATGAAGGGGATCCTCCACTTGGAGAAGGATAGCAGCGGTACTTGAGTGTCCCTACATGGGCAGGACCGTTGAAGTTCTTGGCAGTGTCATTTGCTGCATTTCACGCCATATCTGATGTATGCAGGTGTAGATTCACCCTTTGACCTAATGTCCAATTTTCCAGGGTGTTGGTGAATCTTCAGGCCTTCATTCATGAAAACAAACACCTCCCTGTTGCCTGTCATCCAGGAGAAGCCCTCACAGGTCATCACCTTGAAGGTCATGGAGGCATTTCGGCAGTATGGTCGCAAATCTTCAGCAATGTCCTCCTTCCTTATTGCAATAAGCAGGTTCCTAATGATTATCATCTCCATTTCTTTCTGTACGGGAATGTCTTGAGGTGCTGTTGATGGTTAGCCATTCCTCCACCAAGCGCTCAGCCATCTCAATGCTAGCCATTCCGACCAGACAATGAACAGACATCATTAGCAGGTAGATGGATGCTTTCCCCAGCAATACCTCCAAGGCCATCATTTAATGCACGGGATGCAAGTCTGAGCACCATTCGACATAGCAACATTGGTCGAATGATACTAATGCTGACCTAGCTTTGTTCATCGTCTGCTGTTGTCTTGTGTTTTTGATGAAGAAGACAGGATCCTTCCTGGTCCATCATGGTTGTTCAGCTAGCCAATGAGAACTGGCCTCAGACTTCTTGTTTTCGGGTCTGACCTTTTTAATTTATGCTGATTTACATGAAGGAGGGGTTTGGTGTCTTTGTCCTGTTCCGCGGCATCGACTTGTTCCGCCAAATTTGGTCTTTTTTCCGCAACCTGATTTACAACTCCGCCGATGTTCATGGACAGATTTGTATGCTCGTCTTTTTCTTCCAAATTCATATAATAACTCGACGTCCATCACATATAATAAAGCGTTTGTTCGTTGAAGCCGAATAGGATTGATCCATTCTGTGTCACGTGTTCAAGTTACGTAGTTAAGTGACGTGGCCGGCTGTAGGTCTGTTTGGTTTTTGTTTTCATCCTTTATTTTATTCTATTCTGACCTTATTAGTCATTTTTTGCTTTCGGCAATTTATTCGGTGAATATTTGAGGAATAATATTTTTTAAATAATTTTATTTTTTAAATTTAGCTTGATTATTTTATTTTTATAAACAATGTCTCCTAAAAGAGCCCTTTCTATTGTTGAGGCCATCGAAGCAAAGCAACGACGTATTGAACAGCAGCGACAAAGACGTTTAAATTCACCCGTAAGAGAACGGCATAATGAACAACAATGGCAATACCGAATGAATATGAGCGAAAATCAAAGAGCCCTTCAAAGGGAAAACAGTAGGCTGAGGATGCAAAGAATTCAACAGGGAGATAATCTACCTTTGCCAACAGGGACATGTTTCGAGGAAGATCAAATTCCCCTGCACCTTTGTGGCCAACTTGATCAGGTTTGCCCAAAATGTAGAGCAAAGTATTTCGAATTGGAACAAACGACATACAGTAAAACTTTTCATAAATGCTGTTCCAAAGGAAAAGTCGAACTTGAACCGATTCAAACCTCTGAACTACTTGAAAGTTTAATGAATGGAAAGCATCAACTTTCAAAGAACTTCATGGAAAACATCCGTTCCGTCAACAGTGCCCTAGCATTCGCTTCAATGGGAGCAAACCTTGCACCTTCTCCTGGATATGGGCCCTATTGTTTCCGAATCAACGGACAGATTTATCACCGTTCAGGTGCCTTGCATCCTGAAAATGATGATCATGTTGCAATGATGATCATGCAAATGTCATTATTTATGATGAAACTACCATGGCACCAAAAGATGCTCTTAGATGCATTAATAATCTCTTGAAAGAAATCATGCAAAATGAAAAACCACTTGGTGGTAAAACCATTGTCTTTGGAGGGGACTTCCGACAGACTTTGCCTGTTGTTCCACATGGAACTCAAGCTGCAATTGTAGATTCAAGTATTAAATTTCATCCTCTATGGAAAAAAATTTAATATTTTGAAATTAGACAATAATATTAGGTCAATTGACCCAGAGTTTAGTGCCTGGCCTTTAAAGCTTGGAAATGGCGAGCTAACAAATGATCTTGGCTTAAACTCCGATACATTTGAAATACCATCTGAAATGGTTTGCAATGGCGATTTAGTCAAAGAAATTTATGGAGATAAATTGCTTCCTTCTGACTTTGAACAGTATACCGATAAGGCTATACTTTGTCCCAGAAATGTGGATGTTGATGATATCAACAACCGAGTTTTAGATATCCTTGAAGGTGACTCCATAACATATTTCAGCTCAGACTCAATAGATGATGCGACACCTGAAGATAATGAGAGCTATCCACCGGTATTTCTCAACAGCCTTAACCCTTCGGGAATGCCACTTCATAAGCTGAAGCTATAAGTTGGAGCAATCATAATGCTTCTTCGAAACTTAAACACAAAGCGAGGTCTTTGTAACGGGACGAGATTAGTAGTAACTAAATTGTTACCTAATTTAATTATTGCAAAAGTTCGGACTGGCACTGCAGTAGATCAATCTGTATTTATTCCGAGAGTTTACTTGGCCCCAATACATTCTGAGATTCCTTTCATTCTCAGAAGGGGACAGTTCCCTGTAAAATTAGCCTTCGCTATGACAATAAATAAATCACAAGGCCAAACCCTTGAAATGGTTGGCATCTATTTACCTGAACCAGTTTTTAGCCATGGTCAGTTATATGTTGCTTTTTCTAGGGTGAAAAGCTCTAAGTGTGTTAAAATAAAAATAATCCACGGAAGCAAGCAAGGAAGGCTTCTTGAAAATAGTTCAGCTTGCTTCACCAAAAATGTTGTTTACAAAGAAATTTATTCATTGTAAGTTCACCTCTTTTAAAGTAAAAATATTAATTTAAAAAAAATATCAATAAAATGACCCGAAAGGTAAAATGTTGCAACGCTCGGAAGGGGATCGATCCCTGACGGACCATGAACGTTATTTTATCTCGAACGCTTCCGATTACATATTATTAAGTATCAAAAAGGAATGTGAGAAATAAAATTAGGAATCCACCTGCTCTAGCCGATCCCGTCCTTGGACGGGCTTTTCTACTAGTTTTTGATAATTCGATGGGAATATCACAATGGTATATCTCGCTCTTCTGGATATCCGCAAATACTGAATACATGTTTGAAACCTCCTCTTCTCTCGCTTCCATCTCTGAAAACGCGGTGCACGCGAGCCGCGTTGCTGCACGCCCGAGATGAGAGAGAGACTGACAATGGAAAAGGCTTATTGGCTTCTAGCCAACAGTCAAGATCAAAAGATATAAGATGAACAAAATATCAAAAAAATAATCAAAATATAAAATGAAAAAAAATATATATATACAACAGACGAATCCTCTTGAAGGTTCGCTGTCACATTCCGTCCTGGGGTCGAGTAGCTTTCTGCGTAGATCGGATTTCTTCTCTCTGCTATTGCCATGTCGCGAAATTCACTCAGACAGAACTTTGCCTAGACCTGATAAATTCTAGCACACGTTCTCCCTTTTAGAGCGGTATAAAATGGCTTCTTCAATTTACTCCCTATAATAGTCATTATATAGGGATTCTAGTAAGGATCCAGCATTCAATTTCTTAAACAGCTCCAAAACCAGATGTAAAGTGGTCTAGGGATGCTGTTTATCTTGGGGCTGAGGGGTAGAAGATAGAATGGTTGATCCAGCCTTGGCCTGGATCTATTTGGCAGAGGCCGCTTTTGGCGCCGCAATGGATTAGGAGGGCGCTGGTAGTAACGGTAACGAGCTGTTGCTCGGCACTGAAGATGAAGGTTCGGTGGCTGATGTCTCCAGGAGAGGGACGGGATGGTTTGCCGCGGACGTGCGCTAACATGCTTCGAGGCTGAACACACACACACACACACAAAGAAAAAAACCCAATAATTTATTAAATTGATAGAGGAAACAGAAGGATCTGGTGCCAAATCGAAATGATACAAACTGTTGAAAGGAACCTTTTAAGAAAATATTTTTGATCCCCTAGGAAACCAATACCTAGTTATTTTCAAGAACCTAGGCTTATAGCCACTAAAAATTCTTCACGACGCTCCTACAGCTGATCATATTAGGTTTTTGAAGACCTATGACAGAGTTAAAAGAAAATATTTCTGATCAGAACTACTCCGAAACATACGGAAATATGTCGCCCATTGTAAAGAGTTTCTATAGGTAAACTCCGTATAATTGTTACAATTGCACAATGAATCACAAGTTTTACGAAGGAGCTTCTTTATTTATACTTGAGCTAGCTTTCGAACCTTTCGGTTCTTCGACAGGCGTGGCTAGTATGATTATACTAACAGGGTATAAGCGCGCTTGAGCCATTATATACAACATATATTTACATGCGAAGTGATATTTCAAATATAATTAAAATAGAAATAAGAATTATGACTATGAAATATAAAACTATGCAAATGAATTTAAAATTTAAAATTTAGATAAAATTTTGGAAAATATACGCTAAAAGTTAAGTAAAATTATGATATTCACTGTATGCAAGTAGTGTGACACTTTAAAATTTGTAAAGTTTAAAACTAGTAAAATTTAAAACACCTCAACACAGAAAAGCCAAGCGGGGGTCCACTCCAACCCGACCACTCTCCAGAGCATATTAGGGGATAACTATTGAGATAATATATGATATATTTCCGGTAGATCTATTTTCCTATTGATGCTGTTTGTTTGTGATGATATGATAGACTCTAGTACCAATCTGTGCTGCTTATTGTTTATGTGTTGGTATAGTACTTTAGGATGATCTAAGTTAAAGCTATGACCAGTGTTTGAAATATGTTGGTATATAAGTGACTTCGGGTCTCTATTGTTAATGTTTCTTTTGTGTTTGGTGATTCTGATATACGCGGTTCTGCCAGTCTCCCCCACATAGGAGGCCGGGCAATCCTGGCAAGAAACCGCGTATACTGCTCCGGTGGAGTGGATGGGATTGCTGGGTATGTCTGATTTGGTGATAGGATTCCTGAGAAGGGCAGCAAGATTGGGGGGGCTGTTAAAGTAAACTTGGATGCCATATGGGCGAAGGATTCTGGAAATGGTAACAGAGAACGAGGAATATGGAAGATAGCATACGGCTCTATAAGTCGTGGAAGTCCTCGGAGCAGTGGGATCAAACGTGTGTTTATCTATGAATTTTTTCGGGTATCCTGCAGTGGTTAGAAGGGTGGTAATTCTGTTTTTTTCTATGGCTTTGAATATAGGTAATGAGCAATGCGTATGTATTCTTTTGGTTAAGGTCCTGACTGTATTTATTTTATAGGCTACCGGGCTATTGGAGGAGAAATGGGTGTATAGGGGCGGGATATTCTTTTTGTGATAAACTGCTGTGTGTAATCTGTGTGGAGTGCGAATAATGAGAATGTCCAGAAAAGGTAATACTAGGTTTGTTTCTGTTTCATATGTAAATTTGATATCTGCGTGAAAGGAATGTAGAGTGTCAAGAATGGGTTGGAGTTTATTCGGTTTGAGTATACAGTAGATGTCGTCCACATACCTCCTCCAATAATGGATGTCGGAAGAATGCGTCTGATTGATCCACCGGTCCAAGGACCCCATCACGACTTCAGCCACTATGGATGAAAGAGGGCTGCCCATTGGGGTGCCTCTGATCTGCTTATAATGCTGGTGGTTAAATTTAAAGGTACTAATGGAAAGACATAAGGACGTTAGCTGGGTTATCAGGGTTATTGTTTGATCTTGAATACCTGCCGACTTGAGAAAGGACTGTAATTTGTTTAAAATGAGGGTGTGTGGAAGGGAGAGGTATAGCGCTGTAACATCAAATGAAACCATAGTGTGATGTGCGGGTAGCTGCATTTGTGTGATCTCTTGAATAAAACTGGGTGGGTGCGTGATGTTGTATTGGTTAGGATTGCTCCTCATGATGGGGGACAACAGCTGGGCCAGATATTTAGCTAAAGTGTGTGCCGGGGAGAGGTGGTATGCTATGATGGGTCGGAGTGGTACCCCAGACTTGTGTATTTTAGGAGCACCATATATGTATGCATCCCGTGTGAGGGAACCGGTGAACTGAGTGAATTGTTCCTTGGTGATCAGCTTCGCCTTCATCAAGTTCCTAAGTGATGACTTGTAGCCCTTGACCATGGCGTCTTTCGCAGATGTTGGGATGTTCGTAAAAGTGGATGTGTCAGCGAGTATGTTCATCATTTTTCCTTCGTAATCAGCTCTATCCATCAACACCGTCTGGTTTCCCTTGTCTGCCTTGGTGATGACCAGCGAACTAGTCTTTTTTAGCTTGAGGATAAGGGAGCGATGATCCCGGGTATATGACACTGGGTGATAGGGCCTGCGCAAGACCTGGGTAACTGCGTGTCTAATCCTGAGGGTTTCCATATGGTTGAGGTTTTTGAGTGCACCTTCCACTCCTGCTATTAACCTGGGTATGTCGGGCTTGTCGGGAGGAACGTAATGTAACCCCAACGCTAACATCCTTTCCTCCTTTTCCGTTAAGGGCATCGAGGACAAATTAACTATGTGGACGACATCTACTGTATACTCAAACCGAATAAACTCCAACCCATTCTTGACACTCTACATTCCTTTCACGCAGATATCAAATTTACATATGAAACAGAAACAAACCTAGTATTACCTTTTCTGGACATTCTCATTATTCGCACTCCACACAGATTACACACAGCAGTTTATCACAAAAAGAATATCCCGCCCCTATACACCCATTTCTCCTCCAATAGCCCGGTAGCCTATAAAATAAATACAGTCAGGACCTTAACCAAAAGAATACATACGCATTGCTCATTACCTATATTCAAAGCCATAGAAAAAAACAGAATTACCACCCTTCTAACCACTGCAGGATACCCGAAAAAATTCATAGATAAACACACGTTTGATCCCACTGCTCCGAGGACTTCCACGACTTATAGAGCCGTATGCTATCTTCCATATTCCTCGTTCTCTGTTACCATTTCCAGAATCCTTCGCCCATATGGCATCCAAGTTTACTTTAACAGCCCCCCCAATCTTGCTGCCCTTCTCAGGAATCCTATCACCAAATCAGACATACCCAGCAATCCCATCCACTCCACCGGAGCAGTATACGCGGTTTCTTGCCAGGATTGCCCGGCCTCCTATGTGGGGGAGACTGGCAGAACCGCGTATATCAGAATCACCGAACACAAAAGAAACATTAACAATAGAGACCCGAAGTCACTTATATACCAACATATTTCAAACACTGGTCATAGCTTTAACTTAGATCATCCTAAAGTACTATACCAACACATAAACAATAAGCAGCACAGATTGGTACTAGAGTCTATCATATCATCACAAACAAACAGCATCAATAGGAAAATAGATCTACCGGAAATATAACATATATTATCTCAATAGTTATCCCCTAATATGCTCTGGAGAGTGGTCGGGTTGGAGTGGACCCCCGCTTGGCTTTTCTGTGTTGAGGTGTTTTAAATTTTACTAGTTTTAAACTTTACAAATTTTAAAGTGTCACACTACTTGCATACAGTGAATATCATAATTTTACTTAACTTTTAGCGTATATTTTCCAAAATTTTATCTAAATTTTAAATTTTAAATTCATTTGCATAGTTTTATATTTCATAGTCATAATTCTTATTTCTATTTTAATTATATTTGAAATATCACTTCGCATGTAAATATATGTTGTATATAATGGCTCAAGCGCGCTTATACCCTGTTAGTATAATCATACTAGCCACGCCTGTCGAAGAACCGAAAGGTTCGAAAGCTAGCTCAAGTATAAATAAAGAAGCTCCTTCGTAAAACTTGTGATTCGTTGTGCAATTGTAACAATTATACAGAGTTTACCTATAGAAATTTATGCCTTAGTCGCTTTTACGGTCATGAGCCACCCAAATTCCGATTGTTCCTTTTACCTGCGCCAGCTCAGAAAAAAATCGGCACAACTGTCAAGATGGAGGTGTCACCTGCGCTTCAACCGAATATGCAAGGACCACCAGTTCATCCCACCGTCCCTCCGAATCAAAGACCCGGTAAAGAACCCTTTCTCAGAAAAGATAACAAAGAAATTCCAGTGGGACCTGTTAGAGTCCAGAATCCAAGGATGTCACTCCAATATCAGGATCATATCTAAGACAGTGAAGGGGCCTCATATTTCACATCCGCCAACACCTTCCCATGGCAGAGTTCACCGAAGTAATCATGTCCATCACTAGAGACATCCAACGAAAAGAAAAGATCCTTACAGACAGGCAACAAACAAAGATGTCATATTGGGTAAAGAAATACCAGTTCCCGCAGTCCGCAGCCTTTCCAAGCAATTCATCTAACGGAATAGTTAATTTGTCCTCGATGCCCTTAACGGAAAAGGAGGAAAGGATGTTAGCGTTGGGGTTACATTACGTTCCTCCCGACAAGCCCGACGTACCCAGGTTAATAGCAGGAGTGGAAGGTGCACTCAAAAACCTCAACCATATGGAAACCCTCAGGATTAGACACGCAGTTACCCAGGTCTTGCGCAGGCCCTATCACCCAGTGTCATATACCCGGGATCATCGCTCCCTTATCCTCAAGCTAAAAAAGACTAGTTCGCTGGTCATCACCAAGGCAGACAAGGGAAACCAGACGGTGTTGATGGATAGAGCTGATTACGAAGGAAAAATGATGAACATACTCGCTGACACATCCACTTTTACGAACATCCCAACATCTACGAAAGACGCCATGGTCAAGGGCTACAAGTCATCACTTAGGAACTTGATGAAGGCGAAGCTGATCACCAATGAACAATTCACTCAGTTCACCGGTTCCCTCACACGGGATGCATACATATATGGTGCTCCTAAAATACACAAGTCTGGGGTACCACTCCGACCCATCATAGCATACCACCTCTCCCCGGCACACACTTTAGCTAAATATCTGGCCCAGCTGTTGTCCCCCATCATGAGGAGCAATCCTAACCAATACAACATCACGCACCCACCCAGTTTTATTCAAGAGATCACACAAATGCAGCTACCCGCACATCACACTATGGTTTCATTTGATGTTACAGCGCTATACCTCTCCCTTCCACACACCCTCATTTTAAACAAATTACAGTCCTTTCTCAAGTCGGCAGGTATTCAAGATCAAACAATAACCCTGATAACCCAGCTAACGTCCTTATGTCTTTCCATTAGTACCTTTAAATTTAACCACCAGCATTATAAGCAGATCAGAGGCACCCCAATGGGCAGCCCTCTTTCATCCATAGTGGCTGAAGTCGTGATGGGGTCCTTGGACCGGTGGATCAATCAGACGCATTCTTCCGACATCCATTATTGGAGGAGGTATGTGGACGACATCTACTGTATACTCAAACCGAATAAACTCCAACCCATTCTTGACACTCTACATTCCTTTCACGCAGATATCAAATTTACATATGAAACAGAAACAAACCTAGTATTACCTTTTCTGGACATTCTCATTATTCGCACTCCACACAGATTACACACAGCAGTTTATCACAAAAAGAATATCCCGCCCCTATACACCCATTTCTCCTCCAATAGCCCGGTAGCCTATAAAATAAATACAGTCAGGACCTTAACCAAAAGAATACATACGCATTGCTCATTACCTATATTCAAAGCCATAGAAAAAAACAGAATTACCACCCTTCTAACCACTGCAGGATACCCGAAAAAATTCATAGATAAACACACGTTTGATCCCACTGCTCCGAGGACTTCCACGACTTATAGAGCCGTATGCTATCTTCCATATTCCTCGTTCTCTGTTACCATTTCCAGAATCCTTCGCCCATATGGCATCCAAGTTTACTTTAACAGCCCCCCCAATCTTGCTGCCCTTCTCAGGAATCCTATCACCAAATCAGACATACCCAGCAATCCCATCCACTCCACCGGAGCAGTATACGCGGTTTCTTGCCAGGATTGCCCGGCCTCCTATGTGGGGGAGACTGGCAGAACCGCGTATATCAGAATCACCAAACACAAAAGAAACATTAACAATAGAGACCCGAAGTCACTTATATACCAACATATTTCAAACACTGGTCATAGCTTTAACTTAGATCATCCTAAAGTACTATACCAACACATAAACAATAAGCAGCACAGATTGGTACTAGAGTCTATCATATCATCACAAACAAACAGCATCAATAGGAAAATAGATCTACCGGAAATATATCATATATTATCTCAATAGTTATCCCCTAATATGCTCTGGAGAGTGGTCGGGTTGGAGTGGACCCCCGCTTGGCTTTTCTGTGTTGAGGTGTTTTAAATTTTACTAGTTTTAAACTTTACAAATTTTAAAGTGTCACACTACTTGCATACAGTGAATATCATAATTTTACTTAACTTTTAGCGTATATTTTCCAAAATTTTATCTAAATTTTAAATTTTAAATTCATTTGCATAGTTTTATATTTCATAGTCATAATTCTTATTTCTATTTTAATTATATTTGAAATATCACTTCGCATGTAAATATATGTTGTATATAATGGCTCAAGCGCGCTTATACCCTGTTAGTATAATCATACTAGCCACGCCTGTCGAAGAACCGAAAGGTTCGAAAGCTAGCTCAAGTATAAATAAAGAAGCTCCTTCGTAAAACTTGTGATTCGTTGTGCCATTGTAAAGAGTGTCAAAGAAAGGAACGGACAACTCAAAAGCCACCCGAATACTTAAACCCATTCCTCCTACAAGCTTTCATTTTTCAATGAGTCAGAATGGATCTCCTTAGAAGATTTCTAAATTCTGATAGAGGTAATAAGTGGATCGTAGTCTGTAGCAACTATTTAACCCGATTCGCTATTACCAAGGCCTTTACCTTTACTCACAGGAGAGGCAAAATAAGTTGCCAAGTTTTTTATGTAAGGTGTTCTCCTTAAACATGGAGCCCCCAGAGAAACCATTACGAACCGAGGGCGAGTATTTAAATCAAATATGCTAATGGAACTTGATAACCAGTGCTCTTCCATACCTAGCTTTGCAACAGAATATCATTTCCAGATGAATGGCTTAACGGAAAGATTTAAAATATTAGCTTACAATGCTGACTATGTATGTGAGTTGCGTTGATTAAAAAGACTTGGGTGTCATCCAACCCTCCATAACATTTGCCTACAACACAGACAAGCAGGACATGGCGGGTTTCACGCCGTTTAAACTGATCCGTGTACTGGAAGTTGAAACGACTGTAAACACTCTATTCCCAAATCAAAATAAAGATCTTAAAGTAGAATACATTCAGAATATTGCAAGAGAGATTGAAATAGAAGAAATTAGATACAACTCCAAACACGAAGCAGCAGACTATAGCGTCGGTGATCTCGCTTGGATCTTCACACCAGCACGAAAAGTGAGAAGTTTAATGATAAATTATAAATAAACTAGTAGAAAAGCCCGTCCAAAGACGGGATCGGCTAGAGCAGGTGGATTCCTAATTTTATTTCTCACATTCCTTTTTGATACTTAATAATATGTAATCGGAAGCGTTCGAGGTAAAATAACGTTCATGGTCCGTCAGGGATCGATCCCCTTCCGAGCGTTGCAACATTTTACCTTTCGGGTCATTTTATTGATATTTTTTTAATTAACATTTTTACTTTAAAAGAGGTGAACTTACAATGAATAAATTTCTTTGTAAACAACATTTTTGGTGAAGCAAGCTGAACTATTTTCAAGAAGCCTTCCTTGCTTGCTTCCGTGGATTATTTTTATTTTAACACACTTAGAGCTTTTCACCCTAGAAAAAGCAACATATAACTGACCATGGCTAAAACCTGGTTCAGGTAAATATATGCCAACCATTTCAAGGGTTTGGCCTTGTGATTTATTTATTGTCATAGCGAAGGCTAATTTTACAGGGAACTGTCCCCTTCTGAGAATGAAAGGAATCTCAGAATGTATTGGGGCCAAGTAAACTCTCGGAATAAATACAGATTGATCTACTGCAGTGCCAGTCCGAACTTTTGCAATAATTAAATTAGGTAACAATTTAGTTACTACTAATCTCGTCCCGTTACAAAGACCTCGCTTTGTGTTTAAGTTTCGAAGAAGCATTATGATTGCTCCAACTTATAGCTTCAGCTTATGAAGTGGCATTCCCGAAGGGTTAAGGCTGTTGAGAAATACCGGTGGATAGCTCTCATTATCTTCAGGTGTCGCATCATCTATTGAGTCTGAGCTGAAATATGTTATGGAGTCACCTTCAAGGATATCTAAAACTCGGTTGTTGATATCATCAACATCCACATTTCTGGGACAAAGTATAGCCTTATTGGTATACTGTTCAAAGTCAGAAGGAAGCAATTTATCTCCATAAATTTCTTTGACTAAATCGCCATTGCAAACCATTTCAGATGGTATTTCAAATGTATCGGAGTCTAAGCCAAGATCATTTGTTAGCTCGCCATTTCCAAGCTTTAAAGGCCAGGCACTAAACTCTGGGTCAATTGACCTAATATTATTGTCTAATTTCAAAATATTAAATTTTTTCCATAGAGGATGAAATTTAATACTTGAATCTACAATTGCAGCTTGAGTTCCATGTGGAACAACAGGTAAAGTCTGTCGGAAGTCCCCTCCAAAGACAATGGTTTTACCACCAAGTGGTTTTTCATTTTGCATGATTTCTTTCAAGAGATTATTAATGCATCTAAGAGCATCTTTTGGTGCCAGTCATTAAACTTTCAAGTAGTTCAGAGGTTTGAATCGGTTCAAGTTCGACTTTTCCTTTGGAACAGCATTTATGAAAAGTTTTACTGTATGTCGTTTGTTCCAATTCGAAATACTTTGCTCTACATTTTGGGCAAACTTGATCAAGTTGGCCACAAAGGTGCAGGGAATTTGATCTTCCTCGAAACATGTCCCTGTTGGCAAAGGTAGATTATCTCCCTGTCGAATTCTTTGCATCCTCAGCCTACTGTTTTCCCATTGAAGGGCTCTTTGATTTTCGCTCATATTCATTCGGTATTGCCGTTGTTGTTCATTATGCCTTCTCTTACGGGTGAATTTAAACGTCTTTGTCGCTGCTGTTCAATACGTCGTTGCTTTGCTTCGATGGCCTCTACAATAGAAAGGGCTCTTTTAGGAGTCATTGTTTATAAAAATAAAATAATCAAGCTAAATTAAAAAAATAAATTATTTTAAAAATATTATTCCTCAAATATTCATCGAATAAATTGCCGAAAGCAAGAAATGACTAATAAGGTCAGAATAGAATAAAATAAAGGATGAAAACAAAAACCAAACAGACCTACAGCCGGCCACGTCACTTAACTACGTAACTTGAACACGTGACACAGAATGGACCAATCCTATTCGGCTTCAACGAACAAACGCTTTATTATATGTGATTATACTACAAATCTCTCTCTCTCTCTGTAGGTCTTTGGTCTTCTGTCTTTGTGCCTCTGATATTTACAGAAATCATGCAGAGTTCTCTGTTTTCCACTTTCATTTCCTCAACGCTATTATTAATGGAACAATCTTAATACTTTTTCTTTCCAATTTTTTTCTCGCTTCCCTCTCCATATTTCTACATTAACACATTTTTGCATACTTCTTCACTATTTTATTTTAGGATTTTATTTTGTTTTCAATGTTTACTTTATTTTAAATTATATGGTGTCATGCGTAGAGAAAAATGCAAATCTCATTATGTGAAACGGAAATTAATTTTATTTCAAAAAGCAATTAAAACTTATTAAAAAAATATAATAAAGAATGTCCCATTTCAAAGAACCTGTCTACAATCGCAACCAGTCCTAAATCTTATTTACTTTCCTCAATCTATAAATAGTATAAAAAATAGAAAAGAGAAGGAGTATATGTCAAAAAGAGAGAATATATTTATTAATAAATTTATATTTCTCCACCTAATATAAAATAATGTATACTTAGAGATATATATATATATATATATATATATTATATGTTTCATTTAATTATTTATCTATTCTCTCAATATATATGATTAGACCTACAACCCTATAACTTCAATTTTATATCTATATATATAAAAATGAATGTTAACCACTTTCCCCACTGCTATTTATATTATTTATCACGGACTTAATCGAAATTTATAATAACTCAGACCTGCCGAGTGTAAATTTGCCAGAATTTGGAGATATCCATTTATTGCTGTACGCCGACGACATAGCAATTATAGGTGAGTCCAGGATGAACCTCCAAAAGAAGATCAAAATACTGAAAGAATATCTCGATGAGAACTTAATGACACTAAATGAGTCCAAGTCAAAGATTATGGTGTTCCGTAATGGAGGTAAACCCTCAAATAAGGATAGATGGTTCTGGAATGATAAACCCATAACAATAACTTCAAGATATACATACTTGGGATTCCCTCCGACACCAACAATGACAACTACTCACCCGGCAAATTACTTTAAAGGAAAAGCACTTACAGCAATTAACGCCACACACCCAATATTAATAAAATCAAAAGCAAAGTCAATAAATTTATCAATCAAACTCTTTGATACAATAGTGAGAGCTGTCCTGATGTAGGCCGCTCCATTGTGGGCAACAGAGCATAAAGACTTACTGGACAATATACAAGACATATTTATCCGTAGGTTCCTGAATCTGCCCAGATACACTCCAGGTTACCTAATCAGATTAGAAACCGGTCGTATCTCATTGAGTGTAACAGCCTTAAAATTAACCCTGAAGTATTGGCTGCGGGTGTTGAATATGAGCAGTGACAGATTGCCACGTATATGTTTTAATAGAACACGGGAACTGTCTAATGCTTCGGGCACACCAATCGGTTTCATTAAAAAGCTCACCAATCTGCTTAACAATAATGGATCCCCTGCACTTGTTTCCTGTGATGACCCTGAAACGCTGAGGAGCGCGATTACAGGGCTCTTAAAAACAGCGGCAGACCAATCTATACAAAACGACCTTACAAGAATGGATGAATCTAAGCTATACTCTCACTACAAAGACATTCACATATCTTTCATGACGGAGGGATACCTTTTAGGGGATTTTCCTTTCCCGGTTGTAAGACTACTCGCACAAGTTAGAATACTTTCAAGTTTTTTTTAGAGAAAACCACACCAAGATGCTCTGCGGTGAGGACCCGACTTGTACCTTCGGTAATTCAAAACTAAAAAATGAAATCACTCACTATATTTTTGATTGCTCTGCTCTGAAAGAAGAAAGAAGAACCCTTATGCTCAAAACTGGGCAACTCTGTGCTTCACTTCCATCAATAATTGACAATATGACCCAGAATAAGTATATTGCTACGGCGTTTTATGGTTTCCACAAGTCCATATCTCAGAAGAAGGCCAAGTGATACTCACTCCTCACTTTCTTACTGCTACTCTTTTTGTGTTGATTTATTGCTTCTCTCTTTCTTCTTCTTATTATTTTTTATCTTTTCTTGTTTTTTTTTCTCTTTCTCTTTTTACTCTGTATATATCGTTATTTCCTTTGTCTCACTGCTTTGTTCTTATGCATACCTCTGGTGAATCCTGTATAGGGTCAGTGACCCTAAATAAAGGCTTTTTTGTTGTTGTTGTTGTAAAAATGAATGTTTGTATGTTTGTTGGTTTGTATGTCCGGTATACAAATTCGCAGTAGTTCACTAATTCAAACCAAAATTTCCATACATAGGTAAAAAATAACGGGGATGACGATAGGCTATTTAAAAAATATATATAAATCAATTATTAAAACTATATATTCAAATTATTCTACTTAGCTCACGAGCAGCGCCCTCTAGAACGCTCAGGCGACCTGCCGGCAACCAACGGGCGCGCGCCGCCGGCAGGTCGCCTGAGCGTTCTAGACGAGAAGCTTTTTCTTAATTACAATGCAAGCCTTAACTATATTTACAGGTTTTCTAATTTATAACTATTTCACATATTTACATATATATTTTCATTTTTTGCTATAACTGATATAATTCGCCGTTTAAAATAACGGCTCTTGCTATATTTGCTATGTTTTATTTTCCTATGTTTTAAGTGTTTGAATAATACATTTAATCGTGTAAACCCGGGCGTTGCCCGGGTCATTCGTCTAGTAGGCTATATAAGAGAGTTTTTAGATAAATTTAGAGACACCAGAAATTATTACAATTTTTTTTCCCTCGCGATCATACGTGAATTATTTTGAACTACTTTTTTCAAATAGTATTTCATATATAATAGAACTATGACCCCCATTTCATTAAATAATAGGTATAATTTTTTTAAGTTGATCAGAGAGGGCTTTTTTAAATCAATAAATCTTTATTTTCACAAGGACTCTCTCACAAAAATATATGAGAAATATACAATATGAGAATATTTTAAACATTTTCTGAATGTGTTTTTTCTCAAATGCCCAAGGAGGTTCATGATATAAATCTAGAAATTTTAATTTATTCCTACTTTGATTTCCTTAACTATCATTACAAATATACATCTATAACAAATTAATAAATAAAAAATACATTTTTAAAAAACTTTTAAAGCACTAAAAAGGAAAAAATAAATAATTTATCTTCTGTCATTGAGCAATTAGATGTATCTGAGCGAAAATAAAAGCGGTGGGGGACAATCATCATTAATTTCTAACCTAATGTGATTTAATATGTAGCAACTGATTAGCAATTTTAATGCGTTTACTGAATTTTTACCTCTTCTCTAAATATAATCGTCCCTCCGCGCTTTTATTTTCACTCATATACATCTAATTGCTCAGTGACAAAAGATAAAATAATTAATTTTTCCTTTTTAGTTCATTTAAATAAAGCTTTTTGTTACGCAGACTTTGACTTTATCATCATCGGGCTGACGTCACACACTACGCTTCAGACTTTCCTGTTTTGATTTTTCGCTCGCTTGTTTTTACAACATTTGTATCGGAACAAGTCGTTCCTTAAATAAATATATGTGGTAACCGAGGGTCAAACCTGTAGTAACCGAGAGGGACAGTCAGGGCGTGGAGAGTTTTCCAGTACCTCTCTGCACCTTGTAGGACCTTTAACAGTTCTCACAAAGTACAGGCAGTCGTGGTCGAGGCAGAGTGGAAAGCTTGGGAATGTCCACACACAAAAAACGAAGAGACACAGTTGTAGTAGGAAAGTTCCGTGAACAGATAGGAGTCGAGCTAAGAGCAAGATGGAGAAAGAAGGTTTCTTACTGTTTTACATGATCGATGAGGTGGACCTGGCTGCAACCAACAAGGGCTCCGCCGACGGTGAAGTGACTGTGTAACATTTCGGCTAGGGCAGATGTTTTATATCTTTGCCGAGGGGGGGGGGGGGGGGAGACATGTGAGAATTTGGACTTTGAACGTCTGCGGCATTCTGCACCCTTTGACCTTGATGGCAACGGACTGCTAAATTCCTTTTTAAGGTGGATTTCTATTTCTCTCTCGATCTCTTGCTTAGCTCAGCTCTTAATCTATTACATGGTTTTATTTATTACATATGGTGATGCAATGACACATGTCAATCATGCGTATAATTATTTATAGATGTGTTTCTATATACAACATGACAATCTTGTTATAAGTATTATACAATATAGGGTTGTTGGTTTAAATTATCATAGATGAGCCCCGGGAGTGAAAGGGTTTATCCGGGTTTATCTGGGTTTAAACGGGTAAAGCCTCTCTAACACAGGTAAGTAATTAAAATTTATTTTAATTAATTAAACTGTGAGGGTTAAAAAGGGCTATGACAAGATGTTTTGTTTGGGTATATCTGCAAATTATAAAAAATACAACTTATGTTTAAGTACCACGCCCCGTGGTAATTTTCTTTTCTTTTATTTTATATTAAAAACGATATATAATCTCTCCTTGTTTGTACACTATAATTAGCTGAAGAAGGGCTTGCCCGAAAGCTTCCTTAATCGCGTTAATAAAAAGAGTTGCGGCGATATATGATTCCCTCTTTCTAAATTGTCGAAATCCGCAAACCGTTTACTATGAATAGTTGCTAATGTAGTAAAAGGTGTGATATAAAAGGAATGTAGAAGACAGCCCTCATTTACTGGAGGACGAGATAGGGGAAGAGTGGCAGTGGATTTATTGACGCGGGAATGGTCTCGAGATCTTTAGTCTATCGTCACTGGGGCCAACTAGCGGTATTTTTTTGACTCTCTGTCTGGGAATTTGTGAAATTCTAGAGGAATATAAATGGCTGATGTGAAACACATGTTACACATGGCGGTCATTCCAATAGCGGATATTTAGTTGACAGCTTTGTTAGCGGGGAGAGAGGACGTTGTATATACATGAAACGGGGTCGACTAAAGGGCAATTGCCCGCTGTTTATCGTCGGGGATTATATTACTGGGGTCTTGTCTACAGCGCACGTGCATTAAAGTCTTTCTCTTCTAGTCTGGATCTGGTGGGTTCAAATAAATCTTTATATTGTGTGAAATAGAGTAAGTAAGTAAGTAATACAGATCCAAATGGGTTGGTTTAGAGTATGTAGATAGAATAGGTTTTGAATTTAACGGGAAATTTTCTGGTCGCTACTTGAGGGTTTGTTTTAAAACGATCGCTATTAAATAAATCTGGATTTAAATGTAGGAATGGCTGGGAAGTTTGAGGCGGTATAATTCGGGCTATTTGCGTCTCGAAGATATCTGGAGTCAAATGTTTGAATTCACTGAGATATAGATCTTGAGACATTCGCTGTGGGTTTTGAATAAATCGGGTTTGTGGAGGTGTAATGTACAGAACATTCTCTGTGTAATATTTTAATTTATTGACATGTATAGTGTCACTGTCTCTATTGAGAGGTTGATTGTTGCGATCTATTCGAACGACATTGGGTGAGATTATTTCAATTATTGTGTATGGTCCAGTAAAATATAGTGCTAATTTGCCTGTGTCGGGATGTCTATAATTTTTGACATAAACAAGATCTGAAAAAAATAGTACAAATGTAATATTGTACTGGGATAAGGTGCATAAATTAAGAAAAAGGGCATCTACTTATCGTGCAACTGAAAGTTGCTGATGCTTGCGCCATTTATCGGAATAAATATCAACTAATCTCGTTGATTTTTAATTATTCCAGAATTGGCCAAATACACATTCTTGATTAATCAAGAAAAGCTAACCACGGACGCGTTTCGGGCTGTTGGCCCTTATCAGCGTGGTGCAAGCTGTACCTCAACGACCAAAAAAAAAATTGGTCATTAAGGCATCCTGAAAAATCATGAAACGGGTAGTTAAGGCCTGAATTGCGTGAGAGAACGCTACAAAATGTGAAAAAATAGTACAATTTTAATATTGTACTGGGATAAGGTGCATAAATTAAGAAAAAGGGCATCTACTTTTCGTGCAACTGAAAGTTGCTGATGGCTTGCGCCATCTATCGGAATAAATATCAACTAATCTCGTTGATTTTTAATTATTCCAGAATTGGCCAAATACCCATTCTTGATTAATCAAGAAAAGCTAACCACGGACACGTTTCGGGCTGTTGGCCCTCATCAGCGTGGTGCAAGCTGTACCTCAACGACCAAAAAAATTTATGCACCATATCCCAGTACAATATTACCTTTGTACTATTTTTTCACATCTGTAGCGTTCTCACGCAATTCTGGCCTTAACTACCCGTTTCATGATTTTTCAGGCTGCCTTAATGGCCAATTTTTTTTTTTGGTCGTTGAGGTACAGCTTTCACCACGCTGATGAGGGCCAACAGCCCGAAACGCGTCCGTGGTTAGCTTTTCTCGATTAATCAAGAATGGGTATTTGGCCAATTCTGAAATAATTAAAATCAACGAGATTAGTTGATATTTATTCCGATAGATGGCGCAAGCCATCAGCAACTTTCAGTTGCACGATAAGTAGATGCCCTTTTTCTTAATAAACAAGATCATTCGCTTCGAAATGTGGTGTTCTGTGCTGTTTATCAAATGTTTCTTCATCTTTTTTATGCTTATTTTGGGTACGAGAGCGAGCTATCTCTCTAGATCTAGTTATTTCGGGGTATGGGTTAAGATGAGTTCTTAGATCTGGGGGGACAACATTGAACATTAAGTAAGTGGGTGGAAAACTTGTGACAGAATGGTGTGTGTTATTATACGTTTGAGTGATGCGCTTAACTAGTTGAGTCCAGGAAGCTATTGGATTTTCTAGACAAGCTAGTCTGAGTTTGCCTGTAATGGTGGCATTTAAGCGTTCTATTAACCGTTTGCTTGTGGGTTATTGCTGGTGGTGAGTAGGGGTTGTATACCATGTGTTATTAGAAATTTACGGAATTTTTCCGAGGTAAAAGCGGGGCGCTCTGTCAGGTAACATACGTTTTGGAAAACCTTGTTGTAGTACAGTTCTGAGGGTTTGCATGTACGTTAGGGTACTGGTTTACTGGTTAAACTCCCTTTGAGAGTGGTGAAAGCTTGTTGGCAGTTTTATGATCTATTTGAAAAATGTAGTTTTCTCGCTGTTCTTAAGTGTTGTGTTTCGACATTGTTGCGGACTTAGTAAAAATGTTATTCAATGATGTCAGGTTTAGATGTGAGTAAAAGTGCGACTTTCGAGTTGGACACGCTTTGGGGGAGGTGTGTCACAGGCATGAAGGGGTCTTTGTGGCTTGTTTGTGAGAAAAATTGTTGTGATGCGCTGTGTGACACGAGTGAGTGAATTGAATGGAAAGGTGTCACGTGAAGTCGTTGGTTTTGGTACAGCATCTAACTTGTTTCACCATGAACAGCAAATTTACTAGTCATGGGTGGTGGTTGTACAAAACACATCGAGATATTTTGACTGTTAGTGGAAGTGGCACGTTTAGTGGCGACGATATGGAGCTTGTGTGGCTCGAGATTGATTTGTTGTTAAGTCGCGCGCTAATAGATGATGGCCAATTGGAGAAAGTGATGGGCGAGTGTGTTGAAGTTTGTTGAGAGAAATGTGTGGATGATTAATAATTATGCATGTAGAAGGAAAGGACGAGGGAGTGAAACTATGTTGGATTTTTAACTTGTTTTTGGGAAGGACAGTTACTTTTCTAGTTGTGATTTTGAAGATATTGTATCTTTCGATTTTTGCAATTAAAAAAAAATGCGTTTTCACCTATGTTTATTAAAATTTGAATATATATATATTTAAATTGTTGATTATGGTAGTGCGAAAATTATGTTTGTAAAAAGGGGAATGGCGTGCTAGTGACTTATAATTTGGATGGGGGGTTTACATAAAATAGTGAACTTAACAATGATTTTGCAAAGTTTTGCGTATTGAATTAAGAAATTGGTGTTTTGGTATAAAAATAAGATAATAAAAAAAAACCACAAATATGTTTAGAATTATGATTCGAGTTATTAAAAAATAATGATTTTTTTTGTGTAAAATTGAAAGTAATGAATTAAAATTTATAAGTTGCTTAAATGAAGTAAAAATTGATAAATGAGGTTGTAGAAGATTTAAAAAAATGAATTGAAATGATATAAAAATGGTAAAAATTGATTTAAAATGATTACAGTGAAAATACACATTAAATATATAGAGAATCAAGTTGTGAGCATGAGGAGAGAGTTAGGTAGATTTTTTAAAAACTCACAATTTTTATGATTGTTCACTCAGGAGACTTGGTCTTTGGTTGTTGTCCTGCTGATGTGGAAGACGTCCCAAGTATGGCTTGTAGAAGCTTTTAACTTCTGTTTGGTGACGGCGGCATGTTGCCTGGATGGTGGTTGCGTTGTAAGGCCGAAGGTGGGGAACTTCTCACCAGCTTATTTTGCGGAATCTTCGGCTGTGTCGTTGGGGGGAAGATTGCTTGGTCGCTTCGTTGGAATGGGGGGTTTGTTCCTCCATCTTTGCTCTTTGTCGCTTCTATCTGGACAGGCTTCTTACCTTCTTCGTTGTGGTCATCCTGACGACTCTGGTTGTGATAAGATCCTGTAGACTCTTCTGTGATGAGGTCCTGTCGACTTATCTGTGATGAGTTATCCTGTCGACTCTCGCTATAAGCTGTGGTAACCGAGGGTACTTCTCTGCACCTTGTAGGACCTTTAACAGTTCTCACAGAGTACAGGCAGTCGTGTGGTCGAGGCAGAGTGGAAAGCTTGGGAATGTCCACACACAAAAAACGAAGAGACACAGTTGTAGTAGGAAATTTCCGTGAACAGATAGAAGCCGAGCTAAGAGTAAGATGGAGAAAGAAGGTTTTCTTACTGTTTTACATGGTCGATGAGGTGGACCTGGCTGCAACCAACAAGGGCTCATGCCGACGGTGAAGTGACTGTGTAACATTTCGGCTAGGGCAGATGTTTTATATCTTTGCCGAGGGTGGGGGTGGGGGGGAGACATGTGAGAATTTGGATTTTGAACGTCTGCGGCATTCTGCACCTTTGACCTTGATGGCAACGGGCTGCCAAATTTCTTTTAAGGTTGATTTATATTTCTCTCTCGATCTCTTGCCTAGCTCATCTCTTAATCTATTACATGGTTTTATTTATTCATCCTCAGTTTGTACAAAGTACATTACATATGGTGATGCAATGACACATGTCAATCATGCGTATAATTATTTATAGATGTGTTTCTATATACAACATGACAATCTTGTTATAAGTATTATACAATACTAGACGAATGGCCCGGGCAACGCCCGGGTTTTACCCGAGTGCGTATATATTTTAAAAACGTTTTAATTCAAATACTATTCGTTACAATTATAAATTGGCGCCATGGATGTCACTCTTGTGAAACGTCCCGTTCCAAACTGTGTGTTTTTAAAATGTTTTAATTAAAATACTATTCGTTACAATTATAAATTGGCGCCGTGGATGTCTCTCTTGTGAAACGTCCCGCCCCAAACTGTGTGTGTCTTGAAAATATAAAAATAAAATGTGAATTTTCATAAAGATTTCATCATGTCGATTTTTTTTATATAAAAAAGATTAAATAATTGTGCAAAAACGGTATATACGATATATAAACATCAAAAGAAATAATGAGCCTATCGTTCAAATATAAAATTCGAATGAATATAAATGAGATACTAAAAAATTAAATACCTATTTAATGAATATCATATTTTATTTTTATAAAGGCACTTATATATAATTAAATACTTATATATAATATAATTTATATAAAATATATAAATATATATATATATAATATATAATATATAAAGGTTACCGATTTAAAAGTCTATTTTATAATTTTATATTGTAAAAGAAACATATTTTCATTTAAGTATTGTACTTGTGGCCTAGTGGTCATGGCATCTGCCCGGTAAGTGGAAGGTCGTGGGTTTGATTCCCCATCCCTTGACACTTTTTTTATTTTATCCATTCTGACCAAAATCTATCCGTGAACTTCACACAGTGAACTTCACACAGACAGAATAAGGCAATTATATAAGTAGATAATATATAATAAATAAATAATTATCATTAGATAATGATAATGATCATAATGATGATGCGCGCGTTGATGACCAAAATCTATCCGTGAACTTCAGACAGGGAACTTCACACAGACAAAATAAGGCAATTATATAAGTAGATAATAATAATTATTATTATTATTATCATTAGATAATGATAATGATCATATGATGATGCGCGCGTTGATGACCAAAATCTATCCGTGAACTTCAGACAGTGAACTTCACACAGACAGAATAAGGCAATTATATAAGTAGATAATAATAATAATTATTATTATTATTATCATTAGATAATGATAATGATCATAATGATGATGCGCGCGTTGATGACCAAAATCTATCCGTGAACTTCAGACAGTGAACTTCACACAGACAGAATAAGGCAATTATATAAGTAGATAGGGTTGTTGGTTTAAATTACCATATATATATATTAGTTTATAACAAATGGGATGTCCTCGTAACTACAAAAATAAGTGAGTACAAAAACAACTTGGGATCTTTAAATAGAAACATCGTATTTTTGCTAAGCCTATCAATTTGGTAGCAGAGCGTGGTTTGGAGCGCGCGAATTGGACTAACCGCCAATTGATCCATTTAAATCAAAAGAAATTAAATAATGGACTAACCGACAAGTTAGAAAGAAAAATTGAATGAAAATGGTTACATGTGATATCTTGGGACTCTGGGACCAG
>CP092869.1:33394397-33496545 GCA_030710605.1 Cordylochernes scorpioides | reverse complement strand
CAATTGCTGAATAATTCTCACAATGTTTAATTTTTCACTAGTCTCCCCAGAGAGAAGTGGCTGCTTTAGTTTATCAACAATGTATATTTTCGAGTTTAAGTGCTGGCCTTTATTTTGAAGTTTTACGTGGATCATTCCAACTGTTTCCAAGGGTATTCCATTTGGACCATGTAATATTTTATCAGATTTTTCCAGTTTTATTCTTTGGAAACTTTGATAATAATATTGTAGGGGGAGCACGTTGACATCAGCTCCGGTGTCAATTTTAAAATTAATTTGTCTATTATTTACCTTAATTGGTACTATCCATTTCTTGGAATTATCTTCTACAGATCCCAAAAAAGCTATCTCTGATTTTATTTCATTTATGGCTTCTGATCTACATACTTTGGCATAATGGCCCTTTTTCTTGCATTTACTACAATACGAGTTCATAGCTGGACAATTTTTCCAATCATGATTATTTGAATTGCCACACCTGGTGCATCCATGTGATGACCCTCCCAACTGGTTTGACTTGAATTGTCTTATTTTTGGTTCGTGCCTTTTTGTTTCTTTTATGTGATTAGGCATTTTCTTTATTTGATCTACAGAATCTTGTTGGTAAAGGCTAGTGTGTAGAAATGTAGGGTAGTCGGTTCACAAAACACTGAAGCGAGATTCGGTAGAAAAATTCGCTGTGATGATTCTTTGTGGGCTGTTGCAAGGATTTAAATAAGATCACTAAATAGCAGAAAGGAGGGGGTAAAAATCTCCTTCTAACTAACTTTATTTAATACATATTAAGAGGACAGTGGAAAACACCCGACTCGGTCGGTACCAAGCCGTGTTCTGATGTTTATGTTGGCGGCTCCTTTGATGCAGGCAGACGCCGCCGTGTTTACAGTCGACACTTGAGCTGTCTGGGCTGCGTCCGGAATAATGGATCTCCACCATTCCACACACACTCCCACCTGTTTTTATCTAGGCACACAGAAAAACACAAATAATCGTCCAATCGGTTGGGTTTACAAATGGTTCTTCCCGATCTAGTCTGTATTTTTGCAGTTTTCTCTTTATCGTTCAGCAAACGCGAAGAAGCTGCTGTTGATGATATTTCCAAGGGATATATTTTCTGAATAGGTCTTAGGAAGGTTCCTACTGCGGTTTTCACCTTCACTAATTTATTCACTCCATCTCTTCCAAATAATATCTCCTCGATCACTGCTAATGGCCAGAAGTTACGCTTTTTATTGTCCATACCAACGAGGACAACATCCCCAGCCTGGAGTTTTGGATTGTAAATGCGTCTGTTTCTCTGGACCAGGAGGGACAAATATTCCTTCCTGAATCGTGATTTCAACTCCTCCCTCAGCTTGTTCAAATAGCGTAGTTTCTGTGTCGTTGGATTAGATCCCATATTCTGGCACTCGGGAAACTCGACATCTGTCTGTTCTTGTAGAAACATGGAAGGTGATATTGTCACAAGATCATTCGGATTGTCGCTGACATAAGTCATGGGCCTTCCATTCTTCACTGCCTCTGCATGACACAGCAGGCTCATCAATTGTTGATATGCTAATGTTGATGTTCCGAGCATTCTTTTCGCACAGATTTCTTCTTCATTCAGGTCTTTATACCTGGAAGGCCAATATTCTTCGGAGAGTTTTAACCAGGAAGGGCCCTCCCACCATGTAGACTGTATCAGTCGGGAGAGACTGCATCCTCTGGAGGGTAAATCAGCTGGATTGCACTCGCTAGGAACACATATCTCCAATTTCCAGGATCACTAAGTCTGCATATCTCCTTCACGCGATTCCCGACAAAGGTACCCAACTGGTTATCGCGCTTTATCCAAACCTTTTGCAATATAATTTTAGGCTTTATTAATATTGGGTTCAGAAATCCAATAGGGTCATATATCTGAGCTAAGCAGGACAGGATACTCCTTTTGGTTATCTTGGGGGGTATGGCTACGGGAATTTCACATGACAAACAATCTTCCCTTTTATCCCAACATATACCAAGCACTTTAGATATCTCTGCTCTTTTAAAGGGGTAAGTATCGGAGGCCACGTCCAGGCTATGCTCCCAACGGCTTAGCTCCATCCGAGAATTTTCCATGATGGACGTTGCGGCCAATTTCAGATCTATTAACTCTTCAAAAGAGTTCACGCTTGTGACTAAATTGTCCACATAAAAGGATTTCTGCAACCTCTGAGCTGACGGTTTATGTTCAGGTCGAACATTAGACAGGTGGTATTCTATTACTGCCCCCAAAATGAAAGGACTACAGTTAACGCCGAAAACGACACGTCTATGTCGGAATACTTCTGTCTTTTCTCCATTTTGGGAATACCACAGAAAACGCAGGTAATCTCTGTCCCTTTCATTCACCTCAATCTGAAGAAACGCTTTCTTAATGTCTGCCACGACACCAAACTTGCCATTTCTGAACCTTAGCATAAGGTTGGGAATCATCTCTATGAGGTTAGGTCCTTTTTCAAGGCAGTCATTTAAAGATGGGGATCTATAGACCTTGCTAGAAGCATCAAAGACAGGCCTGATAGGCGTAGTCCCACTGGAGAGTTTCACCACAGGACGATGAGGCAGGTAGATGGCCTCAGCGTCGTGTTGTTCAGCTGGGACTTTCTCAATTACCCCATCTTCCAACCAGCCTCGGAAAATATCATCATAGTCCTCATAAAGATTCAAAGAGATTAATTTCTTAGTCGTCTGTTCTATAATCTCTTCATAGCAACCTCCCTGTTGTCCGCGATTTTAGCTTTCTCTACAGTCCACGGGAGGGAAACAACATATCTTCCTGAAACAGAATGTTGGACTGTTTTTAGAAAATGTCGACGCGCCAGTGCGTCTCTCTGATCTCTCTGTTTAACCTCAATAGGATCCATAATGCCAAGAACATCGAGATTCCACAGATTGGTTACACTGCTCTCCGAAATTGTCATCGTTGTGACATGATGAGCGAGTGAAACGTCACTACCTGGCTGACATTCTCCCATTAAAGTCCATCCGAAACGCGTCTGCGACGCAGTCAAGCCATTTGACAACACACAAGATTTCATCATGAAAATAGATCCCAATACATCGCATCCTAGAAGTATTTCAATTTCCATGTCATCCTTTCCAATATCAGGAACCCAGATTTTGCGGGCTTTGAGTTCTTTCAACCATGGCCCGCGGCTCAATCTTGGTAGGTTACCACAGATTTTTTGTTAGTCAAGAAGCTTCGCAACCATCTTAAAATTCCCCGATGCATGACCCAAATTGACTCTGTATTCTTGGTGGACACTTTCACTTGTATAACCTCCAAACACCACATGTTTAAGTGATTCCTGGCCAATGGGAGATAGTCCGAGATCCTGGGCAGTTTTAGACAAAATATAGGATCGTTGGGAACCTGTGTCAAGGAGGGCACGCACTACTTTCGCCGAAGTCGCACCTTCGACTTTAATCTTCAGAGTCTGTAGCAAAATCAGAGACGAAGCGCTAAGACCGGAGAATGAAACTCCGTTTTCAACTGTAGGAGAAGCGTCACAGTCTTCCACCTGTTCCTTGTCTTCATCCGCTGACTCTCGTGCAGTAGCATTAAGAGGGCATAAAATATCAAGGTGCTTCTTCTTACATCGATTACATTCAGTTATGCGCCTTCTACAATTAGAAGAGATATGACCTGGTTGGAGGCAGGAGAAACAACATTTAGCGTTTTTAATACGCTCTCTTCTTTCTTTAATGCTCATTCTGCGCGCAGCAAGACATTCTGTGTTTTTATGATCTTTATTACAAAAGATGCAATTCTGGGCACGTCCAGCAAATAGTCCAGAGGCCGTAGGTATCTTAGCAGGATGTGATTGTCTGCCCACGTTTCTATCCTGTTTCAGAGATCTAAGTCCTAACTTGGATCCAGCTAAGGCTCTGTCTTGCTCTGCTGCAGCTTCCTTTTGGAGAAACTCCATAATTAGGTCAACTCTAGTTTAAGTAGAATCATTAGCATCAATCTTGACATAATGGAGGGGGCTTCTTTGCCAAGCCTTCATGAGTTCCTCTGAGAGACATGCCTCAATCATTGGAAATATAAATACAGACATCTGTCTGGCCTCAATCTTTAAGGATTCCAATGCTCTCAAATGAGTCACCAACTCATCATAAAATGAAGTCACCTTCAACTGTTGTTTGGAGGAGCAATCGATCATAAGGCGTATAAGGTCCCTGACATAGACTTGTTGCAACAGTTCAGGCCTTCCAAATCTTTCTGTCAAAGTTTCTATAACTTTGGGGTAATTCTCGGCAGTCAGGGGGTAACTATTAACCAGTTTACTAGCTCTGGTTCCCTGCGACATAGATTGCACAAGATATTGGAACTTGTCGCTGTCTTCCAAAGTAGGATCGACATGTATCTTGTTGAACTGTGCCCACCATCCCAACCAATCTTTTATTTCTTCTGTAAACTTCTTTAATTCTATCTTGGGTAGTTTTACAGTTCTATGGTGTGAGCTAGAAGCGAAGCTCACTTCACTGGTCGTGGGACTGGATGCAGTGTTCCTGGGTTCAACAAGAGCGAGACATTTTTTATATATCCTCTTATATCTCTGGGTATATTGCAAGGCTTCATCATCGTCTTGCTCTAGTTCCTCTTCGCTAACGTCTGAAGTTAGCATGAAGTCTCTTATCTTGCCTTGGATCACAAGAAGCTCACTGTGAGTTTCTTCAATTATCTCTCTATTATATTCAATGTCCTCTACAGGTATCGGTGGAGTACCTGACAGAAACTCTTCTGTCGTCTTCAAGCTGCGAGTTAGTCGCTTTCTAAGTAAATTTCTATGTCTTTTTAAAATTTCCATTTTTCAAAAAAACACTATAAACAGAGGGTAAAACAAAAGGTACTTATCTTAAGTCTTGACTTGTACTCCGCCGTTAATCCACTTGATCTTGCCTTGTCAGAAGCCCACCCGCGGGGACGCCACTTTGTGTAGAAATGTAGGGTAGTCGGTTCACAAAACACTGAAGCGAGATTCGGTAGAAAAATTCGCTGTGATGATTCTTTGTGGGCTGTTGCAAGGATTTAAATAAGATCACTAAATAGCAGAAAGGAGGGGGTAAAAATCTCCTTCTAACTAACTTTATTTAATACATATTAAGAGGACAGTGGAAAACACCCGACTCGGTCGGTACCAAGCCATGTTCTGATGTTTATGTTGGCGGCTCCTTTGATGCAGGCAGACGCCGCCGTGTTTACAGTCGACACTTGAGCTGTCTGGGCTGCGTCCGGAATAATGGATCTCCACCATTCCACACAGCTAGACTGCTGTCCTTTGACACTTTCTAATTGCTTTGCCATTAGTGTGGCTTTTACTAAGGTCAAGTCTGTATCAAGTTGCATTCTTTCAGATAATGCTCTATCCCTTACTCCAACAACTATCCTATCCCTAATCAACTCATCGTGTAACATCCCAAAATTGCAGTGCTCAGCTAGGCTATGGAGTGCTGTGATAAATTCATTCACCTTTTCCCCTTCCTGCTGACATCTTTGATTAAATCTTGCCCTTTCATAAATTATATTACGTCTTGGAATAAAGTGACTTTCAAAGCATTCAATAACTTTATCATATTTTTCTAGTTGGTCACTTGCTATTTTACATTACAACAAAATGTCATCTGCATTATCACCCATGCAGTACACGAGCATATTAACTTGCTCATTTTCTGGGTTATTAATTAACTGGCTTGTGCGCGCAGAATCAATTATCCACACGTCCTGAGTCGTCGGGCGTTCCTCCCTTGTGCTTACATGTAGTGCGTATTCTGAAGTGGAGTCTCTTCGTTGGGATGGTTCCTCCGTTCGTTCTTGGATTGCTGATCTGGCCGTGTCTTTGTTTTGTTTTGGTCCTTTATAGTAGTTCCTTGTACTGGCCATGTTATTTTTGTTTGTTGTATTCTTTTGATTTCCTTTGTTGTTAGGGTTGAACCAACAGTATTTCTTGAAATGTCCTTTTCTTTTGCAAATGTAGCATGACTTTTCTTTGAATTGGTTGCCTGATGATCTGAAAGCATTTTCATGATTTTTGCTCCTGTCCCGTCTTCTCTTCTCGAAATCCAGTAGAGTTTGTCTCAAGTCTGGTAAGGAGATTTCTCTGTTTATTGATAGTGCTTCTGTGATCGTGTCAAAGTTAGGGGCGAGTCCTTCAACAATGTATCTTACAAGTTCTCTTTCTGTTATAGTCTTTCCTAGCTGGGTGATCTGTTGTGCCAGTTTCTGTGCTCGTACAATATACATGTTAACATTTTCATTTAGGTTCAATTTTAGTTTGGCTAGATCCAACGTTAGGTCTATCCTTTTATTTTCTAGAGATCCGTCAAACCTTTTCTTTATGTCGTGCCAAATTCTTTTTGCCCTTTTATCGCCTCGAAATATTATTGTTAAGTCATCCGAAAGTGACAATATTATTAGGCTGTATGCTTCCCGATTCTTTTTCTTCCCAATATCATATTCTAGTTTATTTTTTGTAAAGTCTGGCTCGTCATTAACAATTACGTCCTTAAGAGATCTTTTGAATCTAGAATTGCTTCCATTTTCATGGGCCACGTTGTATAGTTGTTTTCTGTTAACTGTTATATTTTTGCTAAGTTATATGTATGTGATGATTTAAAACCATGGAATTGTTGTAAATAATCCAGATATCTACTACCACATGTTCCACCACGTAATTGTATATAACTTGTTATTTACTGCAAATAGAAAGCCTCAACTAACATCAATCTGTACCGCGTATGAATCTAATAAAGTATAGCAACTGTACAAATAGAAGGAATGGAGAATAACAGGAGAAAATTAAGGTTAAAACTAATCAGGCCCAAGTGAGAATAAGAAAGCAGGCCTAGCGAGTCCAGTCCAATTTTTACGAGGTCGTGGCCCTCCTGGATGATGTAACTCCCCCCTCCCTGTTTACGTCAGAAAAGGGCAGTGACCTGCTTGGACCTAGAGAGGCTATAAAAAGGAGGCCCCAAGCCTCAGTTAGTTAGTCTTTGTTTCAGCCCCTGTCCGCGCAGGCCGCTCCGATAGAGGTAAACCCTTTCCTGCCAGAATTCTCCTCGTCCCATTCCTTCTTGACGTTCAGACGCTTCTTAGTGGAAACTCTGTTTGTTTATTTCACCTTTGGCCAAGCTGTGTCGCCTTCCACCACGACTGCACGGTAGAGGTGACATCGAGGTTCGTCTAGCATCAGGTAACACTGGTCCCAGAGGCCCCAAGATATCACATGTAACCATTTTCATTCAATTTTTCTTTGTCGGTTAGTCCAATTATTTAATTTCTTTTTGATTTAAATGGATCAATTGGCGGTTAGATCAATTCGCGCGCCCAAACCACGCTCTGCTACCAAATTGATAGGCTTAGCAAAAATACGATGTTTCTATTTAAAGATCCCAAGTTGTTTTGTACTCACTTATTTTTGTAGTTACGAGGACATCCCATTCGTTATAAACTAATATATATATATGGTAATTTAAACCAACAACCCTATCTACTTATATAATTGCCTTATTCTGTCTGTGTGAAGTTCACTGTCTGAAGTTCACGGATAGATTTTGGTCATCAACGCGCGCATCATCATTATGATCATTATCATTATCTAATGATAATAATAATAATTATTATTATTATCTACTTATACAGTAATCCCTCGTTAAGACGAACTCAACGGGAGAACGAAAAACCCTTTTCGTCTTAAAAGAATATATACCGAATTCGTATAAACCGAATTCGTATTAGACGAATTGAATTCGTGGTATCCGGGGGTTGTACTTATGTACTACCGATGAGTAAGAAAACTACATTTCTGAGGAATAACGAATGAATTTATTTGAAAACAATATTAATGAAAATATTTTATAATTTTAAGGAACAACAATTATGTATATGTATGTACATAAAGTATTTTATTTTAAAAGACAATATGGATAATATAATCACAATGTAAGGCAATAACATGAGAATATAAGTTTATTTTAAAACACAAATAAAAAAGAACAACAAAAGAAACAACTTACATAATATACTTGGTACATACAAAGTTTATGTGTATGCAGCATATGCAGTATGCATAGAGTATCCTATATCTGGGTTTTCTCTGCAGGCTTCAGAAAGTCTGTTATAGTTTTTTGGTGGTATTCGATTGGGCACTGTTTCAGACACTCCCTTCTTATTTTATCCAGGTCATCTTCAAAATGAACATCAATATCCGCAGAGGTTTTGGACAGCTTCTACAGCTTCCTCTCTAGTAGGCATCATTATCTCTTCTTTCACCTCATCGTCTTCTGTTTCTTCTTCTTCTTTCTTCTTTTCTTCTAATTCGGGTGAACCGCAAATTTCCAACCCTTCATCCAGGGCAACATACTCCAGGAAAGTCAAAGTCTCAGCTGGGTTTGTAGCTGAAAGGAGTTTGGTCCATTCTTCAGGCTCATCAAGCATTGTTTCTGGAAGTGAAAACGAATCAGCTGTTTTTTTCCACACCCAATTAGACACTTATTTCTTTAGCCTTTTCTTTGACAAGTGCGCCGGATACACAAAAGACAAAGAGAGCCAATACTTGATATCAACGGCGTTGTTGTTGTTTTAATAGTTTATTGTTTTACTTATAACTCGCCTTTAAAAACATATTAGAATTCGTTTTAACCGATTGATTAGTTCTGATGGGCGCTAAATTAAATTCGTATTTCGTCATAACCGAATATTTCGTCTTAACCAGCAAAATTTTTTTGGAAAGCATTGAAATTTAACGGGGGAAAAAAAACGATTCGCGCAAACCGAGAGTTCGTATAATCCGAGTTCGTGATAACGAGGGATTTCTGTATAATTGCCTTATTCTGTCTGTGTGAAGTTCACTGTCTGAAGTTCACGGATAGATTTTGGTCATCAACGCGCGCATCATCATTATGATCATTATCATTATATAATTATATAATTGCCTTATTCTGTCTGTGTGAAGTTCCCTGTCTGAAGTTCATGGATAGATTTTGGTCATCAACGCGCGCATCATCATTATCTATCTAATGATAATTATTTATTTATTATATATTATCTACTTATATAATTGCCTTATTCTGTCTGTGTGAAGTTCACTGTGTGAAGTTCACGGATAGATTTTGGTCAGAATGGATAAAATAAAAAAGTGTCAAGGGATGGGAATCGAACCCACGACCTTCCACTTACCGGGCAGATGCCATGACCACTAGGCCACAAGTGCAATACTTAAATGAAAATATGTTTCTTATACAATCTAAAATTATAAAATAGACTTTTAAATCGGTAACCTTTATATATTATATATTTTATATATTTTTATATATTTTATATAAATTATATTATATATAAGTATTTAATTATATATAAGTACCTTTATAAAAATAAAATATGATATTCATTAAATAGGTATTTAATTTTTAGTATCTCATTTATATTCATTCGAATTTTATATTTGAACGATAGGCTCATTATTTCTTTTGATGTTTATATATCGTATATACCGTTTTGCACAATTATTTAATCTTTTTTATATAAAAAATCGACATGATGAAATCTTTATGAAAATTCACATTTTTATTTTTATATTTTCAAGACACACACAGTTTGGGGCGGGACGTTTCACAAGAGAGACATCCACGGCGCCAATTTATAATTGTAACGAATAGTATTTTAATTAAAACATTTTAAAAACACACAGTTTGGAACGGGACGTTTCACAAGAGTGACATCCATGGCGCCAATTTATAATTGTAACGAATAGTATTTGAATTAAAACGTTTTTAAAATATATACGCACTCGGGTAAAACCCGGGCGTTGCCCGGGCCATTCGTCTAGTATTGTATAATACTTATAACAAGATTGTCATGTTGTATATAGAAACACATCTATAAATAATTATACGCATGATTGACATGTGTCATTGCATCACCATATGTAATGTACTTTGTACAAACTGAGGATGAATAAATAAAACCATGTAATAGATTAAGAGCTGAGCTAGGCAAGAGATCGAGAGAGAAATATAAATCAACCTTAAAAAGAAATTTGGCAGCCCGTTGCCATCAAGGTCAAAGGTGCAGAATGCCGCAGACGTTCAAAATCCAAATTCTCACATGTCTCTCTCCCCCCCCCCCCCCCACCCTCGGCAAAGATATAAAACATCTGCCCTAGCCGAAATGTTACACAGTCACTTCACCGTCGGCATGAGCCCTTGTTGGTTGCAGCCAGGTCCACCTCATCGACCATGTAAAACAGTAAGAAACCTTCTTTCTCCATCTTACTCTTAGCTCGACTTCTATCTGTTCACGGAACTTTCCTACTACAACTGTGTCTCTTCGTTTTTTGTGTGTGGACATTCCCAAGCTTTCCACTCTGCCTCGACCACGACTGCCTGTACTCTGTGAGAACTGTTAAAGGTCCTACAAGGTGCAGAGAAGTACCCTCGGTTTGACCCTCGGTTACCACAGCTTATAGCGAGAGTCGACAGGATAACTCATCACAGATAAGTGACAGGACCTCATCACAGAAGAGTCTAAAGGATCTTATCACAACCAGAGTCGACAGGATGACCACAACGAAGAAGGTAAGAAGCCTGTCCAGATAGAAGCAACAAAGAGCAAAGATGGAGGAACAAACCCGCCATTCCAACGAAGCGATCAAGCAATCTTCCCCCCAACGACACAGCCGAAGATCCCGCAAAATAAGCTGGTGAGAAGTTCCCCACCTTCGGCCTTACAACGCAACCACCTTCCAGGCAACATGCCGCCGTCACCAAACAGAAGTTAAAAGCTTCTACAAGCCATACTTGGGACGTCTTCCACATCAGCAGGACAACAATCAAAGACCAAGTCTCCTGAGTGAACAATCATAAAAATTGTGAGTTTTTAAAAAATCTACCTAACTCTCTCCTCATGCTCACAACTTGATTCTCCATATATTTAATGTGTATTTTCACTGTAATCATTTTAAATCAATTTTTACCATTTTTATATCATTTCAATTCAAATTTTAAATCTTCTACAACCTCATTTATTAATTTTTACTTCATTTAAGCAACTTATAAATTTTAATTCATTACTTTCAATTTTACACAAAAAAAATCATTATTTTTTAATAACTCGAATCATAATTCTAAACTTATTTGTGTTTTTTTTAATATCTTATTTTTATACCAAAACACCAATTTCTTAATTCAATACGCAAAAATTTGCAAAATCATTGTTATGTTCACTATTTTATGTAAACCCCCCATCCAAATTATAAGTCACTAGCACGCCATTGCCCCTTTTACAAACATAATTTTCGCACTACCATAATCAACAATTCGAAAATATATATATTCAAATTCTAATAAACATAGGTGAAACGCATTTTTTTTTTAATTGCAAAAATCGAAAGATACAATATCTTCAAAATCACAACTAGAAAAGTAACTGTCCTTCCCAAAAACAAGTTAAAAATCCAACATAGTTTCACTCCCTCGTCCTTTCCTTCTACATGCATAATTATTAATCATCCACACATTTCTCTCAACAAACTTCAACACACTCGCCCATCACTTTCTCCAATTGGCTACCATCTATTAGCGCGCGACTTAACAACAAATCAATCTCGAGCCACACAAGCTCCATATCGTCGCCACTAAACGTGCCACTTCCACTAACAGTCGAAATATCTCGATGTGTTTTGTACAACCACCACCCATGACTAGTAAATTTGCTGTTCATGGTGAAACAAGTTAGATGCTGTACCAAAACCAACGACTTCACGTGACACCTTTCCATTCAATTCACTCACTCGTGTCACACAGCGCATCACAACAATTTTTCTCACTTAACAAGCCACAAAGACCCCTTCATGCCTGTGACACACCTCCCCCAAAGCGTGTCCACCTCGAAAGTCGCACTTTTACTCACATCTAAACCTGACATCATTGAATAACATTTTTACTAAGTCCGCAACAATGTCGAAACACAACACTTACGAACAGCGAGAAAACTACATTTTTCAAATAGATCATAAAACTGCCAACAAGCTTTCACCACTCTCAAAGGGAGTTTAACCAGTAAACCAGTACCCTAACGTACATGCAAACCCTCAGAACTGTACTACAACAAGGATTTCCAAAACGTATGTTATCTGACAGAGCGCCCGCTTTTACCTCGGAAAAATTCCGTAAATTTCTAATAACACATGGTATACAACCCCTACTCACCACCAGCAATAACCCACAAGCAAACGGTTTAATAGAACGCTTAAATGCCACCATTACAGGCAAATCAGACTAGCTTATCTAGAAAATCCAATAGCTTCCTGGACTCAACTAGTTAAGCGCATCACTCAAACGTATAATAACACACCCCATTCTGCCACAAGTTTTCCACCCACCTACTTAATGTTCAATGTTGTCCCCCCAGATCTAAGAACTCATCTTAACCCATACCCCGAAATAACTAGATCTAGAGAGATAGCTCGCTCTCGTACCCAAAATAAGCATAAAAAAGATGAAGAAACATTTAATAAACAGCACAGAACACCACATTTCGAAGCGAATGATCTTGTTTATTAAGAAAAAGGGCATCTACTTATCGTGCAACTGAAAGTTGCTGATGGCTTGCGCCATCTATCGGAATAAATATCAACTAATCTCGTTGATTTTTAATTATTCCAGAATTGGCCAAATACCCATTCTTGATTAATCGAGAAAAGCTAACCACGGACGCGTTTCGGGCTGTTGGCCCTCATCAGCGTGGTGAAAGCTGTACCTCAACGACCAAAAAAAAAAATTGGTCATTAAGGCATCCTGAAAAATCATGAAACGGGTAGTAAAGGCCAGAATTGCGTGAGAACGCTACAAATGTGAAAAAATAGTACAAATGTAATATTGTACTGGGATATGGTGCATAAATTTTTTTGGTCGTTGAGGTACAGCTTGCACCACGCTGATGAGGGCCAACAGCCCGAAACGCGTCCGTGGTTAGCTTTTCTTGATTAATCAAGAATGGGTATTTGGCCAATTCTGGAATAATTAAAAATCAACGAGCTTAGTTGATATTTATTCCGATTGATGGCGCAAGCCATCAGCAACTTTCAGTTGCACGATAAGTAGATGCCCTTTTTCTTAATTTATGCACCTTTTCCCAGTACAATATTACATTTGTACTATTTTTTTCACATTTTGTAGCGTTCTCACGCAATTCTGGCCTTAACTACCCGTTTCATGATTTTTCAGGATGCCTTAATGACCAATTTTTTTTGTCGTTGAGGTACAGCTTGCACCACGCTGATGAGGGCCAACAGCCCGAAACGCGTCCGTGGTTAGCTTTTCTTGATTAATCAAGAATGGATATTTGGCCAATTCTGGAATAATTAAAAATCAACGAGATTAGTTGATATTTATTCCGATAAATGGCGCAAGCCATCAGCAACTTTCAGTTGCACGATAAGTAGATGCCCTTTATCTTAATTTATGCACCTTATCCCAGTACAATATTACATTTGTACTATTTTTTCAGATCTTGTTTATGTCAAAAATTATAGACATCCCGACACAGGCAAATTAGCACTATATTTTACTGGACCATACACAATAATTGAAATAATCTCACCCAATGTCGTTCGAATATATCGCAACAATCAACCTCTCAATAGAGACAGTGACACTATACATGTCAATAAATTAAAATATTACACAGAGAATGTTCTGTACATTACACCTCCACAAACCCGATTTATTCAAAACCCACAGCGAATGTCTCAAGATCTATATCTCAGTGAATTCAAACATTTGACTCCAGATATCTTCGAGACGCAACTATACCGATTTATACCGCCTCAAACTTCCCAGCCATTCCTACATTTAAATCCAGATTTATTTAATAGCGATCGTTTTAAAACAAACCTCAAGTAGCGACCAGAAAATTTCCCGTTAAATTCAAAACCTATTCTATCTACATACTCTAAACCAACCCATTTGGATCTGTATTACTTACTTACTTACTCTATTTCACACAATATAAAGATTTATTTGAACCCACCAGATCCAGACAAGAAGAGAAAGACTTTAATGCACGTGCGCTGTAGACAAGACCCCAGTAATATAATCCCCGACGATAAACAGCGGCAATTGCCCTTTAGTCGACCCCGTTTCATGTATATACAACGTCCTCTCTCCCCGCTAACAAAGCTGTCAACTAAATATCCGCTATTGGAATGACCGCCATGTGTAACATGTGTTTCACATCAGCCATTTATATTTCCTCGAGAATTTCACAAATTCCCAGACAGAGAGTCATAAAAATACCGCTAGTTGGCCCCGTGACGATAGACTAAAGATCTCGAGACCATTCCCGCGTCAATAAATCCACCGCCACTCTTCCCCTATCTCGTCCTCCAGTAAATGAGGGCTGTCTTCTACATTCCTTTTATATCACACCTTTTACTACATTTGCAACTATCTTAACATAACTTTTAAAACATTTAGATATTAGAATTTGAACAAGACCTACCTTAAATTGAACATTTTGATATTTTAATCCTGTGTAAATATCTAATTTTTCTACATATCAAACATTTTACATGTTAAATTGAGATCACAATACACAACATTTTAGTAGCCAATCCAAGCTATAAATTGGGCTTCTCAATTTTCGATTTATAAAACCTACACACCACATTTGTAACTTCTTTTTAGAAGAAATATTTTTGTCCCATTCCTCTACCAAACCTTCATCTACTCATTTTAATAATCTTTAATTATATTCTGTTTTGTATAAAAAATATTTTTATTTTTTACCTTTCAATTATATAATCACAAGTTTTAATCCAACATTATTTTAAAAAAATATTTTACTTTTTTTTTCATAATATTATTTTAGTATTACAAAACATTTATTTGTTTTCAAAAATCACATTAATTTTTCATTATTATTACTTTTATATATTGTATGTTTGATTTTGTTCACTTGAACTTTATTCAACCACAATCACATTTCTATATTTTTATTCCTATTATATTTGTTTTTATACCTTTATATAATATGACCATGTTTATCTTCAACTATCGGGCATACAACAATCATTTACAACAATCTATTTCTCTAACCACTTCAGTGTACTTTACACTACAATCTATTTCTCCGCCATTGTTTCACATCAACGTAGAAAAACGACAGTACTGCTTGACAATTTTTTTTTATTTCGTAATTTCAACAAACTTATTGAACATAGTTCCCCAGATTTAAAAATCTCAACTTCTGGCTTGAACACGTTTCAAAAGTTTAATTCAATCATCCGCAGAGCAAAATCACCAACGCATGCACAAAGCGTTCACAACTCACAATTTTTTTCAGCTCTAGCGGACCACAATCAACCTTTGATTTTAAGTCAAGTCAGATCACCTACTGTCGCTACAACAATTCTACTTCACGCATGGCACTCCATTTCACCCCTTTCACAATCATTTTGATGAATAACTTGTTCTTCAACAACTTTTCAACCCAATAACTCTATAATTGTGACAAAGCACTGTAACCTTATACAGGATCACAGGTGAAACATTGCCTAGGAAGACGCTCGAGTCTATATCCTCGCTTTGCACCTGGATCTAAGTATTTGATTACATGTGTAATACTTACAATTGCATATTCTTTAACCCCTAACCCTTTCCAACGCCCGCCAACAATCTCTTAGAACATCATTTTATTTTTATCATCATTATTTTTTTAATCAAACAAAGGTTTTATCTTAATTTCTCTTTTAAATTAAACATAAGTTGTATTTTTTATAATTTGCAGATATACCCAAACAAAACATCTTGTTATAGCCCTTTTTAACCCTCACAGTTTAAATTAATTAAAATAAATTTTAATTACTTACCTGTGTTAGAGAGGCTTTACCCGTTTAAACCCAGATAAACCCTTTCACTCCCGGGGCTCATCTATGGTAATTTAAACCAACAACCCTATAGTGTATAATACTTATAACAAGATTGTCATGTTGTATATAGAAACACATCTATAAATAATTATACGCATGATTGACATGTGTCATTGCATCACCATATGTAATAAATAAAACCATGTAATAGATTAAGAGCTGAGCTAAGCAAGAGATCGAGAGAGAAATAGAAATCAACCTTAAAAAGGAATTTGGCAGTCCGTTGCCATCAAGGTCAAAGGGTGCAGAATGCCGCAGACGTTCAAAGTCCAAATTCTCACATGTCTCCCCCCCCCCCCCTCGTCAAAGATATAAAACATCTGCCCTAGTCGAAATGTTACACAGTCACTTCACCGTCGGCGGAGCCCTTGTTGGTTGCAGCCAGGTCCACCTCATCGATCATGTAAAACAGTAAGAAACCTTCTTTCTCCATCTTGCTCTTAGCTCGGCTCCTATCTGTTCACGGAACTTTCCTACTACAACTGTGTCTCTTCGTTTTTTGTGTGTGGACATTCCCAAGCTTTCCACTCTGCCTCGACCACGACTGCCTGTACTCTGTGAGAACTGTTAAAGGTCCTACAAGGTGCAGAGAGGTACTGGAAAACTCTCCACGCCCTGACTGTCCCTCTCGGTTACTACAGGTTTGACCCTCGGTTACCACATATATTTATTTAAGGAACGACTTGTTCCGATACAAATGTTGTAAAACAAGCGAGCGAAAAATCAAAACAGGAAAGTCTGAAGCGTAGTGTGTGACGTCAGCCCGATGATGATAAAGTCAAAGTCTGCGTAACAAAAAGCTTTTATTTAAATGAACTAAAAAGGAAAAATTAATTATTTTATTTTTTGTCACTGAGCAATTAGATGTATATGAGTGAAAATAAAAGCGCGGAGGGACGATTATATTTAGAGAAGAGGTAAAAATTCAGTAAACGCATTAAAATTGCTAATCAGTTGCTACATATTAAATCACATTAGGTTAGAAATTAATGATGATTGTCCCCCACCGCTTTTATTTTCGCTCAGATACATCTAATTGCTCAATGACAGAAGATAAATTATTTATTTTTTCCTTTTTAGTGCTTTAAAAGTTTTTTAAAAATGTATTTTTTATTTATTAATTTGTTATAGATGTATATTTGTAATGATAGTTAAGGAAATCAAAGTAGGAATAAATTAAAATTTCTAGATTTATATCATGAACCTCCTTGGGCATTTGAGAAAAACACATTCAGAAAATGTTTAAAAAATTCTCATATTGTATATTTCTCATATATTTTTGTGAGAGAGTCCTTGTGAAAATAAAGATTTATTGATTTAAAAAAGCCCTCTCTGATCAACTTTAAAAAATTATACCTATTATTTAATGAAATGGGGGTCATAGTTCTATTATATATGAAATACTATTTGAAAAAAGTAGTTCAAAATAATTCACGTATGATCGCGAGGGAATAAAAATTGTAATAATTTCTGGTGTCTCTAAATTTATCTAAAACTCTCTTATATAGCCTACTAGACGAATGACCCGGGCAACGCCCGGGTTTACACGATTAAATGTATTATTCAAACACTTAAAACATAGGAAAATAAAACATAGCAAATATAGCAAGAGCCGTTATTTTAAACGGCGAATTCGATCAGTTATAGCAAAAAATGAAAATATATATGTAAATATGTGAAATAGTTATAAATTAGAAAACCTGTAAATATACGAGGGTTGTCCGTTAAATAAGTTCCACGGGGCACCACTGTCATGAGGATCGCTTTTAGGCGCGAGCCGACTGTGCGGGCTTGTAGCTTGTTCTCCCCCCTCAATTTCCCACCAAGGCCACGTCACTGGTAAGCTTAGTCTTGGCTGAGCAACCGTTAGTGATGGAGCTTCCCCTCGTGTCTCCTGCCAGCTGAGAATTACGGTCAGTAATTCGCTTTTTGGCCGCAAAGAAGAATTCGGCGAAGGACATTCCTACTGAACTCTGTCAAGGGAAAGGAGAAGGATGTACGAGTTCCGAATTGGTGCGCAGATGGGTCAGAGAATTTAAAAACGGCCGAACAGACGTCCACGATGAACCGCGTGCTGGACGGCCATCGGTTTCGGAAGAAACCATTGCCAAAGTCGAAGCGGCAATGCTTGAAGATCGACGGGTTACTGTGCGGAAGCTCTGCGATTTGGTTCATGATGTCAGTAAAACCACCATCGACAAGATTTTGCGTGAACATTTAAGGAATTCAAAGGTCTGCGTAAGATGGGTTCCGAAAATTCTGGCTGAAGACCATAAACGGCAGCAGGCTGAAGCGGCCCAGAAATTTCTCGATTGCCACGAAACTAACGGAGAGGAATTCTTGGATTCGATCGTTACTGGTGATGAGACCTGGGTACACTAAACCACACCGGAGACAAAGGAGCAATCCAAGCAGTGAAAGCACACTTCTTTGTCGAAACCTCGGCTTTCTGCCGGGAAACTTATGGCTACCGTCTTTTGGGACCGAAAGGGCCTATTCTTATGCGACTTTATGCGTCGGGTTACAACAATTCATTCCAACCGGTACTGTGAGACCTTAAAACAACTTCGACGCGCGATTTAGAATAAGAGGGATGTTAACCAAAGGGGTGCGTTTTCACCAAGACAACGCTCGGCCGCACGCCGTCCGTCAAACCACCGCCCTCATCGAAGAATTTGGATGGGAATTGGTGTCACATCCACCTTGCTGCCCGGACGTAGCTACTAGTGACTTCCATCTCTTCCCCGAGTTGAAAAAAAAAACCTGGGTGGAACCCAATTCCAGGACGATGACGAGTTGGAAGAAGCGGTTTTAGGCTTTCTACGCGGCCAGGCGGCAGAGTTCTTTGACTGTGGGTTACATGAGTGGGTGTCCCGAATGCAAAAATGCGTCGAACGAAACGGGGAATATGTAGAAAAATGAAAAAAAAGTCTGATAATTACGAAAATGTATAGTACAGGGCAAATAAACCTGTTTTTCTGTAAGAAAAACATCTGTGGAACTTATTTAACGGACAACCCTCGTAGTTAAGGCTTGCATTGTAATTAAGAAAAAGCTTCTCGTCTAGAACGCTCAGGCGACCTGCCGGCGGCGCGCGCCCGTTGGTTGCCGGCAGGTCGCCTGAGCGTTCTAGAGGGCGCTGCTCGTGAGCTAAGTAGAATAATTTGAATATATAGTTTTAATAATTGATTTATATATTTTTTAAAAATAGCCTATCGTCATCCCCGTTATTTTTTACCTATGTATGGAAATTTTGGTTTGAATTAGTGAACTACTGCGAATTTGTATACCGGACATACAAACCAACAAACATACAAACATTCATTTTTACAACAACAACAACAAAAAAGCCTTTATTTAGGGTCACTGACCCTATACAGGATTCACCAGAGGTATGCATAAGAACAAAGTAGTGAGACAAAGGAAATAACGATATATACAGAGTAAAAAGAGAAAGAGAAAAAAAATAAACAAAAAACAAGAAAAGGAAAAAAAAATAAGAAGAAGAAAGAGGGAAGCAAGAAATCAACACAAAAAGAGTAGCAGTAAGAAAGTGAGGAGTGAGTATCACTTGGCCTTCTTCTGAGATATGGACTTGTGGAAACCATAAAACGCCGTAGCAATATACTTATTCTGGGTCATATTGTCAATTATTGATGGAAGTAAAGCACAGAGTTGCCCAGTTTTGAGCATAAGGGTTCTTCTTTCTTCTTTCAGAGCAGAGCAATCAAAAATATAGTGAGTGATTTCATTTTTTAGTTTTGAATTACAGAAGGTACAAGTCGGGTCCTCACCGCAGAGCATCTTGGTGTGGTTTTCTCTAAAAAAAACTTGAAAGTATTCTAACTTGTGCGAGTAGTCTTACAACCGGGAAAGGAAAATCCCCTAAAAGGTATCCCTCCGTCATGAAAGATATGTGAATGTATTTGTAGTGAGAGTATAGCTTAGATTTATCCATTCTTGTAAGGTCGTTTTGTATAGATTGGTCTGCCGCTGTTTTTAAGAGCCCTGTAATCGCGCTCCTCGGCGTTTCAGGGTCATCACAGGAAACAAGTGCAGGGGATCCATTATTGTTAAGCAGATTGGTGAGCTTTTTTAATGAAACCGATGGGTGTGCCCGAAGCATTAGACAGTTCCCGTGTTCTATTAAAACATATACGTGGCAATCTGTCACTGCTCATATTCAACACCCGCAGCCAATACTTCAGGGTTAATTTTAAGGCTGTTACACTCAATGAGATACGACCGGTTTCTAATCTGATTAGGTAACCTGGTAATAATTTACTCAATAGATGGCGTAGCGAAAGCCTGATTGCTAAATTATATCTAAAATATTTGGGTTAGTGAAAATATATTGATATATTTGTTGATGATAAAGGAAATAAACAGGAAATATATTGATCTTTTAAAAATATCTCCAGAATATCATTAACTACCTATTATATGAAGATATAGATTGGAGTTGGGAAACAGTTTTAGCAAATTAGTTATCGTTATTCACATATAGTACCTATTTGTATTTATTTTATTATTATTTCTTGTAAACCTCAATGGAGGTTTCTTTTAAGAATAAAAAAGTTTATAATACAATATAATAAAATATAATTTTGGAATCGTAGTTTTCCTGTATATAAAAATGGGGCTAGGTCAGCACCAATTACTAAATCAATGGGACTTGTTTTATCAAAATTGGGGTCTGCTAATAAAGTATTCTTAAGATGAGGCCAATTATCTCTATTTATCAGAAAATTAGGTAAATCAACAGTGATTTGATGGAGTATTATGGATGAAATTTTGAATATTCTATCAGAAAAATGAGGCTTAAATTGAAGAAAAGTCTCACTAGCAGACTGCTGTATTGGTTGGTTACCAATTCCAAAAACTGTGAGTTGGCTCTTTTTAACAGGTAGATTCAACTTTTCACGAAAATTTTCTGTTATTAGACTTCTTTGAGAACCAGTATCAATCAAAGCTCTGCATGGATGAAACGATCCATTTTCTGCTCTCACTCTCACGATAGCAGTAAATAACAAGATTGTCTCATTGGGCTTTGTTGTATCACTGAGAAAACATGAAACGCTAGATTGTGCAATTGGAGCTTTAATTGAAGTGGTATTCAAAGGTTCGGGTTGGAAGGAATGCAAAAGAGTGTGATGTTTTTTGTTGCATGATTTACAATGCATAGTGAATTTACATGACGTTACTCTGTGGTTGGATCGCAAACAATTGAAACAAAGGTTATTGGTTTTTACTATGTTCCATCTTTCAAGGAGAGAACTTTTATGGAACTTTTCACATTTGAATATAGGATGTGAATTTTTGCATAATAGGCATTTATCATCACCTTTTGAAATAGAATTATATACATGTGTTTGTTTCGCTACAGATTTATCCTCTTTAGCATAACCTTTTATCGATTGCAAACTTTTTGCTTGTTTTTCAAGAAACATAATAAAATTTTCGTAGGATGGAAAGCCATCATCTATCAACGTCAATTCCCATTGCCTTTTCAAATCATCACCTATTTTTCTTTGTAGGAAATGTATTAGAAAGATATCAACAAGTGTATTTCTCTCCAAACCCAGTGATTTCAAATTTCTCATGGCTTCATTACATATATCTAGTAGTTCGAAAATGGCCTTGGAATTTATTAGTTTTAAAGGTTTTAAAGTGAATAATTTTGTACATTGTGAAAAGGCAAGTTCTTTTTTGTTATCATATCTGGAGACCAATGTGGCCCAAGCATGGGCATAGTTTTCATCAATAACAGGAAATCCCCTAATAAGTCGTTCAGCGTCTCCAGTAACAGCTGATTGTAAATATTGCAGCTTTTGTGAATCAATTAGAGCGGTATTGGAAACAATAGACAGAGAAAACAATTGCTTGAAACTAAGCCACTCGTTAACATCACCAGAAAAGGAAGGTAAATTAAATTTAGGAAGTTCTATTTTACTTGTGGTTGATTGATTTAGATCATCAATTTTGCTTGAACTGACTGTACAAGATACTTTATTGATATTCGCCACTAAATTTCTAAGATTATCCTTGTATTGCATAACTCTAGAAAAGTAAACTTCATCATCAAATTCAGAAAATGTTAAAAGACTAAAATAAGTTTTTTCAATGTTAGATTTTATATCTAAAATATCTTTTTTAAATGTCTGTAAATTTGCATCATCCTTCGATTCAATTATCTTGAGCGAAATTTGTTCAAAATAATCCACTTGTTTGAAATGAAATTCAAGAATATTTAAAGTAGCTTTAAATTTGGCAGCCATTTTTAATTTTTGCTATTATTAATTTTAATAATATATTTCAAAAATGAATTATAATTATTTATATTTAAATAATTATTTAATAGATTTATTCCCGGGTTTCGGCACCAATGTTTTGTTTCCCACTTGGCAAATACGCAAGGAGGAAAAGCAGAATGATTGTTTACAAAACAATTTGTTCTCGTTAGGCTTAATTGAATAGAATGTTTTATACTAGCTTAAAGAAACAAATGTACTTATCTTTGGTCAGGCAATTATCCCAAGCTTTACAAATGAATTTATTTTAACTATCTTTACAATGAATATTTTAAAGAATTTACAAAAGAATTAAAGCCGCAGCTGAAAGGCAATTGTTCTCTAGTGGCGAGCGTCCTTAGAATCCTCTAGAAGGTGGCGAGTTCCCCCTGGCGGTGCCGCCAGCTGGCCTCCCATTGGTCAGCGATGACGTAGCTCTACCCTTCACCGCCGCGCCGCCTTCTGCCACCTATGTTCAGAATAAAACTAAACAAATATTATTCCTCAAATATTCACCGAATAAATTGCCGAAAGCAAAAAGTGACTAATAAGGTCAGAATAGAATAAAATAAAGGATGAAAACAAAAACCAAACAGACCTACAGCCGGCCACGTCACTTAACTACGTAACTTGAACACGTGACACAGAATGGACCAATCCTATTCGGCTTCAACGAACAAACGCTTTATTATATGTGATGGACGTCGAGTTATTATATGAATTTGGAAGAAAAAGACGAGCATACAAATCTGTCCATTAACATCGGCGGAGTTGTAAATCAGGTTGCGGAAAAAAGACCAAATTTGGCGGAACAAGTCGATGCCGCGGAACAGGACAAAGACACCAAACCCCTCCTTCATATAAATCAGCATAAATTAAAAAGGTCAGACCCGAAAACAAAAAGTCTGACGCCAGTTCTCATTGGCTAGCTGAACAACCATGATGGACCAGGAAGGATCCTGTCTTCTTCGTCAAAAACACAAGACAACAGCAGACGATGAACAAAGCTAGGTCAGCATTAGTATCATTCGACCAATGTTGCTATGTCGAATGGTGCTCAGACTTGCATCCCGTACATTAAATGATGGCCTTGGAGGTATTGCTGGGGAAAGCATCCATCTACCTGCTAATGATGTCTGTTCATGTTCTGGTCGGAATGGCTAGCATTGAGAAGGCTGAGCGCTTGGTGGAGGAATGGCTAACCATCAACAGCACCTCAAGACATTCCTGTACAGAAAGAAATGGAGATGATAATCATTAGGAACCTGCTTATTGCAATAAGGAAGGAGGACTTTGCTGAAGCTTTGCGACCATACTGCCGAAATGCCTCCATGACCTTCAAGGTGATGACCTGTGAGGGCTTCTCCTGGATGACAGGCAACAGGGAGGTGTTTGTTTTCATGAATGAAGGCCTGAAGATTCACCAACACCCTGGAAAATTGGACATTAGGTCAAAGGGTGAATCTACACCTGCATACATCAGATATGGCGTGAAATTCAGCAAATGACACTGCCAAGAACTTCAACGGGCCTGCTGCCCATGTAGGGATACTCAAGTACCGCTGCTATCCTTCTCCAAGTGGAGGATCCCCTTCATCTGCACCATCAGTCTCCGCACTTATTCGCTCAGCGCCAGTCGTTGATAGAATTAAAGTGCGTTTTGGATATGCATTGCGGAGATGGGCGATAAACTTCCTGAAGATATATGGAGAAACTTTGAGAAAACTGAAGCGGGAAATGTTCAAAGACATCATATGGTTCTCCATTTCCCGCGTTGTAGATGAAGACTACGTCGCCAGAGCAAGCTGGTTCCAGGCTCGAGGCTGAGACTGTGGAGGTTGACTAATCTTAATTGTTTGAGCTTGGGCACGCTCTGTGTGCCCGAGACCGACGACTATTTTCGACGGCCAAAGGAACATCGTCGAGGGAGAGAGCCTGAATCGCACTGTCTTCAACACCGTCACAGAGCACTTCGATGGCTCTACCTGCAGCCTGAAGGGAGCCATGGAGAGAATCACTCCGGAGGACAGTGACCCGCTTCATCATGCAGATATCTTCTTTAGTGAGGTGGAAGCTGCCACTAGCCGCCTGCCACAAGGGAAAACGGCTGGTTGGGATAACGTACCCTACGAGCTCGTCAAGGGCTTCGAAGATTTATTCGCGGGAGCCATTCAGCGAGTTATCGTCAAATTAAGGCTTCGCGAGGCTCTACCGGAATCCTCGAGAAAAAACATAATCTGCCTCGTCTCCAAAGCGCACGGTGGTCCGGGCCTAAGCGATTAATGGTTTATATCTTTGCCGATGACGGACTACAGAATCGTCATCGGCGTTCTTCTGGGTCGCCAACGTCGTCACCTGCCAGCCATCGTGCCGGAAAGCAAGAGCAACGCCGTTTCGGAGATGTCTTTCCCAGAACATCGCGTGCGTATTTACAATATCCCTTGCCTTCAAGAACAAGTAAGCAGTAACCTTGGCAACCATTTTCACCGACTTGCAGTCCGACTTTGACGACGTGGACCTAGAGTTCCTGAGCTCCCAACTGCGCTCCATCGGCCTGCTTCTGCCTTTCTTGGGATTGTCCTCTCATTGTTCTGTCTTTCAGGCGGAAGCCCTTGGATTGGTTAAGGCACTTGAAAACGCAGCCACTTTACCAGATCATCTAACTTTAGAATTCCACCTGGATAACCTCTCATTCCTGAAGTCATTTCTGAACTCTAAGAGTGGTAATTACCTTCTCAACAGAACTCTGCTACTGATTTCGCGATTGAATCGCAATGGGAACAGGTGCACCATACAATGGATCAAGGGCCACAGTAGAATCGTGGATAATGACATTGCGGACACACTCGCAAAGCGGGTTGCGGAGTCTGATAACCCAAGCTGTTACAAACCTGCTCCTTTGTCTTTGGTAAAATCGGCAATCTACGGGCGGGTGCGTGAAGCATGGGATAGCAGATCTCTAGCTCCTCTCTCTAGATCCTTCTATCCACACTCTCTTTGGCCTTACTCCAATGAGTCTTTAAACCAAAAGGTATGCGTACATCGTCCCTAGCGAGCACATCGTGGTTGGCCTGCTATCGGGACACACGTGGACGGAGCGTTTCGCCCCCAGGATAGACGTCATTGTCGATCCTTCCTGCCCTTACTGCGACGCTGACAGGAAAGAAACTGTTACACATCGTGCTAGAGTGCAGCAGCCTTGATGCCCTTAGATTCCGCCTCCTTTCCACCTGTGCAGTAGAATTGGGGTACACTCCGCGGTAATTCAAATACTTTATTTTCAACTGGAGCATTTGGCGGGCCTGCCTGCATTTCCTGAAGACCTCTGATAGACTTAAGCCACGCGTCCGCGCGGAGGATTCCGATCACCTCAGTGACTCAGACTCCTCATCTCATGGTTAACACCGGTCATTAGCGGCCGCTCATAGACCTGCCCTGCTGCGTATGTGATCGCCCCTGACGCTGTCTCTGTAACCCCACGACAGAGGGCAAATGGTTTGGCGCTTCGAGGGGGCGGGCTGATCGGGAAATCGACTTAGGCCGCCGCCCATTTAACGCGCTATGCAATCTCTGGTGTACTTATGTGGTTGGTTGTTTTAGTACTGGTACCCTCACTAGTAATCCTTGATATAAGACCTAAATTTCAAAATTTTTATAAAATTACCAAAGTTTTTTTAATTAACAAATTTTCCCTAAAACTTTTTAATTTTTATTTTTAGAAAAATAAAATCTATCTTTTCCCAGCACTTGTTGAATCATTCCCGCTTTATCTAATTTTCTTATCTAATCAACACCTATCTTTCTTTTATCTTCCCTGGCCTGGGGAATCTAACCTTTTTTGAACATCCTTGGTTGCGTGCAGCACCTTGGTACTTTAATATAGTGCATTGCGGCTTGTCTGCTTGCTACTATCGCTCTTGGGTTCAAAAATCATGCACTTTGGTTAGTAGCCCGTAAAACCATATTCTCTCTCTTTCTTGGAATTGCTTTACCCGCTCTATGCGGAGAGCAAAGTAGATCAAAGTAGATGGAAACATCACCCATTCAGAATGCGCCGAGGGCTTTGGAATATTTGCGGCTGCAGTGCAACCCTTCTATCCATCTTCACTGATCTCCTCCTGCGCCATCTGGAGAGAGTTCTTGGAAGAAGGAACGTTCTGGCGTACACTAAAGATATTCTCGCGCTGATTCGCGAGGATTGGCAGTTAGAGAAAATATAGAATACCTTTGACGAATTTCGTTGTGCGTCAGGAGTATGCGTAAAATTTTCCAAGAGTAAGGGACTGTAGTGCAGCGCCTGGAGGGACGCACCAACTCTCCATTTGGCATCTCGTGGGTCGCATCTTCCATCACGGTGTTGGGCTGCGAAATTCCATCAGGCCATGGAACATTAGTCTAGGAAAATCACCTACTGGGAATTTTTGAGAGGGCGATCTCCAGGAGGTCCCCACACGTCCGTGGCTTCTTTTCCGGTCAGGAAAGCGAGAGTGGCCAACTCGGTGTTCCACAATCTGCACGTTTACCCGCCTGGCGACGCCACTATCGCCATATCGCAGGCCAGGCTGACATGATTCGTCTGGGGCTTCTGTCATCGCACGGCCTGGCTCCCGGAGAGTCTACTGGCACGTCCTATGTTCGTCAGTAGCGTAGGGATGTTGGATATCAGAACCCAGCTCTAGCTCGCTGCTCCAAGTGGATTCATGCTTCATGCATAGCTAAGGAAAGAGCGCCTACTCATGGCTGGCGGAATTCGGATCCTAGATGGCTCCCTCGGGTTCCTGGCCGTTGCCTCGTCACCATCTTCAGGATCTATGAGAGCAGGCCTCCTACATTTTGGGCCCGAACAACAAGTGGTGCCCACTTCCATCCAACTGAACATGCCTCTCCTCAGTGCCTTCAGATTTCTGGCGACGCCACCACTTCGAGTTCCATGGCGGGCCCTGCCCCGCCTCTTATCACCAACTGCTCTTGAAGCATTTTTCCAACGCCTAGTGGCGTACAACGCGAGGAGTAAATAGGAGAGAACTTTGGAAGAAGCCCTAGTGCTGCGCGTCGGATGATAGAGCGTCCCCGCCCAGCAGCCCTTCACATTTCAAGGTAACTCTGACTCTTGGCACCTGTCATCGATATTCCATCCACCAGCATGCCTCTCTTATCCTTCTGTCGCTGCTACTTCGGGGGCCATGCGGCGGACATCACTCAGCGTCTAGTTCCTATAGGGCCTTCCTCATCTAGGGCACCCGACGTCGCCCTGGTTGAATCGCCTGCTGATTCAGCGACCTGTAGCTGGGCACCGCTACTGGTCTTGCAATATTCTCCGCTTTCTCATCCGAGAAGTGTTCTCCATCATCGGCGGCCGCAGGGCGTGCAGATTTAGATCTTTACAGTGTGCCTCGAGGACCACGCCATCACCATCTCCTCAGCCACAAAGCACGCGATATGAGTTTACTTCGTAGACCATGAAATGCGTGGTTTCGCCGGAGATGCGCTGACGATTTTCCTTCAAACTTTTCAGCAGAGGCGTAATGTACATTTTCATTGTACATAGCATATGACTACTTTGAATATCATCATAATTACCATTTTAAATTACTCATTGTCACACACTTAAGGATTAGTGTAGATTATGAACTTTGAAAATGTTTTAACCAGGTGTCAAAAATTATTTTAATTGTCACATTGTCTCTCTCACCAGCAGCTCCATGTAAAACTGTTTATCATCTCCTATGGAGAGTTTACAGCCCGCCTGTATACGTCACCTAAGGCGTAGATTATAACAGAAAGGAACTCCCAGCCCATCTCAGATCACCCAGAGAGGATCGTTATTGACACCTACATCTTTCCAGCCCATGCCTTCCCACAAATCCACAGTGCCTACATCGGCTGCGGAGGGTTAAGACACTTTCCAGCCAATCCCTGAGACACCTCTAGCCCTGCCGTGTCTTCGCCAGAGGGGAACTGTTCCATCCCTCCCAAGCAAACTCCAGCCACCAAGCCTTCTTCTCACCGAGCACTATCCAGTTGCCGTGTCTCCACCAACGACCTCTTCAACCATTGCTTCACTAACAGAGGCCTCTGCCAAAGAGACCCAGGCTAAGGTTGCGCCAATCATCCAGTATTACACCCCAAAGACGCAAATAAATAGCCTCCTCAGACCAATATACAACAAGTAGAGGTGTTGTTCAGAACTTAAACATCCTAGAATTCTATATAAAAATTATTATAAGGGGTACATTGAAGGCGCTGTTGTATTCACCTCTACAAGGATGGATGGACGTTCCCGAGTTTCTCTAGACTGGGCAGAAGTCTGCTCTGAAGGAATTTCTCGACATTACGATTAAGAGCAAGCATATCGGGGACAAGAGCACCGACCTAGGCAAGAGGCTTTTCAACTTCAAGGCGGCTAATGAGAGCTAATGAATTTCACCTTTGATAGAGAGATTCTCTGGTGTAAATACTTTTTATTCTTGTTAAAAATGTATTTTTGTTCATAAAAGTTGTGACTAGAGGTAAATAAACTTTTTAACTGTTAATTGTTTCTATTTTTAAATCACAAACTTCCTTGGCGATTTCACAAATTATTTTATCGTCCTTAATTTGAAAAATAAGTCTACACCTTCTGATATTTGAAAATACAAAGATATATTTTCTCACAAGGAATTTCTTTTTATTTTAAAATGCAATCTTTCAAGCGATAATGGCTCTTAAATGGGCTTAATAAAAACATCCGACTATATTTTACAAAAAATATTTCTACCGATCATCGCTTGAAAGCTTGCATTTTAAAATAAAAAGAAACTCCTTGTGGTAAAATATTTTTGTATTTTTAAACGTTTCTCACAATTTTATCATGAATTCTGATATTTATTTATTCATTTCAATATTATAGAGGGAATTGAAGAATGCTGACACACAAAATATTAAATTATTTTAAAATAAAATAAAATTTCATTGAAAACTTCTTACTCTGCTAGTCATCATTACAAACTTCACGTGTTTATGTTTTCATTTTAAGAGTTCAAATATAAGTATTAATACAAAAAAAATGGGGAAAAAAGCAAAGGTTGGAAAACAGAGAAAGGATAAATATTATCACCTAGCCAAAGAACAAGGTAATTAAAACCTGTATATTTCACATAGGAAATCTCACATTTTATAGAATGAAAAAGATCGAATAGAAAAACAGCATACATAAGGGTTACAAAAATTATTTTATAATACCATGTGTGTATGTTTTTTTCTTAATGTAGTATTGAGGTTTTTCTGCAGTGCTTTAATTTTCTAGATCAGAATAATTTAAGGCCTTGAGGAGAGATATTTAAATAAAATTTTTCACATTTCTATTAAAAATTGCTCAGGAGAGTCGTATGATCAGAGAACTATCTAATTAGTTAAAATCCCATATAATCTACCTCTCTGTAAAAGGCACCTAGTTGCAGAGCCAAAAAGTTCTTTAACCCTTTAAGCTCTAGGGCCCGAATGCTAACTATCACTATCAGGACCACACTAATTAAGCCTAAACTGATGATCAAGTAGTTGTTAAGTAAAAAATGTTATAAATAAATAAATATGATAGATAGAAGTGTTCTGTAAAGTGTAATATAATCCAGACTCCTCTCTCAACACAACACTCTGATTTTATTATACTGGAGTGAGTATTTAATTTTTTAATTGGGGGTTAATTATAATTAATTGAATAATCGACTTGAATTTTTCAAAATAAGGTTTTACAAATATAAAAAGGAATTTTAGATATATACAAGGCTATTTACAAAGCTAACACTTGTGTTTAAAAGCACAGACTGGATGCAAGCCTCTCTTGCACTTTGAACATATGGTTCTAGACCTCCGCTTCAGGCCTTCTTTTGTACACTCCACACATCTACTCTCTCTCTTTTCTGGAAGTTTTTCGAGTACTTCCTGGCTTGTTGAAGGCAGTACTGGAGGTTTCAAGTGATTTTTAACTAATTCATTTATTACTGAATAGTTAAAAGCCCTTCTAGAAAGCTTGGGGTTGTCTTTGGTATGCTGTTCATATAGGATGAAGGAGTTTAGGAAAGCCCTGTGGAAGATGTTGAGGATCACCTTTCTATAAAATTTTCTTCCTTTTCTTTCATCCATATATGTATACAACATTTGATCATTGAGATCTACCCCTCCCATGTAGCTATCATAGCATATTTTCATCTGTGGGTAGTCTCTTTGGTCTGACACCTTCTTTTTGCCAGAAGAAGCATCACAAAATGTTGAGAGAAACTTCACTGGAGGTTTGCTCTTCTTTTCTTTGTAAGCCAGGGCCAGTAGATTATTATTTACCATATAAAGGGATTCATCAACATTGCACTTTTTAAGGTTTTAGGAAGTCCTTTCCTATTAGTTCTTATAGTACCAGTCAAATAAGTATGACTGTCCAGTAAGTCCTTGGCTAGGTTGATGCTGGTGAAAAAGTTGTCAGTTATCAAATGATAACCTTTTCCAAGTAAACTGGATTCCTGGAGCAGATTCATTGGAACATCATAGGAAAGGGACTTGATAATTGGAGATAATTTCCCTTTATATGGCTTCATTCTCAGACAATAGCCAGTTTTAGATTCACAAAGCATCCACAGTTTGACTCCAAATCGACCATGGTGCTTTTGGGGCATATATTGTCTAAGACGAGTTCGGTTTTTTAGGCACACCAAGCTCTCATCAACTGTAAGATTTTGAGTAGGCTTATAATAATATATAAACTTGTTGTTCACATGCTCTATGAGCTTCTCAAATCTTGCAGTTGGGTTGTAATCAGGATGAGAACTTGGAACCAGGTTGGAGTCATCAATCAGAGAAAAGCAGCTGTAGAGCAACTCAAATCTCCCTCTAGGCATAACTTTACCAAACCAGGGCGTCTCTAAAAGTTCATTCTTGCTCCAATAGTCCCTGATTTGGTTCTTCTTCACATTGCCCATATTGAAGATGACTCCAATAAAGGCCATCATCTCATCCAAGGTAGTGTCCTTCCAGGCCAGCTTCCTAGAAAATAGAGGCAATTTGTCCCTATTGCTTGCCAATAAAGTTTGGGCACATTTATTGGTAAAAGCCACAATTTCCTTCATCAAATTAATTGTTATGAATAACAAAAAGTATTCAATAGGCCGGATAATAGAGGGGGGAAGGTGCTGTGGGCCACAAACTTCTCCAAAAGTCAACGTTTTAGATGTGGAAAATGGAGTATAAACTCTTACCCAAGGACTTGGCTGGTTTTCATCCACTTCTTCATCAGAAAATTCATCTTCAAAAGTGTCTTCAACACTTTCTTCAAACTCAGAAGACAAAGAATAAACTTCAGTGTCCTCAGAAAATGCAGAGCATTCTGAACCGGAAGCCATTTTTAAAAAATTAAAAATAAAAAAAGGAAATCGCAAGACAAAGGAGATAAAAACACAGCTAACGTGTAGAGACAAGCCCAGAAGTGAGAAGGGAGGTGATAAAAATAGCCAGCCACCACCCCCTCCCCCACGAGGGGCCCTACAAGGAAGTAACGATAGATCGGTACCCCGGCGCTCCTGGTGACGTTATAGGGTAACGATGGATCGTTACCTCGGCGCTTAAAGGGTTAAGAAGTGGTTCTATTGTTCTTCCAAGTCACATACTGCCAAGATTTTATAGTCCTGAATACAATTCTAGTAGGATAGCTATAATTGGAGATGACACAAATAGGATTATAATTTTTGGCACTCCTTATCAATTGTATCACAGAAATACAGCAGATCTAGAGGAATCACTGTGTTCTCCTTGCTGATGAGCCAAGAAGGCCTCGCCAGTTTAAAAGAAGCCCTATCTATTTATGAACCATGGATATTTAAAATCTATAGGCTAATTTATTCTACAATCCCTTTTTAAAAAATTGTTGCTTTCCATATTCTCCCAATTCAATTTATTTTTTATACTCAACATTAAATTCACACAATAATTCATCTATCTTGGAGATGTAGGTTAACATATGCATTGTAATAAAATGAAGGTAACAAGAAACCATAGGCTAAAAATTTAAATAAATCAACACCCTTAAATTTCCACACCCTTGCTACCATCTTCAGAAAAAGGCAAAATAATTAGATGGAAGAATCTATGTTGAGAAGAAGCAGTTTTCTGAAGAAAAGGTAAAATAAACAGAAAGAGATGGGAGAAATATGGGATGGGAGGGAGATGGAAGTTATAAACAAACAAACATAGTCACTGGAGACCTGCCCAAGAGAAACTGAAGAAGTTCCCACAACCACCATTCCAATCTCTGGTTTGATCTCATGACTTTGTTCCATGTCCATACATCAATCCAAAAGTAAACTAGGTTGGGTGCTCACTGATATCATTCTTAGGGCATCAAAACACTTTTGGAGAATTCAAAACATCACATGTAAGAGCATCGCTGTCACTGAAACCTCATGTATAGAAGAACACTTACAAGACTAAATCATGGTTGTAATTATAATCTAAATTTTGTACCACATCACTCACATGGGCACATATTTAAATTTGGAGATCTTGGTTACAAGCTAGATTGTATCTTCCACCTTATTATTTGACTTTGGTAGGTTATAAGTAGAGCATCTGAATAGTACAGATGGCTGGCATCTATGAGGTTGCTGATAGGTTAGTTCACACAGCCAGCTACTCAGATGACATTTGATTGCAGTAAACCTATAGGATCAAGAAAAGGCTTCAGTTTAACCCAATGTCTGTAGCCTCTCATGGCAGGTTCTACCTAGGTATTTCCTAGATGTGTGGAAGCTAGAATTCACTATGTGCTGCAGGCTACAGATCCCGTGCTGCCTTCAAGCTTGTCCAACTCAACCGAGCTCACAACTTCCTGGAGAAATGTCGTGTATGTGTGGACCTCTGTGCTGCACCTGGTGGTTGGCTGCAGGTGGCTGCGCAGAACATGCGCACTGCCAGTCTCATCGTGGGTTAGTATCAAACTTGAACTGATTGCACTCATCTTTTTACTCTAAATTATGAGCTTTAACCATGGCAATTGTTTGCAACCTGTGAAGTCATGTTGATAGCTAATGCAATGATATAGAAATTGGTTTTTCCCAAAGGCAGACTTACTTATTATAACAATTAAAAATTCAGTAGAACCGCCCTGTAAAGAACACCTAATTGCAGAGCCAAAGTGTCCTTTAGGGAGAGGTTTCCTCTTGCCATAGAGTTGCAAAATAGTAAAAATGATAATTTTGCAAATGAAAACTGTTCTTTGTAAAGAGGTGTCCTCTAGCATGAATGTCCTCTGATGGAGGTTCTACTCTATTAAAAAAATATATATTTTAAAAATTACATACTCTCAATTGACCTCTTTTTATGTTTCATATATCATTTTAAAGGCTTCAGCTAATGTGGAAATGGTGTGATATAGGCATTGACTTGGTGCCCATTCCTCCCATCCCCCAAGTGATGACCTTGGAGGCCGACATCACAACAGAGGAATGCCGCAATGTAAGTACTTTGTTTACAATTACTGGACATAGATCTTGTATAAGGCAGAGATATTTAGCACCCACAGTGATATAACCTAGTAATTAGGAATCTTTAAAACAATTTTTATATTGTGAGATTTCCTCATCTCGCAGTATTACCATCTCCTAAACAGAGGATCATGGAACACCATTTCACCTTGTTTTGTTCAAATTTCCTTTTATTGTCTACTTCCAGTCCTTTGAGAATATTGAACCAATCCTTCCTTTCTCCCATCATTCTTCAAGATGTAGCCCTCTATTGTGGGGTCAAAAGAGGATCCCACCAGAATATAATGGTCTGCACTGATTTCTATTTCCATTGAATGCCTCATTCACGTGGGCTTGCATCTACATTCAATATTTCCAAACTTCTATTTATGACATCCTATCTCTCCTTTTGTGATATTGTGGATTGTACCCAAATTGTTTCTGAGCTTTATCCAAATAGATAATTAATAGTCCACAAAATATGTTTTGTTGCCATCAACATGGCTACCAGTAGCCTGATGAGGCATATCTTTAAAATGGTGAACTTGGATAAAACCACCAGTGGCGAGTTATTTTGACTGAAATAGCTACTGTAAGGTTCATCAGTCTATTAGAATTGCACTTTCCCCAGCAGTAGGTGTGAGGTAAACCAACACTTATTTATAAACACAAACCTTCAAAATTAGCCATAGACAAATAGTTCTCCGCCACTTCACATTAGTACTCTACATTTTGGAGGCAAAGATTTACAAAAACATTTCACTGATAAAATGAAAATCTTTCAAAATTATTCTTATTAATTAAAAAGGAAATATGCTAAAGAAGTGATAAAACCTTCTTTAATTCTATAAAAGCAAAGGTCAGCACCTCTCCCGTCAAAATAAACATCAAAACTAGATTACTTTTTTATTTTTCAATTAGACACTAGGTAATAAGACCAAATCCAAATAAATAAATAGTATGTGACGTTTCGGTAACAATGCTGTTACCGAAACATCACACACTATTTAATTATTTGGATTTGGTTTTAATACTTTGTGTTTATAATTTAAAATGTGCCTTATCATTTTTCAATTAGATTATTGATTTTCATGTTATCCATTAGTAGTGTGTTTAAATACAATTTTGTACATCATTGTGATTGTCAGAGTGGAATGTCGTTATAGCAGCCTCCTTTATAACAGCAACCTCACGTCACAATTCTATACCAATGGCCTCAAGGGATGTTATAATGAGCTTCAACTATGTGACCAATCTTGTGACTAAGATTTGATGATGTTATAACAAGATTCTACTTTACATGTAGCTTATATAACCTCTATGGCAGTTGAAGGATGGGACCTCAGCCTCTTTCTTCAATAGTGAACATTTTGGAAGGTGTTTGGAGTTTATTCCAAAAACATTTTCTTGATAGAGAAGTTTTATCTAAAGTGTGTGTGTCGATGTGTGTTGGACTATTTAATACTGCTATTTCCTTCATATTGCTAAGTTATTAAAATACAATAGAACACCAAATATCTAAGAACATTAGAAAGCTCCTATATCTTGAAATTGTGCTCCCAGCTAATTTTATCAATGCACACATGTGTAAATGTATTCAGCTTAGAGAGAAGAATGAGGCACTAAATGTGTTTGTTCCAGCTCCTGTCCTCTACTCTTAATGGCTGGAAGGCTGACATCTTCCTCAATGACGGAGCCCCCAACTTGGGACAGAACTGGGTACAGGATGCCTATGGCCAAGGTAAGTACCAGTCCGGGGGACTTATCGGACTCCTGCCTCACTCTCTGTGTGCTCCACAGCGGAACTCACCCTCTCCGCCCTCAAACTGGCCACAGAGTTTCTAGTGAAGGGAGGCTGGTTCGTCACCAAAATCTTCCGCTCTAAGGAATACAACTCCCTCAAGTTCGTGGCAGAGAAGATGTTCAAGCGGGTTTGTAGCTCTTCTACCTTCCCTTCTCAATGTTTGTGCCCTAGCCACACATTTATTCTTTGATAAGTTCAACATTTTCCATGATCTAGACTTGTCTTCTCTGATAGCCCTATCAGGAGTATATTTGGCAATGCTACCTTCCACCATAGCCATTATACAAACTTAGATCTCTGGTTAGGAGCCATTCTGATGGCATTGATCTCTTGGAGGTTGTCACTTGAATATCATCTTACCTTACACCCTGTGCTCCAGGTGATTGTGTCCAAGCCCAAGGCCTCCAGAAATGAGTCTGCAGAAATATTCTGGGTGTGCAAACACTATTTGGCCCCAGACAAGATTGACCCCAAGTTCCTGGACCCCCAGTATGTCTTCAAGGACGTGGTGCAGGAGGGATCCAAGAACAAAGTGAGCGACCTGCTCAAGCCAGTCTCAAAGAAGAAGCCCAAGGCAGAGGGCTATGATGATCTCCTGGTCTACAAGAAGATGCCAATCTCTGAGTTCATCTACGGGGACAACTACACTGAGATCCTCTACAATGCCTATGAGGTAAGACCAATATGCCTCCAACTATATGTTTCTTATCTTCTAAGTGCTCTTCTATCTGACTGTAGCTATACCCCAGGGTTCCACCCACTATCTTCTATGTGTCTGAAGGAGCCATTACTGAATGAAGAAAGATGTAGTGAACAGTCATATATAGGCAGTGTGCCCAACACTACTACTGGAAGAGTACCAGAGCTTTTGTTTCCTTATTTTGAGATCTTCCAGGTCAAGTTGTGGGGGTCTCCGATGAGAGACCTTAGTCTAAAAATATGACTCTCTCCAGGGTGAGAGAGATGGTCTCTTTTCAGAGATTGTCATGACAGCCCAAGTCACGAAGAATTTTTGACACAAATAGTCTCTAATGAGAGACCAGGTATAGCTATGTTATACATATAGATGTGTGTCATTGGGCTACTCTCATACAATGCTCAAACATTAACCAGAGATAATTTTTGATTCTTCTTCCATCATTGGAATGCTAAACAAATCCACCAAAGCTGGAAAGTTAACAAATATGTTTTATGAAGAACAGCAATCTTTGATTACAGAGATTTGAATCAAGTGTTGCAATTTCCTACTTGCAAAAGTTTACATAACTGGACTGAATCAATCTGCATCTAGAGAACCTATCTGTGTATAATTACATACCCTTGTTGGCATCTTCCGAGCTATATAATGGAGAGCCCCCACTAACTAGAATGGCTGTGCAGATCACTCTGGATGACGAGACCATTGCCAACCACCTCTCCACCACAGCAGAGATTAAGGAGAATCTTAAGGACATCAAAGTTCTGGGTCCGGCAGACATTAAGTGAGTAATCCTTCATTTCTTTCTGTACTTTCCCCTCCTTTATTTTTACCAGCAAGGTCAACTAAGTAATCACCATCTATAAGCTAAAGTTCTCTAAGCTGGTGACATTGCCCTCACTGAATTATTATATTACAACTTGTAGCCATCATTGGAACAGTTTCATATCTAGATGCCTACAATTTACTGTACGCTGTGGTCAGGCGGCTGCTGAAGTGGAGGAGGGCACTGCGGGAGGAGCTGGTAAAGAAGGAGCCGGGCAAGGAGGCAGAGGAGAAGTTGGAGGAGGAAGATGTGGATGCCCTGCTGGCCAAGGAGCTGGAAGAGGTCACTGGAAACATGCGCAAGGAGAAGAAGCGCAAGCAGAAGAAGCTCCAGAAGAGACAGACTCAGATGTTGAAGAGTGAGGCTGAGACCGACCTGCTGGCTGAAGACTATGACCTCTTCACTATCTCCAAGATCAAGACCAAGAAGGTAAGAATACGACTCTATCACAGTAAAATCACCCATGACCAAGTGTTAAATCATGACTGTCTTCCCCTGACCTCTCTCACTGAGAGAGCATCTATGTCTCTTGCTGGAAGTGTTTCTCCACTGTAGAGATCAACCCATGGTGCTGCAGGCCTTGGAGACCATTGGAGCCGACCAGGAGCCCCCAGAGCTGGAGCCAGAACCAGAGGAGGAAGAAGCTGAGCTGAACAAGAAGAAGCTCAAGTACTACAGTCGGGATGAGCTGCCCGACTACCACACAGAGGGCGACGGAGCCCCCAAGTCTAGCTCAGAGGATGAGGACAGTGACGTGGTAGATGATGGAGATGCTCTAGACTCAGCCAGGTGAGTTGTGTAGAACTTTGGCTTCCTAACAGCTTGTTGAGTCCAGTGGGTTTGATGGGGTCCTTTTAGTCATGTTCTTTTTCTCACACTTTTCTTGATATAGGATTAAGGATGATTAAAATAAATAAATTGTAATAGAAATTATAAAAAGTCAGCACAATAAAAATCTACAAGTCAGAATGTAAAATAAAACCCACTCGATCATTAGACCAGAGTCAATGAAACCAGCCACTCTAAGATACCACATCCTACAGGATTTAAGCTAATATTTAATGGGAGCAATGCCACTGAGCTGATTTTGTTATTTTATAGATCTTTTATCTCAATGATTGAACCATGTGGCTTGAATGTTGATATTCTGTCATTTATCAATTTAAGAGATAGAATTCAGGTGTTATATAAGAATGGCTTTTATAAACAATCATAGCTTCAGAAAAACTGGAAAATCACATTCTTTAGTAAGTAGTGATGCTAGTATTTCACCTATCAATATTGGATTTATTTGATTGTTGCTTTATTCACCTAAATCTAATTTTTTCTAATTGGATTTTCGACAAGATTTTAACACAAATAACAAAATCTTTATAGAGTGAATAAAACTTTAATTTTTATCTATAGGCTCAACAGCCTTGTGTTTATGATGAATTAGTGCTCCATCTGTCATAAGAAATTCAAACTATTTTTGATGTGTATGTTTCTTTTTGAAATAAAATGATTTTATTTAAAAAAATAAACATACGCCTCAAAAATAGCTATAATTTAGTGAGGATTATGATAGCATTTTTTAAAATGGCAATCATCTTATCATTTTTTAAGTGCACATTGCAACAATTTTATTAATTAAAAATAAAAAGGCATATCCTGACCACTCACACAGGCGTTTTAATTAGCATTCTTCTATTTTTTACACACACAGAGAGAACTAAGATAGGTTCTACTAAACTCCTGTTTCAGTTAAATCCATATTCATACATAGATATTTACATTAGATAATAAAAGGCATATATTGGATTTAATAAAATATTTATTTTGCCAATATTTCGGCTGGCTGAACGCCAACCTTTATCGAGGCATTACATAAAAAAAAAAAAAAATGTAATGCCTCGATAAAGGTTGGCGTTCAGCCAGCCGAAATATTGGCAAAATAAATATTTTATTAAATCCAATATATGCCTTTTATTATCTAATGAATTAAGTATGGATTGCTCTATTTTCAAAAGATATTTACATAGAATATAGTCTTGCTGATATGCTTGCTATTATATCGATGCTTGCATCATGACTTCTAAAGTTGTTTAAAATATATCAAATCAACATTTGTGACACAAAAAGATTCTTTTATTATTTCATCACATAAAATTGAGCATTTGTAATCAGACCATTTTATAACCAGGTGACAAGAACATCTGATAAAGAGACTGGTGCTCAAAAGTCCATATAGTAACCAAAAGTTGAACTTGACTTGATGAACGTTAACAACAACAAAAATGTAATAGCCATTTTCACTGGGGCCACATATGCAAAATGAAATCCCTGGCTGAACAAAGTATATTTTGACATCTACATGGTGTCCAGCATTTTAGAGTAACATTCTTTGTTCAGGGAATGATCTTGTGTTACAATATTGGAGAGTAAATATCTGGGTGTTGTTTCCAGTGATGAGGAAGACAATGAGGAGATTTCAGAAGACGAAGGACTTCCAGATTCTGAAGAATGTTCAGCCGAGGAATCTGAAATGGATGATGATGATGAAGAAGCAGATGATGATGAAGAAGCAGATGATGATGAAGAAGCAGATGATGATGAAGAGGCAGATGAGGAAGAGGAAGATGATGCTGAGGAGGATGAGGAAGAGAACCCCCTGGTGATGAAGTTTGAGCAGAGCATGGACTCCAGGTGCAAGGAGTACTTTGACCAGCCCATGTTCAAGGAAGCTGACGAGGACTTCACTGAGTTGGAGATTGACCTGATGAACAAGGCTCTTCAGCAGAATGTCCAAGGTGAGTGAAGAGAGCCAGTCTTGTTGTTACAATCTCTATAGATATACAGCAGAACAAATTCTCTGAAAAGGACATATAGTTGCGGAACAAAAGTATCCATTAGGGAGAGGTGTCTTCTTACTGGAGAGTTGCTAAATAATAAAATTGGCAATTTTGGTGATGAAAATTGTTCTTTGTAGAGGAGTGTCCTCTCATGGAGGTTCTGCTGTATATTGCTCATGTACAGTCAAGAATCTCAATGTAAGACCTAACCTTGTGAATCATCATGCCAAGTTAAAGGTTGGCCACCAGTCACGTTTCCACAGTTCCAATATTAAATTAATAAAATGCATTTAAATTTATGTGTGGTCGAACTGCTTTTCACATGTTTAGACATGATTATCATGGCCTGTACCACGTGTACTAGGGATAATGATAATTTTTAAAATATTATGTTGGATACACAAATTGTTATGTAATTTAAAAGCAAATATTTTAGTCTTAAATAGTCAATTTAAAAAATGAATTTGAATTAGGTATATTTAAAAAGTATAAAATATTCTTCTATTTGGTTTCTCAAATGTGATCAGTCTTATTTCCTATTAGTTTTATACAAAATTGTGTTTGGGACTTGAAAGTCTTGGGCTTCAATGTAGTTTGTTCTTGAATTGACTTTGCTGGCTTATTCCCAAATTGATTATCTATATTTTAAAACCTGTCTTAAGCAGCTTCTTCAGAGCTGATGCAAAATGAACAGGCTGGCTGAATACAAGCTCAGTACAGGGAGAAGGTATGTCACTAAGAACCCATGTATATCTGCTTGGCAAATTTTCTCATTACCAAAAGGAATTCAGAAATAGCTTAAATTAAGAAGAAAAAGAAGTAGTGCCAAGTTAGTTACAATTTTAAGAGGATGGTGATCAGAATGGCCTGTACAGCAAAGTCACATTTGAGACAGATGACCAGCTGGTAGCACAATAGCAACACATCATTTGTCCCAAATTGTGCCATGTCCATGTTGTTAATCTATATTGGATGTTAAGGTAAAGACAAGACCAAAAAGGAACAGAAGAAATCCACTGTTGAAGGTAAGTTTTTGTTGAGAATATCTCTCTTCTTATTTCCCTCCCTTTAATTCCTTCAAAGTTAAAAACAGTCAACAAATCAGAAAATAGGTCGATACAAAAATGCCATGCTTAGTTTTCTCTTTTAACCTTGTTGCCTTTTACAGTTGACCCTTCTAAGGGAGACCATAGCCTAAATAACATGGATACTGTGGTCTCTCCTGGAGGTGGGCTCTCATTGGAGGTCTTTTTAAAAATGTAGTCTTCACTCACATATTGTAGCATTCAAATTATACTTCGGTCTGTAATTTCAACATTTTACTGTGTCCTTCTAGCTCCCAAGAAAAAAGAAGTCAAGAAAAAGAGTGAGAAAGGTATGTTCTCTTTCTCCGAACTTTTAAAAATTTTATTCAACTTTTGTATTTAACAAAATGTGACTTTTTAATTTCCTCCATCTTGGGTTTAACATCTTGACAATTACCATAATTTTATTGACATCTTGTCAATACATGCAAAAGTGCATAATCTGCACTATTTTAAAATATATATATGCATGATACTATGTACAATGAATATGGCTTCTGCCACCGCTGCAGAGTTTGGTAGAGAATCACCAGCGGGTCTCCAGCAACACCATGCATTTCGCAACATTTTCTTCGTAGATCGCGAGAAGACTGATGTTGAGAGGCAATGGATCATCCTTGAACAGGATCCAACACTAGATTCTTCACCTTTGATATCTTTAAACCAAGTGCTTCATAAAATTGTTCCACTGCACCGAGAACCAAATACATGCTGGATACAAAATATGTGGAAATATCCACACTGGTGGTTTCTCCACAATCTGACAGAATCCCCAGCTCTTCACTGTCTATTAACTGTAATTCTCCAAGAGATGCAATGTATCTCCCTACACACACACACAATAAACTTTCTTAACAGTAATCTCTTAACAAATGGTAAAAATAGACATTTTACTTTGAAATCTGATCTTCGGTTACAGTGTACTCCGCTTATAACAAAGTCGGTTATAGCGAAATTCCGCATATAGCGAATGAAATTGTCTGCACGAAAGAAAAGAAGGGCTTAAACCATTAAAAGAACTCTGGATATTGCGAAGTCGGATATAAAGAATTTTCGCTTATAACGAAGTGATTTGCATGTATAAATTTTTATTTTATCCGTTTATAACGAAGTTTTCTCATTTACCATTATAATTGACTAATATATTATGCATAATATATATCAAATTACAACGTGTGAATGACACAAATTTAATGATACACAACAAATAAGTTAATAATATACAATTTTAAAATATGCAAACATATTATAAGTATTTTTTTTACATTATTTAAACAAAATTAAATTGTTTAATAAACGCTTATATTTTATTAACGTTTACCATGGCAGGAGAACGAAAACAAACAAGAAACTCACTATCTCTGTCAGTCAAGCTGCAAATCCTAAGAGAGATTGAAGTGGAGAAGAAGAAAAAGACAGATGTTGCCCAGAAACATAATATCTTTTGAGTTGAATAGTAAATAAAATTATTGGTACAAAACATTTTTTTTTTTCCAACTGCGGATATAACAAACTTCGGATATAACAAAGTGATTGTCATGGATAATGCGACTTCGTTATAAGCGGAGTACACTGTATTGATCTTTTAATTGTTTGCCAGCCAGCCCTACTGGATGCTCACATTTACAAAGCATAAATGCTGTATTTAGGCCACTTGTTGTGTAGCATACTGGCCAATATATAGAATTTACATTTATTTTAAAATACCATCTTTGTAATTAAAATAACATTTATGTATTTGTGTAATCTTTTCACAAGGGGATAAGAAACAACAACAACAATTAAATATCTTGTGTATATATATACAGGGTCCATTAAGAAAGTAATGAGCATTTACTGGCAAAATACATTTATTGATCGTAATTTGTGCAAATTTTTAATATTCTTCAAAATACATTCCTCCTGCATCAATACACTTGTGGAGATGCGTTTGCCACGCCTGAAAGGCACCCTGAAACTCCTTGACAGGAATGCTTCTCAAGAATGTTGTAACATGGTGTTGGATGTTTTCCACGGTTTCCCAATGTTTTCCTTTCATCTCTATCTTGAGTCGCGGAAACAAAAAGAAGTCACATGGAGCTAAGTCGGGACTGTAAGGGGGGTGAGGGATCACCGGGGTGTTGCTCCGGGCCAGGAAGTTGGCAATGATGAAGGCTGTGTGACTGGTGGCATTGTCATGGTGGAGCTTGACCGTGTCTTTAATGTCAGTCCTCACGCGTGCGATCCGGCGTTTCAATCTCCTGAGCACCTCCAGGTAAAAGGCTGAGTTTACAGTTTGTCCCTGCGGTACAAACTCACAATGGACTATTCCTCGGATGTCAAAGAAGACAATGATCATCGTTTTGATGCGCGACTTGCTCATTCGCGCTTTCTTGGGGTGTGGGGATGATTTTGTGTGCCATGCACAGTTCTGCCTTTTTGACTCTGGGTCGTATTCAAACATCCAGGATTCGTCTCCGGTTACTACAGAGTTCAGAAAGCCTGGTTCATTTTGAATCAAATCCAACAATTCTTGACAGCGCAAAACTCTTAAGTTCTTTCTGGTCTTGCGTCAACACTTTCGGCACAAGCTTCGCACAGACCTTACGCATTTGCAGATCCTCGGTCACTATCCTATTTACCACAAATGTGGACATGTGTAATGTGTCAGCAATTTTCTGGATGCTTAATCGACGGTCGGTACGCAAAACTTCGAGCACACGATCCACGTTCTCGTCAGTTCTGGCCGTTGTTGGGCGTCCTGAACGGGGTTCGTCGGCGACCTCCTCCCGGCCCTCCTTGAACGCCTTGTGCCACTTCCCAGACTGTGATCTTGAAATGCAATCGTCCTTGAAGGCTTTTTGCAGCATTTGGAATGTTTCGGTTGCATTTTTTCCAAGCCTCACGCAAAACTTTATGGCGTATCGTTGTTCAAGCGAACGCTCCATCGCGCTATGTTACAAAAGTTGAAAACACACTTTAAGCGGAGCCACTGCTCGAACTCAACTGACGACCGGATGGATTTAAAGGGCATATCCCTCCACCACATTTCCCACGGTTTTACCGTGCTGCTATCTATCGTCGCGTCACAATAACATTATGCTCATTACTTTTATAATGGACCCTGTATGTGTTTAAAAATGGGGAGGGGGAACTATTTTGGAATTTTGTATTTATTGTAAATTCCAGAATGATACATTGAATACATGCTTATGACAGAGGTTACATATGTAATAATAATTTATGTGCTGCTTAAATCAATGCATTATTACATTGATTGGCACTTTTACTAACCAAAAAATAATATAATAATAAATGGAAAGTTGCATAACATACCATATTGATTTATGGGGATTTATCGCGTGCAGGTGATCCACTTCGGCTGTGACTTCTATCATGATCCGATCTATCAATGCTTTCTCGATCCCGGCTGGGACTTTTGCTCATTTCTCTCTTGACATCATTTTCGCCATTTTGTTCAGTGTCGCCCATTTGGTTTCTCTCATATGGAGATGGAGTACAACTTTTTCTCGGGCTGTTACTTCCTTTATTTCTCGAGTTTTCATAGCTGCGGCTTCTAGACTTGCTTCTAGAAGGGCTTCTAGCCTTACCAGATTTAGTACGCCTTGGTGATGGCGACTTGGATCGTGGCGTCACGGATTTAGTCAAAGACAGGCTTCGACTTTTTCCCCCGCGATCTCTACTTCTACACCTTACATCACGGGTGCGAGACTGGCTTCGAGAATAGCTCCTTGTACGACGCCGGCGTCTGGGTGATCTTGAGCGAGAGCGACGCCGAGAATAATATCTTTCATGATCTCTTTCAAGTTCAGGGCAATCACGGGCCCAATGGCCTGGTCTTCTACATCTAAAACATTCACCTCTTGATGATCTGGAGCGATATGATGGGCCACGTGCCCATTCAACGATGATGCTTTGTCCTTTTATATCGCGGCCATTTTCATGATGCAATGCGTCTTCGGCGTCACGACGATCATCGTAATCAACAAAGGCGTAGGCCATTCCTCCTCCATATTTCATATTGCATCTAAGTAGTCGTCCATATTTTTCAAATACTTGCTCAACATCTCTTTCACGAACATTTGTTGGCAAACGTCCAATGAGTAATTGTGATCGGGACATAGCTATACTAACTTAAAAAGTTTTCATTACACTTAAATCTATTTTAAAGTAAATATAAGATATTTTTTGTGTCTAGATTCTGATTCAAAAGAAGATCAGAAAGAGGAGCAAGATAAGGCTGAAAGTACAGGTAGGTCTTATATACATAAGTTTTATTTATTGTTTGAATGTCTTCTTAAACACTCCGCTGTATAAGAACGGCTAACAAAGCCATTTGATAAATAGGTCATTGATTTATACTATGGTTTACACACAGAGCAGCCAATATGTAGGTATTCCCTATAATGGAATCTTATCTCCAGAGTACCATTTATCCAAATATATATCAACTGAACCCTTTGATCCTCTTCTTTACTTTTTAATTCTTATGTTTAGCATCCAAATTTGGTCTTCTTTCCCTTGTCAAGAAACCAACTTGCTGAAGTGCAGACATTAATACAGCCAGAGAATGGGATTTGGTTGGTTTTTCTTGTTAAGCCAAGAAAAGGTCAACTTTTTATGGAAATATAAAATTAATTTGCTACTTATTCTGGGCTCTGCCATCAGCCATTGTTATTTATAGGATAGGGAGAGGCTCTTCCCTTATATGGCCACCCTGATTTATGCGTGAGGTTTCAGTCATTTTGTTACCATATTCATACTAGTTGTACTAGAATCTTGAAGATCTACACTAGATTGCCCAAATGTTTTGATGCTTCAATACAAATGGAGGAGATATTTTCATTTTGTTTAAACTACCTTGTATGGCATTGCTAAATTTTTGCTCTTTTCCAGGTTCACTTGCAAATGGAGTCCAAAAAAACAAGATTGAAAAAGGTAAATTTTTGGATAGAGTTCCAAATATATTTGCATATAAATTTTACCAGTTGCACATGTAACTTTGAGGGTGTTTAAACTGAATTCTTGTTTACTTAACAAGAAGATTGGGAGCTCTAGTAATGACACTTGGGTTCAGATTGGATTAAATGTTGTTTTAACTTTATAAAACATGGGGAATAAACTGTGGGATACTCTTAAATAGAGCGACTTGTCTCTGCCAACAGATATTGTAGCACCTTACTGTGCAGTTAATGTGTGGGAGGCCAGTAGGGCCGGCGGGAGAGGGAATGAACTGGGTTACCTATGTGGTGCTGAGAAGCAGAGTAGAACTAAGGGAATAGAAGAGCCACCATTTACTGATATAAAACATTTAGGGCATATATTATTCTGATTTTTATTATTCAAGTATATGATAAAAGTACAATATTATATGTCTCAATATTTATAAAAGTAATTTCTGCCCCTACCCATCATAATTATATATTTTAGATAATAAGAACTCACCCTGTATATGTTGTTATTAATGTCCATCAAGTCAACTTTTGGTGACTATATTGACAAATTTGATCAAATTGGGATTAAACCCTAGGTCTTCTTCTTCTTTCTTATCTCAATAGTATCAAGGTATCAAGCTTGTAGAGCTTGAGAAAACCCTAGGTCACCAGTATATCACCTTGTGATTACTAGCTCCCCTCTTAGAAGTCGGAGAACTTACATGTGATCACAAATCTGTTGATAATAATGATATAATCTCTTCCACATAGGTCTTCTGCTTGTGCTTTTATCATCAAATTTATATTTGGGAATGTTAATACTCCCACATCATGGCAGTATTGTAATGCCAGGTCAGGGATCTTGCCAGTATTGGGACCTCTTGTTCACTTCTGGTGAGTGACAAACTGTCTCTCTCATCAGAAAAACAGATGAAATTTAAACTGAGCTCTGAGTTGCATTGGAAATACATTCTCTGCTTTTTAAATGCAAGACAGCACATATATTTTAGAGTGATTATTAAGTTTTGAACTTGTTTCTGATTGTCACACTTGTAGCTCCTGCACCACTCACTTCCATTGATCTCCTTCACTAACCTACTGTTGTTTCCAGATCAAAAAGAAAGCCGGAAAAAGAAACTTGAAGAGGATGATGAAGGTAAGTTTGAATAACAAAACCTTGTAAAACTTTTATTTATGGAAGAGGCAAAACCAGCAGGTGCAGCCAGGTGGGGGTTAAAAGTTCATTGTTAAGCAGGATAGTGTATTATCCTTTACACAGTAGAACATACTCTATGAGAGGACTCCTTTCTACAAAGGTCAGAGGCGATAAAAAAAAATACTGAGTAACAAAATTAATAATATGTTGATTGAAAATTAAATATTCTGTTACAAAGCTCCTTTCTTCTGGGAGCTGTGACCCACAGATTGCAAATGCTGCTTCTACTGACACGGATCTTGTGCATTTTGGTCAAGGTTTCCCTCAGGGTCTTGAGAGTGGTCCTTACTTGCTTTACATCCTTTTTTTTGTAGCATGAGGAGAGGCTTCTATCTTCATAGCATCAATTGGGATATAGTCTCCTTGGAGGGAAATCTTGACTTTGACATATGATGGAATCCTGGAGTCTATTGTTATGTTGTTGTTTCTTATCCCCTTGTGTAAAGATTACACGAATTCCATGAGTTCATGCTCCTCGAGCTGTTTTATGATGAGCAGCGGCCTCTCTTAAAGGTCCTGGAGTCTATTGTGAATAATGTAGTCTTCTGGGGGATCTTCCCTAATCCACCCTGAACCTCAACCAAAACGTCAAGTAGAAGCATGAGGATGACAGAGCAATTACCAACATATTACTATCAAATAAGAGTATGCTAGTAAAAAAATATCAAATCTAATAATCTGTTGATAAAAATATTCTCTTACAAACTCTATATAAAATTTGGGTATATATGTTTGTCGGCTATACACGTTCTCATTAAGTACCTAATCTAGCTGAAATTTTAACAGGAGATAGAGAAAAATCTGGAAGTTTATTGTCATATTTTTAGCCAAGAAAAATTAAAATTGGCCAAGTACTGGGCAAAATAGTTATTTTTTTAGTCAGAAAATGATGATGACAATATTGCTGTATCATGTTTGATTATCAATTATTATTCTTTCGCGGGAAAAATTCCCTAAGGCAGACCATGGGCGAAGCCAGATCATCATTTTTAGTAGGCAGGAACAAAAAAATTCAGTAGAGAGAGGATGTTCACTCAGGAAATATTTATTATCAAATATTCAATATGCAAACTTTTACTCAAGTAAAACCCTGGCAAAGCTGAGTACATCCGCTAGTTATATCATAAATGTTTGCTGAAGCAATATTAGGTAAATATTAGCTCTGACAGAACATGGGCATAGCTGGTTTAGTTGAACTTGTATGTGATAAATAGAAAAAAAAAATTTGGGAACAGAACCGTGAAAAAATAACTCAATAAGCAGGAACATCACTAATGATGATTTCCATCAAAGCTAGAGCTGGTAGCAGCCACTATATAGTTTCATTCTCAAGCTGAGGCCCTTTAACATTGGTACCAATTAGCAAATGTACATTTCATATATGTTATACTTATCTATACATGAAACTCTTATCTTGGTTTTCACAGGGAGTCTCAATTAAATAGATTTGTGCGTACACAATGAGAGGTTATTATCATTACATGCGGAGTTTTTTTTAACCCTTATTTGTTTTCAACAAAGCGAAAACCTTAGAAATGTCTAGGTGGGGTCCCCTCCTTTATATTTCTGCAGTACCTCAAATATCTTGTGTCCACAGAGACAGTGGTACTGCAGCCCAAAGCCAAGAAGATCCGGCTGACTCCGGAAGAACTGGCTCTGGGCGCAAAACTCATCTGCAGCCGGAAAACCAAGAGGGACCTCATTGATGACAGCTTCAACCGGTACGCCAACAATGATGAAGCCCTCCCTGCATGGTTTGTGGATGATGAACGTAAATTCTACAGTAAGAGGCTGCCTGTCGATAAGGTAAGGTTTCTAAACTGTTGTTACTGAGAGCATACCTCACCGGAATACCTGTGTCCAGGATGATGTGAGTTTCTACCGCGACAGATTCAAGTCCGTCAATTCCAAGACCATCAAGAAGGTGGCAGAGGCCAAGGCTAGGAAGAAGAAGAGGGTAAGTCTTACCTTTGTGTGTGATCCGCATGCGCAGATTCATGGTTGATTGTTGAGCAGAAGGAGAGGATGCAAGAGAAAGCTGCCAAGAAGACAGAGGCCATATTGGAATCTGACATGACAAGTGGCGAGAAAGTTCAAAACATTCAAGGGTAAGTCCTCCAAGTTGTTGATATTTCTCTTTTACACATCATCTTGTTTAACCCCTGGTTATCTCAGCATTTTTGCATTAACTATGTTTTTGGAAGAAATATGTAGAAAATTTTACCTGATATATAAACTGTACTAAATAGTATATTTTTCAAATTTTTTAAAATCATATGTTACAGAGTAAAATAATGGGGGTTTTGTACTGTGTACGTAGAAGTAATTGGTCTAGCAAGAAGTTAGAGCCCTATTGACTCGCATGTGTAAGAATCTGAGGAGGAAGGAACTAGCATAGAAGCTATTTGGAGCTTCATTGGAAAATGCTTCCAATTTCCCCAGAGCATTCTATAGCTGATATAATAATAGATATAGAGATGAATTAGATGTTGAAAACAAATCTTTACATGATTTAAAAAGTATCTCCAGAAAATTGGTAATCTGGTACTTTATTCACTTTAATCTCACACTTTTTTTTTCACTAAGTAACCACTTTTGAAAAAAGATTGGAGTTGTATTTTTTCCCATCAAAGTAATGACCATCTCTCCTAGCTCAGGCTCATTGGCCCATCAATAGTCTTACAGAAAGGTGTCAGTATTAGTGTATTTAGTTTTGTGTTTGCCAAACCATTGGGAAATATGGCTAGATAGATTGTTGTACTGTCTACAGGATCTACAAGAAGATCAAGTCCGGAGAACGTAAGCAGAAGGAGCGGGCCTACGTGGTGGCAAGCAAGGGAAGGCCAGGATCCAAACCTGCAGGCTTCAAAGGCCACTACAAGCGTGTTGACAAGCGCATGAAGAAGGACATGCTCCATCAGAAGAAAAAGAACAAGAATAATAAAAGGAACAGCAGGTCTAAGAGACGTTAAGACCTCTGTGTTCCCTGTAAATTTGACTTTGTTGTATCATACATTTGTACTTGGGTGATTAAATCTTATTTTTGTCATCGGTCTTTACTTGATTGGTTAGTGCCACTTTTACTTTTTTTTTTACTTGAGGTGCATCACATGGTTGTATATGAATTACATGAGAAAAATTGTCAAAATTCAAAATAAATTTTAATCTGTTATAAATCAAAAATCTGTTTCAAATATCATCATGATATCCATATATATATAATACACTAACAGAGTTTTATAGCTGTAAAGTTTTAAGCAAACTCCTCCAAAGATACTGAACTATACATAGCGATCTATATATGCCAACATTTTTTTTAAATTTTTGTTTCATGTGTCACACATGATAAGGCACAATTTGGATTATAAGCACAAGGTAATAAGACCAAATCCAAATGAATAAATAATGTGTGACATTTTGGTAACAGTGATGTTACTGAAATGTCGCATACTATTCATTTATTTATATTTGGTCTTATTACCTTGTGCTGATGTGTGTCACACTTATTTTTATTCTCCAAATATTATTAGTTATCAAAATTCAAAAACTATTATAGACGCGTATGCTTCTTTTTAAAATAAACAATTTCTACTGCAATGGAAAAATTAATGGGAGGGCCTGGCTCATCAGTGGTGAACCCTCCCAGTGGTTTTGCCAGTTTAATATAATAGTTTCGAAGTTTGATAAAAGATGGCGCGCTAATGCATCATAATATATTATTAGTTATATTTATTTTTTAATTTATTCAATTTTCAAATCTTTTTTTTTTTGCTTTCAAATTTTACTTTTTAAAATTTATCATTGCCAAATTGCTTTTTAATTAATACAAATTTTATTAATTTCTAATGGTAGATAGTTCACGTTTCTAATTCAATTGGTAATTACTTTGATCATAATTGTGAGTAGTATTTTAAACATTTTTACAAGTAAAAAGCTGCCAATAAATATCTGTTATATATGAGTAATCTGATTCATTACACATATAGATAATACACTATGTCAAGTATTGTTAATGTAGGTTTGTTTTGGATGCTATGATCTCATTTTTATATAAAAATGTGACAATACTGATTACTTTATGAAATGCTTATCAGAATTACTAATCTGGGAAAATTTTCCTGATTTATCCATGTGCGTATCTGCTCGAATGTATATACTTTACCTAGAAATTATGTTCACAGGCCCTTCGGGTAAACCCGGGACGTTGCTCGGGTCACTCAGCTAGTATATTTATATTCCTTGTATCTCTCTCTATATAAATGTAGGTAATACATTGATGGAATTTAGAAGTGCCAGTAGTTTTAGACCTGTTTATTGAAAGGGATAATTTTCTAGTCATTCTAGATCTATAATATTAACCGAACAACCAGTCTAGAACACTGGTAGGCCCAAACACGCCTCGACGCCCCACCGTGCGAACTAGGTCAGAACAAACGCTCCAGAGCATTGCATGCACTAGATCACACAGTACGCACGATGCCCCCTGGACAAACTATACGGCCTAATACGCATCTGCACAATAGATACGAACAACACACCAGAATACCTGAACCAACACTAGGACAGGGCGAAGGAACTAACGGGAACGCACAGACAAGAATGCTTAACGTCAAGGTCAATAGAAAACACTAGGATTCATCGAACGAACTAGGAGACCACAGGGACTAGAGCGAACGAGGCCTTGGAATACCAACCGATCTGTTCTAACAACCTTGAATTTCAGCACGAACTAGCCGAAAAGTCAGGCTAGAACGAACAACCAGTCTAGAAACTGGTAGGCCCAAGCACGCCTGGACGCCCCACCTGAACGAACAATTCTAGAATGAACGTGCGAACTAGGTCAGAACAAACGCCCCAGAGAATTGTACGCACTCGACCGCACAACGCCTCCTGGATGAGCGATACGCATGTACGCGATAGATACGAACAACACCCCAGAACGCCTGGACCAACACTAGGACAGGGCGAACGAACTAACGGCGCTCCGCACAGACAAAAACGTCAAGGACAAACGAATGAACTAGGAGTGATTGAACGAACTAGGTGACTAGACGGACTAGAAAGAATGAGTTCCCAGAAAAATTGACCAAACTAGCTGATCATATGAACGAGTGCAACGGAAAAACCAGAAATTCAGCGTGAAATAGAAAGATGGACTTGCTAGGGAAAAAACTAATGCCCTGAACACAATCATGCCTGTTACACAAAAGTTCTAAATTACCAAAAGATCTAGATTAGAACGAAGGAACTACAGAGGGTGTTCACACTTATAGGAAACGAGCACCCGGTGTGTGTAAAAAAGGAACTATTACTTTATTTAAAAAATCAACAACGTGGAATTCGAAAAGGCTTAAGCTAATTCTAACACACAATACATTTCTTTTGTTATTTAAAAAAAAAAAAAAGCCCTTCAAATACAATAATTTCATAAGAGGTTATATTTTAGGACTTTCCAGAGCTAATCTTACCTATTTGGACATAATTAAAATATGCAAACAAGATGATATCAACATTTCTAAAAAAGGTATTTATAATATTATTCACGACAAAAATATCATGTTTTTATTCAAAGCACCTACGGAGAAATGGACAAAAGATTATCACCCTATATCTGTGAGAACTCCTGCAACTGTCAAAAAAGTGAAAAAATACACTGCGTGACATTGAAAATGGAACACCAAGAAATAGTGGCCAGAAAATTATGCAAATTTCAGGGTAGACGCGCCTAACCGAGTTATGCAAATGATGTAAAATTCGCAGCTCTCGTGCGCACATGGAGTAAGATATAAGGGAAGGAACTTGCAGAAAGGACAGTATTCGTGTCGTTATTTCTTCAAGGAAAATCATTGTAGAAATTTTGTACTTGTGTCAAAAGACACGTGTAATAACAGAGAATGCCAGGTCATCGTAAACGGAGGCAGTTCAAGCAGACAGACGCTTTTACGAGGGGCATGGTGATCGGACTGAAAAGGGCAGGTTGGTCCATACGTCAAATCGCAGCTGATACACACCTTGGTGCGTCCACGGTGCACCGACTGTGGAGAAGATGGTTGGAACAAGGAAATGTGGCAATTTATAGGAATGTCGGTGCAACCAGAGTGACGTCAGCACGTGTGGATCGGCGTATCCTTCGACAAGCAGTGGCGGCCCCACAAGCCACTTGTACCGCCATCCTGCAACATGTGCAAGACACCCTAGATCAGGGGTCTCCAAACTACGGCCCGAGGGCCACATCCGGCCCGCAGACAGATTTTGTCCGGCCCGCGGAGACATACTTGAAAACTCCTTTTAGAGAACAAATATTTTTTATAGCAAATAAAATGTTTGTGATAAGTTGGATAAAGAAACACAGAATGGTAATGAGTAAAGACATGTATAATTTATGCAGTAAATTTAACTTCAGCATATAATAACTAACAAATTATTGAAATGAATCCAACTTACATTTTATACATTGTAAGTAATGAACAACACATACCTTATAACATGACATATAAAATGCTAATGAGATGTATGTAATTGAGATTTTCCACCGACAATAGTTTGTAGTTGTGGACTAATTTTACTTGTACCAATTATTAAAAGAGATTTAAGATGCTCGTCAGTTAATTTAGATCTGTATACATTTTTTGTGTACTTCATTTTGGAGAAGGTTTTCTCACACAAATAAGTAGTACCAAAAACGGAAAACAGCCCACGAGCAAATTTATGCAAATTATCAAATTGTGTCAGTGGAAGACTCTTATAAAATTCCAACAAAGATGAGTTTTCATATTTGTTCTTAATTATATCACTGCACTGAAGATCAATCATTTCCATTTGAAGTTCCGGGGCTAGGGTTTCAATGTCAGCATCAAAAGGATTCTGAAAAATCTTAATTTGATTCGCAATGGCATCAAAGTCCGAGAAACGAGTATCAAAATTTATCTTCAAAGCACTTAAAGTTTCGATTGCAAAATCGATAGGAAACTCAGTCTCAGTAGTGTGGCTGAATATTTCACATGTTTTAAAATGTGAAAAACATTTGCTTCGTAGTTGTGATTGAAACAGTATCAATTTCATCCGGAATGACTTGATATTAGTGTATAAATCAGGAAGATGCTGGTTTTCTCCTTGCAATCTCAAATTCAGTTCGTTCACATGTTTTGTCAAATCAACATAGAATGCTAACTTCCATAGCCATGCGTTGTTTTGTAATTCAGTAAGAGGGCGGTGCTTTTCATTCAAAAAAATTTCGATCACTGCTCGAAGTTCAAAAAAAGCGCTGAAGGACTTTCCCACAACTAAGCCAGCGTACGGCAGTATGATAAGGTAAGTCTGTTTCTCCAATCTCTGCAATAAATTGTCGGAATTGTCGGTGATTCAGCCCAAAAGATCTGATGAAATAAACAGTTGATATGACTGGTTTCAGAACGTCAGACATATCCAAACATTTTCCGCACAAAGACTGTTGATGAATGATACAATGTAAGACTAATGGTTTTGTGAGCCGCCGTCATTTTCTACAGCCTTTGACACAAGAGCGACCACTCCTTTATCTTTCCCACTCATGTTTTTGCCTCCATCAGTTGTAATACATTTCAAGTTTTTCCATCGAAGGTTCTTTTTATTAATGCCATTTCAACTCCTTTAAAAATATCGGTACCAGTAGTTGTGCCATGAATACTATACATATCAAGAAGTTCTTCGTGCACTTCATAGCTTTTATCTACTCCTCTAATATAAATCAACACCTGAGCAGTATCTGACACATCCGTTGACTCATCCAAGGCCAAAGAAAACCACTCAACATGTCCATTTTTGTCGAACAGTTGAGAGGATATATTTTCAGCGATGTTTTCTACCCTTCGAGCCACAGTGTTTGCTGACATACTGACAGTTTTTAATAAATTTACCTTTTCAGGGCACATTTCTTCGACTACTGCAATTATGCATTCCTTGATTTCTCCATCGGTGAATGGTTTTCCACGTTTTGCAATTTCAAGAGCCACACGAAAGCTGGCACGAGTTGCCGCCTCTTGTTCAGTTTTGACTTTTGTAAATAAAGATTGCTGCGATTTCAATCCGCGCTTCAAAGCTTCAAATTTTTCTGTCCGCACAATTCCTGTATATTTTGAGTAATTTTGAGAATGTTTTGTTTCATAATGACGTTTCATGTTATATTCTTTGAGAACGGCTATGCTTTCATTGCAAATCAAACATGGCGCCTTGTTACTGGACTCAATTACGAAATACTGAATGTTCCACTGATCTTTGAATTTTCTGCATTCACTATCAATTTTTCGCTTCTTTTCCATTCTGCTAAATCACACACAAAAGCAACAATTAATAATAACATTTAATAACAAATAAACATAACAATTAATACAGGAAAATTAATAATATGCAGTGTTGCCATCTTGGCCCTCGGAACTTACTGGAGTAATCAGTATGGCCCTAAGGCTGGAAAGACCCCATCAGTATGGCCCTAAGGCTGGAAAGTTTGGAGACCCCTGCCCTATATCATTCCATCTCGACCAGAACCATTTCCCGTCGATTGGTTGCTAATGGCTTGCACTCATGCCGTCCGCTAAGAAGACTGCCATTGACTCCACCGAATAGGCGCCAACGTTTGGAATGGTGCCGGGCTAGATCGACGTGGATGACGGAATGGCACAGGGTCGTGTTCTCAGATGAGTCGCGTTTCTGCTTGTCCAGTTATAGTCGCCGTGTACGCGTGTGGCGTCGACGTGGAGAAAGGTCCAATCCGGCAGCAATTGTGGAACGCCCCACCGTGCGACAACGTGGAATCATGGTTTGGGGCGCAATCGCGTATGATTCCAGGTCACCTTTACTTCGTATTCAGGGCACTATGACGGCCCAACGATACGTTGATGATGTGCTGCGACCGGTGATACTCCCCTACCTTCAGGGGGTACCCAATGCCCTTTATCAGCAGGATAACGCCCGACCGCACACTGCTCGCATTAGCCAACAAGCTCTGCAAGATGTACAGATGCTTCCCTGGCCACCGTACTCTCCTGATCTCTCACCAATCGAGCAAGTCTGGGACATAATTGGACGCCGTTTGCATGCCTTGCCACAGCCGCGTTCAGAAGACGAACTGTGGCAAATGGTTGAGAGGGAATGGAGAGCCATCCCTCAGGACGCCATCCGTACTCTGATTGACTCTCTACCTAGACGTGTTGCTGCGTGCATCGCCGTCCGCGGTGGTCCTACTTGCTACTAAGCCGACGCCGTTCTCGCTCTGTATTATGACTATCATTTTGAAATAAAGATCACATATTGTTCGTCCCTGTCTCTCTCTGTCTGCCGAGTTTCATCACTTTCTGGCCACTATTTCTTGGTGTTCCATTTTCAATGTCACGCAGTGTATATTACAAAAGAAAATCCTATGCCACAAAGAGATATAGCCAAATTAATAGGAACATCAGTGTCAACAATAAATAAAATAATAAATAAAGATTTAGGCCTAAAAGCTACAAAAAAACATGCAGTTCACAAATTGCTTCAGAGCCATATTCGTCAGCGACACACTATCAGCAAGTATTTTTATGAAAATTTCTTGGCTGCTGATAGGTGGAAATTTATTGTTACATATGACGAAGTATGGGTATATTTAACCGATTGCGACAGAAAAAAAGCTATATACTATCAAAAAATGGGTGGAAAAATCTACGCCAATTTGGTTGAAGTAATGTGCCGAAAGTTACCCCAAAGGATTTATGGTGGCATGCGGTATATCATATGAAGGAAAATTAAAAATAAGAAATGCCAAAATAAACTCGGAGTACTTTCAAAACAACATTTTAGAACCAATATTTTTAAATGATATGCCGTCTATCTATGGAAAACAGAGCAACAAAGTCTGGTTTCACCATGATAACGACACAAGTCATACCTCATCTTCAACCCAAGCTCATTTGGAAGATCTAAGGCAAAGAACAGGAATCAACACTATTCCAAAGAACAGAACCTCTGTAAAATCTCCCGATTTAGCCCCGATGGATTTTTGGATGCCTTAAAAGAGCACCTGGAAAGAGACACCCTAGAACATTTGAAGGTCTCTGGAAAGTGGTAAAGGAAGAATGGGATCTTTTGAGTATGACCATGATCAGAAAGTGTCTGCTATCGTGGAAAATCAGTTGCCGTTCTATAAATAAACAAAAAGGCTTTCAAATAGAACATTTCAATCAATCAATCAATTTTATTAACATCATGAAACGCGATAGCCCAAACTTAGGGATATTTGCGTCGATACCTCTCTCTACATCACAACAAATCGGCTATATACAATCCTATTTACATAATTAACCAAAGAAAATTGTCCGAAGAGAAAAACAAACAAAATTGATCAAAATCTTTACACCTCTCTTTATCGTCTACAAATTCATCAAGCTGTCCAATACGACCAAATTTGTTATCCCTATAAACCCGGAAAATTGGGCAATTCATAAGTAGATGATTCGAGTCTTGAATTTCACCTCCGCAGAAGCATCCTGGTTCCTTCACCGCGCCGATAGTGGCCAAAAATTTCCCAAAATTACCATGATCTGTAATGAATTGGATATTATAAAAATTTGGACGGAAAAATCTTGGGATTCCAGATACGAAAAAGCTTCTGAAAATTTTATTAGTATTATCAAAAATTTCTTTCATTTTTGCGTGTAAGAATGATTTAACTATACTTGGAGCATGGGGTTCGTAAGTAATTAGATCTTCATTGGACTGTCGAACTGCTTTCACATGTGTAGACATGTGGTGCGCTTACAGTAAAAAAAAGCAGTCGCTAACTACCCACCATGATTATCATGGCCTGTACCACGTGTACTAGGGATAAGCAAAAAAAAAAAAAAAAAGATTCTATATAGTCTGTTAGGAGTGGAATTTCTGCCAAACTATGCACACAGTTTGATGAAGTGGTTTTATATGCTCTAACTGCCCATAAAATGATCTGGTATTGCATGGAATTCAGTTTTTGTTTAGAACGATTGTTTAAATATTTAAACCAAATTTCTGAACCGTATGTAAGTACAGGCCTTATTATTGTTTTATATAAGGTTAACCTCTTTTGAGTATCTAAACCCCACATATTGCCGCTTAGTGAACATAATACATTTTTCATACGCCCTGCCTTTACACAGAATAGCATTTACATGCGGAGTAAAGTTAACTTTATTTTTCCATTTGTGATTTGAAAATTTCATTCCCAGAATTTTTACTTGCTTGACCGGCCTAATTATATTGTTATTAACCTTAATAGGTATTTTTTCTCTGTTATGCAGGTATAGCAAATTAGTTTTCTCTGTACTGATCGTTAATTTATTTCTATTATACCATTGGATCACATAATTTAAGATGTATTCACTTGCGGTTTTTAGTCCTTCAATAGTCTTATTCCAGCAAATTATTGCAACGTCGTCTGCATAACATATAATATCTGCATTCATTGATTCAAAATTTATCAACAAATCATTTAGCAAAATATTCCATAGAAGTGGTGATAAAGGTCCACCCTGTGGACATCCTTTAGTTAGTTTCTTATAAAAGTTTCTGATTCGTATGTAAATTTCGCCTCCCTTTCATTATTCAAATAAGATTTTATGATCCGTATTAAAACTGAGGGAACATTGTCATTATCCATTCTTTTTATAATCGCAGGCCACCATGCATTGTCGAATGCACCAGCTATATATATATAACTATCAAGGAAGTCAATTCTTTTTGTTTATGTTTCAATATAGTTTCTATATTTTTTTCCATTCCAGTAATAGTTGATCTAGATTTCATAAAGCCATGCTGCCTTGAGCTCATTAGATTATTTTCTAAATAATAGTTACTTAATTTATTTTTTATTATATTCTCAAATATTTTAGAGAGATTAGATGTCAATGATATAGGTCTATAACTTTTATTTACTTCATAATTCGTTTTGCCTGGTTTTGGAATTATTTTTAAGAATGATTTTTTCCATTCATCCGGATAGTATCCCATTACATTTATTGAATAATTGATGCAGATTTGGGATTATTTTTATTTTAGCTTGTCTGATCATATTGTTACTAATGTAATCAGGGCCCCCGGTGCTTTTTTAATATTAGTTTTTAAAATTGTTTCCTCTATTTCCTTAGGTTCAATATAAACACTATTTTTATTTTTACGAGTATATATAGGCGTATAATTTCTAATCAAAATATGATCATCTTCATCTAAACCTCCAATATCATCCTGAAATAGATCGTTCATTAAACTTTTTATTTTGTCGATCTTTAAATGATCTGGTAAATTATCTATTAGAGGTAATCCTAAATTTCTATTTTTCGATCTCAATGACTTGTAAATCCTATAAGCATTACCAAATGGGTTAGTTGAATGACTTTCTTCTATAAAATTTCTCCAACTCGCTCTTTTTGCCTTTTTAATTTTATTTAAATATTTATTTCTCATTGATTTATAGGTCTTTTCATAGACCACGCCATGCCGATAATACAAATTTCTAATATAGTGGAAATCGTTTTTCATATTCTCCAGCTTCCCATCCCACCAGTATGTATTTGTTTTATGATTTCCGCTTCTTGTCTTGACATTTAGTGACAAATAAGCTGCCTCTTTAATTATTTGTGTGAGAGTCTTTACAATGTTGTCAATATCTTTGATGTTTGACGCGTGGTTTATCTTGGTGGTAATATTATCTACATCTTGTATTGAAATTTTTTCGGTAAATGTTTTCCAATCAGCATCTTTCTCTATAATTCCTACGTTTCCATGTTGAGTTTTGAACTGTCCTTTGCCTGTTAAAATTATGATAAATGTCAAAGGTTATTGCAACGTGATCTGAAATGTGCGTCAATATAGTCGTCCTCCAGTTTTGTACAAAACTTATTGATTTTTTGTTTGAAATCGTAAGATCTATAATGCTTGAATTTCGGCAGGTGGGTATCTTAAGATTATGAATAAATAGGCTATGTTCATCTATGATGGAGTGGAATTTGAAACCATTGGAGTTTGTCGTCGGATCAAACCAGACTGGGTGTCTAGAATTGAAGTCACCACATATTATAATAGGTTGTTGATTGTAGGTATCCAGAAGCTCCTTTATAAATTTTCGATGAGTGTCATTAAATCTATGTGGATGTATATAAAAGTCTGCAATAACAGTATTTGAAAAATTTCAAATATGGTGTTAATTTTTAATATTTTATAATAAAACTTGTTCCCCCCCCCCCCCCCCCCTATAAGTGTGAACATCCTCTGTAGATATGCAAAAAAACTGAAAAATTCGACCAAAATGATCCAAACCAAACTTTAGCAAGTAAAAATACTGAGCTATGCAACTCGAATTTGAAAATTTTGACAAGGAGTCTAAACTAAAAATCTAGCAAGAAGAAAAAAACTGAACCAGAAAATGAAAAATCCAACCGACAAAATATGAATTAAAATCTAGCAGGAAGAAAAACACTCAACTATTCAGCTAGACATTGAAATTTTGATAGACCTAATACAAACTGGTATCAAGCAAGAAGGAAGGATCTGAATTATGCAACCAAAAACTGAAATATATACGACTGACAAAATTCAAATTAAAATCTAGAAAAAAAAAAAGAGAAAGAAATAAACTGAATAATTCAACCAGAAACTGAAAAATACGAGCAACATGATCCAAACTAAAACTAACAAGAAGAAAGAAATTGAACTATGCATTTGAACACTGAGGGCACCAAAAATTTAAATACAATAAATATATCTCTCTCTATATATAAGTCAGGGTATGTATGTTTGTCGGCTATACACTTCCTCAATAAGTACCTAATCTGACTGAAATTTTAACAGGAGATAGAGAAAAATATATAAATAATAATTTTTGATGTTGAATAATAAGCTGAATTAAGTTTGTACTAAAAAGAATTCATTCTAGTGATAAATAATGTTGTGTTTCTGCTTGTGTTCAAGTAAACTATTATGTTGCTAGCAATGTGACTGTAATGTACAAAATGCTGTGTGTGTGATAAGAAAAATAAACATCGCTGACCAAATATGGATATTGGGGGAAATAGGGCAGGAATCTCCAAGATTCTGGAACAGAAACTATCTTGAGAAAAACTTTTTTTTCTCTTTAATGACAAAGATGACAATATGAATTCTAAAATGATTAAACTTAAAATGTTCTATTGTCAAATTATATTGACAAATATTTGCAATCTTATCATATCTTATCTCAGGTTTTAGTGGAAAGAATTTTTGTTTTCGTTTGTTTGTGAACAAATCTCTCCCGCCTTCTCATTGGACGAATGTGGCCATGTTTGTATATAAAGGGGGCTATGGTATGGGTCGACACGCCAGTGTGGTGGATGATCTTGTGGGGACACTTAAAGTGTTCTCTGCGTGCTATATCCCTGTCTGGCAATCTCGGCGCATACCTGTGTAACCCCGGTCCGATCCCTACCTAAGCAGCAATAAAGCTAAGTACTGTTTTTTATTTTATTTAACAAATTGTGGTTTATTATTTACTTTTTTTTTGTGTTGTACTTTTGAGTCCACGATTTTTCTGTGTTTAAGTTACTCTTACTGTAGGCCCTAGTATATTGTATTTGTGTGTTTATCCGTACAAAGTAACTTTTGTCATTGGCGAGCCCTGCCAGGATTACTGGTGTTTTGCACGTGTAAATTCCTGTAATTTTACGTGCGGTTTTTTTTCTTTGATTGTGTGGTTTATTACTATTTTTTGTACTCCATCATGTTTGTGAACTCTATGCTTAACCTGTCAGTGTTTAATGGGGTTGATCTCGAATCTTTCATTCGGGAAGTCGAGCTTAAAGCTCGAGTAGGCAAATGGGATCCTGAGGTCAAAGCACTGCTCATGTTCGAGGCTCTATCCCCTGAAGTTAGGTTTAGCTTAGAGGAGATGGGTATCCGTAACGATAGCAGTTTCAAAAGTATTGCTAGTAAACTGAACATATTGTACCCTAAGAAAGCGCGTGGTATTAGGGAATGCCTTAAATTAATAGAAGGTCTTAAACAGAGAGTTGGGGAAAGTCCGATGGTTTTTAAAGAAAGATTCCTGGCCATTAGAGATAAAGTAGAGTACAGTTTTGACGATAGCCTAGTGTTCGAAATTTTCCTCGAAAATGTGCTCGATAAGTATAGAGAGGCTATTGTTCGCAGTGAGGCTAAATCAATAGAAAAAGCAGTCAGTGTCATGGCCACGGAGGATAGTGTAGAACACCGTTGCAGCTTTATGAAAGGGGTATGTTCAGTAGAAGGGGTTGAAGAAATAAATAGCATTGAGAGTGAGATGAAGATGCTTAGTGCCAGTGTAAACAGGATGAAGCACGAAAATGAGCAGTGTATTGCAGATCTTAGAGGTGAGATAGAAAAACTGACTAAATTGTTGGGCGAAATCAGGCTGAGTCCATCTGAGTGTAGATTAGGACATATAGCTAGTGATTGTTGCTCAAGACAGTCTTCTATGTTTGCCAACCGCAATACTCTTGACAATGCCGAGATAGTGAACATACGTTCATATGGCGGAGATCCGTATGGAAATCTGCCAATAGTTAAGGTTAATATTAACGGCAATATGTGGCACCTGTTATACGATACAGGAAGCCAAGTCAGTATTATTGATTCCGAAAAGTGTAAGGTCTTGAAGGAGAATTGGGACGATGCACTTAAAACTTTACGTATAGTGTCAGTGACAGGCCAAGAGCAGACACTTACACGTGTTAAAACCTGTAGAGTTGGTAACGAAAACGGCATTGAGCTGGGAGAGATAAGGTTTTGGCTAATGTCACTCGGAGATAAGGCCTACGACGGGATTCTGGGAATCAATGATATAAGGAGATTCAATATCCCGTTACCTGCCATACGGGAGCGTTGCAACATGATTTCCTTGAAACCAGAAGACCGAGATTATGTAGACCTTAGCTACGTTGCCAGTGTGCATAGACCGATGGTTTCAAGCTCCTTCGAGGAGAAATCAGTGAAGCGCATTGAAAACGAGGCTGTAAAGTTGCCACCTACTGAGTTTAACAGAAACTGTGAGTGTAGTGCTGGGTCTGTTAATAGTTTTAGGAAGCCTACTTGGGCTGAGAGGTTAAGGGTGATGCGGAAAGCAAAGGAGACTGTCAGACAGTTCATGTCAGGTAATTCTGCTAAAAAGCTTATGAATCCTAGGCCACCTTATTCCAGAAGTTTCGACAGAGGAGATCTGGTAATGCTAGCTGTTCCTAAGACTGAAGGTTACTCCAACGTCTATGGGCCTTTCCGTGTGGAAGCTAGGGTCTCCGATGTTAACTTTAAAGTAAGAGGGGTCACCATGCACGATGTGAAAGTTGTACATGTCGATAGGATGAAAGCGCTTAGAAACAGACGTTAAGAAGAGCTTTTAGCTCTTGGACTTGAGAGAACTGAATGGAATTGGATCGTTCGGTTTCTCATCAAGTGAGCGTCTGTCAGTACCCTAAGTCTCTACCTAACATACCCAGCCGGTCCCAGATGAGAGCTTATTTGGTCCCCCATTAAACTCTGTATACTAAAGCATATTATATATGTGTGTGTTTGGTAATCACTCATGGTAACTCACGTAGTTTGCGCAGATTTTTTTTTTTTCAAGTTTCTTTTGGGAGGAGCAAGATGGAAGGCGCCTTTATGGAACGACCCGGATGCCTACTTCTCCTCTCTTTAGTTTTTTTTTGTTTGTTTCTTTATAACATGGCTCCCGTGAGCTTTTTTCCCCCCGAACAGCGGGAGGTTTTCCTTACGGGACAATGGGAATGTTTGGGAGATTTGTTAGTTTCTTTCTTTTTTTTTTTGGAAAGACACCTTTTGTCAAATTATATTGACAAATATTTGCAATCTTATCATATCTTATCTCAGGTTTTAGTGGAAAGAATTTTTGTTTTCGTTTGTTTGTGAACAAATCTCTCCCGCCTTCTCATTGGACGAATGTGGCCATGTTTGTATATAAAGGGGGCTATGGTATGGGTCGACACGCCAGTGTGGTGGATGATCTTGTGGGGACACTTAAAGTGTTCTCTGCGTGCTATATCCCTGTCTGGCAATCTCGGCGCATACCTGTGTAACCCCGGTCCGATCCCTACCTAAGCAGCAATAAAGCTAAGTACTGTTTTTTATTTTATTTAACAAATTGTGGTTTATTATTTACTTTTTTTTTGTGTTGTACTTTTGAGTCCACGATTTTTCTGTGTTTAAGTTACTCTTACTGTAGGCCCTAGTATATTGTATTTGTGTGTTTATCCGTACAAAGTAACTTTTGTCACTATAATGAATATTCTAGATCTTGAGCACCGATTATAAAACAAAGACGATTAACCTCTCGAAAGGTTTAAAGAAAATATTGAAAATGTTAGGCTAAAAAACATTTTGATATTTTTAACATAATGCGGTTCCTGAAATTATTGATTTCAAATTCTTTCAGAAATTTAATTCACTGGAATACTTCGGAAAATAATAAAAAATGTAGTCCTAATATAAACCTGAATTGGAAAGGAAAACAAGTTAAATATCCATAGATGTATTTTTAAAACTTGAGCTATTTTTATTTTATAAAGATTCCTTCCAAAAGAAAATGTATGTGCCGATAGAAAAAATAAAATGTATATTTTGTAAAAAGCGTAATTTTTTCGCCATCAAGCAAGCATTTCTTCAATAATACAAATTGAAGCGGATGAAAATCCAACGCCGTCAACTGTGATAAATATGGAAAGTAAAGTCTCTCCTCTTTCAAGTTATGGCAGTCGACAATTCAGAAAGTCTATAAATAAAATTATTCAATATAATAAATCCTTTAGAAAGTAGCATATGCAGTAGTCAGCAATTAAGAGACAACCAAAATACATGGTTAAACCCGATCCATCAAATATGTCAGGTTAAGTCATTTGGAATTCAACCGAAACATTTCCACATGTTACGATGTACTAGAGCGCCATCTGTTATCAAATTATAAAACTATTTTAGGGGCGTAATATTCTTTTTAAAATAAAACAATTTCTACTGTCCTTACTGCGATGGAAAAATTAAAGGGAGGGCCTGGCTCATCAGTGGTGAACCCCCCCAGCGGTTTCGCCAGTTTAATCTACCATACCGCTGTTATATTGCATTTTTGGAACTTCCTTTTATAGGTGACTGTTGTTAAACTCTTGGAATGGGTATTTCAGAAGAACTATGGACATAAGCTTTTAGGACAGCAGAATTAAATATAATTATAAATATATAATATGCTTCGAGTTTCGAATTTGATATTTGCGGAAGAGCGATTGCTCGAAGCATATTATATATTTATAATTATATTTAATTCTGCTGTCCTAAAAGCTTATGTCCATAGTTCTTCTGAAATACCCATTCCAAGAGTTTAACAACAGTCACCTATAAAAGTAAGTTCCAAAAATGCAATATAACAGCGGTATGGTAGATTAAACTGGCGAAACCGCTGGGAGGGTTCACCACTGATGAGCCAGGCCCTCCCTTTAATTTTTCCATCGCAGTAAGGACAGTAGAAATTGTTTTATTTTAAAAAAGAATATTACGCCTCTAAAATAGTTTTATAATTTGATTTCCACATGTATCCATTAAAATATAACCAAAAATGATTCCTTGTGAGAGACATAGAATTTGACATACCTGCTTCTCTTGACTCCAGGGTGTAGGAATTTCTGAAAGGGAAGGAACTTCAGCGGTAGAAAGTTCACGGAGAAGAAGCAACATCTTCAAGGATTAGCAGAAAGTCCATAAGGAAAAGTGCAAATATAACGTTGGCATTTTCACCGCATCATTTAATTTTCTGCCCTTTTTAAAGGATATTTTCCTATTAGTTTTTTTTTTATTCAAGGAGTTTGTTGAAGACATTTATCATCTGAATTTTATCATACTGGTGAAATAAGGTCAATTCGGCCAGAAGTTCTATCACAATCATTCTTATACTTGAGATTTGTTTAGGAAGCCCACTTTGGATGAAGAATGGAACATCTCTGTAGGCTGTAGTTGACTAAACTGGTGCCATTGCCATAGCCGATTTTCTTGAATTATTCGATAGACAGTTCTCATATATATATACTTAGGTTCCTCACTCTGTTGTTTCCAGTTCTACGAGGTAACATCTCGGTCTGCTTTCTGAGATGGATCTGAAAACTCCGGCTTTGATTCAGTATCGACTCGTTCAATTTCAGCCAGCTCGACTCATTCCTTTTATAATTGTTTTTATCGATTTACCACTTCCATAAATGTCGCAAAGTTGACAAATTTTGTAAATTTGGCTATTTTTCGTATAATATAAAAATTTTGTTTGTTTATGTTTTGGCTAGCGTGGACTTGGAATTAACGCGAGTTTGCACGCTGTGCTTGCTTATTGTATTGGCATGGAAACGCTAATTTTGTATTCATTGTGGTATTTTGTTTTGAGCCAATTCTTCATCTTTCTCATCAAGTTAATCGCCATTTTATTTCATTTTCCAGATCCTGCATGTCTTCTAGAAGTTGCTTAATTTCATTCTTCAGCTACAGATACTTTTTATGCAGTTTCTTTCTTCTATTCCGCTAGCACTTTCTGAGCTGGAGCATCTACTAGTCTATTGGGCCGGTTTACTTTAGAATTCAATTAATAATTTTTTCTTTAAATATATTCTTTAAGTTGATTGCTCTTTCTCTTGACATTTTGATTCCTCTCCTTATTCTTCTATCAAGTTTGGACATCTTGTGCCAGCTTTGAAGTCAGGAGGCAATACTTTAGAGGGGATTATTTGTTCAATTGACACTACTGCATACAATTATTAGTGTTTTCTCACAAATGTAACAATCTTATATTTAGAATTTTGATCGTTTCCAGTTATGACGTCAAATAGGAAATTATTTAAGATATTTTCTATGCACGATAAATTGTATGTAGTTTATTTGAAAGGTTGGAAACCCATTGTTGCATGGACGCTATCTTTGATTAATTAGATTAATAATTTTGAAATATCGTTAATTCATATAATTTTCTTTTTTAAAAATTAAATACTCTGGTGAAACATCAATCCTTGTTATAATTTATTTTTACCAATATTTCAGTTGGCTGAACGCCAACCTTTTTCAAGGTATTACAAAAAAGGTTAGCGTTCAGCCAACTGAAATATTGGGTTTGATGTTTAATTTGACGGGAGAGGTGCCCTATGCTTTCTTATATATATAGTTAATGATGCTATTAAAATAAGATTAATTGAATTATAACAGATACAAAATTATTGCAATTTTCGTTTTACAATCATAAGCCGCATTATATTGTATTAAAAACTAGCGGATGTACCAGGCTTCGCCCGGGTTTTACCCTAGTGAAAGTTTACCTAAAGAACATTTGTTAAAACAATTCTAGAAATCATCCAATCGCTACTGAATCTATTCTTGGCAAGATAACTTTATGTTTGATTATCTGATCCACCTAGCTGTACTCGTTCAAACGTTGCTGTCTTTGAACAAAAAGGCAGATTTTATACCTAAATAATAATTTATTAATGATCAAATGTATACAATACATTAAAATGAAAATTAACAATAAAATTATCCTTACATAAATGTCATTTGAATATAACATATGTGAAAAATAATAGATATATTTTGATAATTTGAAACTCGTAAATTTGAATTTCTAGATAAAGTGAACATTTTTTCCCGGTCCCTTGAAAAATACTCGATAAGTTGAATAAAATCAATATTAACTGGTTCCCTCGGTAATTGGAAGTTAAAGGAATAGTATCTTGCCTTGGAATTGTATCATTATTCTTGTCTCAAATAAATTGCCGTGTCATCCTGAATTTTGTCTTTCCTAATTTTCTACATTACAAAATCATCATTTTATCTATTATCCCAATATATATGTTGTAAATAAATGATAAAACTAACTTTGACTTGGGCGCAATTAATAGGTAGAAAATCTTACTTTTGATAAATAATCTTTAAGATAATAAACTTAGTGATAATAAAACTTATAGATAAAAAACTTATCATCGTCGCAATGGGGGCGCTGCTTGAGAGTTAAATCTACAAATCTGCAAATAACTCTAAGGATATTCAAGATATTCAAGAAATTATTTTTCAAAAACCTTCCCGGGGATATACCTAATAATATCTCAAAATTTCACGGCGATTGGATGTATGGTTTTTGAATCTATAGAGTACAAACATACAGACAGACATTCAATTTCATATATATATATATATATAGACTAGCGGATGTGTACCCAGCTTCGCCCGGGTTTTATTCGAGTGAAATTTTGCCTAACGAATATTATTGTTAATAACATTTCGGAACACACAGAATATTATGATAATAATGATAATAATATTCGTTACATTATCTATAGATATATAAAATTGAATGTCTGTCTGTCTGTACTCTATAGATTCAAAAACCATACATCCAATCGCCGTGAAATTTTGGGATATTATTAGGTATATCCCCGGGAAGGTTTTCGAAAAATATTTTCTTGAATATTTTGAATATCCTTAGAGTTATTTGCAGATTTGTAGATTCAACTCGCAAGCAGCGCCCCCTAGGGGGGGATAACAAGTTTTTTTATCTATAAGTTTTATTATCACTAAGTTTATTATCTTAAAGATTATTTATCAAAAGTAAGATTTTCTACCTATTAATTACGCACAAGTCAAAGTTAGTTTTATCATTTATCTACAATATATATATATTGGGAGAAAAGATAAAATGATGATTTTGTAATGTAGAAAATTAGGAAAGACAAAATTCAGGATGACACGGCAATTTATTTGAGACAAGAATAATGATACAATTCCAAGGCATGATACTATTCCTTTAATTTCCAATTACCGAGGGAACCAATTAATATTGATTTTATTCAACTTATCGAGTATTTTTCAAAGGACCGGGAAAAAATATTCACTTTTATCGAGAGATTCAAATTTACGAGTTTCAAATTATCAAAATATATCTTTTTTTTAAAATAAGTTTATAGAGAATTGTTTTAACAAATGTTCGTCAGACAAACCTTTACTCGGGTAAAAACCGGGCGAAGCCGGGTACATCCTTACAAGAATAATGATACAATTCCAAGGCAAGATACTATTCCTTTAACTTCCAATTACCGAGGGAACCAATTAATATTGATTTTATTCAACTTATCGAGTATTTTTAAAGGGACCGGGAAAAAATGTTCACTTTATCGAGAGATTCGTTAGACAAACCTTTACTCGGGTAAAACCCAGGCGAAGCCGGGTATGTCCGCTAGTATATTTATATAATATATAAAATATATTTTTTCGAGCAAACTTATCCTCTCTCTCTCTCTCTCTACTGAATAGATTTAAAAAAGATATCTATATATATATATAAAAATGAATGTTTGTATGTTTGTCTGTTTGTCTGTTGGTTTGTTGGTTTGTATGACCTGTATACAAATTCGCAGTAGTTCACTAATTCAAACCAAAATTTCCATACATAGGTAAAAAATAACGGGGATGACGATAGGCTATTTTAAAAAATATATAAATCAATTATTAAAACTATATATTCAAATTATTCTACTTAGCTCACGAGCAGCGCCCTCTAGAACGCGGGCGATCTGCCGGCGGCGCGCGCCCGTTGGCTGCCGGCAGGTCGCTTTAGCGTTCTAGACGAGAAGCTTTTTCTTAATTACAATGCAATTCCTTAACTATATTTACAGGTTTTCTAATTTATAACTATTTCACATATTTACATATATGTTTTCAATTTTTGCTATAACTGATCTAATTCGCCGTTTAAAATAACTGCTCTTGCAATATTTGCTATGTTTTATGTGTTTGAATAAAACATTTAATCGTGTAACCCGGGCGGTGCCCAGGTCATTCGTCTAGTCTTCTATATATATATAAATGAATGTTTGTATGTTTGTTTGTATGTCCGGTATACAAATTCGCAGTAGTTCACTAATTCAAACCAAAATTTCCATACATAGGTAAAAAAAATACGGGGAAGACGATAGGCTATTTTAAAGAAGGCGTTTGGGATATTATAAATACGCCTAAGCCTGAAAACGTTGGTCCAGCATGAAATGAGTGGAATAACAAAAACGATCAAGCTATGGCTAATATATGTCTTTTAGTTGAAGATAACCAACTGGTTTACAAAAGGAAATTAAAGACAGCTGGTGAAATTTGGAATGCTTTAAAGAATTTATATGAACGATCAAATTTTTCGAATTAATTATTTCTATTTTTTTTTAAGAAAATTATACAGAATGAAATTTGAATCAAACTCAACCATGCAAGACTTTATTAAAGATACAATGGAAATTGTTGAAAAACTTACAGATCTTGGTGAAGAAATTAAAGATAATCACATAGTTGCTATATTGCTGTGTGGATTACCAGAAGAATATGAATCGTTGATTACAGCTCTAGAAGCTAGGCCAGAAATAGAAATAACTTTAAACTACATAGTGTGTTCAATAATTTCCAGGAATGCTAAATATTTAAAGAAATACAAAACTATAATAAAGTTTTATTTAAAATTTCTCAAAATAATGACAGTCACTATCTATACATTTGTTCCATCTTTTTTCCAGATATCAAAACACCTCTGAAAATCCTCATCTTCAGGCTTTTCAAAATATTCTTCGAATTCTCCTTTATTTCAGGTATTGAGTCAAATCGAGGTCCTTTTAAGACTCTTTTAATTTTAGGGTAAAGTAAAAAGTCGTTGGGAGCAAGGCCAGTAGAATAGGATAGCTGGGGTAGTAAAGTAATTCCGTGTTTAGCCAAATAGAGTTGTACAGCGACTGCTGTATGTGGCCGTTCGTTGTCATGATGCAAGAGCCAATTTTTCTGATGCCATTTTTCGGATCTTTTATGACGCATAGGCTCTCTTAAGCGTCGTAATACATCAAGATAGTAATGTTGATTAATGGTCTGACACTCGGGCACGAATTCATAGTGTACCAATCCCTTTACATCAAATAAAGTGAAAAGAAGACACTTAAGCTTCGATTTGAACATCCTTGCTTTCTCTTGCTTATTCGACCAGCTTTTAATCGTGCAAACCATTCAAATGTCCTCGATTGTGATAGGGCATCTTCTTTAAAAGCCTGCTTCAAGATTTTAAATGATTCGGAAGCTTTTTCCCTAATTTAAAGCAAAACCCTATGCAGTTTCGCTGTTTTTCAATAAAGTCCATACTGAAATTTGAAAATGTTCTAATATACTCGAGCTTATAAATTCGATAAAACGTGAGCGCGTGCGTCTGTGTGATCAATTTTTATTTCTACGTGTTGATAAATGTTTTATCTATAAGGTCCTTATAAAATTATTTCACACACACACACACACAAAAGCCTTTATTAAGACACACAGGTCTTACAGAGGATTCTCCTTGGGGTTACAAAACGGAGAAACCTATGAAAGTGGGAAATAGAAAATGGAGAAAGATTATATACATTTGGTAAATATATACAGATTATAAGAAAGAATAAAAAATAAGAAGAATAAAAAAATCAAAAAAAGAGAAAGAAAAAAAAAAAAAAAAAATTTTGGAAATATGGATGGGAGAAGTGGAGAGCGAAAAGAGGAAAGAAAACAGGTATTTACATATGGAACAAGATGGAACAGCGCAGGTGGGCCATGTATTTTTTAAGAAATCTTTAAGAGATTTCCCAGGAAATCCTCGTGTTCAGGGTTGTAAGGTAAACACCGTTTTATCATTGTTAACTTATCGTATCTGCCTAAACAAATTAGTTTTCTCTTCAACATTGTCCAGTATGTGTTTATTTTTGATATAAATTCCCACAATGATGTCTTCAGAGCTTCTTCCCTGACCCGAGATTTTTCTGGCAAGTGATTGGTAAACCTGGAAATTCTCGATCTCGAGTTTTAGATAAAATTGGCACTAAGTTTCCGTTATAGCAAATATTTCAGATTGTTTTAAATAATTAATGAAAGGGAAAACGTATAAATTGGAAAAATTCCAATACATAATATTTACATAATTGTGACCAAGTTTTAATAGTTGTTAAATCGAGTAGTTTAGTTTTCCATTCCTATTAGCTATATGTGATTGATGGTGATATTTTCTTGCCTGTAAAAAGAGATATGATGTGATCCTTCCAGTTCCTTTCTGAGTGTTTGCTATATCTCAGTTCCTTCTGAACTCATGATCTTATCATTTATAACTTGGTAAACAGTACTTCCCACAATCAACTTGCTATCTCGAAGTCTAGATGAGATTCCTTTAGCCAAAAGTTCTTTTCTCTTATTAATCAACAATCGACGCTGTTCTCTAACTTTTAAGGTGTAATCCTTATTTATGTAAATCCTTAATTGCTTAAGCTTGAATGCATTCCTAAATAGTTTTATTCTGTCTTCATATTTGGGTATTTCAACCAGTAGGGGTGCGCTCGGCCTTTTAGATAATCGATGACATTTAAGGATGTTAATATTCTCGGAGATTTGCATATTGTCCGTAATTATCTGTTTTATTTTTGCGAGAGATTCATCGCTTGTTTCATTTTCTTTCTTTTCGACTCCGTAAAAAATTAAATTACTTTCTCTCATTTTCATTTCCGTGAAATCTATTCTTTTCTCAATTTCTTGGATCCTTTCAGAATTCTTCGAGACAGATTTTACCGTGTTTTCCATAGTATTCTCCAGTTGTTGTATACGTCGATTTAATTTATCAACTCCTTGCTCTATAGAAAGTAATCTTGTCTCTAATTTATCCCCCCAGTTATCCATTTTATTTGAGATTGCACCAATCAATTGTCGAATATCACCTTCCATACATGACTCGAGCGTAGTTTGCCTAGTGGGCCTAGGTCCCGGGTTTTGCTCTATGCCAGATATCAGTTTATCCCCCCAGTTATCCATTTTATTTGAGATTGCACCAATCAATTGTCGAATATCACCTTCCTTACATGACTCGAGCGTAGTTTGCCTAGTGGGCCTAGGTCCCGGGTTTTGCTCTATGCCAGATATCAGTAATAACATCAAAATTATACATCTAAGCTTTGGCCTTCTGTACTGAATCTGAATCTTGGATTTCAGATTCTCAACATAACCCAGATCCACTGCCAAACTATAATTTGCACAATTTTCACACGAATCAAAATTTGCATAGATAAAAGTTGAGCGAGGCTTGTTTCGCTGTAAATTTAAATAAATTATGATAAGAATTACAATTGGCCTCATATTATGAAGATATAAATTTACCAATATCACCTCAATAAAAAAATAGCTCTTTTTTATAAAGTACGGCGAAAAAGCTTTAAAAATAAATTACCTAGCAGGAGCTGTCGTTTCACTATAAAATTATTTCATTATTTTGAATATTTTACGTGATCCAGTCTCATTCCAGGAAATTATTGATCACACGTTGTATGTAAAAGGAAAATTAATAGATGAGTATGTGATAGGCTTAGCAAAAATACGATGTTTCTATTTAAAGATTCCGAGTTGTTTTGTACTCACCTTTTTTTGTAGTTACGAGGAAATCCCATTTGATATAAACTAATATATATATATATGGTAATTTAAACCAACAACCCCATATTGTATATAACTTATAACAAGATTTTAATGTTGAATAGTAGAAACACATCTGTAAATGGTTATATGCATGATTGACATGTGTCATTACATCATCATATGTAATGTAATTTGTACAAACTGAGGATAATAAATAAAACTCTGTAATATATTAAGAGTTGAGCTAGAGAGATAGAAGTCAAACACGTCTAAATTCGAGATAGATGGAAGCCACAAAGCAACATCTAAAGATAGATTGGGAGCTGTCAGGACGGCGCCAGTAGAATGTCACCAGACGACCCACACTCTTCACATCTGGTGACATGCAAAACCCCTTTTTCAGCAAAGGTACATAAAGCCCCTTCCTAGCTAAAAATACAGTTAGTTTACCATCTGCGCCAGCCCTCGTCAGATGTACCCCAGGTCCATCTCATCCATCATGTAGACCAGTAAGAAATCTTCTATCTCCCCATCTTTCGCTCCTAGCTCAACTTTTATCTGTTCACGGAACTTTCTTAGTGCAACTGTGTCTTCGTTTTTTGCGTGGACATTCCCAAGCTTTCCACTCTGCCTCGACCACGACTGCCTGTACTTTGTGAGAACTGTAAAAGGTCTTCCAAGGTGCAGAGAGGTACTGGAAAACTCCCCATCCTGACTGTTCCTCTCGGTCAACACAGTATAGCGAGAGTTACAGGACCCCATCACATAGTTTAAGTCGACTGGATACCTCACCACATCACATTTCTAGTCGACAGGATTCTACAAGAGTCAACAGTAACTCAACTCATTACATATATATATATATATATAGAAGCAATGGCGCCTCTCCCGTCAAAATAAACGTCAAAACCTGACGCCATCTATTGACCGTCGCCGCAACTAGCGGCCTCGGGTCGGTGACGAAGCCACAACACCAGCTTTGGCAAACTGAGAAGCGTCCACCTAGAGACCATGGTTTCGGGCTAATGGCCCTCGTCAGTCTAGGGCGGACTTTATTCCATGAGATCCACACGGGATCTAATGGAATCTTCACAATCTACCAAAGAGGTGTTTTGCTGGCAATGTGGCTGGGCCAAATCTATGGCTAGAATATAGATGGAAAATTTGCCGGGAGGAAATTAATCCATAGAAGCAATGGGCGCCTCTCCCGTCAAAATAAACGTCAAAACCTGACGCCATCTATTGAGGCCGCTAGTTGCGGCGACGGTCAATAGATGGCGTCAGGTTTTGACGTTTATTTTGACGGGAGAGGCGCCCATTGCTTCTATGGATTAATTTCCTCCCGGCAAATTTTCCATATATATATATATTTAAGGAACGACTTGTTCCGATACAAATGTTGTAAAAACAAGCGAGCGAAAAATCAAAACAGAAAAAGTCTGAAGCGTAGTATGTGACGTCTACACCGATGATGTCAAAGTCTGCGTAACAATTTCCTCTTTACTTTGTCTTTATTCCCACGATATTGAGGTTCTCCAGGTGTTTCTTCATCTGGTCTCGGATCTGGACTGACTGTCTGTAAAGATCGCAGTTGGTTTGTTGTACATAATGGCTTTGCTGTAGAGAAATTCCCTCCTTGTCTTGTATGATCTTGATTCCCAAAAACATACCTTTACATGTTACATCCTTTGTGAAGATATCCGCCTCCAGGTCCTGAGATGGCTTGTACAGAAGGCAGATGTGTCTCTGGATTCATAACAGTCTCTCAAGAAGTGGTACTTACATCCTTTGTGAAGATATCCGCCTCCAGGTCCTGAGATGGCTTGTACAGAAGGCAGATGTCTCTGGATTCATAACAGTTTCTCAAGAAGTGGTACTTTCTGTTGATATGTCTACAGCGACTGCTTTGTTTAGGGATGGAGATCCAGTTGATCAATGACTGACTGTCTGTAAAGATCGCAATTGGTTTTTCCATGAAATTCCATTCTTCCAGCTCTCGTAACAGGTTTATTATCCACTTGATTTGACAGCAGCTTTCACAAGCAGCTATCATTTCCGATTCCATTGTGGAGAGGGCGATGAGTGGTTGTTTACTACTTTTCCAGTCTATAGTTGCTTCGCCGAGCTTCAATACATATCCGCCGTAGGATTTTCCATCATGGGTGGTCGACCAGCTGGCATCGGTGTAGGACTTCAGGATTCCAGTCTTCCCTCTTTCAAATTTCACTCCTAGGTCAATTGTTCCTCCTAGGTATCTCATCACTCTTTTGATTGCTGTTCAGTGAATCTGTTTTGGTTGTCTGGAGTACTGTGAAAGTTTGCTAGTGATGTAAGCGATGTCGGGTCTGGTGTTAACAGCTAGAAACATTAGCATTCCAAGGGCTTCTTGGTAGTGTGCTGATCACAATTGTCATCTTCAATATGATTGTCCAAATTGATTTCTTTGGAACCTGGTGTTGGAACTTCCTTTCAATTTTCCATCCCATATTTCTGTAATATTTGTTGTACATAGTGGCTTTGCTGTAGCGAAATTCCCTCCTTGTCTTGTATGATCTTGATTCCCAAAAACATGCCTTTACATGTTACATCCTTTATTTCCAGGTGATGTCTCAATTTATTGATGAATCTGTTTGAGGTATCTTCAGAATCTGAGACAGTGATAAAGTCATCAACATATATCCCTACATAGAAGTATTTGTCTTCATTCTTTCATTTAAATAGGCAAGGATCAGATTTAAGTTTTTCCAGTCCACAGTCATGAAGTACTTGACTGAATTTCTCAATAACGATCTCCCGGATTGAGGTAGACTGTGAATACTTTTGTTGAGTTTGAAAACTTTGTTTCTGTCTTGAACAAATCCAGCAGGTTGTTCCATGAATATTGTATTTTCAATGTTTCCATTTAGATAGGCTGCTTTCACATCAAATAGTTTAATGACTGAATCTTTTGTTGCTGCCATTGACAAATAGTCCTGAGGGTGGCAATTTTAATTACAGGGCTGAAACTTTCGTTGTAATCTCTTCCTGGGATTTGGTTGTATCCCATTGCATCAAGTCTAGCTTTGTAAGTTTTGTTTTCTTGGTCTTTAGATATTTTGAACACCCATTTAATTTTGACCACTTTAGAGTTTTTGCAGGTCTAGGTACCAGCTCCCATACTTGATGCAAGTACATGTTCTGTATTTCCTCAAGCATTGCGTTCTCCCAATGTTTCTTGTCTTCGCATGCGATGGCTTCATCATAGTCTTTCGGAATGGTTTCATTCGTAGTAGCCAGAACGTAGTCATCGAATCTTTTAGGTATTGTTCGAGTTCTTTGTGGTTTGTCTGATCCACTTGACTTTGTCTGTCTGTTGATTATGGTATCTGGTGCTGGCTCTTCAATATTAACATCTGATAGAACATGATTGCCCAGTTGTTCATCCTCCTGAATGAAGAAATATGTGTCAGTGTCCGTATTATTATCACTTTATTTTTCTTCCGAGATGACATTATTGTTCTCTCTGAAGTGAATGTCTCTGCGGTTTCAAGAATGACTCTCGCTGTGATATCAAATACTCGTAAAACTCTTCTGCATCTTGAATAGCCTACAAATATTCCTCTCTTAGATTTAGCTTCTAGTTTGTGTCTTTGATGATTCTCGAGTTTATAGAAGACTTCACAACCAAATCTCATGATGTGAGAGACGGATGGCTTTTAACCTTTCCATTTTTCCATAGGGGTAGTGTCTGGGTCATTGGTTGTGGGAGTTAGATTGTACAGATATGCAGCTGTATTCACAGCTTCTTCCCAGAAGTGTAGGGGTAATTGGGAGTCTGCCAGAAGTGTTCGGCCTTTGTCTAATAGTGTTCTGTTAGCTCTTTCAACTCTCCCATTGCTTCTTGGGGTGTACGGTGTAGTTAGTTCATGTTTAATTCCTTTGGATTTTATGAAGGTTTCAAGGTTTTTATTGATAAATTCTGTTCCGTTATCTGTTCTAAGTCGTTTTAGTTTTGAGTTTAGCTCGTTTTCTCTCTTTACAATAAACTTTTTCAAAACTTCTGCTGCTGAGAGTTTATCTTTGAGAAAATCTAAAAATATTCTCCTAGAAAATCCATCTACGATGGTCAAGAAATATTTACTTCCGCCCAAGGAGTTTATTCTCATTGGACCACAGAGATCGACATAAATGGCTTCAAAGGGGTAGCTTTCCTGATTGATATCTGTGTGAACATAGGGTACTTTGGTCATTTTTCCCAAGGAGCAAGCATCACATTGATCAAGGGTACCATTTATAGAGTCCAAGCCTTTTAGAAGATTGTTCTTCAAAATCAGGTCTAATTTGTTGTCACTAGGATGTCCTAACCTTCTGTGCCATGCAGTCCTAGAATTGTCCTTTGAAATCAAACAATGTTCGTTTGGAAAATGAGTTGCTTCAGATAAACGTGATAGGTTCAATGTGTACATGTTACCATCAAAGTTGCCTGTTCCTATTAGCTTGTCATCAGAAGAGTATATGTATGCTCCTTCAGAATTCAAAAGAACAGAGTTCCCTCTTCTTACCACGCTTGGAATGGACATTATATTTCTTTTCAGGTGTGGTACATGGAGGACATTATGTAGGGTTACAGCGTTGTTAAGTTTGTCCTTACCTTGTACAGTAGCTTGGATTGATCCTGATGAGGCAGATTTGATGTGTCTCCTTTCTTCCGCCACTTGTATGCTTCTTCTCTCCTCCGTCTTGTGCTCGATCCATTCACCATGAGAAGTCATGTGGCTTGTGCACGCAGAATCAATTATCCACACGTCCTGAGTCGTCGGGCGTTCCTCCCTTGTGCTTACATGTAGTGCGTATTCTGAAGTGGAGTCTCTTCGTTGGGATGGTTCCTACATTCGTTCTTGGATTGCTGATCTGGCCGTGTCTTTGTTTTGTTTTGGTCCTTTATGGTAGTTTCTTGTACTGGCCATGTTATTTTTGTTTGTTGTATTCTTTTGATTTCCTTTGTTGTTAGGGTTGAACCAACAGTATTTCTTGAAATGTCCTTTTCTTTTGCAAATGTAGCATGACTTTTCTTTGAATTGGTTGTCTGATGATCTGAAAGCATTTTCATGATTTTTGCTTCTGTCTTGTCTTTTCTTCTTGAAATCCAGTAGAGTTTGTCTCAAGTCTGGTAAGGAGATTTCTCTGTTTATTGACGGTGCTGCTGTGATCGTGTCAAAGTTAGGTGTGAGTCCTTCAACAATGTATCGTACAAGTTCTCTTTCTGTTAGTCTTTCCTAGCTGGGTGATCTCTTGTGCCAGATTCTGTGCTCGTACAATATACATGTTAACATTTTCATTTGGGTTCAATTTTAGTTTGGCTAGATCCAACATTAGGTCTATCCTTTTATTTTCTAGAGATCCTTCAAACCTTTTCTTTATGTCGTACCAAATTCTTTTGGCCCTTTTAGCGCCTCGAAAGATGATTGTTAAGTCATCCGAAAGTGACACTATTATTAGGCTGTATGCTTCCCGATTCTTTTTCTTCCAAATATCATATTCTAGTTTATTTTTTGTATAGTCTGGCTCGTCATTAACAATTCCGTCCTCGAAGAGATCTTTTGAATCTAGAATTGCTTCAATTTTCAAGGACCACGTTGTATAGTTGTTTTCTGTTAACTGTTCGATTTTTGCTAAATTGGCGGTTAGTCCAATTCGCGCGCCCAAACCACGCTCTGCTACCAAATTGATAGGCTTAGCAAAAATACAATGTTTCTATTTAAAGATTCCAAGTTGTTTTGTACTCACTTATTTTTGTAGTTCGAGGACATCCCATTTAATATAAACTAATATATATATTTATTTAAGGAACGACTTGTTCCAATACAAATGTTGTAAAAACAAGCGAGCGAAAAATCTAAACAGAAAAAGTCTGAAGCGTAGTGTGTAACGTCAGCACCGATGATGATAAAGTCAAAGTCTGCGTAACAGTATGTCCGCAGAAAAGAAAGAAGTACATTTAATCAAGGTTATTGTGAGCAAGCAATGAAAAGTGTGAATAAGAAACGCCAAACTATAACATGTCATTATTGCTCAAAACCTGGTCATATCAAAAAGGATTGTTTTAAATTTAAAGCTGATCAACGTGAAAATAAAAATATAAGAAAAAATAACACTGGTCAACAACATTTTTGCCTTAGAGAACCTGATGGTGTTTCTAGTGTAACTTTTCATGCTGAACTCAAAATTCTAATCAGAAATTTTCCATCACCCATGGTTTTTTCCGTGACAGCCTTTTTTTGGTATTGGGATAAATACAGCAAAAAATATCACGTAAGCATTTTTGCATAAACCTTATTACATTACACTGGTTTATCAAAAATTATTTTTCTTTGTCCCAAAAGAAACAGCAACATATCTAAATTTAACTCTTTGTGCTGATTCCAAATATATCATTAGTTTTTTTTCTATCACGCAAGATTTTTGAGATATACCTACTTTAAATTTGGAAATGTTTTTAATATATAGGCCTATATGAACAAAATATATTTATTTTATTGAAAAGTACTGACAGTGGATTTTCTTCTATACTTTGCTTGTTGTACATCCCTCTTGAGTATCCAGCAGTAGTCAGCAAGCATACCGGGACTCCATTTACCTTGGTACCGCTTCTCCATGCTTGATATATCTTGATGGTACCTCTCACCATGCTCATCGCTAACTGCACCAAGATTGTCTGGAAATAAATCCAGATGTGAATGCAGGAAATGGATCTTGAGAGACATGTTACATCCCAGTGCCTTTTAGGAAAGCAACATATCATTAACTCTGTCTCGGTAATTTTCAACCTTGACACTTCCTAAGAAGTTTTTGCAAACGTTTCTAAAGGAATTCCATGCTGCTGCTTCAACTTCATTCAAACTATTTTGAAAATTTACATCCTGCAGAAATTCTCGAATCTGAGGTCCAACGAAAATGCCTTCTCTAATTTTCGCATCACTTATGCTAGAACATTTTTGTTTTAGGTAGGCAAATCCACTGGCATTTCGATCCATTGCCTTGACAAAGTTCTTCATTAATCCCAGTTTAATATGTAATGGTGGTAAGTAAATATTTTCTGAATCGCGATCAGGGGAGGATTTACAATATTTTTATGTCCTGGAGTAAAGATTTCACGGTTTGGTCAGCTTTTTTTAATGTAATGCCTTTCCCTATCTCTGCTATCCCACTCATACAGAAAACAACAAAATTTTGTATATCCAAACTGTAATCCACGCAAGAGAGCAATGACTTTCAAATCGCTGCATATTTTCCAACCGTATCTTTCATATTCTACCTTTTTCAAAAGCAGTTTCATGTTTTCGTCTATTTCGTTTCAAGTCCCTTTCATGTTGGATGCATGTGCTATTGGCACTGATGGGAACTTATTTCCGTTGTGAAGGAGAACAGCTTTCAAACTAATTTTTGAAGAATCAACGAATAAACGCCACTCTTCTATATCATAGTCATGACCAAGCGCTTCCATTAGACTAACAACATCATTGCAGTATACTATATATATTGCGTATGATATTGTTTTTTACAGCACAATACAACAATGTTGGCAAGTTTCTCTAGAGTGGAATGTCGAGGTGACGAATCCACTCCAGGGCCTCCTCTGTGCACCGGTGGATATCCCCAAGTGTTCCCTGGAAGAATCTTCGAGGACAGTCCCTTAGGATATGGTGCTTTGCAGTATACTAAATCATTCTCTTGTGAAAGAAGTCTTGAAATTTATCTTGATGCTTGCGAAAAAAAGCAACTTTTGTGCCTTTATGCAGCAGATTCCAGCCTTTTAACCTAGAGCCTAAAAGTTCACTCTGTTTTTTGGATAAATCTAAATCACGTACGAGGTCGTTCAAATCTCCTTGGGTTAACAAATGAGGTTCAGATGAAGCACCTGCTTCAAAATGTGTGTCATTCGACTGTTGCTCTCGTCTATCTGAATCATCGTCACTAAATATTACATTTTCAGGAGGCTGTGGCACAGGTAAAATATCACTATGAGGAACCGGTCTCATAGCAGTAGGCAAATCTGGATATTCAACTGTGTCTTGATTTGGATGTAATACCTGTAGTCTTTGTCAAACAAAAATAACAGTCTGAAGAATGGTCTTCAGGTACCCTCATTGGAACCGCAAAAGGCCTATGACGTTCACCTTTAATCCACCCTGTAAGACGTCGAGCACAAATTTCACAACAATGATGAGGAGCCCAAGTCTTTATCTTGGTCACCGACTTTACAGCCAAAATAAAGTTGATAGCACTTTTTGATGAGCGGTGTAAAGTTTCGCCTTTGTACTTTGAAAGTTAATTTCCCACAAATGTAACAGAACATATCAGGAATATTAATGCAACGCCTCGGCATATTGACACAGTCTAGTGCACACGATTTATAAAAGCAAATCGATAGAGAAAAATATACTGATCACTTCAAATTTACCTGTCACTTCTGATGCAAATCTATTAAACAAATCGTTAGGTTCAATTTAAATATATATATTAAAACTGTTATTCAGCAAATAGCATTCCAGAGCTTGTCGTTATTTTTAGTTGAAAGCAAAACAAATTGCATTATAAAATAAACATATTTAATTAAAATTTCAATAATTTGTTATTTAAATTAATATTTATGATTCTTAAAGAGAAAAATTTAATTAATAACAAATGAAATAAAGCTTTTGGCTCCACATATCAACATTTCTTGTCAAAAATTAAGCGCTAGCTAATGTGATGATGCTTACTTAAAAAATGCATTTTCAGAATTATTACTGTATATACCAATTTATAGAAAAAAATGGTTATCCTGCAAGAACTATGGGTGATGTAAAACTTCTGATTTCATTTTTGAATTCAGCATGAAAGGTTACATTAGAATCAACATCAGGTTTTCTCCCGGCAAAAAAAAAATGTTTTTTTTTTTGTAGACCTGTGTAATTATTCATATTTTTCCGCAAATAAACTGCCACATGAACAAGATCCTCATGATAAATCACTCTTTTATTTTAATGCTTTAATAGATCATACAAGTAATGGCTGGTGTATTGATTCTGGTGCGTCAATGCACATGACTGGATATATGTCATTTTTTAATAAAATATACCAAAACAGAGAGGAGAGAGATAAAATATTTCTTCCAGATGGGAAATCCATGAATGCTGAATTAATTGGAGAAGGCTGCATCACCTGTGTATTGCCTAATGAAAGTCCAGATTTTGGTAAAGAACGTCCTATATGTGCCAGGAATGAAGGAAAAATCTACTTTCTGTTAATAGGTTAACTCAATTGGATTTTGAAGTTAATTTCAAAAGGAATATCTGCGAAATCAAAAGAAATGGAGAATTATGTGGTTTGGGAAATAACGTCTCAAATATATATTTATTGAACACCGGAGAAATATTAAATTCTGTGAGTGATGGTGAATGTAAAAATTGCATTCATATATGGCACAAGTGATTAGGGTATCGAGGATCAGATGCAATTGAATTTCAAATTAAGAATAAAATGACAAGAGGAATTTCCATAAAGCCATGTAAAGATAATGAAAATTTGATTTGCGAAATTTGCATAAGTTCCAAATTAACTAGACAACCGTATCCAAAAGAAACACAATATGAATCTACAGAACCTTTAGATTTAGTGCATACAGATTTATGCAGACATATGCAGGATATAACTCCCGGGAAAAATAGATATTTTAAACCTTTATTGATGATTTTTCCAGATACACAACTCTTTTTCTTTTGAAAAATAAGAACGAAGTTTTTAATAAATTAAAGGACTACTCGGCCTTTGTACAAAACAAGTTCAAAACAAAAATTAAACACTTAGGTCAGATAATGGCAGTGAATATCAATCAACCTCTATGCACGAATTTTTTAAACATGAAGGTATTTGCCATCAAACTTCCGCACCATATTGCCCACAATAGAATGGAGTAGCTGAAAGAAAAAATAGATCTCATAATGAATGATTGTTGAGGGTTAATTGTTACATATTTAATATGGATTATTATTAAATTGATTTATTTTTGTTATAAGTAATAAAATAAATTAATTGAAAAAGTGGAATTTTATTTATAACGGTGTCATGAAATGTGTGGTCTTATATTATAAATAAATATATACAGTAAAACCCCTCTATAGTGAACCCCAATGGGACAGAGCTTTTGGTTCACTATAGCCACGGTTTGGCCATTTTTTAAAACTTTTCTGAATTTTTAGACCGTATAATTAAAAAACAGCCATACAAACAGGAAAAGGCAGCCACTTAATAATGGCCACTTTGTTTTAATTCCCTAAATTGAACTATTTATTTACAGTATTGCTGAATATCAAAAGAAGTCATTTGATAATAGGTTCTTCTTATCATTAGCATACATGTTTATATATAAACCTATGTATTATTTAAAAATTAAGCCAAATCCCCTAGGCAAAACATTATTAATTATATATTTAAAAGGTATAAGAGTATTATAGAACATATTTCTCAAATAATATAATACTATATTTATTTGAAAAATGCCTCGAAGACCTTGTTGTTTGAAAGTGAAAACCAGAATTGTCTTAAATAATGGTTATTTCTATCAAAGGAATAAAGCTCAGTGTATTCTGAATCAATTGAGAATGAATCAAAAGTATCCAATTCAGAAAAATCGGACGCAAAACATGTTGATACGATAGCGCGATCGGTATAATTGCGAATAAAAAACGCCCATTTTCAAACACAAAATCGGTGGTAAAACGGCCGGCCAAGGGGAATATCTGCGAACCCTGAATGAGTCATATACCTAACAAGAATTCCATTCTAAAAATAGAACTGTAGTGGTAGTTTTGAGAATTTATAGGTCGATTTGTTTGTGGCCCATGAGACACGGGGAACTTGGGGGAACTGTTTTTTTTTTTTTTTCTTCTTCCAATTCCAGTTTCTACATATTCTTCTGAAGTGTATATTAAATTTTGTTTTAACCTGTTATTCAAACCATTTCTGGCTTTAAAATTATTTGGAATTATTTTTAGCCTAGGTTAAACTTGATATATAACGCTTCTAAAATGGCATGCTGCCACTTTTTTTTTTTAGAAACTCTTTGTTTCTTTTCTTTATTTTGGAAGCCATTTGTATTTTTCTTCTATTTCAAAATTGTCGAATGCAAATATATATTATTAAATAAAAGTATAATGTGTAAAAATGTATACAACATACAGCAAAAATAGAATGGAAATGAAAACAAACAATGCCGCTAATTTTTTGTTTTGAAATCGCGATCCGTGAGCTGAAACATGCTCAAAATTTTGTTGTTTTAAAATTTTTTTAATCACAATTTTAAGTTCGTTATAAGCATAGTATTTTTAATAGATTTTATCAAATAAGTCGGTGGACGAGTGGGTAACCCCCTCGATTCCCGACAGTCATGAACCGGGATTGAATCCCGCGTTTAAATTTTGTTTAATATGTGGATAACCTTCACATATTATTCATTGTTCAATTATCATGAACTAGGTTGCTCTTGCTGAGCGGTACCTATTTATGTGATTTGAACCAGGATAGATTTTATCATTTTGGGACCGAAAATAGGTTCGTTATAGGGGTAGTTCGTTATTTTAAAAATCGCAAAGTTCGTTATAACGATGGTATTTTCAATGGAATGGAATTGGGAATCGCCGTGGGTTCGTTATAAGGGAAGGTTCGCTATATCCAGGGTTCGTATTAGCGGGGTTTTACTGTATATTGAATATTAATATATGCGTGATATTGAAATCAGATTACTGAATTATAACAGATAAATTAATATATTTATTGACTTTTGACACAGCTTTTTTCTTGTAATTCCAAGGAGGTTTTAAATAGAAAACTGAATATTCGGATTTCTATCTCATTTAGGGTCTTGAACAATTGCTGAAAAAAATAAGTTCACAAAACTCCCAACAATTTCTGAATTGACTTCTTGCCACACATAAGATTTAAAATAAATATAGAAACTTGTTCATTCCTGGCCACTCCGAACATCCAGAACTTTGAAAATTTGTACACTTGAATTGCTCATTGCACTGAGCAGGTGTTAAAAGTTTCATACTTCTATATGATCTGGAAGCATATGTTAAAATTAATTAATAATTTTGAAAGGTAATTTTGAAATTTGTCTGCTCCTGGGCATTCTGATAACTCGAAAAGTCTGAAAATTTGTCTCTCTCTCTTTCAACTTGCATTGTCATCAAGTTCTAAGAAGTGTACAAAATTTCATATTTCTACATTCTCTAAAAGTATACTAAAAATAGATTACAAGATTTGCGGACAGGCAAACATAAAGAAATGGAAGCAAGTTAAATAAAAGTTTTTTGGAATTGTAGGGAGTCCCAGATTAAAAATACCTGGTGAATTAGTTGGGTAGGGTGAGACCATGTTCAACCATTTCAGTATATATGTATGTATGTATGTCCTGTTTAGTGAGATTAGAGAGTAAATTCTTTAAGATGACCAAGACTTCAAAATATTTATTATATTTAACACTTTTTTACATTTATAAATGATATAGAGAGAAAATTTTCACATATGTATAGCATTAAAAATAAAGGAGGGTGGGTGTATCACACATATGAAGGCCCTACATAAATACACAGGGTAAAACCTATCATTCAGGGAATTGGGCCTAGATGGCTGAGACAGTTGCCCTATTTAAACACTCACAGTAATAGGGAAATGATAGGTGTGGACTATTGTTTTAGCCACATACAACTGGGGCTTTCCAAGACAAGACAACAGTCTGTGTGTAGGCCATACAACGTGGCAGATTCAAATAGAAATTCTAGAGATGTACTTATAGCAAAGTGGTTTTATTTTATATATTCAAAATGGGGATGTAAAGTTATTTTTATATTAGTGTAGATATTATAAAATACACATGCTCTATTAATTCTATATGTTTATAGAGATCTCAAAACATAGGCAATTTTCAATTTAATGAGTAAAGATTGAATAGGGTCATTTTAAGCCTATAAAAGATTCTTTCCCCACCTTTATTTTTGGGTAATTGTCACACCCTCGTTCACTCTGTGTGGTAGATCTGTATGTAAAGATTGTTCAATAGAAATAAGCAGGAAAATTCAAGCACTCCCTCAAACTTGAAATACTGACTCTAATCCACAACTCTGATAAAAAAAAAAAAATTCCAGGTAAGACCAGGATGGTCTCTCATGGAAGTATGTTTTGAATAAACATTCTAGAACGAAAAAAAAAAAAAAAAAAAATGCTAAAAAACAAGTCTATATATCTCTTTATTTTAATCATCATCACAAAGTTTGAATAAAACAAATATCACAAAGTTTGGAAGAACCAAAAAATGGCAAGGTCAAGCTTTTAATATATTCCTTACACATATAGCATAATTTATTCTTAGAAACAATCAACCTATTGAAAAGAATTGATAACAAATTGAAACTAGTTTTTTGTTTTTAAATGTCAATGACACTTGATAGCAGGGATTATTAGAGAGAGCATCAGTGCTACAAATATAAAAATATTCTAGTCTTTTTCTTATTTCCATATGTATTTGCTGCATGCAACAAGGCAAGAAAGAGTTTTACTTGATCAAAGTCAAAGCCTCAGCAAGGTTGAGAATTTGAAATTTGGGTAATTGTGGGATATATATCTATGTTGACACAAAATTAAATGATTTACCACAAGTTACAAATTTTTGATTCAACTTGTGCAGTAAGTCATTTATTTAATGATGATAAGACAATCGGATGTTTCCTATTTATCCTGGAAATGTACTTGGCAATGATCAGTTCTAAGTTTTCAAAAGAAGCAGGCTGATAGAAGCATCTTTGTTGCAACATTTAGTGTCACATAATCAATTTTCACCAAATTTATTAACCATATCATCAGCCTAACTATTTCTTTCTTAAAAATTCTCAACTTTTAAATTAAAAGTCTAAAGTTGGTGTTATCCCCTTGTGCAAAGATTAGATAAAAAACAAGATAACGCAAAAGTCTAAAGTGAATATGTAAGATGTTACACCATCATCTAACTAGAAGACAGGAAGAAAGGTCATAGTTACCTTAGAATGCCCTTGATCCAAAATGTGCTTTCTAATGAATATAAGCCCTAGCCAGATCTCCCAGGATGTACATAATATAAAACCAACCCCCAGTAGCTAAATGGACTTCAGCCATTGATGACCAACCAACCTATTGAAAACATTTTGGAATTTGAGAACAAGGTTTAGAAAGCTTACCTAGATCTATATGGGCAAATATATTTTGCTCCCTCACTCTCAGTTTCTTCATTTCATATTATTCACCACTATTTTTTTTTACCTTTTTTTCCAATAGGTAGCCAACCAACTCCAACTTTATGACAATGTTCCAGAAGACAACTGCATTCAAAGTGTTGTGTGTAGTAAGTAAATGTGAACCTGTGCATAAATTGTACCTGGAAATATCATTCTTTCAAAAGTAGGCCCACAATACTTCTTGCAGATCAAAATTAAGACATTTTAGGGAATCAACAACATTAAGCATTTTTATAAAAATAATTATTCCCCCCTTGAAAATAATTTTATACATTCCGCTATTAAAAAAAAAAATATTGCAAGGAAATCTATATAAAATTGTTGTTCCATATCCCCTTGTGTAAAGATTACACAAATTCCATGAATTCATGCTCCCTGAGCATGTTCTTAATTAATAGCAACTTTATATATGTGATCAAAAGTAAATGAATAATGCAATTCTCAAAACATTTTAAATGTAAAAAAAGACTACATAAATCAAGACTATTTTTAAAATCTATAATAATATTGGAAACAAACCACTTATACTTAGGGGGAATCAGGCTTGTAAGAAATATATAGCAGAATCCTAAAAAATGGTTTGATGAAAGGTATAACAGTAATAGTAGCACATGGCTAGCTATTACTGATATATATATATATATCATATTATACTCCATTACTATTTTATAGTTTATATTTCAATATTACGTTCAACATTCCTTAATTAGATAGAGGTCAATGAGAGAAAGCGAGAATTAAGTCTCAATTATCAATTGTGCCAATTAACAAATGTTTATGCAAGTTGGTGAAATTATAAGAGAATTATGTGAATGCACATTTATCAACTAGGACTATAATTTCCACTTTTTGCCCTGGGAGTAGTCCCAAACAATGAATATTGTTGGTACATAAAAACTCACACAAAACCCATTACTCTAGAATAGACGTGGTGGCAAAAACAGTTTCATCTACTGATAGTCTGTGGCAAGAGAAAGCAAGATTGCATTAGCATATAAATTTTTTTTTTGCTTATCCCTAGTACACATGGTACAGGATCAAGGTGGGTAGTTAGCGACTGCTTTTTACTGTAAGCGCACCACATGTCTACAAATGTGAAAAGCAGTTAGCATATAAAATAATATGGAAACAAAAAAAAACACTTAAAATATGGGAGAATGAATCACAAGCTTGTAATTAAAACAATTATATGAATGCACATTTATCAATTAGAACTAATTTTGACTTTTTGCCCCAGGGACTAGTGTCAAATGATGAAAATTGAAGATACGTACAAATTCACCTAGAATAGAACAGTTTTCATCTATTGATAGTCTGTGGCAAGAGAGAGAGACCAAGATTACATCAACAACTAACAGTATAGTTGTTGTTGCATCTATTTGGACCAGAAAAATGTGTTTTCTCTAACATTACTTACCTCCCCAAGCAAACCTACACTACATAGAGAAACAATTTGGTACATACAGTCAGACCTCTAATTAAATACCCCAAGGAAACACAACCTTTTCGGTTGAATTAAAGTTAGCTATATTCAAGTAAATAGGCTGATTAGAATTTAAAAAAAAACTATTGAATTAAAAGTGCTGAATTAAAAGGTTATATTGTATAGTCTATTAAATTGAAGAGTGTTTTTTTTTTATTGAAGATTATTGAAGACTAAAAATTGGTGGGTCAAAATTCACAGAATATACGAATATTATATTTCATCAAAAATATATACCCATTTCTATAAATATCTCTATACATATTGGTCCCAAAAAATTAAAACTAAATTATTCTAAACAAGAACTGATAAAAAAAAATTCTAAAAATAAAAAAAAAAAGAAAAAGAAGGCTCAATAATTAATTTATAGCTAATAATTTGTAAACAATGATATTTTGGCAAAATTCCTTATTACACACGACACTCTATTTTAGGTAAATGAAGAGTGCAAAGACATATTTATGTGAGGTATAAGGTAGACAGGTAGAACCTCCATGAGAGGACACCTCTCTACAAAGGACAGTTTTCATTGTCAAAATTAACATTTTTACTATTTAACAACTCTCCAGCAAGAGGCCACCTCTTCATAAAGGACACTTTGGTTCTGCAATTAGGTGTCTTTTACAGGGAGGTTCTACTGTATTACCATATAAAATATGTAAATATTATCATAAAATATTTTTTTTGACTGATTGATCTTCTTCATGGAGCACACTACTGTGCAATTTTCGTAATCTTCTAACATAAGAAGGAGTTTTTAGAAGAGTGTCCAATCTCAGTGGCAAAATATGGGTTCAAAGAAATGATCATTATTCCAAGATGATTATGTGGATTTCTCCCATTTTAAACTGTGTATGGTCTGACAGAGAATTCTCAGTCGTAGACAGTTATCACATTGATGGGACTAGAAATCTGGTCTTTCAGCTGTGTCTGTCAAAGATTAGACCTTGAGAGAGAGAGAGAGAATGCTGTGACAACCATAGCTTCTATCTAAAGTGGAGCAAGCCATTTGGAAAAATCTACAGAAACAACTGGGGAATTTAATTGAAATCCACGCCACAAGTCACTTCAACATGTAATCAAAGGGTAAAAATTCATAGAGTAAAGTAATCCCTGAATGTACCCATTGAAGTATTGACATTCAGAGGGAAGAATGTGGACTGGAGGTTTAGAACTGAGGAGGATACAACTCCCAGATTGTCAACCTTTGGTTGGGTATTACAACCTTCTGGTTGTAATAGTATGTTTTTAACTATCTGGTTCATTTATTTTGGTCTCTTGATACCCTCTCAATTAGCTTTACTCTTTAATAGGATAGGAGAATTTAGTTTTTCTAGAGCTTATGTCCACTCCTTACCCTTTATTGTTCCCCACAATCTATTCATTTTATCCTTATATATGATTAGGTACAATTTGGATTATAGATTTGGTCTTATTACCTTGTGTTTTTATCCATATATATATATATATATATAAAGAAAAAAATATTTGTAGAGGGTAAAAAAATAGAACAATATTTAATATATATATATATATTTAATTATTTTTAATGTATAAATAAAAATACAAATTTTGATCACCACCAAATATCACTTTGCCATTTGACACTATATTTGTATATATGTGGACCCTATTATTAACATTGCACTCAACAAAGAACTTGAAAACATAAAAAGTGTACAAAAAATAGTGCATAAAAAATTAAACATTAAAAATAAACTAAGAATAACATAACCCTATACAATAAATTACACCTTTTGTTGTTGCTCCTTTCTTTAGGGGAAAAATAATGTGCGGCAAAGATGCGAGCGGCAAGAAGTTGAGTAGAGTGAAAACAGAATTGGCTGGTTCTATTCCAATGTGGAAAAAGAGAGGGCATTTGCTGATCTGAGCGTGGCATGGAGAGGTCATACTTCCAGGGTGGATTTGCGGGAAATTACCCCGGGCCACAGAGGGCAGCACCGTAGCCTGGATTGGCTGGGTGTCGATGAGCTCCCCATCAATGGTGAGATGTCCGGTGGAGGTGAGAGGCTCCAGACGGAAGCACTGCACAGGTATCATGTCGACCTTGTCGCTGTTGATGTAGGTGCCAGTAGAGAGGTGGGAGAGGATGTGGATCATGTGGGTGCGCGACACGCCCTGGTAGATCAGAGCCAGCCAGATGATGCCATCGTTGGGCCTGGCATACGGCGTGAAGAACACATCTTTGCCCAGGCAAGTCTGGTAGGTGGCATAGATGAGGGCAAAGTCTCCCTCCATGGTGACCCAGCGGTTGCTGTCAGGCAGTGGAGGCAAGCCGCAGTCACTGCTAGTGTCTGCTTGTTCGCGCAGGTAGGCCTCGCGCAACTTCCTCCAATTCACCTTCTTGTAGCAGTTCTGCCAGGAGAGATGCTCTGCCAGTGCCTGCTTGCGAGTGATCTTGTACATGTGCTCGGGTACCCAGATCTTGTGGTCGGGGTTCCACTCTGGGATGGGGAGGAAGGAGATTCGGGCTGGGTACCACTTGATATCTGCACCACATGTCAGTATATCTGAGGGAAGTCTAAACTGTGGGCCAGGTCACAGAGGCAGTTTTTTAAAGAATAAATCACTTCTCCTAATTTTGCACAAGTCTAGGGATGAAAGTAACCAAATGGGGCTTTGTTAACTTATAAGAGCCTAGTATGAAACTGTCACCAAGCCAGAATGAGGAAGACAACTCACTGATAGCACGGATGATGGCATAGAGGGAGAAGCGAGCTTCCCCGAAAGCTCGCAGCCTCTCAGATTCAATGTCAATGTCTGACATGATGCCCATCCCACAGGAGAGGAAGGAGTATATGGGTCCATTGTGCACAGTATCCACCCGAACCAAGTCCACAGGAGTAGTACTGCCTGAGATGATGTTCCGTGTTGCCGTGGGAACTTGGCGGCCCTCGTATTGCTCCCTGGACAACCCATAACCATGTTGGACCTCTCATTGTGGAATCTTTATTTAGAATTTGTATTTTTGATGAGTCCTCTTTCAATTATTAATTTATTTAAAAACATAGTAAAATTTTAAATGCTTTTATGGGTCTTGAAGAAGTATGCTATAGGCGGCATATCATTATATGGAACCAGGCTTAAGATAAAAATTAATATGATAAGTAAAATAGCGTTGCAAAGAAGTTAAATTGTATATATATATTGAAACAGTGCAGCAAGCAACATTATAGAAGAATGGCAGTGAAGTGTTGAAGAAGAGAAGATGCGGGCAAGCCAGTAATGAACCAAAGTATGCAGGGGCCCCGCCAAGGAGGTGCTGTTTGACGGATTCCATGGGTGGGGGTGGACGGGCAGTCCAACAAGCAATCATGTGAGAAGAAGCTGCTATATCGGTAGGCCTGAAGACGGATTTGTGCGCCCAGATGGCATTCTAGTGTGGGGGAGAACTGGCAGTCTGTTGTTGTTTCTTATCCCCTTGTGTAAAGATTACACGAATTCCATGAGTTCATGCTCCTCGAGCTGTCCAGACTGGCAGTCTGGTGACATCGACATCAGAAGGTGCGACAAGTTGCTTCTGTACATGTGAATGATCCTGCAAGACGGTGCCAGGAGAGCCTGACATCAAAGCCACTTAGTCTAGCCATAAATATTGTTACAAAACCAAATCAGTGATAAAAATTTTAATTTGACCGCGTGAAGTATTCAAAATACAGTAGTTGTTTATTTGAATATCTCGTGCACACGTGTTTAGAAAAAATTGGAATATATTTGTTTTTGATAATGGATTGGGGTGTTGAAGAAAACCGTATAGCTGTAATAGCCTTTACAAAAGGTAGGCCAAAGTCCTTCATCCATTTTTAAACTTTTACCAAATTTGAATATTACGCGTCAATTTGTTTATCGAACCATTGAAAGGTTCAACAAGGGCTGGCACTATTAATGACCTTGAAAGATCTGGTCGACCGTGCGTGCAACGAATGCAAGCAGCTATAAAAAGCCATTCCGCGAAAGAATTCGTCGAAATCCAGGCCGCAAACAAAAGATCTTAGCAAAGCAAATGAATTTAGCTCCAAGAACCGTTTCCAGGATAATCAACAAAAACCTTGGACTGAGAGCTTTCAAACGACGCACAGGTCATTTGATAACCCCTGCTCTTAGAGATATTAGAAGGGTTAGATCAAAAATGTTGTTGGCGCGACATGATGGTCGGTGGCATGAGAGAATCCTTTTCACAGACGAGAAAATTTTCACTGTCAAGGAAAAGATTAATCGTCAGAATGGTAGGATATATGCTCGTAGGCTCTCTAGAAGCTTCTTTGAAAGTCAGAAGAGTTGAAAAAAGTCACCATCCTTCTTCTGCCATGGTTGTTGGGGAGTTAGCTACCAAAGTGTAACAGATCTCCACTTCTGTGCCAAAGGGGTAAAAACTACAGCTTAAAAATTATCAAGAAGATATTTTGGAACAAATAGTAAAGCCTCTGAATACAAAAATATTTAATAGAGATCATTGGATATTTCAACAAGATTCAGCTCCTGCTTACAAAGCTAAGTCAACTCAACAATGATTGGAGACGAATGTTCTGGAGTTCATAGAGGCCAATGAATGGCCCTCTGGAAGCCCTGATTTAAACCCCCTTGATTACGTTTGTGGACATATTTAGTGGAGAAGGTGTGCTATAAAATATATCATAATTTGGATCAATTGAAAATCAGCATTGGTGAGAGCAATGAAAGAAATACCCTTAGAAAAGGTGTGTGCCACCATAGATCAGTGGCCCGAACGTTTGAGATCCTGTGTCAAAAATAAGGGAGGACATTTTGAATGATTGTATATTTTTAAAATCTATGTCCTATTGGCTAATAAAATATGTATTTATATTCCATTAGTTTTTGTTCTAAATCATTTAATTTATAAAATTGTTTGCAACAGAATTTATGGCTAGACAGTGTACAAGGTGGTGTAACCCAGGCTGATGTGCATAGTGTGTAGCGGGATATTTCACAAGAGTGACCATCCACGGCGCCAAGAATCCTTCTGACGGGGAGATGAAGGCAAGTCCCACTTATTGTACTCCTTCTGTACAGTGCGAAGTATTATAAAACGCAAATTTTTGTTGCATCCCTTATGAACTTACATGTGCTACCTTTGCGCCATCCTGATCGGACAGAGAACATGAATAGCATCTGGGTACGACATGACAATATATAGTCTTCAATTTAACTCTTATTTCAATACTTTCTAATAAAACTCATTTTCAAATCTCAACCAAATTATTAACTTAGGAAACACCTATCACTTAGGGTGTTAAATTAAAGATATTTTTGAGTGTAAATAGAATTGAAACTTTTGAAAAAATGTATACAAAAAAGTGTGGAATAGGTATGATTTAGATATTGGGGTGCCTACTTCTACCCACCATGATTATCATGGCCTGATACCTCATGTACTAGGGATAAGCAAAAAAAAAAGATATTGGGTATTCACAAAAATAAAACCGAAGAAGCATTCAATATTCTCACTACTATCTTCAGACTTAAGAGTACTTACAAGTGACAATGCTTTAGAGTGAAATGGCATTTGGTCTTTGTGATTTATGAGCAAAAATTGATGCAAATTAAATGTCTTTAAAGAATAACAAAACAAGTCGGTCTTTAAGGCAACTTATCCTTATATCTATAAAAATGAAATCCAAATTCGATGTTTATTATCGCGTTGCGCAAAATCTACAGAATCAATCATTATGAAATTTCGTTTAACATATAGGCTATTCAAAAACACTAAAAAGGTTAATGGGCTTTTTTTGAAAAATGTTAAAACCAAAAAGCATTAGTTCCAGGCTTTTACCGCTTGGCGCCGCACTGGTTGCAACGATAAATGAATTTGATTAGCTAATAATTTTACATGTAGTTTGTATACACGATGAATGTTTTTTAAATTTTAAGATTATCCAATCGCCGTGAAACTTTAGGAAGTTATATGTAGTATATTTTGAGTTAGATAGTTCACAACCTTCTTCTAATATTTATTATAACCCCATATCTATATAAAAATATGTATCGAACTTGTAACAATGGAAGTGACAAATAAAACAAAGGAGTAAAGGTAGACCAGACGAACAGGTGTTTATGATAATGAGTTCAATCACCCCGTCAACAGGTGGCCGGACAGGTGGCGTGATTATGGGAGCCAATCAGAACTCGCCACCATATGCGGGCGTCCCATATAAAAGCCCCCCAAGATGGGACAAAAGTAGTTGTTTTCAGAGTGACGCCGTTATACGGTCGGACGGATCTCTCATCCCCCCCTTCTATCCGCGTAGGCTAGGGCATCCGTGACGCCCGTGGTTCGACTGCCTTCGTCCGTGGTCTACCTCTACTTCTTGGAGCTACCACCTAGACCTGCCTCTGTCTCTTGCTGTCCCCGTGCGGGAATCCCATCACGCACCAACTACCACGACTGCCCAGTACATTCCACATCGGCTTGCTCGGGATTACTACATATATATATTTACTATACTACTGGGAAGGTTTCTGGTTTGAATTTGATTTGAAATAAATATTCGTTGCAGTTTTATTTGCAAATTTTCTACTTTCACTCGCCAGAAGCGCCTCTTGCGATATCTGGTGAAATTACATTTGTATATTGTAAAAATGCTAGAAAGTGTTCCAAGTATAATATATTTATTATTTGAGGATTTAGTAATAAAATATTCCAATGACATTGTAAAAAATTTGGCATTTCAATATTAATATATATTCAACGAAAATATCTTTTAAAAATATCTATTTAAATTTTTAAAATATTATTAAAAAAATGTGTTTCAAAAATATATTTAAATGCATATAACAATATTTATATTTATATACACAGTAAAACCCCTCTATAGTGAACCCCAATGGGACAGAGCTTTTGGTTCACTATAGCCACGGTTTGGCCATTTTTTTAAACTTTTCTAAATTTTTAGACCGTATAATTAAAAAAACAGCCATACAAACAGGAAAAGGCAGTCACTTTATAATGGTCACTTTGTTTTAAATCCCTAAATTGACCTATTTCTTTACAGTAATGCTGAATATCAAAAGAAGTCATTTGATAATAGGTTCTTCTTATCATTAGCATACATGTTTATATATAAACCTATGTATTATTTAAAAATTAAGCCAAATTCTCTAGGCAAAACATTATTAATTATATATAAAAAGGTATAAGAGTATTATAGAACACCTTTCTCAAATAATATAATACTATATTTATTTGTAAAAATGCCTCTAATACCTTGTTGATTGAAAGTGAAAAGTGAATTTTGAAAATCAGAATTGTCTTAAATAATGGTTATTTCCATCAAAGGAATAAAGCTCTGTGTATTCTCAATCAATTGAGGATGAATCAAAAGTATCCAATTCAGAAAAATCGGACGTGAAACATGTTAATATGATAGCGCGATCGGTAAAATTGCGAATAAAAAACGCCAATTTGCAAACACAAATCGGTGGTAAAACGGCCGGCCAGGGGGAATATCCGCGAACCTGAATGAGTCATATACCTAACAAGAATTCCATTCTAAAAATAGAACTGTAGTGGTAGTTTTTGAGAATTTATAAGTCGATTTGTTTGTGGCCCATGAGACACGGGGAACTTGGGGAACTGTTTTTTTTTTTCTTCTTCTTCTTCCAATTCCAGTTTCTACATATTCTTCTGAAGTGTATATTAAATTTTGTTTTTAACCTGTTATTCAAACCATTTCTGGCTTTAAAATTATTTGGAATTATTTTTTAGCCTAGGTTAAACTTGATATATAACGCTTCTAAAATGGCATGCTGCCACTTTTTTTTTAGAAACTCTTTGTTTCTTTTCTTTATTTTGGAAGCCATTTGTATTTTTCTTCTATTTCAAAATTGTCAAATGCAAAGATATTCTATTAAATAAAAGTATAATGTTACGATGTACTAGAGCGCCATCTGTTATCAAATTATAAAACTATTTTTGAGGCGTATTATTCTTTTTAAAATAAAACAATTTCTACTGTCCTTACTGTGATGAACTCCCTTTAATTTTTTCATCACAGTAAGGACAGTAGAAATTGTTTTTTTTAAAAAGAATAATACGCCTCAAAAATAGTTTTATAAAAAGTATAATGTGTAAAAATTTATACAACATACAGCAAAAATAGAATGGAAATGAAAACAAACAATGCCGCTAATTTTTTGTTTTGAAATTGCGATCCGCGAGCTGAAACATGCTCAAAATTTTGTTGTATTAAAAATTTTTAATATCACAATTTTAAGTTCGTTATAAGCATAGTATTTTTAATAGATTTTTATCATTTTGGGACCGAAAATAGGTTTGTTATGGGATAGTTCGTTGAAAAATCGAAAAGTTCATTATAACGATGGTATTTTCAATAGAATGGAATTGTGAATCGCCGTGAGTTCGTTATAAGGGAAGGTTCGCTATATCCAGGGTTCGTATTAGCAGGGTTTTACTGTATAAATATACGTTTATAAATCTATATAGGTGGAATGGATGTTTTCTCAAATCGTTTTAACAAATGTTCGTTAGGCAAACTTTCACTCGGGTAAAAACAGTTTGTAAATACAGCTATTTACAAATGTTAGTTTGTGGCAAGATACTATTCCTTCAACTTCAAATTACCGAGTGGACCAATTAATATTGTTTATTCAACTTATCGAGTATTTTTGAAGAGACGGGAAAAAATTTTAAATTATCGAGAGTATAGACAAGTGTAGATTCAGTAGGGATTAGATGTTTGCTAGAATCGTTTTAACAAATGTTCATTAGGCAAACTTTTACTCGGGTAAAAACCGGGCGAAGCCGGGAACATATATATATATATATGAAAAACGAAAGAAAAAAATAAAAGATAAAAAGATCAGGTGTTGAAATCAATATTAAAAATGGCATATCCTGACCAGGAGCACCCTGATATTTAGCCAACCCAATCTTGATTTATCAAGAAATTGGGTTGGCCAAATATCAGGGAACAGGCAAAATCAATGTTTAGTTGATTTCTGTTCCACCAGATGGCGCTCTGCCTTCTGTAAAGCTCATGTGCTCCTGGTCAGGATTTGCCATTTTTAATATATATATATGTTTGTCAGCTATGCGCGCCTCAATATGTAACTAATCTCGCTGAAAATTGAACAGGACAGAGTTAAATCTGGAAGAGTTTTTTGATGCGCTTTAACCAAGAAAAATTATAATTAACCAGGTACTGAGCAACAATATTTTTTTAGTCAGAAATGATGATGGCAATATTGCTGCATCATGCTTGATTGATATCAAAATTCTTTAGGGGAATATTCACTTAAGTAGACCACGGGCGAAGCCAGATAATAATAATTAGTAGGCAGGAACAAAATTCAACTAGCGAAACATTCACTCGAGCAGAAGACACACGAAGCCAGGTCATCTATATATATAAAATATCGTTTCTCTGCCTTTTGGCTAAGATCATGTAGTATATCTCTAGATATTTTTATTTATATATATCTTTTTAAAAATCTATTCAGCAGAGAGAGTGGATATGTTTGCTCGAAAAATAAATTTTGTATATTATATATATAAATGAATATTATTATCATTATTACCATAATATTCTGTGTTCCGGAAAATTATTATCAATAATATTTGTTAGGCAAACTTTCACTCAGATAAAACCCGGGCGGAGCCAGGTAAACATCTGCTAGTACCTCATAGATTTTGGCCACATTATTGTTGTAATGATTATTTATCAAGTATAACTTTATCTAAATTCCAAATCTCTTTCCTTCAATAATGTCCATTATCATATAAATGGATTCAATTTGTTGAATTGATTCCTCATTAACCAGGGTTCAGCAACCACATTCTAAGTGAATCCACGTTAAGTCACAAATTACTCATTAAAAAATAGGGTAATTATTAAAAATGCATAGTAAAACTTTATCAAAAATGCTTTTCCAGGGACTTGAAGTATTAAAATATACAAGTATCAGAGTCATAATCAACAATCAATCAATTCTGTCACCGTTTGCTTTTGTGAATGGAATAAATACCCAAATATGGTCATTTCTTATAACCATCGGTGGTTCAGTGGTAGAATGCTCACCTACAACGCGGGCGGCCCGGGTTCGATTCCCGGCCGATGCATTTTTTTTTTACAATTTTTAAAACTCATTTTATATTAAAATATACAAGTATCAGAGTCATCAATTCTGTCATCGTTTGCTTTTGTGAATGGAATGCTTTTACGTAATATACGTAACTAATATGACTGAAATTTTAGCAGTATGTATAGTAGAATCTGGAAAAACTTATATTGAATATTTCAGGTCTCTATCCCGAATATTCTTCGAGTAATTTGCAAATTTGAGTTGCAAATTTGCTCTTTCGCTCGCAAGCAGCGCCTCTAGCAGTGAAGATGGGAGGTAATATCAGCTGACCTAATGTACATGTAAAACGTGTTTTAACAGGACATAGAAAAAATATGGAAGAGATATTTGTCGCATTTTTAGCCAAGAAAAATTGAAATTGACAGGTTCTGGGCAAAAATAGTTGTTTTTTTTAGTCAGAAATGATTATGATTATGACATATTGCTGAATCATATTTGATTATCAGATACAAAATTATATCCGGAAAAATTCCAAAAAGCAGAGACCACGGGTGAAGCCAGTTCATTTTTAGTATGCAGGAACAAAATTCTAACAGAAAACCATTCATTCGAGCAGAAGACACAAAGCCAGATCTCTTTATAAAAATATCGCTTCTCAGACACAAAGTTTGGAGCAGGACGTTTCACAAGAATGACATCCACAGCGCCAATTTATAATTGTAACGAATAGTATTTGAATAAAATCATTTAATCGGGTAAAACTCGGGCGTTGCCCGGGTCATTCGGCTAGTGCTCTATAAGCGGGATATCATTATATAGTAGATCAGAAAAGAATAAATGGAACACACAGAATTAGAATTAAAAAATGGTATGATCATTAAAATAGCAATGAAATTGGGGCATTGTAACAAAGGATCATTGTATACAACCTCTTCAATTTAACTCGCTTCAATTCAATTTCAATACTCGCTAATAAAACATATATATATATAATATAAAAAAAAATGCTTGTCGACTTCACTGTGATAAATAAAGTGCTTGTCCTGAGAATCCTCGGGAGTGGATGGGGTTTTGTATGTTTGGGCAGTCGTTATCGATCGGTGGATGAAAAATCGGCACACTATATCGATTAATGAATCACAAAACACCTCGGAATATTAATCATTGGCGGCTCGGGAGAGGAGATGGAAGGATTTTCGCGATTAAATTGGATTGAGATGACTCACATCTTGGACCTCGAGGCACTACTTTTAGAAGATGCACACACACGTCTTGACACACACGTTACACCGACCGAACTCCGGTAGCCCCACCCCCCCGGCTTGGGTCATGTGGGACCCTGCTTGACCTTTGATTGGTCCCTGTCTCTGTCGGCCATGATGGTTGGTCGGAAGGAGCTTTGCCTAACATCCCAATCTCTCAGGACATCAACTCTGGAATATGAGGGCCCTCTTTGTTCTAAGTGACCTAGATACACGACTTGGATCTGTCGTTCTTTTCTCTTTACTTCTTCCATCTCCACGTCCTTTGACTGCCATCTTTATTTGAATCCATACAGAATACATATATATCCAACATGGTACATAATTATTTATTAGACAATATTCTTTATAATATTACAGATGCGCCCCCTATGAATAAGAATTTTAAAAGGGATCTGTATATTAAATTCTGAAAAAAAGAAAAATAATTTTTTGGGAAAGAAAAAAAAATAAAAAATTTTTTAAAATAGTGAGTGGTTAGATACAATTGGGGAGAAAGTAAATGATGGAAATAAGTAAAAAAAAGAAAATTTGAGTAGTAGGGGTGCTTGCTAACTAGAAAAAATATGATAATTTTTGGAGAAAAAAAAAATCTTGCCTGCATAGGTGTTCAATCTTGCTGTGTGGAAACCCACAGCAAGGGAAACTCTATGAGGTGCAATCCAAACAAAACATATAAGACATTAACAGAAATAAAAAGAAAACTATAGACAATAAATTTTGGTGATGGAGGGAAAAAAAAAAGAAAAAAGAAATCTGATTAGCCTTTGGGCGGTGAAAAATATAAACAAAACATAAAAAAAGAAATCAAAGCTCCTGTATGATAACTGAAGGCTGATACATGAGAAGTATTGCGTCAGGTCAGTTGTTCATTCAGTTAGGACAAAACAAGGTTTAAACAATAAAAGGAAAAAATAAACTTGAGGTGATTAAGAAATTGAAAGGGTGATAGACATGGATGGTGGGAATAAAAAAAATAAAAATAAAAAAAAAAATAAAAGTGCTGGTTGTGTACAAGTCCTTTAAAATTGGTTAACAAAAATATACACAAAAGAAGAATATTTTTTTACTAACAATGTCCAATCTTTGTTTATTATAGGGTCGTAGGTCATAAGGTTGCCAAAACTATATAGGTGCGTGAATGTATGCGAGTGTGTGTGAGTGTATGTTCCAGAAAGTAACTTTAAGTGTGTGACACGCGAAAAGTGACGGCGGGTTTGTTTACATTCCGCAGGGAGGATGTGACGTCGGTCACGTGATCGGAAAGGACGTGACGTCGGCGCGGCGGAAGGTTTCTGTAAAGTGACGCCAGCTGACAGCGGGTGATCGACGAGTGTTTGTAAAGGTGGGGAGATTGCTATTCGACTTGGCGCGCTCTAAAGAGGGTTTGGAAAATCTCTCCTATGATTTCACCTATTAGAGCGACCAAGGCATGACTGTGGACAAGGATGGT
>CP092869.1:33350791-33394297 GCA_030710605.1 Cordylochernes scorpioides | reverse complement strand
TCATCAGGAGGCCGCGGCGGACAGCGTGGTAGACTCGGAAGTGGAGATAACAGAGGCTGCTACAACTGCGGGGAAGAAGGCCACCGCAAGTTTGAATGTACCAAACCTGCCCGTGGTGGTGGACGTGGCCGTGGACAGAGCCGTGATGGAGGCAGCAACAACACCTGCTACAACTGCGGGGAAGAAGGCCACCGCAAGTTTGAATGTACCAAACCTGCCCGTGGTGGTGGACGTGGCCGTGGACAGAGCCGTGATGGAGGCAGCAACAACACCTGCTACAACTGCGGAGAAGTTGGCCACCGTAAATATGAGTGTACCAACAACACGGCTGAAGATGGAGGACAGGAGGAGAACCAGCGCAAGTCCAAGAAGGCTTGCTACACCTGTGGGGAGTTTGGCCATAAGAAGGACGACTGCCCCAAATCTGGAACTCAAGAGTCCGGAGATGAGGAGGAGTCCTCTGACAATGAGGAGGAAGAGACTCCCCAGAAGAGGAAGCAAGCTGAGGACAGTGAGGAGGAGGAAGTAGAAGCTGAAGAACCTCCCAAGAAGAAATCTAAGAAGCCCAAGTCCAAGAAGAAAGACTATCTGACTCTTCAAGCATATAGGACGATGCCCCTGGAAAGCGCCAGGAGCAGAGAAATGAGGAGACTCCCACTTCGACATCAACCCGGCTCTCAAGGAGATGCAAGGATGACCAGGAGCAAGAGACCGAGGAGGATTGCCTTACACCAACGGCCTCATCTACAAGAGATGAAAGGATGCAGAGGGACAACCAAGACCAGGATCCAGAGAAGAGCCTCCCTTCAATGCCAGCCGTGCATACAAGATATGGAAGGGCAGTCAAGATACCTCGAAGGTTCCTGTAAAGTTAAGGGAGGAGATGTGCAGAGTATTAGGCTCATAGATTGTTGAGCTCTGGAAACCAAAAGGAATAATACTCTGCTAGTGATCTCTTTTGACTTGTACATAATATAATAGGAAAAATAGGAAATAAACTAATGCTTAGTTAATCTTGCCTCGTCTTGGATAACAACACACAACCTGCTGGATTTGTTCAAGACAGAAACAAAGTTTGCAAACTCAACAAAAGTTTTTACGGTCTACCTAAATCCGGAAGATCGTGGTATGAGAAATTCAGTCAAGTACTTCATGACTGTGGACTAGAAAAACTTAAATCTGATCCTTGCCTATTTAAATGGAAGAATGAAGACAAATACTTCTATGTAGGGATATATGTTGATGACTTTATCACTGTCTCAGATTCTGAAGATACCTCAAGCAGATTCATCAATAAATTGAGACATCACCTGGAAATAAAGGATGTAACATGTAAAGGCATGTTTTTGGGAATCAAGATCATACAAGACAAGGAGGGAATTTCGCTACAGCAAAGCCACTATGTACAACAAATATTGCAGAAATATGGAATGGAAAATTGCAAGGAAGTTCCAACACCTGGTTCCAAAGAAACCAATTTGGACAATCATATTGAAGATGACAATTGTGATCAGCACACTTACTAAGAAGCCCTTGGAATGCTTATGTTTCTAGCTGTTAACACCAGACTCGACATCGCTTACATCACTAGCAAACTTTCACAGTACTCCAGACAACCAAAATAGATGCACTGGACAGCAATCAAAAGAGTGATGAGATACCTACAAGGAACAATTGACCAAGGAGAGAAATTTGAAAGAGGGAAGACTGGAATCCTGAAGTCCTACACCGATGCCAGCTTGTCGACCACCCATGATGGAAAATCCTACGGCGGATATGTATTGAAGCTCGGCGAAGCAACTACAGACTGGAAAAGTAGTAAACAACCACTCGTCGCCCTCTCCACAATGGAAGCGGAAATGATAGCTGCTTGTGAAAGCTGCTGTCAGATCAAGTGGATAATAAACCTGTTACGAGAGCTGGAAGAATGGAATTTCATGGAAAAACCAACTGCGATCTATACAGACAGTCAGTCATTGATCAACTGGATCTCCAGCCCTAAACAAAGCAGTCGCTGTAGACATATCAACAGAAAGTACCACTTCTTGAGAGACTGTTATGAATCCAGAGACATCTGCCTTCTGTACAAGCCATCTCAGGACCTGGAGGCGGATATCTTCACAAACGACCTATCCCGAGACCAGATGAAGAAACACCTGGAGAACCTCAGCATCGTGGGAATAAAGACAAAGTAAGGAGGGAATTGTTACGCAGACTTTGACTTTGACATCATCGGTGCTGACGTCACACACTACGCTTCAGACTTTCCTGTTTTGATTTTTCGCTCGCTTGTTTTTACAACATTTGTATCGGAACAAGTCGTTTCTTAAATAAATATATATATTAGTTTATAACAAATGGGATGTCCTCGTAACTACAAAAATAAGTGAGTACAAAACAACTTAGGATCTTTAAATAGAAACATCGTATTTTTGCTAAGCCTATCACGTTTTAAAAAGGTATTTTTATTTATTAATTATTTAGTTAGTTTTAATCATGAATTTACAAAACTTAGAATCAAAAGTTAAAATATATACGAAATCTCACCAAAATATTTAAATATACATATCAATTATAAACCCAGTATTATTATATACTTATAAAACCATTCACACAATATGATATTAGAATATATATATGGTAATTTAAAACAACAACCTCATATGGTGTAGATAACTTATAACAAGATTGCCATGTTGTATATAGAAACATCTATAAATAATTATGCGCATGATTAATCTGTGTCTTTACATCACCCTATGTAATGTAATTTGTACAAAGTGGATAAATAAATAAAATCTGTAATAGATTTAAGAGTTGAGCTAAAGCAGAGATCGAGCATAGTATTGCCAAAACAACAGTCTAAAGATGGAACTCATAAATCAGGTAGATTTACAATTCCCACAAACAAGGCCACCCACACTGTCACATGTGGTGGAATGCAGAGACCCCTCTCACACCTGGACATGCCAAGGCCCCCCTTTCTCAGAAACGCCCATGTCACATAAGGTCACCCCGTCTTTAACCTATAAATCATCACCTTACAGTGGCTTGACAGCTCAGTACAGTTCAGTCAGTTGAGTTTGGTTCACCCTTAGCGTCAGCTCACGTCGGTCGTATGTTATGTCGACCTCCTCCAACATGTAGTTAGGAAGAACTCGTCTATCTCCATCTTTTCGCTCCTGGCTCAACTTTTATCTGTTTACGGAACTTTCTTAGTGCAACTGTGTCTTCGTTTTTTGTGTGGATATCCCCAGCTTTCCACTCTGCCTCGACCACGACTGCCTGTATTTTGTGAGAACGTTTAAAGGTCTTCCAAGGTGCAGAGAGGTACTGGAAAACTCTACATCCTGACTGTTCCTCTTGGTCAACACAGTACAACAAGAGCTACCAGGACTTCAACTTTTATTTCAGTAGTCGACAGGATCTCCACAAAAGCTCCTGGAATTCTCTCATATCATTACATGAGTCGACAGGATCTCATCACAGATAAGTCGACAGCAACTCACAAATCATCACATTTAAGTCGACAGGATGACCAAAACGAAGGATGACACAACGAAGAGGTAAGAAGACTGTTCAGATAGGAAGCGAGAAAGAGCCAAGATGGAGGAACAAGCCCGCCATACCAACGAAACAACCAAGCAATCTCTCCCCCCAACAAGAGACGATATTTACGGAAGAAACGCCGCCCCAACGGACTTCCGCATACCCGCTAACCGATCGCCAACGTCGGGAACAAGCTGACCGCGCCAACGACAGCCCCGAAATTCCCGCAAGTCATGGAAACCAAGCAGCGATGTACCCAAACCCTGTGAGAAGTTCTCCACCTTCGACTTGACATCATCGAGACAATGGCATCGAGGCAACAAGCGACAAACAACTTTCCAGAAGTTACAAGCGTCTACAAGCTCTACATGGAGCGTCTTCAACGTCAGCAGGAATACAAACCAAGACCAAGTTTCCTGACTGAACTTTCACACAACTGTAAGTTTTTAAAAAAACCTACCTTAACTTTATCCTCAAGTTCAAAACTTGATTCCCTATTAATTTTGTATTTATATTTTCACTTTAAGCATTTCAAATCCAATTTTTACCTTTTTTATACCATTTTTAATTCAATTTTTAACTATTTTTACATTCTTAATTCAAACTTTAGCTTTTTTTATATCATTTTTTAGTCAATTTTTAAAACCTTCACAATCTCATGTATCAAATTTACTTTAATTTTTAATCAGATTAAAATTTCAAGTTATTACTCTCAATTTTACTTAAAAAAAATCATTATTATTATTTTTTAAAAAATCTCATTCATCATAATTCTCAACTTATTTTTGTTTTACTTATTAGTTATCTTTATATCAAAAGACCAATATCTTTATCAATTCTTAAAATTTGGTAATTTTCACCATTTTAAGTAAGCGCCCAATTCAAATTATTTGTAACTCTCACGACATTGCCCTTTTATAAGAATCATTTTAATTATCATAATCAACAATTTAAAAAGTATATTCAAATTTTAAATATAAATTAGCATAGGTGAAACGCATTTTTTTTAATTGCAAAAATCGGAAGATACAATATCTTCAAAAACGCCACTAGGGAAAACAACTATCTTTCCCAAAACAAGTTAGGAATAAAGATTCACTCCACTTCACCGCCAGTAGCTAATTTAAGTCACAGCCTTCCAAAACGATTACAATCGTTAATATTCGAGGATAAATACACTCCCTCGTCTTTTCCTTTTTACATGCATGATTGGTCATCAACACATTCCTTTCAAAAAACCTTACAACACCCTCGCATCACTATCTCAAATTGGCAACAATTATTAGTGCGCGACTCAACACACAAATCCAAATTTCGAGTCACACAAGCGCCACTTAGCTCTATATCGTCGCCACAATAAAATAATTTCACATTAAGCGTGCCACATCCACTAACAGTCAAATATTCTCTCGATGTGTTTCATACAACAACCACCCATGACTTTATTAAATTTGTTATTCATGGTGAAACAGGTTAGATTTGTACCAAACTAAGACTTCACGTGACACCTTTTCATTCACATTTCTCACTTCGTGTCATAGCGCTACACCACAAAACCTTTTCACTTTTCAGGCCAAAGACGCCTTCATGCCTATGACTTCTCACCTCAAAGTGTGTACACGTCGAAAGTCATATCTTTCACTCACTTCTAGCCTGAAATCATCGTATAACAATTTTACTAAGTCTAAACTGATTTCAAGACACAACACTTACGAACATCGAGAAAACTATATTTTCAAATAGGCAAGAAAATTGCCAAACTTCAACAAAAGAAGAGAGAGAAAAGCAGTTTCAAGTAAGACAGAAAATAAACACCCCGCACGTGTGACCACCCCAAAAATAGAATTTCCGTGAAAAAAAGGAAGTGGACGCCCTTTGTGAGGTCACTCCCTTGGTCACATGCCCTCTCTTCCCCCTCAAGGCAGATCATCTTGACCGCTAGCTTCATGATCGCCATTTTAAACAAATATTTCAAACCAACCATTTAGATTTCCTCGAGAATCTCACAAATCTCACCAACGAGATATCACAACACAACATACATTAAACATTTTACATGTTAAATTGATAACACCAATTAAAACAATTTGGTTAAGTCTTAAATAGACTTTTTAACGCGAAAGAGAAATCATTCTCTACATACCAGCATTGAGGACAAACGAAAAGATCATTTCACGTATTCCCAGTTTCAGAGTCATAGAAACACCGATGTTACCAAAGGGATATAATCTAGTCACACACCACAACTGTAACTTTTCGTCAAAAGAGACAATTTTTGTTCAATTTTACACTACTTAAAATTTATCCAATCATTAATAACCTTCAATTATATTATAAATTTTGTATAAAATCTTGAATAATTATTCTTATTCTTACCTTTCAATTATATAAACAAATTTTTAATCCAACATTTAAAAAAAAAAACCCTTTAATCAAATTTACTTTTATTTTTCATGATATTATTTTAGTATTGTAAAACATCTAATTGTTTCAAAAATTATTTTTATTTTATTATTTATTATATATTTTATATATTACAGGTTTAATTTTGTCCACTTACACTTTTTGTACCCGCAATCATATTTCTATATTTCTATTCACTATTATTTATATTTGTTTAAATACCTTTATTATCTGACAATGTTTATCATCCACTATCGGGCATCTACAACAATCGTTTTCAACAATCATATTCTTTAACCAATTCCCTATATTTTTCATCACTATCTTTTCAGTCATTGCGTCACATCAAAGTAGAAAAACGACAGCACTGCTTGACAATTTATTTTTTGATTTCGTAACTCAACAAACTCCTTGAACACCGTTTTACAGACTTACCAATCCAAACTTCTGGTCTGAACATGCTTCAAGAGTTTATTTCATTTCATCCGCAGAGCAAATCACCAACGCATTCACAAAGCGTTCACGTTTTTCAACTTTCAACTTTTTTTTTTTCAGCTCTAGCGGACCACATTCAACCTTTGATTTCGAGTCAAGTCAGATCACCTACTGTCGCTACAATTCTACTTATCGCATGGCTCTATTTCACTCCTTTCTCAATCATATTAATAAGCAACTTTTCTTCAACAACTTTTAACCCAATAATCCTAAAATTGTGACAAAACACTGTAACCCTTATATAGGATCGCAAGTGAAACATTGCCAAGGAAGACAGCTCAAGTCTATATCCTCGCTTTGCACCTGGATCTGAGTATTTGGTTTACATGAGCACTTCTAACAATTACATATTCTTCAACAACTTTTCAACCCAATAACACTACAATTGTGACAAAGCACTGTTACCCTATACAGGATCACAGGTGAAACATTGCCTAGGAAGACGCTCAAGTCCATATCCTCGCTTTGCACCTGGACCTAAGTATTTGATTGCATGTGTAAATCTCACAATTGCTTATTCTTTAATTACTAACCCTGTACAACGCCCACCAATATTCTCTTAGAATGTGAATTTTTATGTCATCATTTTATTTTAATAATCTTTTTTGTTAATCAAACACAATGTCATTTTTATTTCACTTTTATATATCCAACAAATATCATCTTGTTATAGCCTTTTTAACCCTCACAGTTTAAATTAATTAAAAGAAATTTTAATTACTTACCTGTGTTAGAGAGGCTTTACCCGCCTAAACCCGGATAAACCCTTTCACTCCCGGGACCCATCTATGGTAATTTAAAACAACAACCTCATATGGTGTAGATAACTTATAACAAGATTGCCATGTTGTATATAGAAACATCTATAAATAATTATGCGCATGATTAATCTGTGTCTTTACATCACCCTATGTAATGTAATTTGTACAAAGTGGATAAATAAATAAAATCTGTAATAGATTTAAGAGTTGAGCTAAAGCAGAGATCGAGCATAGTATTGCCAAAACAACAGTCTAAAGATGGAACTCATAAATCAGGTAGATTTACAATTCCCACAAACAAGGCCACCCACACTGTCACATGTGGTGGAATGCAGAGACCCCTCTCACACCTGGACATGCCAAGGCCCCCCTTTCTCAGAAACGCCCATGTCACATAAGGTCACCCCGTCTTTAACCTATAAATCATCACCTTACAGTGGCTTGACAGCTCAGTACAGTTCAGTCAGTTGAGTTTGGTTCACCCTTAGCGTCAGCTCACGTCGGTCGTATGTTATGTCGACCTCCTCCAACATGTAGTTAGGAAGAACTCGTCTATCTCCATCTTTTCGCTCCTGGCTCAACTTTTATCTGTTTACGGAACTTTCTTAGTGCAACTGTGTCTTCGTTTTTTGTGTGGATATCCCCAGCTTTCCACTCTGCCTCGACCACGACTGCCTGTATTTTGTGAGAACGTTTAAAGGTCTTCCAAGGTGCAGAGAGGTACTGGAAAACTCTACATCCTGACTGTTCCTCTTGGTCAACACAGTACAACAAGAGCTACCAGGACTTCAACTTTTATTTCAGTAGTCGACAGGATCTCTACAAAAGCTACTGGAATTCTCTCATATCATTACATGAGTCGACAGGATCTCATCACAGATAAGTCGACAGCAACTCACAAATCATCACATATATGTAATTAATCTAGGTTCCTTAGGCCTTCAAAAGATCTCTCTAACCACTCGTGTTGTCAGTCAGACTTGGGTCTATTTGGTTTTATTTACAATGTCTGTGGAAGTCCAAGGTATTAATAGTGTCAAACAGATTTATTTATATGGATATTTTTCATTGATGCCAGGTTGATATTTCAAATTTATAGGAGTGTGTCCGTTTGATTTCTTGGTTATTATAAAGCCGAGCAGAAGAAGAGGAGATGACCCACTGTCTGGTCTTCATTCTAGCATTCGATCCTCTTTCAAATTTTCAAGGTGTATACTTGTGCATGGCCATGGCCAGTTAGGATGGTTGTTGAAGTGCACTCATGTCATATTCTTGGAAGCATGGAGATTAAAATTCTTGGCTTAAATATTCCGAGATTACTGGTTGTATAATTCATAATGTATAGGTCTATCGATAGATTCTGAGTGATCCGAATTCTTTTGTTGTGGCCAACGCTTTATGGAAAGATTTTGAAAGACAGTGTATAAGTAAGAATGTACAGCGCGTTTAGCTCTTTGGTCTGCTAGTTCATTTCCCAGAATACCGCTGTGATCTCTGACACAGCAGAGTTGAACATTGGGTGTATAGTGGGGTGGACTGCATCTGAAAGAAAGAGTCAATTGGCAGTCGGAGGCAATTCGTAAGTTTACACGCAGGAAAATCTGTTTAACTTCAGTCGCCTAAAGAACCAAGGTTTCTTCTTGGAATGTTGAATATTCGTGATATCAGCCGCTCATTATGCTATAGAAACTGCTGCTCCTATTTTCTTCCATTTGAAGGGATTATAAAAAGTATATTCAATGTACATTACCTGGCCACCAATAAAAGTTTGATATTTATTACTTTTGCTTTATAAGCTGTTTTAAGCGAGTATAACAAATATAATACTTCTATGTAGTCTGGGATTATATCAAAATTCGATCGCAAAAAATTAGAAGACTGGAAATTAGTCTATTCCTGACCATATTTTTATAGAATGCTAGCTGCTCTTTGCACCACAGAAACAGCTTTATTTGAAAGGAACAATACAATTTCTATTTTCTAATCTATTCCCTGCCACACGACGGCTACCTAGAAGTTTTTAAATATTATACCCTTGCCTATTAGCAGTAATGAAATAGCCTATAAGATACCAGACTTCTACGTGGTCTAGATATATATTAAAAACTAGATCGTTATCCGTTTAGAAAGATATAGTCATTTTTGAATCCCCTTTGTTGAAGATTTACCCATAAAAATGTATATATGTCATAATTTGTATATAATTGTATGCCCCCCCGACCCACTATACATGTACAATGTATGATTTTCAAAGACTTAATAAAGAACAAGGTAACTGGAGGAAAGCAAGTAGCAATAAGACATAGGAAGTAGGCCTAAAGCTGGCACGACTATTCTTGGCACCCCCGTCAATATTGCAGGGGCAAAGACCGGACGTATCTAGTGACCGCAGAAGTTATATTAGGCGGGAAACACTCAATACTTCCTGGCAAAGCAGGACGTATCTGGTGACCAGAAGTTATAAAAGTAGAGAGACACCCCATACTTCCTGACAGAAGGCCGGACGTATTTGATAACGCGGAAGTAAATAGGGTCGAAATAACACCCGACACTCCATGACAAGATCGGCGGTATCTTCCATCAAAGCAGCCGCCGGTCCAATTAGAAAGTACCCACTAAGTAGGTCAACCAATAGGAAAAGATCATGTGACATCTCTCGACCAATCAAAAAGAAACTGAGTCTTGGTGTTAAATCGAAAAGCAAGAATGGTCAGTTGTTCACTCGCTCTCGCCGAGTTCGGACCTAGTAGTGTTTTGGCTCCCATCTGAACAACATCTACAGTTCTTCATTCACTCCCACCGAGTTCAGACCCAGTCATCGACTCGACCCCACCAAGGTAATGTCTGCTCACTAGAGACCTCTCTCTCCGCTCATTTCATCTAAATCCAATCATCGCCATGTGATCAACTAATTAATCATCAAAAACCGCTCTGCCTTTCTCAAAAGCTTTCTTTCCTCCAACCCGTTGCCTTATATTTTCAACCATCAAGTGTCCCGGCTTATTTCCCCTGTGTGTAATCCTTTCACTCAGCCACCACGACTGCATCATCCACCACGACTGCATCATTCACCACGACTGCGTCACCACTTCAACAACCTTCAACACCAAGAGTAAGGTTTCCCAACATAGTAGAATACCACAGCTATTCCTAAAGTCGACAGGATTCTACAACAGTGTAATACATCAAATATTGCAGTGTAATAACTTTAGAAGATATTCCTAAAGTCGACAGGATAAAGATGGAAATTAGCCCAGGCGCCAGCAAAACAAAAGGCAATGACAAACCGAGAGAGAAGAAACTGGCAACGAGCGGAAAGAAACTGACAACGAACGAAGCGACAAGACATACCCTGGCGACGGTAATTTTAGAACTGACCGCCGCGCTACAAGGGGCAAGATCCACGCAAGGTGAGACGGAGTTCCGGAGCGCCACCCCCGGGGCAACCGACGCCCGCGCCGCCGGTACGTGTCCGAACAACCTGACGCCCACCGAGGAGTCGCCACCCGCCATGCCGTACCCGTGCACCCGGAAGCAATCCACGCGACACGGGCCCAGTGTACCGACAACGCGGTCCACTCGAATGGAAGCAGTACAAATGACTAGATTTCCCTTTCAATTGCGCGGACAGTGCAAACGGTCCCGATCCGGCCCAACCGATATTCCAAGCCAGCCACCCCAAGCCGAAGACGCCACAGTGGAGACCTTTCGAGACTGAGGTAGGCAATCCACCCAATGACACCATCAAATTGACTTTGAACTTGTATCTGACCCAGGACCTACCATGTACCTTTCTAATTGAACCAGACGCAGGTTCGAACATATTGCCGTATCATTTATACAATAGATTAAAAGCACAACTTCCCAACTTAAGTATTAAAAAACCTTCCCTTGATCTATCCACCCTAAATAGTTTTACGAAAATAATAGGACATTTAACTTTCCCTCTGACAATAGGCCAAATAACCCGTAGAGAGAACTTCCACGTGGTAAATGCATCCTTGCCATTTGGAGTTCTTACCTTAAAAACCCTTTATCAGTATAAATTAAAACTAAATTATAATCGCGGCACTATTTTCCAACTTGGCGTCCCATTGTCTAATACTATCTACCACTTTAAACATGTGTCAAATGAATGCAAGCACGGGCTAGGCCAAAACCTGTCCCAAAGGACTCGCACAGCACCCAAAGCTTTCACACATGGAAACCCTTGCCTGCATTCATTGCCCAAACCCCAAATATTTACATGCCACCATTCTAATCTCACACCACGCAACTTTTCACTCAACCCAATTGCCAATACTTTATGCCCACAACACATAAAGCCACAACGGCTTCAACCTACAATTCCAATCATGCCCAAAAAAACGTGTCAGTACAGCTCACACACTTACCACACAAAATCCATACACGCACCCATACGTCACCACACAACAAACTCGCACAATCCGCACAACAAACACAACACGCGCGCCAAAAGACAACAACAACCAGTAAGCGCATGCACAATCGTTAAGAATAACACAATCATCCCGTCTACACAAAACATAGAAAAAATTCACGCCACCAAACAACCACACAATCGAAAAACATTACGATCTTTCCTAAAAGCTGTGAACGCCTATAAAGAGTTCATTCCAGACCACGCCCGCTTGCGGACGCCACTTGTCAACCTTCTAAAAAGGATGTCATGTGGGTCTGGGATGACGAATGCCAGAAAGCGTTCACTAACCTGAAAGAAAACCTTACCACACACCCCACATTACACCTTTACCAGGAAGGTCTGCCATGCCAGGTGTACTGTAACACCTCAACATTCAGCATTACAGGCGTTCTTAAACAAGTCTACCCTGATGGGAAGACATACACCGTTCAACATTTCAGCCGATCTCTGCGTAGTCACGAGCGAAATTATTCAGACTTGGAACTACAATGCCTAGCCATTGTGGAAAGTGTGGATAATTTCCGCACCTGTCTAATGGGCAGAAAGTTTACAATATTTTCTGACCATCCTGCATTGCAGTGGTTGAAAGAGATCAAAGCTCCGTCAGGCAGATTGTTTCGATGGAGGTTAAGATTGTCAAGATACGAATATGAGGTCCGTAGCATAAATGGAGTACAACAATATGAAACGGGCGTTGGAACTCGTATCCCATTTTGTGGCTTTCTAGATGCGCCACTCATACAGAGCCAACAGTCTTCTCCACCGGGAAAATCTCGCGTGACTATGGATCACAATAAACTGCGCACCGTCTCCCGAAAAGGAGTACTTAAAACTATAGTCCCAAATTCACTTACAACCAGACTTCTTAAGTCCGTACACACACAACACCACCACCCAAACATCTCCAAGATGACGAGACTCATCTCGTCACAATATTATTGGCAGAACATGACACAAGACATCGCAAAACAGGTAAAAACCTGCCCCACCTGCCGATTCGCTAGAAGAATCGATGAATACAACCAACCTTCACGCAAAAATACCGACACAGGCCCCAAAGCAAAACAGAATTCGTACATAAAGCACAGCGTACACACAACACAAACAATGCCAAATTTACACCACCCGCGTCAGAGAAACAATCACACAGCTCAACCTAAATCAATTACCACCGACATATCGCTAATAAAACCATTAACGATCAAACAGGAGAACTGCGAACCTACCAATCATTTAAATTCTACAATTAATAAGGTTCAGGCAAATATTTCAGAGTCCCCATTTACAAAAATCTGGAAGAACATGGGGCAATATCCTATCTTTCATCTGATTTTTATCCTTTGTTTGTTAGTTCTACCATACAACTGTATCCCAATTTTATTCATTAATTACTTGTTTATCTATACCATGCCCGCTCATAAAATCTTCGAACTACAAGAGGCAGTTTTTAATTTTGGACAAACATTAGGAAACATCTTTGCAGAAAATCTAAATAGACTCCGAAGAGATAGAAGTAATTGAAGGATGACCAACCAATGTCGGAGAAGTCACACTCCAAAAACAAGACCCGAGCCGCACCCCAAAATAAATAAGCGGCAGGAAGTGAGAATTTTGAGACACCGCGACAGGAAGTGTAGTCCGCGGCGATAAATTCGGCCTATGCAAACAAAGCGGAGCGCCTCGTCCGACCTCCAATTTCATTCCCTCTCTTTTGCCCGACACACACCACTTCCGTATCTCCAATTACTTCGGACCCCTCTTCTGCCAACACGTAAAATTAGGTCACCGCTCCCCGCACAGATTCCTCTATCTATATCGCCAGTCTTGGATCCCAATTCGAACTACATATCGATTTTTTTACAACCCAATTCCACATCCACAAGACAACACATAGAACTCGCTCACACATTTCTTACACAACAGACTTCTAACATTTTTTCACAACACACACAAAGACAAAAAATTACACATAAAGGTTATATAGATTTCCATGTCTCCTGTACACATAGCATAAACGCACTTGAGGGGTAGAATCACGTTTTCACCTAAGTGTCGCTACAGATGAGACAAAAAATTTATAGGGCATAATTGAGCAATTAAAAAATTTATAGGGCATGTAGATACACAAAAGGGTTCAAAACAATACACCTTATTTTTCATATTAATCATTTTCATTATTTTCTCTCAATTAAAATTTAAATATATAATCAATTTATCAATTTATTCAACTTATTATCACTTTTAATCATTAATTATCATTTTTTTTCCAATTAGTTTATATTATCATTTTTATTTATCAATTATCATTCTATTTACCACTTAGCTTATATTGCCATAACTCAATTATCAACGAAAACTCACTGATTTTCGGTTACACTAAAAACATTAAATCATCCTATTTTTGAAACCTTTTTATTTTTCATTTTTCCTTTTTTTTTTTTCATTCAACCAAGCACTCAACCTTGATTTCGCTCAACCACTTTTTATTTTTATTTGATTTCAAAATACCTTATGAAATTTTTTTTTTTTTTATTTTGATTTCTCAAAAGCCCTAATAAAATTCCCTCGGTTTCCATTCCCAATTTCGAGTAGAATATGGTTAGGCATTTTTCCTTTTTTTTTCTCACCATGCACCAAGCATTCACTTTGATTTCTTCCAACTTTTTATTTTTATTTTTGATTTCTCAAAAGCCCTAATAAAATTCCCTCGATTTCCATTCCCAATTTCGAGCTAGAATATGGTTAGGCATTTTTCCTTTTTTTTTCTCACCATGCACCAAGCATTCACTTTGATATCTTCCAACTTTTTATTTTACTTTGATTTCTCAAAATACCTTATGAAATTTCCTCGAATTCTTTTCCAAAATTCGAGCAAAAAAGTAACTAGGCATTTTCCCTTATCACCATGCAACAAAACAATTTTTCTTTTTCAACCAAACACATTCAATTTTGATTTCATTCAACTAGTTTTATTTTATTTTGTTTTGATTTCAAAGCGCCTTATGAAATTTCCTCGATTTCTTTTCTCAAAATTCGAGCAAAAAAAGTAACTAAGCATTTGTCTTTGTCACCATGCAACAAAATATTTTTCTTTTTCAATCAAACACATTCAATTTTGATTTCATTCAACTATTTTTATATTATTTTTATTTTGATTTCAAAAGCCTTAATAGAACTCCCTCGATTTCATTTCCTATCTCGAGTAGAATTCGTTTAGGCGCATTTTCTTTTCTTTTTAATCCACTATGTACCATAGCATTCATTTTGATTTCTTACAATTAAAAAAAAATTTTTTTGATTTCTATTAATTATACTCAACCTATATCATCAACACCATTCTATTTTACTTTTATATCACCACCAATGCTTGTATATAAACTCTCAATACCCACAACTAATTTTCCCACAAAATTATTTTTCACTTTACAGAATTCTCTCAGGCTAACCCCTTCTTGAATTCTTCACATGTAGGGGGCGCATCTGTCATAATTTGTATATAATTGTATGCCCCCCCGACCCACTATACATGTACAATGTATGATTTTCAAAGACTTAATAAAGAACAAGGTAACTGGAGGAAAGCAAGTAGCAATAAGACATAGGAAGTAGGCCTAAAGCTGGCACGACTATTCTTGGCACCCCCGTCAATATTGCAGGGGCAAAGACCGGACGTATCTAGTGACCGCAGAAGTTATATTAGGCGGGAAACACTCAATACTTCCTGGCAAAGCAGGACGTATCTGGTGACCAGAAGTTATAAAAGTAGAGAGACACCCCATACTTCCTGACAGAAGGCCGGACGTATTTGATAACGCGGAAGTAAATAGGGTCGAAATAACACCCGACACTCCATGACAAGATCGGCGGTATCTTCCATCAAAGCAGCCGCCGGTCCAATTAGAAAGTACCCACTAAGTAGGTCAACCAATAGGAAAAGATCATGTGACATCTCTCGACCAATCAAAAAGAAACTGAGTCTTGGTGTTAAATCGAAAAGCAAGAATGGTCAGTTGTTCACTCGCTCTCGCCGAGTTCGGACCTAGTAGTGTTTTGGCTCCCATCTGAACAACATCTACAGTTCTTCATTCACTCCCACCGAGTTCAGACCCAGTCATCGACTCGACCCCACCAAGGTAATGTCTGCTCACTAGAGACCTCTCTCTCCGCTCATTTCATCTAAATCCAATCATCGCCATGTGATCAACTAATTAATCATCAAAAACCGCTCTGCCTTTCTCAAAAGCTTTCTTTCCTCCAACCCGTTGCCTTATATTTTCAACCATCAAGTGTCCCGGCTTATTTCCCCTGTGTGTAATCCTTTCACTCAGCCACCACGACTGCATCATCCACCACGACTGCATCATTCACCACGACTGCGTCACCACTTCAACAACCTTCAACACCAAGAGTAAGGTTTCCCAACATAGTAGAATACCACATATATGTTGTGAGAGAGAGACACATATAAATTGGTATAATTAATATAAATGTGTGCATGTGGATATTGGAAACAAATTACTTATTCATAACCGATAAATAGATATATTTTTAATTACAAAAATGTTTCAGATAAGAACTTGAATATTTGTATTTCTTCCTTCTTTTTGCGCAAAATTTCTAAAGTTGGTGGGGGGGGATAAAGAGAATATTTCTTATGCTATTTCTTCTAATGAGCGAAAAGCGATAAACTAAACATAAGGGGTAAAATTGTGTGTACCAGTGTTATTCGAGAAGTTATAACACTTTGGCCTGCACGACATAATATAAGATATGGGCAAATGACAAACAAAAAATTACTGTTCACAGAAAAAAAAGAGTCAAGATGTGAGGACAGCATTTATTATTCCCATAACCCAAAACAAAGAGCTGCTAAATATAACACATGAGGTAACTGCCTTCTCTCTTGTATTAGGTCACAATCCTTGCTCAAGGTGGCGCCCTTCATTCTCAAACACCGCCTGCAGACGATAGATGACAGAATGGTCACAATTAAATAGTTGAAATTTATAAAACGTGCCATCTGATAGAAGCCTTCAACATTGCCAATGTGGTAGGCCGGCATCGATAAAAACGCGACATAATGTACCCCCATAACCGAATTTTAAGGCGTCAAGTCTGGTGATATTGGAAGCCACTGGTATATAAAGTGGCGACTTATCAACGAATTCCACCGAAGGTATCCTGAAGCAATTGTTTGGCACGCGGGAGATATGAGGAGGTCCTCCATCTTGCATGAATGTTATTTCGCTTAGTGCTTGTCTGTCCTGCAATATGGGAATAACCTTTTCTCTCAAAAGTTGAACATTACGTTCACCAGTTACAAAAACGGTTTTAAAAGTTCTTCAATTGATTTTTTCAAAGAAAAATGGCCCAATAATAAAAGAAGAAGTGAACCCACACAAAACTGTAACTCTGGGCTGATGAAGTGGTATTTCTGTAAAAATCCTAGGGTTTTCTTTTGCCAAAATGAGGCAGTTTTGAATGTTAAATTCTCCCTTTAGATAAAAGTGAGCATCATCTGTTTTCAGAACATTTGACAGCCAGTTTTCATCAATATAAATTTGCCGGAAAACCCATGCAGCGAATTCTTGACGCTTCTCAAAATCGCTGACTTTCAACTCGTGAAAACTTTGAATTTTGTTAGGGTATTTTTATAGAAAAATTCTAAATGTGTGGTCTCTCCAAACTGTTCCTTACGAAATCCCCGTTTGTCGAGAAACTTGTCTAGCACTTACTTCTCCATACGTGGATAACGTTTCAATAGCTTCAGCATTCTGCAAAACCGTAACAGCCACTGACTAGCATGTCGATGGTCTTCCACTCCGAGGTTTTGCTTCCAGAGATCCAGTTTCCTCAAAACCTTTAATCAATCGCTTTAGAGAGTAGCAACTCATTGGTCCTTTACCTCTTCGAATATCTTTAAATGAACGAAACGACCGTAGAGCTTCAGTGGCAGATTCTGAATCACAATTTAAAAAAATCACCAAGAGTGCTTTATCCTGTAGTGACGGCATTCCAGGGGGAAGGGGAGAAGTCCGACCACACCTCCTTGCGGTCCCCCCTGGACCCTTCGTTTCCAAAATGACTAACGTTGCAACGGCACCCATTTTCAAATGAAGAGCTATACTGATATCTCCAGTAATGCTACCGCGTCCGGGGTAACCGCCGCGTCAGGAGCTGCAGCTCGAGCTCATGATGAGAAATCTACTACGAGGACACAATTCAATCTACTACAACTCAATATAAATGGTACCCAGAAGAAAATAAAGAGCTGACTTGTCTTCTCTGTGACAACAATGTACATATTACTTGTCCTCAGGAGACAAAATTGAATCAGAATCTGAGATTCAATATCAAAGATTATACAACACTACGAAAGGACAGACCGGGAAAATTCGGAGGAGGACTTGCCGTTTTGATTAAAACTCTAGAAATCAAATTTAAGGAAATCGCCTATAATCAGAGTAAGCCTAGAGAAAGCACGACAGAAGCTCAGGCAATAGAAATCTATCTTACAGATAAAACAATTCCGATCATAAATGTTTATCACCACGATAATACTAGCATCAATACAGGCCTAATAGAGACATTAAGTGAAGCGTCTTCGGATATCGCAATCATACTTGGTGATTTTAACGCCGAAAGACCAACTTGGGGATCACCTGTCCAGGATAACAAAGGTCAGCAGGTTGAGGATATGCTAACTGACCTCGACCTTACACCGTTAAATAACGAAAAGAACACCTATCTATCCAAGTCCACAGGCACAGAATCCGCAATCGACATCACAGCGATAAATTACAACATCGCACCCACAACACAATGGGAAATTCTGTAAAGTGCAATCAGTGACCACAGACCAATTTTAGCAACCCTAAAATTCAAAATTGAGAATTTCCAACAGAATAAAAGAACACTGGAAAAAAATTCACAGAAAAGCTTGAAGAACTGTGCAACGAAGAATTAAATCACAGAACGATTGACAAAAAATTGGAAAAATTCTCTTCGAACATATCCAAAGCTGCAAAAGTATCGATACCTAGAGGTAGGCGTAAAGACCTGTAAATACTTTACTGGAAGGACCACAATATCGAGGCAATGATTGCAGAGAGAGACAATATCAATGAACTTCCTAAAACAAATAAAACAGAAGAAATCATAAAGGAACTCATTGAAATTAGTCACAAAATAGAACAAGATATTTGGATATTCAAACAAGAAAAATGGGCAGAATTCTGCGAAAAAATGGATCCCAAAAAGGAAAGCCATCACTGGAATATAATTAGTGTTATAAAACAATCAAAACCAACACTAATTCTCCAATACTCTAACCGATATGAATAGCGAGACGAACAAACAGATGGCTGAAATAATTGCTGAATATCTTTCAAACACTTCCAGACTCAGCTATACGAATGAAGGCAGGACTCTAAAAAATAATGTAAACAGGTTAGTTAAACAAGCAAGAAATTACCATCAACAAGCTATTTACTCGAGAGACTTCACACTGAATGAGCTAAACTAATCAATAGGAAAGTTGAATACAAGATGTCACCTGGAGATGCTCTAATATTTGGTCAAATGATTAAACACTTTGGAGACAAAGCTAAAAATCAACTCCTACGAATACTGAAGATTTCATGGCAAACTGGTAAACTACCAAAGAATTGGAAGATATCAATTATAGTGCCAATACCGAAACCAAACAAAGATGCCAAGGAATGCAAGAATTATCGGCCAATTGCTCTTACCAGCATACTTTGTAAAATAACAGAATGAATTATCCACTGTAGGCTCATAGTCTGGCTTACTAACAATAATAAAATAAACTTCTACAAAACTGCCTAAAGATCCAGACACTGTACAACTGATAAACTGTTCTACTTCTGTCAATCAATAATAGATTTCTAGGAAAAACCGCCAAAGAAGACAACGGCCGTATTCCTGGATATGACCTCAGCTTTTGATCGAGTGTGAAGGGAGAAATTACTTGAAAGGCTGCACAACATCGGAGTCAAAGGAAAAATCTTAATCTGTATTGCAGACTTCTTAAGGGGAAGAAGGATAAAGGTTCGGGTCAATGGAGCATTTTCCAAGGACCGAAGAACATGGGCTGGTGTACCTCAGGGATCTGTGCTCAGTCCTCTACTCTTCTCGCTATATGTTAACTGTTGTTTATGTAAATAGATGAATATTATTTGTATTATTTAAAGCCTCACATTATGTAAAAATATATGTATATATAAATTGGACATTTGTTGTTGGCCATGGTCAAGTTTGAGTTCTTGTACGTCTAATTACGACACAACAAAAGTGGCGACGAGGATGCGCGATCTACAGAGCCAGTAAAACGCTGAGGAAAACGGCGTCTATGCAAGTATAACAACTACATCTTTTAAACTATCTGGTCAAGAAAACAAAGGAGTAGAAAATATCAGCATGACAAGTTCAAAGTTAATAGTACCTTTTAGATGTTATAGCCCAGTGGAGGACACTTCGATTTTTTGTACAAAAATTTGAGGCTTTCTTTTTGGCATCTGAAGGAGGAGATTAGAGTGCTGATTTTTACCTCGCTACCAGATTCTGAAACTTTGATGCAGGGAAACGACATTTTCTTCCTGGTCTAATGAAAGATCAACCCTATGATACTATCATTCAAAGAATTAAGCTGCATTTGGATCCAAAGTAGAAAGTGATACCACAGCGATGCAGATTTTTAAAGAGAATTCAACAGGAAGGAGAATCAATTTCGGAATATCTTAGAGAATTGAAACATTTAGCAATAAATGGTAATTTCGGCGATATGCTGGGAACCATGATGCGAGACCGTTTCAAGAAATTTGGAATCAAGTTGGAAAGCCTGCAAAAGAAGCTACTACAAGAAAACGACGATGTCACCCTGGATAAAGTTTTGCAGTGGCGATCTCGTTCGAACTGGCGCAGATAAATACAAGAGAATTAAAAGATAAATTAGTGGCCAAGATATCCCCTGTGAATGGAAAAGATAAAAAGGGTGAGTACAATAATAGTATGGTGCAGCATAGGCCTTTCGGGCAAAGGGGAGAAATAATGTGTTATAGATGTGGTGAAAGACATTCACACGTGACCTCTGTTTGCCCTCATGGAACAAAGACTTGTTTTAAAATGTAAAAAACTGGGTCATTTAAGTAGGGTCTGGAAAGCTAGTAAAAAAATGTGGCAATGTAAATTTGTACAAGAGGACTCTATATATTCTGTACAGGGCGAAACTGATGCCACAATAAATTTAACAGTAGATGAATATTCTTTGTGCTTTACAATAGATACAGGAAGTCCAGTTACGTTAATACCTAAAGATATTTATAAGAATTATTGGCAAGGTAAAAAAGTATTTCCAACAAATTTAAGATTAAAATCCTTTTGTGGTAAATCAATAGAGATTATAGGGCAAAGAAATGTTTTTGTAAAAGAAGCCAACCAATATTTACGATTAATAGTTGTAAATGAAAAATCCAGGTGATTTTGTTAGAAAGAGAATGACTTGAACACAGTTAAAACTTGATTATTCTAGATTGTTTAGCATTAAAAATTTAAAAAATGAATCTAATAGAAATAGTTTGATCGATCGATATGCAGATTTGTTTAACAAAGATTTGGGCTGTCTCTAAAGAATGTTAAAATAAATTTTAATTTAAAAAAGGATGTGATTCCTGTGTTTTGTAAGGCCAGAAATTTACCTTTCTCTCTAAAAAACAAAGTAGAGAATGAAATTGATCGTTTAGTGAATTCTTGCATTTTATAACCTATGGTTCATGCATATTGGACCACTCCAATAGTACCAGTATTAAAAAAGGATGGTAGTGTAAGTATATGTGGTTATTTTAGATGTACAGATAATAAAGCAATAGAATTAGATAGAGGTATCCCATTCCATCGATCGATGAGATATTTTCAAAATTATCTACAAGCACCGTACTTTCGACTCTAGACCTATCACAAGCTTACTTACAAGTAATGTTAGAGGAAGAAGCCAAAGCTGTTGTTGATATAAACACAACAAAGAAGTTGTTTTCTTATAAAAGACTACCATATGACGTAGCGGTAGCACCAAATAAATTTCAGAGGATTATGGAAGGTCTATTTGCTGATTTGCCAGGTGTGGCCTGCTACATAGATGATATTTTGGTTGCAGGAAAAAACTTTGAAGATCATGAACAAAAGTTGGATCTAGTGTTTAGATGATTGCTAGAAAAAGGTTTAAAGTTAAACAGATATAAATGTAAATTCAAAAAGAAATCGGTGGAATATTTAGGGTTTAAAATGAATAAATATGGACTGCATCCCTTAGAAAATAACATTAAAGCAGTGATAGAGGCGCCTGAATCTAAAGAATGTTTCGCAATTAAGATCTTTCATAGGACTCTTAATTTATTATTATAGATTCATAAAGAATATAGCAAACATTTTAGCGCTATTCTATCAACTTTTGAATAAAAATGTTGATGGAATTGGACGAAAGAATATCGAATGTTATTTAAAAAATGTAAATCATTACACAGGTCTACAAAACTCAAAGTAGTTGTACCTTATAGCATATATATATCGGGATTCAGAAAAAAAACTCTGAGAGATATATATATGCTATAAGGTACAACTACTTTGAGTTTTGTAGACCTGTGTTATTAATGGACTATGGACTAGGCGTTATTCTGAGTCATAGAAATGATAGAAAGGAAGAATGCCCTATAGCTTTTGCTTCTAGAACATTAACTGAAGCGGAAAAACGTTTCTCTCAACTTGAAAAGAAAGCGTTGAGCATAACTTTTGGCGTTTAGAAATTCAGACAATACTTACTGGAACAAAATTTGTATTGGTCACAGACAACCGACCCTTAATTCATATATTTTCACCTCATAAACCAATTCCCATATGTGCATCATCCAGAATTAAAAGATAGTCCTTAAAATTAGCTGCATTTAATTACACTGTGGAATTTCGAAAAACTAGTGATAATTCCAATGTTGACGCATTGTCACGTCTTCCTTTAGAATCGAGTGTCAGGGAGTCTCTTGATGAAGACCAGGTACTTCTTCTCAGGAAGTTGAATGAGGTACCGTTCTCTTTTATGGAGGTGGCATATGAGACGCCCCAAGATAAAATACTGTCTATAGTATTAAGGAATGTTAGAGAAGGCAACTGTGGAAATTCACAAGGGTACCGATAGAAAACCCACTAGCTCCTCATTATAAGATCAATGAGGAATTAAGTTTGGAGTATGGTTGTCTTCAATGGCGTGAAAGAGTGGTAATTCCCCAGCCTGGCAAAAATCAGCAAATAGACCTCCCATAATCCTCTGAAATTTATTTGGTGCTACCGCTACTTCATATGGTAGTATTTTATAAGAAAACAACCTCTTTGTTGTGTTTATATCAACAACAGCTTTGGCTTCTTCCTCTAACATTACTTGTAAGTAAGCCTGTGATAGGTCTAGAGTCGAAAGTACGGTGCTTGTAGATAATTTTGAAAAGATCTCATCGATCGATGGAATGGGATACCTCTATCTAATTCTATTGCTTTATTAGCTGTACATCTAAAATAACCACATATACTTACACTACCATCCTTTTTTAATACTGGTACTATTGGAGCGGTCCAATGGAATACACATGGGGATTGTTAAAATGAAGATGATTGCCAGACGGTATTTTCTGGTGGCCAGGCATAGACAGTAACATCGAGGAGTTAACAAGAGAATGTAGAGTATGCCAAGAATCGGCAAGCATGCCCCCGGCTACCATCTCGGAATGGACTTGGCCCGAAAAACCGTGGCATCGACTTCATCTTGATCTAGCGGGTCCGTTCATGGGAAGAATGTTTTTGGTTCTCGTGGACGCATACTCAAAGTGGATAGAAATTTTTATCATCAAAGATATTACCAGCAAAACGATTATAAATCATCTTAGAGAATTTTTTGTCAGATTTGGATTACGCTAATTTTTGGTTACAGATATCGGAAGACAGTTTGTCTCCGGTGAATTCGAGCAATTTACCAAAATGAATGGTATACGGCACACTAAGACCAGTCCGTATAATCCTAGTACAAATGGTTTAGCTGAGAGATATGTAAGAGAGTTTAAAAACCTTTTGAGAAAGAATAATGGGAAGGATGATTTAGAGACGAATCTACAAAGATTCCTATTTGCTCATAGAGCATTCCCCCAAACTGTAATAAAGGAATTCCCCCGCGGAACCTCTAATGAAGAGAAGTTTAAGATCAAGATTCTCGAATTTAATACCAAGATGGGAAATCCGCGAGAGGTATTTCATGAGGCCGTGAGAAGGCAGGAGCAGTTTACTACAGGTTGCGAGGTTTATTTCCGCAACTATGCAACTGGACCTAAACGGTAAAAAGGTACCATTTTGAAATTATTGAGCTACCGTCACTACCTTATAGGTTGCGAAGGCGTCGTGTATAAGAGGTATATCAATCAATTGCGACCTGTGAGAAAGAATAAAGTGGAGATTGATTGGAGAGTTTGATACTTCCTCGAACATCAGGAGAGAAGCCTGTAGGTGGAAGTTAGAAATAAAGTGAACAGGAGGTTCCAGAGGTTACATCAGGAAACAAGGAGGAGTCTGCTTCTGTGTACGTACCCTCTTGCACTCCTAGACCAGGGCCTGTTGCTGTGCACGTGCCCTCTTGCACTCCTAAACCGGAGCCTGCCGCTGTTCAAGTGCCCGTCCGCAGTCCTAGACATCAGAGAGCCAGGAAACCCCCAGACCGACTGGAGTATTATTAAGGGGGAGATGTGTTGTGTATGTAAATAGATGAAGATTATTTGCATTCTTTAAAGTCTCATTATGTAAGAATATATTTGTATATAAATTGGCACTTTTTTGTTGGCCAAACGAAAAGAATAAGAGCTAAATAAAGAGTCATGGTCAAGTTTGAGTTGTTGTACATCTAATTACGACACAACCGTAACAACATCCATCCTCACTGAAGACACAAAGGTTGCCTGTTATGCAGATTATATAGCCATATGGCACACAAGTAGCAGTATAGAAATATCAGAAAAATACTGAACACATCAATGAGAGGACTGGAGAAGTGGGCAATGAAACTCAAAATGACAATAAACCCAATAAACACAAACCTATAGGTCTCCTTCACTGACAGGAAAAAAGGCATGAATTTAACTCCAAAATAAGCATAAACAACCATATCTATATATATAAAAATGAATGTTTGTATGTTTGTCTGTTGGTTGGTCTGTATGTCCGGTATACAAATTCGCAGTAGTTCACTAATTCAAACCAAAATTTCCATACATAGGTAAAAAAAAACGAGGATGACGATAGGCTATTTTAAAAAATATATAAATCAATTATTAAAACTATATATTCAAATTATTCTAAATAGCTCACGAGCAGCGCCCTCTAGAACGCGGTGGATCTGATGGCGGGGCGCGCCCATTGGCCGCCTGCGAGCACGTGGCTTCCCTGTGCGCGCGCATGCGCCGGGAAGCCACTTGCTCGCCGGCAGCCGACGGGAGCAGTCACTTGCTCGCCGGGAGTCAACGGGCGCAGACATTTACTCGCTGGCAGCCAACGGGCACATGTTTAATGTGTTTGAGAATTCAAAGAAAAACAGGGTAACGTGGTAAGATTCTTAATTAAAAGAATCTTACCACGTTACCCTGTTTTTCTTTGAATATTACAGCGTGGCGATATGGTGTTTGAGAATAATACATTTAATCATGTAAACCCGGGCGTTGCCCGGGTCATTCGTCTAGTAATTGATAAAATTAGATCTCCAAATTACCTAGGTGTGATACCTGATGAGGAATTGCGATTTACAGAACACATAATTAGAACCTCAAATTGAGCTACCAGAAACTTAAACATTCTGAGAAGGCTATGTGGAACAAATTGGGGAGCAAAACCCAAAATTCTCAGAACAAGATTAATCACCTTAATAAGGCCACCTGTTTGGGCTCCCTCAAGTTCATCACTAAAAAGAAGACTAGACAGTGTTCAAGCAAAAGCGGCCAAATTAATCACTGGTTCTGTTTCAAATACCAACAATTAGAAAATTCAGAGAGAATGTGGTTTAGACCTACTTGAAAGCAGAAGACAATTATAAACAATATGATTCACCAATAGCTTAAAAACTAGAGAAACCAAACACATATCCCATAGAACCTATTTAAACTGGACACAAAAAGAAAGGCTCAAAAGATCTTCAACACTTCAGTACGACAACAATATTAGAAAGAGCATAAATATGAAACATAATGAATTTCATATTAAAGAATAACCAATATTTCCTACCCCATTGCCATCAAATGTAATCATCAATCTTAACCTGAATGAACCCTGCAATAAAAAAAAGAGAACAAAAACATACTTAAAAAGAAAGGACTTGACACAATTGGTTTATGCGATCAGATAAATTATTTAACAGCATATATAGATGGATCATCGGACCTTAACATAAGTAATGGAGGGGCTGAAATTAACATAATACTGCAAGATGGCACATACATCAAAATCAAAGAAGGAGCAAGAAAGATTTCATTTGTGAACTGACAGCTATCTGGAAAGCTCTTGATGTATGACTTGACCAACCATCCCTGCATCAAGCAGAAGGAATTATAATATACCGTACAACGACTTCATATCCGATCTAGAAGCAATTCAGAAGGGCAATACTATAAATCACACAAAAAAATACACTCGTTACTTACTCAACTGATATCATTGGAGAATAACTGCATTCTACAATGGATTCCTGCCAGTGTTTGGATCGGGGGTTATGAAATGGCAGTTGAATTTGCAAAGGAAGCCAGAAGGTTGAGCCAAAGGAAAGAATAAATGCCATTATTTGACGCTGATGCTTTTGAAAAATACAAGATAATTGAACAAAAATAAGAAAAAAATCTAAATGCGAAATAAACGCTGAGAGAAAAATGACAAAACCTATAACACGGCTTAGAACAAAACACTATTAAAAAATGACAATACATCCAGATGGCACAAGAACCTATAGGACATGCAACAACTGTCCTGTTGTGGAACTAACACCTACTCACATAGTCTCATGCCCAGCAATGGCCGCAGCCTTGCAGAAAATTGACATAGACCCAGAGCAGCTTCTTTACACACCCAAGATATTGGACAATGCTGCTGCTGCTGTGATAGAGAGAGATGCATGGAGACATCTGAGGCTCTTTATTGGACACGACAAAACAACAACGGCATTCCAGAGTAAAATAAATCATCTCAGAGATAGATAAATATTTTTCAAATAAATTAAAATAAATATAATCGATACTGAGAGAGAGTTGAATTTAAAAAATTAGAAAATTATTATTTTCGAAATTTGAATAGCTGAGAGGATTCCAGCAAACTGCATCTAAAATATCAGGTTTATTTATTTTTTGCTACATGTTTTAATTTGCATATACCTATTTTACATATCTCAGATTGTATTTAAAAATCGTTAACCATTTCTTCTAACTTTTGGCGAAATGGTGTTTTATTAATTTATCATTTGATATTATTCGGGTTCTTTCCTGGTATTCAAAAAGGAAAAATACGTGTCGTTCAGTTATATTTTTCAATTTATCAAACAATTTGGCCGCTGAATCGCTGATTCTGGTAGAGCGCTATCTAGAGAATAAAGTTGTAACTAAAATCAATTTCGAATTTTTCATTATTTGCCATAAAAAATCCCATTGCATCCTGAACACAATGGTGTTTACCGCATTGCTCTAGCACAAATATTCGCGGAGTTATTAATTTTTAAAGTTGTGCGGGACTTTTGGATCACCCTGTATATTGAATATAAATATATGCGTGATGTTATCGAAATCATATTACTGAATTGTAACAGATAAATTATTATATTTATTAGCTTTGACAGCTTTTTGCTTGTAATTCCAAGAAAGTTTCCGATAGGAACCTGAATATTTGGATTTCTAACTCGTCTGGGGTCTTGAACAATCTCTGAAAAAATCAATTCGCAACTCCCAACAGTTTCCGACTTGACTTCGTGTGTGCCACACATAAGATTTAGAAATAAATATAGAAACTTGTTCATTCCCGGCCACTCCGATCACCCATAAGCCTCAAGATTTTTATACTTGCATTGTTCATTGTATTGAGCGAGTGTTAAAAGTTTCATATCTGGAAGCATATTAAAATTACATTTAAAATTTGAAATATCAATTTCTAAATTTGTCCGTTCCTTGCCATTCTGACGACCCCGAAGTCTGAAAAATTGTCAACTTGCAATGTCATCAGGTTCTAACAAGCCTACAAAATTTGAGATTCCTACGTTTTCTTGAAGTATGTTAAAAATCGATTGCAAGATTTGTGGAGAGACCATTGCCGCGCACCAAGTAAGATTTGTCCTATTCAGATTAAATACGTATGCAAAGACTTTTCTCCCAAACAAGCAAATGACTGAAATTTGGTGACCTATTTCTGAAAAGCAATAGCTCTAGTATTCTAGACTCAATTATCGGCGCGGCACAAGCTGATTTTCAAAATTTCTGTTCAATTTTTTTTTTTTTTTTGCAGTAGGGATATTTCTACTGTAACAATGTCTCGCCGAAAGATTCGTGCTCGTTATAAACATATGGTAGTGTCATTGGATTGAAAGAGGCTGGTTGCTCAAATCGACTAATCGCACGACATATGAGTTGAAGAGATGCGGCTATTAGACGATTTTGGTGAGAATGAATTAACAACGGAAGAATGCAGTGTCAGGATGGCAGTGGTCGACCAAGGGTACATCAGAACGGGAGGACAGAACGATTGTCAGAACAGATGTCGCAGCACCGGATTTGACCATCCAACGTGTGACAAGTACCCAAGTGTCCAAAATGACTATATACAAAGACTGAGAGAACCGAATCTAAGAGCTCGCCGACCGTTTTGATGCCTACCTCTCACACCTGTACACCAACAAGTCTGACTACAGTGGGGTTGGATCTGCGCTGACTAGAGACGTATAGTTTTTAGTGACGAGTCCCGTTTCTTAATTTGCCCTGACGGCCGATTCAAAAATGTCTGGAGACGTCCTGGGTAGCGTGTGGATCCTGGCCTTACTGTCGAACATCACACAGTCCACAACAGGGCGTTATGGTCTGGGGTGCCATTTCATTTGATATCAGGGACCCATGGATAGTCATTCCAGGTACCCTGGCAGAACAACGGTACGTAGATCACATTCTACAACCTTTTTTGTTGCCGTTCCTCTCACATCACCCCGGGCTTACTTTCCAACAAGATAATGCCCGGCCACACACGGGCACGTGTTACTTTGATTGTCTTTAATCTTGCCGAACTCTTCCGTGGCCAGCATGGTCGCCTGATTTATCACCCATATAGCACACCTGGGACGTGAGAGGAATTTTGACTATTTTTCCCGGAATGTTGACTATTTATCTCGACAGTTAGAGACAATCTGACAGAAATTCCGCAGCACACCATCCGAAATCTTTAACTGTCCATGACACGCTGAGTGGTAGCCTGCATCCAGACCAATGGGGGTCTCCCCAACGACATATTGACTTTCTCACTCTATGACGATCAAACTCTGGAATAAAATAATTAATTGTTCTTAAATTTAAATCGTTTTCCCCCTATATATTTGCTTAACATACACAAATTTTGTCCCAATCGGACAACTACTTCTTGGTACATCGATATTTTGTTATAGAGTGTATTTCAATTATCAACTCCCAATTGGATTCGAGTTGAAATCGTAAATCACCAACAAAAAATTACCATTTATGTAAAATAAACCAATGTGTATTTATTTAAAACAAATATGTGGTCACCTTCTATAGAATTAAATGATATAAACAATTGTATTGTTATGTATTTTTTTTTTTTTTTTTTTTATTTTCATTGAGATTGTTATCATCATCGTTTGCGCTGTATAAATACTTTGTTTTTAATTAAAATGAGTGGTATGCAAAAATAACTTGCGTTGCGTCTTTATATTTTAAATTAGATACATAATAATTGGCGACGAAGGTAAATCTTTTTATTTTTAATAAGTTAAAGCTTAGGTAAGTTGAATTTTATTTTTAAAATGGCGAGTTTTGGAAATATAGAATGTTTTGATCCTAAAAATCCAGAGAAATGGATAACGTACTTGGAGAGAATGAACTTTTTCTTCCTGGCTAACGATATTGTAAAACTTGAAAGACGAAAGGCTATATTTCTTACGCTAATAGGCGCTGAAACTTATGCTATAGCAAGATCGTTGGCCTCGCCAAAAGAATTATCTCTCGTAGAATATGATAATTTAATTAAATTATTGACTGATCATTTTTGTCCTAAGCCAAATTTAATAGTCCAAAGATTCTTTTTCAATAAAAGAAATCAGGGTGAGGAATCAGTTAGTGCCTATGTAGCAGAGCTAAGAAAGTTGAGTGAAAATTGTGAATTTGTTGATTTGGAGGATCGATTGAGAGATAGACTGGTGTGTGGATTGAGAAAAGAATCAATAGTGAAAAGATTATTATCTGAAAGTAATTTAACTCTTGATAAGGCCTTAAACATTGCTATATGTGATGAATCGGCTGGTGCACAGACGCCATTGTTTTGCAAGAAAAAATTACGGAAGTAAATATGATTAAAAAGGCTAGCAAAACTGAACCACCTAAATTTAAATCGGGCAAAGTTCATTTTAAGGAATTCAAGAAATTACGTTGTAAAGGAAATCATATGCCAAATGTATGTAAATTCCGAAATGCTAAATGTTTTAAATGTGGCAAGATTGGTCATGTACAAAAAGCTTGCTTAACAAATGTTGGTAAATCTGGAGAAACCTATATAGGGCTAATAGTAATCCAACTTTATGTTGCCTGAGAAGGGAAGAGATAAGCAATCCTTATTATATAACAGTAAATTTGGATAACCACGATGTACACATGTTAACTGACTCGGGAAGTGCATACTCATTATTAAATAAAGATACTTTTCTTGAATATTGGAAATTGACGCAACTTAAAAGATCTGAGATACTTCTAAATACATGGTCATCCAGTCAAGTAAAAATTCTTGGGAAACTCTATGTTAAAGCAAGACTATCCCATGGTAGTAGAAGTTTACCAATTTTAGTGGCTGATGGAGTAGGTCCCAACATTCTGGGAAGGCAATGGTTTGCAGCTTTTCGCCTGAAGTTAAACTTTTTAAATTCATTGGAAACTAATCCTATTTCACCTGATTTCGAGGAATTGTTTAAGAAAGAAATTGATGTCTATAATGGGCCATTGATTCACATTGATATTCCTGATAATGCTGAGCCCAAATTTGTGAAGGCCAGAACCGTGCCGTTTGCTCTACGAAATTTAGTGGATGAAAAATCGAAAGTATTAGAGGAACAAGGTGTTATCGAACCGGTAAAATTGACTAAATGGGCTTCTCCAATTGTTACGGCTCTGAAGAATGATGGCTCCATAAGAATTTGCCACGATTATAAATCAACAGTTAATTTATATCCCAATCCTGATAAATATCCGTTGCCTACATTTCCGCAACTATTGGATAAGTTGAGAGGAGGCAAATTGTTTACTAAGGTAGATATGGCTCAAGCGTACCAGCAGTTGAAAGTTGATGAGGAATCTTCAGAAATCCTGGCTATTAATACACATAGAGGCTTATCTAAGATGAAACGTCTACCTTTTGGTTTGAATTCTGCCGCCGGAACTTTCCAGAGGTTTATGAACACTCTTTTGAGTGGAATTGATGGAGTAGCGGTATATTTGGATGATGTCCTTATCGCAGGAAGTAATTGTGAAGACTTAAAAAAGAAAACTGAAAAAGTTATTTTCCGTTTCAAAGAAGCAGGGCTTCGGCTTAAAAGAGACAAATGCAAATTCTTAATGTCTGAAATCAATTTTTTAGGACTAAAAATTGACTATAGAGGAGTTCATCCATCTGATGAAAAGCTAAGAGCTATTAAAGATGCTTGACCGCCATGTAATAAAAAAGAGTTAATGGCTTTCCTTGGACTTTTGAATTACTATGAAAGGTTTTTAAAAAACAAGTCCACAGTGGTTGAACCGCTTCATAGACTGTTGGAAATGGACCTTGGAAATGGAGAAGAGAACACCAAAGATCTTTTGATAAGGCTAAAGATTTGATTAGTTCTGAATCGGTGTTGGCTCTTTTTGATGACAATTTACCTATTTTAATCAACTGTGACGCATCAGAGTATGGCATTGGCGCCATTTTGTCTCAAATACACCATGGAGTGGAAAACCCAGTTATGTTCGCCTCCCGGACTTTAAATAAAGCCGAAAGAAGATATGCAGTAATTGATAAAGAGGCGTTAGCAGTCATTTTTGGTGTATCAAAATTTTCGCAGTATCTTCTAGGGAGAAAATTTAAAATAATAACTGATCATGAGCCCCTAGTTGGAATGTTCAACCCAAAAAAGCCGATACCTCAAGTGCTATCGCCGCGCATGTTGAGATGGTGTTTGACTCTGGCTGCGTATACTTATACTATAGAGTATAAACCGGGAAAAGTAAATTGTAATGCCGATGCATTGAGTAGACTTCCTTTGAGTGAATGTCCAAGTGTAGTTCCGAACCCTTCAGAGGTGTTTTTTATAGAATCGGAGCATGCTGCAATTGATTCTTCGGAAGTGGCAAAACTAACTAGTAAAGATCCAATCCTTTCTAAGATTAAATTCTGGGCAATCAATGGGTGGCCTGAAAGGAAAGTTGATGATAAATTTAAAGATTTTGTCTCCAAATCTAATGAAATATCAGTTCATAAGGATTGTTTATTGTGGGGGAGCAAGGTGATTATACCTGAAAGATTAAGAAAAGATATATTTAAATCTGTTACATGATACTCATATTGGCATAGTGGGGACAAAAGCGCTAGCTCGAGGATTATGCTGGTGGCCCAAGATGGATAGAGATATTGAACGGATGATATCCAGTTGTGGAGTTTGTTTGTCGTGTGGTCACGATCCGCCAAAAACTGACGTATATCCTTGGATTTGGCCACATATACATATTGATCATGCGGGTCCCTTTCAAGGAAAACTTTTCCTGGTTGTAGTAGATGCCTATTCTAAGTGGATTGAGGCTAAAATCGTATCTACAACATCTACTGAAACTACCATCAATAGTCTAAAGGAAATATTCGCGACTCACGGGTTGCCGGATGTGATAGTTTCAGATAATGGTACGTCCTTCACATCGGAACTTTTCAAGACTTTCTTAAAAAGAAATGGCGTGAGGCACATCTTGTGTGCGCCTTATCATGCAGCGTCAAATGGGCAGGTGGAGAGAGCTATTCAGACGCTTAAAAATCTGCTAAGAAAGAACAGCTCGGGAAATTGGACGACTAGGTTATCTAGATCTTTATTATCGATGAGAATAGCGATAAACAGCACAACGCAAAAATCCCCAGCTCAGTTGTTGTTGAACAGAAACTTGAAGAGTCTCATAAATATATTTCATCCTGAAAGTGTGTCTGAGGGAAGGATACCACAGGAAGACAGGTTTATAAGAAATTGGAAACCCCATAGAGTGGTAAATGAAGGAAAGGCAGTTATAGCACGAGGGTACCATGGCCCCAGATGGCTACCAGGTGTAATGCAAGAAAAAATGGTCCTGTTTCTATTAAGGTAGAGACAGATGACGGAGAAATTTTAAACCGGCATTTAGATCAAGTCAGAGGTGGTGGGGAAAGTGAAGCAAATCCGTCTACATCGTCAACTCCACAAGAGTCAACTAAAATTGAAGACCCCCAAGCTGGTCAGGAAATAGATCCTACTGGTGAAGCATCGGGTCCTATTTTGAGAAGGTCCTCAAGATTAAGAAGGCCTTCGAAGTTTTTTGAAATGTAAATTTTTGTTGTGGGGAGAAGTTGTTATGTATTATATTTTCATTGAGATTGTTATCCTCATCGTTTGTGCTGGATAAATACTTTGTTTTTAATTAAAATGAGTGGTATGCAAAAATAACTTGCGTTGCGTCTTTATATTTTTAATTAGATACATAATATGTATTTTCATAAAATTGTTAATGCTTTTTCATATTCATTATTTCAAATAATTACAAGTAATAGGCCTCTCATTATTTGAGATCTAATTAATATAAATAAACACACGAGCGCATAGAACTTGGCTAAGTTATTATTAAATCGCATAGAACTTTGCCTATTAATCAATATGCAAGGTGAGATCTCAAAATAAATAGTGCCAAATAGTTAACTCTTTTACTAACAAAGTATAAAATACTTATATAAGGACTCGTGTAAAAACACACACAGTCAGAATTGTTACATGGATGACAAGGCCAAGATACTAGAGTAAAGTTAGGGAAAGAGGGGTGGACTCCAGCTGCCCCCGCTGCCATGTGGAAGGCGCCAAAAACAGCATTCCTGTGTGGGGGAGGACAGAGTCTGGTTAGATCTGCGGTGACAGGAGACGTGGCAAGTTGGCTACGGGAAGTGGGCTCCGGGCGTGTGGCCGTATGGACTGACCGGGAAGACGGTGACGAGGAGGATCCCTCTGGTGGCGGACAATGGAGGCAAGTTCATCTAGTGTATATAGTTACTAATCTACTATTTGAAGCCCCTATAATAAATATACCGTACTAAGCTGTATCCACAAAGAATCCACTTTTTTCTCTTAGAAACTTTGAACGCAAACATCGACGGCTGAGAAGCGTCGTAACATTTGGTGTCAGAAGCGGGGATTGCAGCTTAGTTAATTTTAATTGAAGATTTTATTTTGCGCTAATTTAAAAAATAAAAATGGAAAACCTAACCGACCTCGAAATTGAAAAATTCAAGAAATTTCTCACTCTCTCTCTGATGAACCAGAAAATAAACGAGTTCAGAGAAGACGTTAGATCGATTAAAGAAGGAATTACTCCATTGGAATATCGAATGAGCCAACTCGAGCATAATCGGAATGTTAAACTTTATGCCACACCCATGCCTTGCGAAGTTAAGGTCAATCTAGAAAATTCTGATGGCTTTTAAAACAATCACAGCAACTAATAGCCCGCGTACTCAAAGTCTGAGGGGACAAAAGATGATTCCAGGTGATGAAGTACCCGGCAAGACCATCACGTCGGGAGACGTCGTAAGTGGACTGTCAGAATCTACGCTAGAAAATTCTCCCGTGATCCAGAAGTCCAAAGAGTGTCGACAGCAGGAAATGATCCAGACTGGTTGTGTAGCGGAGGAGGGCGAGCTGATCGCCTCCAACAACGGCTGCGGCACGAGTGTTTTGAACCAAATAATGCGGACGGAAGAAGAGTGCCCTCCAGGTGATATACAGTGCGGAAATTCAACCCTTGAGATCCATTCTGAAATACTCCAGGAAAACAACAACAATCTTGGTGAGGTGCGGTGCGACAGCGTTGCTGACTTCTGAGACGGTGTCAGACTGTAAGGGACTACAGCGTCGATCCAACTGGACGGGACGGAGCAGGGTGCTCGTGGAAGTGCGACAAGGCTAGATGGTCGAAGCACCCCGAAGTTGGAGCCGGTGACCCGACTGAACGGGTAGAGGATTTGACGCTCTGTGGAAGTCCGACGACAATGTCTGTGACGCGGAAGTCGCGCGCAATGTGTCAGCGCCGTGGTGTGCAATGCAAGCTGAAAAGATGTGCCAAGAATGTGTACCCATCATCCTCGTTTCTTCGCCCGACAAGGTGCAGATCCAACAACCGCTGCCTAGAAAGAGTTCTGCTGACGTTGACACTACCACGAGGTCCGACACCTCCGGCATCTTTAAGAAGCTCACAGCCCAGTGCGGGGTCGGCACGAAGAGGTCCAGGTCTGAAGGGTTTGGAAACAGAGAGCTTTTAAAGCAAGACAATGGGAAACCGACAGAAGAAAGGAACTTTCCCGAACACCTCTGGAAGTCTAACAAGGACGAATACATGCTGGAAGGCCACGATATGGTCAGCGTGGATCAAGAAAGCGCATCCACTGTAGAGACCCACGATCTACCGCCCTGTCGTGGGAAGGAGCGCGAAAGCGCAATACAAAAGCTCTCAACCCTTTGGAAATGTGCATCGCGGCTACAGCTATGCCAAAAAATTTCCTCTCTGCGAAAAACTTCAAACATGTGATTAACCACAATGGGTCACGTAGCTCGACCATAAAAAAAGAAGAAACCCTAGCCCTATTCTCAGAATCGCTCTCAGCCTGGAACTACAAGGTCAACTGGTTCCGCAGTAAGCCTTTCTCTCATAACTATATCTTACTTATAGACTACAGTACAGCTCTAGTCATTGACGATTTGCGCTCCGAGACTCTAGTTTCATTTGAAATATAGCTTAGTGTGTGTGCAGATGGGTCAGGACTGAAGACTTTTTTATACCACAAAATCGCCAGAGCTTGGCAGTTTTGAGGAAGAAGGTTGGAACATGTTAATTAGCTAGCACGATGTTAACACGAGTGGCATGCATAATTTACATGGGTTCTAAGCTGCCCTAGCATTTATATTGTGAAAAAAATATATATGGTAATTTAAACCAACAACCCTATATTGTATACTACTTATAACAAGATTGTCATGTTGTATATAGAAACACATCTATAAATAATTATACGCATGATTGACATGTGTCATTGCATCACCATATGTACTGTACTTTGTACAAACTGATGATGAATAAATAAAACTATGTAATAGATTAAGAGCTGAGCTAAGAAAGAAATCGAGATAGAAATCCAACAACCCTAAAGAGGAATTGGGCAAGTCGTAGCCATCAAGGTCAAAGGGTGCAGAATAGCGCAGACGCTCCACGACCTTTGTACCCGTTCAAAGTCCAAATTCTCGCATGTCTCCCTCCTCGGCAAAGGTAGATAAAACCTCGGTTTTAGCCGAACTTAGAGAGTCACTTTGCCATCGGCGTGAGCCCTTGTCGGTTGTACCAAGGACCACCTCATCGACCATGTAAAACAGTAAGACTCTTCTAACTCCATCTTGCTCTTAGCTCGACTCCTATTTGTTCACGGAACTTTCCTACTACAGCTGTGTCTCTTCGTTTTTTGTGTGTGTGGATATTCCCGACTGCCTGTACTCTGTGAAAACTGTTAAAGGTCTTCCAAAGTGCAGAGAGGTACTGGAAAACTCTCCACGCCCTGACTGTCCCTCTCTGTTACTACAGGTTTGACCCTCGGTTACCACAGCTATAGCGAGAGTCGACAGGATATCACCTCATCACAGATAAGTCGACAGGATCTCTCATCACAGTTAAGTCGACAGGATGACCACAACGAAGGAGACCACAACGAAGAAGGTAAGAAGCCTGTCCAGATAGAAGCGACAAAGAGCAAAGATGGAGGAACAAGCCCGCCATTCCAACGAAACGACCGAGCAATCTCTCCCCCAACAAGAAACTATATTTCAGGATCAAGCTGTCAACACCCCAACGACACAGCCGAAAATCCCGCAAAATAAGCCGGTGAGACGTTTCCCACCTTCGACCATGCAAGGCAACCATCTCCCAGGCGACATGCCGCCGTCGCCAAACAGAAGTTACAAGCTTCTACAAGCTCTACATGGAGCGTCTTCCGCGTCATCAGGACGACAACTAAAGACCAAGTCTCCTGATTGAACAATCCTCAAAACTGTAAGTTTTAAAAACATACGTAACTTTCTACTCATGCTCACAACTTGATTCTCCATAAATTTAATGTTCATTTTCACAGTAATCATTTTAAATCAATTTTTACCATTTTTATATCATTTCAATTCAAATTTTAAATCTTTTACACCCTCATTTATCAATTTTTACTTTATTTTAAGCAACTTATAAATTTTAATTTATTACTTTCAATTTTACATTTGAAAAAAATCATTATTTTTTCAATTACTCGAATCATAATTTTAAACTTATTTGTGTGTTTTTCTTAATATCTTATTTTTATACCAAAACACCAATTCCTTATTCAAATACTCAAAACTTTGCAAAATCATTGTTATATTCACTATTTTATGTAAACGCCCCATTCAAATTATAAGTCACTATCACGCCATTGCCCTTTTACAAGGATAATTTTCGCACTACCATAATCAACAATTTGAAAAATATATTCAAATTTTAATAAACATAGGTGAAACGCATTTTTTTAATTGCAAAAATCGAAAGATACAATATCTTCAAAATCACAACTAGAAAAGTAACTGTCCTTCCCAAAAACAAGTTAAAAATCCAACAAAGTTTCACTCCCTCGTCCTTTCTTTTTACATGCATAATTATTAATCATCCACACATCTCTCTCAACAAACTTCAACACACTCCCCCATCCATTTCTCCAATTGGCCACCATCTATTAGCGCGCGACTTAGCAACAAATCAATCTCAAGCCACACAAGCTCCATATCGTCGCCAATAAACGTGCCACATCCACTAACAGCCAAAATATCTCGATGTGTTTTGTACAACCACCACCCATGACTAGTAAATTTGTTATTCATGGTGAAACAAGTTAGATGCTGTACCAATAACAGACTTCACGTGACACCTTTCCATTCAATTCACTCACTCGTGTCACACAGCGCATCACAACAATTTTTCTCACTTTTCAGGCCAAAGACGCCTTCAAGCCTGTGACACATCTCATCTCAAAGTGCGTCCACGTCAAAAGTCGCACTTTCACCACACATCTAATCTGAAATCACTTAATAACATTTTTACTAAGTCCGCAACAACATCGAAACACAACACTTACGAGTACCTTTAAAAAAAACTACTTTATAAATATGTGAAATGGAATTGGAACCCAGATTGTCAGCAAGCTTTCACCACTCTCAAAGAGAGTTTAACCAGTAAACCAGTACCCTAACGTACATTCAAACCCTCAAAACTGTACTGCAACAAGGATTTCCAAAACGTCTGTTATCTGACAGAGCGCCCGCTTTTACCTCAGAAAAATTCCGTAAATTTCTAATAACACATGGTATACAACCCCTACTCACCACAAGCAATAACCCACAAGCAAACGGCTTAATAGAACGCTTAAATGCCACCATTACAGGCAAGCTCAGACTAGCTTATCTAGAAAATCCAAAAGCTTCCTGGACTCAACTAGTTAAGCGCATCACTCAAACGTATAATAACACACCCCTTACGGTCTCAAGTTTTCCACCCACCTACTTAATGTTCAATGTTGTCCCCCCAGATCTAAGAACTCATCTTAACCCATACCCCGAAATAACTAGAGCTAGAGAGTTAGCACGCTCTCGTACCCAAAATAAGCATAAAAAAAGATAAAGAAACATTTGATAAGCAGCACAGAACACCACATTTCAAAGTGAATGATCTTGTTTTGGTAAAAAATTATAGACATCCCGACACAGGTAAATTAGCACCATATTTTACTGGAACATATACAATAATTGAAATAATCTCACCCAATGTTGTTCGAATAGATCGCCCCAATCAACCTCTCAATAGAGACAGTGACCCCATACATGTCAATAAATTAGAATATTACACAGAGAATGTTCTGTACATTACACCTCAACAACCCCGATTTGTTCAAAACCCACAGCGATTGTCTCAATATCTATATCTCAGTGAATTCAATCATTTGACTACAGATATCTTCGAGACGCAAATAGCCCGAATTATACCGCCTACAACCTCCCAGCCATTCCTACATTTAAATCCAGATTTATTTAACATCGATCGTTTTAAAACAAACCTCATGTAGCGACCAGAAATTTTCCCGTAAAATTCACAAACCTATTCTATCTACATACTCTACACCAACCCATTTGGATCTGTATTACTTACTTACTTACTCTCTTTCACACAATATCCAGATCACACAGATCCAGACTAGAGGAGAAAGAATTTAAAGCACGTGCGCCCCAGACAAGCCCCATATCTCCCCCTTCAAAAACAATATACATCGCACCCCGATCATAAAAATGGACACCGCTAGTTGGCATACCAAAGGCCCCAGTGACGATAGACTAAACATCTAGAGACCATTCCCGCGTCATTAGATCCATCGCAACCCTTCCCCCTTACTCGTCTCCAGTAAATTAAGGCCGGGTCCTACATTCCTTTTATATCACACCTTTTACTACATTAGCAGTTGCTATCTTAACATAACTTTTAAAACATTTAGATATTTGACCAAGACCTACCTTAAATTGAACATTTTGATATTTTAATCCTGTGTAAATCTCTATTTTTTTCTACATATCAAACATTTTACATGTTAAATTGAGATCACAATACACAACATTTTAGTAACCAATCCAAGCAATAAATTGCGCTTCTCAATTTTCGATTTATAAAACCTACACACCACATTTGTAACTTCTTTTTAGAAGAAATATTTTTGTCCAATTCAACTATCAATCCTTCATCTAATCATTATAACAATAGTTAATTATATTTTATTTTGTATGAAATATTTTTTTTTTCAATTATATAATCACAAATTTTTAATCCAACATTATTAAAAAAAATAATTCAATTTTACTTTTATTTTTCATAATACAGTCGAACTTGGATAATTCGAACCCCAAGGGACCATAAAAAAAATCGAATTATCCAAAAATTCGAATTAAAGATGTTTTGAATAAAAAGGCTTAAAACAATAAAAATCTCACAATTTCGATCAATTCCTTTATTAAGAATAACATTAGTTGCTGTAAATTTACATTTTTACCGTATATTTAGATTATGTGCAATAATTGTATGTATATACTATATACATATTAAAAAATTTCAAAACTGATGTATTAATGTACAAAAAAAGGCAGGTTGCTGGTTTAAAAAAATGTACAGATTATTCTGCTTCGTTGGAACTCTGAAATTTAATTTTTGGTAAAGAAGTTAGAAATCTTAGCCTGTTTTCTAGAATTAAGTCTTTCAGTAAGGACAAAGGATTCTAACATATTCAACGAGTGGAAAATAGAGGGACTTACGTCATTTTTACTTTCAAAAAAGCGTCTAAGTTGCATGATATAGTTCGTTGCTTCGGCCGCACTTGGAACGTTCATTTCCCCGGCAACTGATGACTCGTCTTCATCACCCGATGCCTCGTCGCCGTCTTGTTTTTCAATGTTGTGGTTGAGCACTTCAGCGATGATATCTGCGTCGGTTATCTCACCACATACTGCAACATCGTCATCCACGTTTAAGAAATCGTCATACGAGATGGTAGGATTAGAAATGACGTCCTCCCAGCCGTCAACTGAAGGCATCGTTTCCGCTATAATATCATCTACATTTTCTTCATCCTCCTCCTTTTTTACGAAACCAGCTTTTTTAAAACAGTGTTTGATCGTTTCGGACGTTACTTGGTCCCAAGCTTTCTTACACAATCGAGAGGCTTGAAGAACGTTCAGTTTGATTTTAAGGGCTTCGGAATCTCCTGTCAATATGTTCTCAACTAGAAACCGTCTGTAAAAATGCTTAAGATTTTTGATGACTCCCTTGTCCATGGGCTGGATAACCGAAGGCAGGAAAAAAAATTACTTCCACATTTTCCATTGGAGGGATTGAGTTGTGTGCAGTTCAGTTATCGATAAATAAAATAACTTTTCGTTTTTCTTTTGTGAACTTTTTGTCCAAGTTCAACAGCCACTTCTCAAAAAGATAACTAGTCATCCAAGCTCTTGCGCTGTTTGCATAGTCCACTGGCTTCGTTTTGACGTTCTTGAAACAACGTGGATTGGCTGCCTTGCCTATCATCAATAGAGGAAGCTTTTCAGATCCATCCATATTTGCACCAACCAGGAGAGTGACTCTCTCTTTGCTTAGTTTTCCCCCCGTAACATTTTTCATGCTTAAAAGCTAGCGTTTTGTCAGGGGTGCATTTAAAAAAAAGACCCGTTTCATCAACATTGAAGACGTCTCTAGCGTCTTTATCCTGGATCAATTCCCGTAAATTATTTTTCCATTGTTCGGCTACTTGTAGATTAACGGCCCCACTTTCTCCACAAATGGTTTTGAACGAAATTTTGTTGCGTTCTTTGAAGCCATCTAGCCACCCAGAACTCGCCTTAAAATCGGTTTTCCCCATTTCAGTAGCAAATTGTTCAGCTTTGCTTCTTATAAGGTGACCACTCACGGGAATCTTCTTATCTCTTGCTTGCTTGAACCATTTTAAAACACATTTGTCCAAATCAGGATTTCCCGGCTCCCTTAACCTTTTTCGGCCTTTATCACACTCACTTTCACTCCTGAGAATTTTTTATTTATTTTTTAAGTACGTCGACAACGTGTTTCGAGGAATCCCAAAGTCCTTAGCAATATCGGATTTTTTTTCATCCCCATCTCTACTTCTTTAACACTTTCAACCCGAGGGATGCAAATTCGCGTTCTTTCCGATTTTCAAAATTAAAAATAATATTAAATACCGAAGTCGCGTCTATCAGGATCCTGTCCCATACCTTCTTGTCTATCTATCAGTGGGTTGGGGGATGTTATCTGACCTAATGTACCTGTAAAATATCGGCAAGGACATGAATTCGCGTCCATCGGGTCGAAAGTGTTAATCGCCGCTATTTTTTCAGCCAGCGTCAAAGTTTTGCATGTTCGAAGCGCCGACATATTCGCTCCTTTTAGCTTTCTTGATAAATAAGGAGTCTCAAAAATCCAATAAAAATAAATTTATTATATATAGTACTTCTCTTGCGGCAAGATATTGCCACGTGGAAAATTAGGAAAGACAAACTTCGGCGTGACGCAGCAATTTATTTAAGGCAAGGACAAACTATAATTGATAAAATAAAAGATAAGCAATGAGGGAAGTTTACAGAGTAGCAAAATATAAACATAAAAATTGATAACTCTGTTAAGAAAATAATTAATAATAATAAAATAACAAATTCGTTGTTACAATATTACAACGTCATTTCGCAAAATTTCACGCCTTGAACCGGCATCAGGTCCTTATTTTAACTCGTAAAAGTTCGAATTATCCAAGACATAATTCGAATTAACCACGATTTTTTAACATTATTTATATAGGAAATTCTAGGGACAAAGATAAATATTCGAATTAAAGAGGTTTTCGAATTAAAGAAGTTCGAATTATCCAAGTTCTACTGTATTATTTTAGTATTACAAAACATTTATTTGTTTTCAAAAATCACTTTAATTTTTCATTATTATTACTTTTATATATTGTATGTTTGATTTTGTCCACTTTATTCACCACAATGATATTGCTATATTTTTATTCATTTTATATTTGTTTTTATGCCCTTATATAACATGACCATTTTATCATCAACTATCGGGCATACAACAATCTATTTCTCTAACCACTTCAGTGTACTTTTCACTACTATCTTCTCAGTCATTGCTCACATCAACGTAGAAAAACGACAGTACTGCATGATATATATTTTTTTTAATTTCGTAATTTCAACAAACTCTTTGAACACAGTTCCCCAGATTTAAAAATCCCAACTTCTGGCTTGAACACGTTTCAAAAGTTTATTTCAATCATCCGTAGAGCCCAATCACTAACGCATGCACAAAGCGTTCACAACTCTCAATTTTTTTAGCTCTAGCGGACCACAATCAACCTTTGATTTTAAGTCAAGACAGATCACCTACTGTCGCTACAACAATTCTACATATCGCATGGCTCTATTTTACCCCTTTCAACCATATTAATGAACAACTTTTTCTTCAACAACTCTTCAACCCAATAACCCTACATTGTGACAAAGCATTGTAATCTTATACAGGATCACAGGTGAAACATTGCCTAGGAAGACGTTCAAGTCTATGCTTTGCACCTGGATCTAAGTATTTGGTTGCCTGTGTAATACTTACAATTGCATATTCTTTAACACCTAACCCTTTCCAACGCCCGCCAACGATC
>CP092869.1:33334538-33350691 GCA_030710605.1 Cordylochernes scorpioides | reverse complement strand
TCTTAGAACATGATTTTATTTTTTATCATCATTATTTTTTATCAAACAAAGGTTTTATCTAAATTTCTCTTTTATAATGAATATCATAACTTTTAAATTAAACATGAATTTTATTTTTTATAATTTTCAGATATATCCAAACAAAACAACTTGTTATAGCCCTTTTTAACCCTCATAGTTTAAATTAATTAAAAGAATTTCTAATTACTTACCTGTGTTAGAGAGGCTTTACCGTTTAAACAAACCCTTTCACTTCTGGGCCCATCTATGGTAATTTAAACCAACAACCCTATATTGTATACTACTTATAACAAGATTGTCGTGTTGTATATAGAAACACATCTATAAATAAATTTTATTGCCATCTATCGTTAAAATTTTACACAAATAAATTTACTGGCAATGCGTTTCTTTTTTTAAATATCATCGAATATTATCTCTACAAACTGTTGAAGTTTGAGATTGAATCAAGGAATAAAAGGATTATTTATTAAACAAAGTAACTTAAAACAAGATGTTAAAGTAGCAACATTTTAAAGGCAAGTAGATATAGGAAAGCAGAGACAAAGACTATATATATTGACGTCGACCGCAGCGCCGCCGCGGCCGTTGATTGGTCGATCCTCCAATACTCCACGCCAATCTTTGGATCGCTATTCCAACACTCCCTCTCGATCCAAAATGTTCAGTAGACCTCTTAAGTAGTGGAATTTGTTTCGTGGAAGAGGTTTAGTCATTATATCAGCTAGCTTTTCTGAGCTGCAAACATGATGCACTTTAAGTTCACCTTCTTCATGTTTGGATCTAATGAAGTGGTAACGAACATCAATATGTTTCGTTCGTTTGTGGAATACTGGATTTTCAACAAGTTTTATTGCTGCTTGGTTGTCGATATAAAGTTCAGTTTCTTTAGTAATATCACAGCCGATGCCCTGTAGAAGTCTTCTGATCCAAATCAATTCCTTAGCAGCACTGCAGGCAGCGATGTATTCACTTTCGGTGGTTGAAAGTGCGATAATTGGTTGTCGTTGGCTTGCCCAAGAAACAGTTCCTCCGTTCATCATGAAGGCATAACCAGTCGTACTTTTTCTGGAGTCAACATCACGAGCAAAATCACTATCAGAATAGCCAACAAGTTGGTCTTGTCCAGTGAAGAGAATTCCCATGTGTGGAGTGCCTTTCAGATAACGGAAAATATTCTTCACTGTTGTACAATGTGCAGGTCCTGGGTATTCTAGGAATTTACTCACTTGTGAAACTGCATAAGTGATATCTGGACGTGAAACACATGATGCAAACATAAGGGATCCAACAGCTTCTCGAAAAGGGAATTTAGGCATCTTTTCCTTTTGTTCTGGAGTAGGACAGTCCTGCTTTGTTAAGATGACAGAAGGATCCATAGGCACCGAAGCAGGAATACAGTCAGCCATATTAAATTTACTCAAAATTTTGTCAATATATGATGACTGGTGAATGAAAATACTTGCCCTATCTTCTGACTGCTCTATTTGTAGCCCAACAAAAAAGTTAACACTTCCAGATGTAATTTCAAATGCGTGTTCTAACTCATCCATTATAATAGCTATTGCCTCTTTATCTTTAGATAGAATAATTCCATCATCAACATAGAGAGCTAAGATAACATTTGAATCATTGTGCGTTCCAATGAAAATGCACGGGTCGGCGTCTGATGTTTTGAAATTATGGCTATTCAAAAAATTGGTAAATTTCTTATTCCAATTTCTAGAAGATTGTTTCAGACCATACAGACTTTTATGTAATCTATAGCAGCTAATATCATCTCTCTTGTAACCTTCTGGTTGTTCAAGATAAACAAGTTCCTCTAATTCGCCATTGAGAAAAGCTGTCTTTACATCGAATTGCTTAAGAAACATCCTTTCAGAAGCAGCGTGTGATAAAAGAATGCGTAACGAATCATACCTGACTACTGGGCTAAACGTATCGAAATAGTCAACATTTTTGATTTGAGAATAGCCTTTTGCAACTAATCTGGCTTTGAACCGTTGAATTGTACCATCGGACTCCGTTTTAATTTTATAAACCCATTTACAACCGATAGGTTTATGACCATCTGCCAAACGTTCTAAAGTCCATGTTTTATTTTTATTTAATGCATCAATCTCTTCATCCATGGCTAATTTCCATCTTTCTGAATCTGAACTCGTTATTGCATCTATATAGTTACTGGGTTCATCAGCGAGCGCAAAGTTACATTGGCTATTCGAAACTTTAGAGCGTGTTATCATTGGATGCGAACTGATATCGGGTACTGGCGGCATTTCCTGCACTGGAATGTTTGCTGTCGCAACTGGTGATTCATCCGGAGCGCCGTTAATCTGAAATATTATTTCTTTTGGTTTGGTAGATTCTTTATCTGGAGTAGCTTTCTCATCGAATGTGACATCTTTAGAAATTCTTATTTTTCTAGTTTTCCAATCCCATAATCTAAAATTTTTGCTTGTATTCTCATAACCTAAAAACATAAGTTTTATCGATTTATTATCCCACTTTTTACGGTTTTCTTTGGGAATATGCATATAAGCATTACAGCCAAATATTTTATAGTTAGCTACATTAGGCTTTGTGCCAAAGATAAGTTCATAAGGTGTCGTTCCAGGGGTTTGCTTAGTCGCACTTCTATTTAGAATATAAGTTGCTGTATTACATGCCTCAGCCCAAAAAAATCCTGGAAGATTTCGTGAATTTAGCATGGACCTGGCTGCTTCCACAATCGTACGATTGTCTCTTTCTATACGTCCTATCTGTTCGTGCACATAAGGTGCAGTGAACTCGTGAATTATCCCAAATCTTTTACATAAATCTGCAAAATTATCGCTTTTGAATTCTAGCGCATTATCAGTCCTAAGAACTTTTATCTTATTTCCAGTTTGAGTATAGATTAGAGTAGCATATTCTTTGAATATATCTAGCACATCTGATTTGTTTTAATAAAATAAATATGGCGATAACCACTAAAGTAATCTTTAAATAAGCAGAAATACAGATATTTACTTAATGATTGAGTCTGCATTGGGCCACAAATATCAGCATAAATAAACTCACCTAGCTGGTAGTTTTTGCCATCTGAGGGATAGCACGACTTTCTATGGGCTTTTCCAAGTTGGCATCCTTCACAGAAGAAAAAATCTCCCTCTAAATCTTGAGGCTGCAGACCATCCACCAATCCTTTGGTCGCCATCTCTCGAAGTGTAGCAACTGGAAGATGCGCAAGTCTCTCGTGCCACAACTGAAGCTTGTTCTCGCTGGTGATGTAGCCTTGTGATGATGACGTAACCTTGAAGAGCATCCTGTAGAGGCCGTCATGACGCACTCCTACGGCTTTTAGGTCATTATCCATGAAGATCTGTAGCTTGTCATGTTTGATAATGACGTTGAATCCTCTTCTTGTGGACGTAGAAAGGCTATACAAATTTTTCTTTAGTTGCGGCGAGTAGAGCACATTTCTTATGTACGTATTGTACCATCCACCGTCGACGTAGGCTTGAATCTCGATGTCTCCCATGCCTTCTGCAAGTAGTGTCGAGTTGTCTCCCAAGTAGATTGGATGATCACTGGTGAACGGCGTGTAGGTCTTGAACCACTCTCGTCGAAATGTCATGCTGCAGCTTGCACCGCTGTCAGCATACCAAATATCATTGGGCTCTACTTGATTATCGCACAAAATAAGTCCATAATCACTTGAACTTCCTTTTGAATCATGAAGATTTTTGGATTTATTTTTCTCATTAGCTAATCTTTTTCTACATTCGCGGCTCCAATGTCCAATTTTGTGACAATAGTGGCATTTAGTGTTCTTCTTGGCACCTTGAAAAGAACGTTGTGTATCTTTAGGCTTCGTTCGTGCTTGCCTGTGTAATAAGGCCTCATCTTGTTTAGAAGAACCGCTTTGTTGATTCCTTGTTTCTTCAATCAAAAGTCTTGCAGTTAAATTGTTAAGAGTTTGAGCTTTCGGATCTAACGATTCCCACGCTGCAACAAAGTAGCGCATACTCGAAGGCAAAGTATTTAAAATTTTTGCTACCTTTTGATCTTCCGTTATGGTTCCGCCCATTTGTGAAATTTGTGCAGAAATATTTTCAATTTTTGCTATGTAATCACTTATTGTTTCCGATGTCAATCGTGCATCGAAGAATTGTTGCCAAAGTAGGTCAATAGTAAATTCGGATTTTTGTTCATGAATAGCAAGTAATTTCTGCCACATTTGTGAAGCGGAAGTACAGTTCATCAGGGGCTGAAGAAACCTTAATTCGATTGCCTGTGATAATAACATCCTTGCCTTAACGTCCTTTGATTTCCAATTCTGTAATGAACTTTCAGAGTTACTGTCGGAGGAAACAACATTCGGCTTTATTTCTAAGCCTTCCAATAATTCTAGTAATTTTTGTTGTTCCATAAGAAGCATGAATTGGAATTTCCATAGTGAAAAGTTTTCACCATTAAAAACTTTAATCCTTGAAAGACAATCTTCGCTCATCTTCTTTGTCTTGGAATCGGCCAACGACAAAAAGAAACTAGGGTTATGGTTGGCGGTTGACGCCTAAACTTCGAGCAAAACAAAGGCTTACTCACTGCTGGCGGTTAATCCTTTTAGGCGCAGTGGAAGCGTGCTGGGCCCATAACCTGTTGAAGTTTGAGATTGAATCAAGGAATAAAAGGATTATTTATTAAACAAAGTAACTTAAAACAAGATGTTAAAGTAGCAACATTTTAAAGGCAAGTAGATATAGGAAAGCAGAGACAAAGACTATATATATTGACGTCGACCGCAGCGCCGCCGCGGCCGTTGATTGGTCGATCCTCCAATACTCCACGCCAATCTTTGGATCGCTATTCCAACACAAACCTTACTGCAATGATATGAGTTATTGAATGAGAGGGCTTAGCTCATCAGTAGTGAACCCTCTCAGCGGTTTCGCCAAATTAATCTCTAGACCGCTCTACATTGTATTGGACTGGGTTTGTTATATACCCTGCATTTTCTATGGAAGGCAGCTCAGGGGTGTTTAGTGAACTATGGATATAAGCTTATAGGTCTGTAGAGGTACATACATATAATTTCAAGGTATTGCATCGAGCAAAGCTCTTCCGCAAAATATGTTTTCATAACCGATATATATTAGTAAATTAAATTTTATTGCCATCTATCGTTAAAATTTTACACAAATAAATTTACTGGCAATGCGTTTCTTTTTTTAAATATCTGTTGGACCCCAGCGCTGCCACTCATGTATAACACGTGACCGGAAGGATGACGTCGGCACCCCCCCCCCCCCCCCCCCCTCCAACTGACTGTTATGTTTTAGCCTGACAACGCTGTTGCTTGTTTACCGGAGGATGTAACCTCTTTGTTTCCTTTCTTTCCTTTTTAATCTTTATATCACCTATGCTTTAATAAATTAGTTAGTGCAAGGCTCTTGTCCTAAGTGTAACCAAGTACCTTGTCTACACCCCTACAAGAAAAGATTATGAGACTGATTGGAGCTGCCTGAAGCATTGAACGGTAAGCCTATTTTTGTTCTCTCTCCCCCCCCCCCCTTCAGTGGACGCCATCTTATAATGGAAGCTAACGAAAGTTTAACGAAAATTACCAAGCTAAATGGATTAAACTATTCCTCATGGAGCTTCCAAATTAAGCTCATTCTGATGGACAATGACTTATGGTCAATTGTTGACCCAGGCGAAGTCAAACCCGAGGGAGGGGATGTTGGTCTAATCAACAAATTTAATACGAGGCAGAATAAGGCTTTAGCAAAGATATGTCTCTCTATTGGTGAGGAGCAGCAAAACCATATCAGACATCTAAATTCTCCCAAAGAAGTTTGGGATGAATTACAAAGACTTTATGCACCCAGGGATAGCAAACACAGAATTCTCCAACTGCGTCGAAAGTTGTACTCCCAGAAATTCTGTCAACATGCGAACATGGATGCCTATTTGGGAAGCATAAATCTAATAGTGAGTGAACTCACAGGTGTAGGGGATAAAATTGAAGACGGTGATCTAAGCATGCTAATTCTTTGTGGAATGCCCGAGGACTGGGATAATGTTATATCAACAATGTGTAACTTACCAGAGTCAGAGTTCACCAGTGCCAACATCAGACGTAAATTGTTAGCTGAGGCAGAGCGCCGGTATACTACAACAAATGAAGGGATGGGTGCACTGTCAGTCAGGAACTCTAACAAGAAACAATCCCTCATGAACATCAAGGTTCTAAAACTGTTAGAAAATGTTTTGGATGTGGGAAAACAGGGCATATTGCACGGGACTGTTTCAAACTGAAAAAGAATAACGGTAAACAACAGGAAAAGGGAGCGATACATCAACATCACGAAGCAAAGAACTTGTCTGTGATGTATAATGCAGCAGTTGTATCAAAAGAGGATACGTGGGTAATTGACTCAGGTGCCACGCATCATATGACTCCGAACAGAAGGTATTTTTCCACGTTGAATGACGATAATGTAGGACAAGTGACCACCATTGATGGTACATCACATTCAAACATAGGAAGAGGTAATGCTCAAGTAGATCTGATCAACAATTCTGGACAACTTAGAAGCATAGTTGCTCAGAATGCAATGTTCGTACCTGGGATCAGACATGGTGTACTCTCTGTTCTACAAATTGTGGAAAATGGTCATGAGGTTATCTTCGACAAGAAGGGATGTCATATCTACGACAATGATCATAACTTGATGATCAGAGCAGAGAAGAGAGGAAGGCTCTATCTCGTCAGGACTGCTCCGTCCAGATTTCCAGAATCAGGAGAATGTTCAAATTCCATTGCTCAAACCAACAATTTTCGTAAATTCCCACTAAATTTATGGCATCAGAGACTCATGCATATCAACTATGACACCATAGTAGACATGATGAAAAGAGAAGTTGTCATTGGTTTGAACTGTCAGGCTGGAAAACCTGATAAGTGCTCTGATTGTATGATTGGAAAATCGACAAAAAGACCTTTCCTGAATTTGAGCTCTACCAAGGAAACTCAGACACTAGCCCTTGTTCACTGTGATCTAATGGGACCGTTCAACATTGAGAGCTGGGGTGGATCAAGATTTGTCTTGACCATCATTGATGACGCATCAAAATATACAAGGGTATATTTCCTCAAAAGGAAGGGCGATACTCTAGAAAAATTCAAGGACCAATTTCTCATATGCTTGGAGTATCCTTCAAGAAGTCAGAAGATGGAAGTATGACTCCTTTTCAAAGTAACTACATAGAAGAACTGCTTCAACGTTTCAGACTACAGGATGCAAAAGGTGTCTCGACTCCAATGGAAACCAATCTTGACCTGAGTGTAAGGAAAAATGAAAATTCCAATGAGCGGTTTCCATACCGTGAACTGATCGGAGGACTGTCATACCTTTCTCAGAGAACCAGGCCCGACATCGCCTACGCAGTCGGGATCCTATCCAGATACTGTGATAACTACACAAGAGAACACTGGGAAGCTGGAAAACGTGTGCTGCGTTATCTGAAGAGCACCAAGGACTTTGGCATATCTTACAGATCCAGTGGCAAACCTTTGATTGCCTTTTCGGATGCAAGTTGGGCCTCAGACATTGTAGACCGAAAAGGAGTATCTGGACATCTCATCATTTTAGCTGGAGCACCAATAATTTGGAGAAGCACAAAACAAACAGTTACCGCTTTGAGTACTATGGAATCGGAATACATTGCACTGTCATCAGCTGTGAAGGACGTCACATGGGTACGGAATGGTGTCGCTGAACGCATGAATAGGACTTTGCTGAACTTAGTGAGGAGTACTGTGAACAGTTGCAATCTGCCAACCGCCTCTTGGGCAGAGCTCACCAACACAGCAGCATACTTGAGAAATCGTGTTACAAACAGACACAATGAAGAGAAAACGCCTTTTGAATTGTGGAATTCGAAGCTTCAGCCAAGAGCCACTAAAGGAATTCTCGTGGGTTATTCTCTACAGGGACGAGGTTGGAGAATCTGGATTCCTGAAAAACGCCAAGTGGTGGAATCTAGAAATTGTGTATTCAAAGAATAAATCCTCTATAAACAGCCCAAAAGAGAAAGGGATACTCTACCATCTGTCCATTTCTCCTCGGAAGAGGCCTCCTTTCAAGAAGAAAGTAATGCAGATCAACCAGTAGACCGAGAAACTGAAGAACTGATTGGGACTACAGGTGGAATAGATCAGCTATCTGAGACTCTCCCAGAGAACCTGAGAAGCCATCCAATGACACTCCGAAGTCATGGAAAGACGGCAGAATCTCCGGAAGAGGATAATAGTGGTGGACAGATAAATGTCACAAGTGCAGAGGACAATAACCCCACTTATGAAGAAGCCATGAACAGCCCTGAGGTAGCTAATTGGATAGAAGCCATTGAAGAAGAAAGGGAATCGCTCGAAAGACATGATGTATGGCAACTGCAGGAATTGCCGAAAGGTATCAAACCTTTAAAATGTAGATGGGTACTAAATAAGAAAATCAATGCAGTGGATGGTACCACTAGATACAAAGCACGTCTAGTCGCCAAAGGCTTCACTCAACGTAGAGGAATTGACTACAACGAAGTCTATACTCCTGTTTCCAGTTTTGAAACTATAAGGCTATTAACGGCGATAGCAACAGAAAAGGACTGGTTCATTGACCAATTCGATGTGAAGAGTGCTTATCTTCATGGGACACTCAATGAGACTATTTACATGGAACAACCTGAATGCTTCAAGAAACCAGGAGAAGAAAACTTGTTCTGCAAGCTTAAGAAATCAATCTATGGATTAAAACAGAGCGGAAGATGCTGGAATAAATTCTTAAACAAACAACTTCACGAAATAGGATTCCAACGTAACCCAATTGATCCGAGCATCTACGAAGTTGAACTTGAAGAAGGAAGGATCATTCTCTCAATCTATGTGGATGACATCTTTGCCATTTCAGAGAATCAAGCAGCGAGAAACAAATGCAGAGAACTCTTAAATTCCAGTTTTGAAGTGAAGTATCTAGGACCAATTTCTCATATGCTTGGAGTATCCTTCAAGAAGTCAGAAGATGGAAGTATGACTCCTTCTCAAAGTAACTACATAGAAGAACTGCTTCAACGTTTCAGACTACAGGATGCAAAAGGTGTCTCGACTCCAATGGAAACCAATCTTGACCTGAGTGTAAGGAAAAATGAAAATTCCAATGAGCGGTTTCCATACCGTGAACTGATCGGAGGACTGTCATACCTTTCTCAGAGAACCAGGCCCGACATCGCCTACGCAGTCGGGATCCTATCCAGATACTGTGATAACTACACAAGAGAACACTGGGAAGCTGGAAAACGTGTGCTGCGTTATCTGAAGAGCACCAAGGACTTTGGCATATCTTACAGATCCAGTGGCAAACCTTTGATTACCTTTTCGGATGCAAGTTGGGCCTCAGACATTGTAGACCGAAAAGGAGTATCTGGACATCTCATCATTTTAGCTGGAGCACCAATAATTTGGAGAAGCACAAAACAAACAGTTACCGCTTTGAGTACTATGGAATCGGAATACATTGCACTGTCATCAGCTGTGAAGGACGTCACATGGGTACGGAATCTGATGGAACAGCTGAAAATGTCAAGTTTGATTTGTGGAGAAACAAAAGTATTCTGCGACAACCAAGCTGCAATTTCCCATGCGGAAAATTACATCGACAAATCGAAAACTAGACATTTTGCCGTAAAGTACCATTTTGTTCGAGAAAAGATCTCAGAAGAAGCAATCGAACTTTTCTACACTCCGAGTGCTGAGAACCCTGCTGACTTCCTTACCAAGCCTCTTGCTAGAAGCCAGCATGAAAAGTACTGTAGAGCGCTGATGGACTATCGGAATAAACGTCCAGCTGAAGTTTATCCGGGAGGGGATTTGTTGGACCCCAGCGCTGCCACTCATGTATAACACGTGACCGGAAGAATGACGTCGGCACCCCCCCCCCCCCCCCTCCAACTGACTGTTATGTTTTAGCCTGACAACGCTGTTGCTTGTTTACCGGAGGATGTAACCTCTTTGTTTCCTTTCTTTCCTTTTTAATCTTTATATCACCTATGCTTTAATAAATTAGTTAGTGCAAGGCTCTTGTCCTAAGTGTAACCAAGTACCTTGTCTACACCCCTACAAGAATATCATCAAATATTATCTCTACAGACCTTACTGCAATGATATGAGTTATTGAATGAGAGGGCTTGGCTCATCAGTAATGAACCCTCTCAGCGGTTTCGCCAAATTAATCTCTAGACCGCTCTACTATTGTATTGGACTGGGTTTGTTATATACCCTGCATTTTCTATGGAAGGCAGCTACATATGTATGTACCTCTACAGACCTATAAGCTTATGTCCATAGTTCACTAAACACCCCTAAGCTGCCTTCCATAGAAAATGCAGGGTATATAACAAACCCAGTCCAATACAATAGTAGAGCGGTCTAGAGATTAATTTGGCAAAACCGCTGAGAGGGTTCACTACTGATGAGCCAAGCCCTCTCATTCAATAACTCATATCATTGCAGTAAGGTCTGTAGAGATAATATTTGATGATATTTAAAAAAAGAAACGCATTGCCAGTAAATTTATTTGTGTAAAATTTTAACGATAGATGGCAATAAAATTTAATTTACTAATATATATTGGTTATGAAAACATATTTTGCGGAAGAGCTTTGCTCGATGCAATACCTTGAAATTATATGTATGTACCTCTACAGACTTATAAGCTTATGTCCATAGCTCACTAAACACCCCTAAGCTGCCTTCCATAGAAAATGCAGGGTATATAACAAACCCAGTCCAATACAAAAATAAAACAAAAAGTGAATAATAATTCGAGTCCCACGCGAAAAACCCGAACCATGGAAGACCTCCCTGCACCAGAAGCCCCCAAAACTAATTTTACCAACCCCAAATACCCAGTAGGTACCCGTAAATATTCATTTTGGAAACTTCCAGAATGCCCAGAATTAAAAAATGAAGAAGATTCTCAAGCTTTGAAAAAATACTCCGGCGCGGTCGAAACCACCTTTGCCGAGCTAATAAATTTTATTGACTTTTACGAAAGGGAACTGTGCGAACTGCGCTCCAACTACCTAGAACACAATACTACAAAAGCTCCCGCGAAGCGCCCAAGAAAAAATCACCAGTAGCCGCAAAAGAAACAACAACGCAAAAAACAACCTGGTGCTCCAACCAAAGGTCACAAGGTAATCCTGAACCAAAATTACAATCTAAACAGCCTGAAAAACCTCATGAAGCAGGAACAGTCGAAATGGAAATCGAAGTGACACCAAACAAAATGCCAAATCATGAACAAAACCATAAAAACTCTAAACCATCAAAGAAACCTAACGAAACATCAAATAACAAACCTAACAATCCCACCCCTAACCCCAAGATCAGAATACCACCAATTAAAATAAGCGGAGTAAAGGAATGGTCAGGCCTTAGAGATGGTCTTGTCAAGTGTACAAAACAAAAGCCAGAATTTTACACATCAGGCCGATACATCAACGTTCAGACTCACACAACATCAGACTACCGGATAGCTACCAAATGGTTGGAAGATCGCCACTACACCTTCCACTTCAAGATCCTAGACGACGATAAGTGCCTTAGAGTGGTCGTCAGAGGTCTCCACCGCTGCATCACCATCCCCGAAATACAAGAGGATCTGGAAAACAAGGGATTCGAGATGTCCAAACTTGCAAGACTACGAAATTCAAGAAAAAAGGAGGAGCTTCCACTAATCCAGGTAACCCTTCCCAAGACTGCAAGGAATAAATAAATTTACAATATCACAGATCTCTGCGACATGAAGTGCAACGTCGAGGCTTACAGGGCTCCAAAAGGCCCCGGACAATGCCATAGGTGCCAAAACTTTGGGCACTCTCAGTTTGAATGCACGGAAACTCCCAAATGTGTAAAATGTGGAGAAAATAATTTCACATCCGAATGCGCCAAAGAAAAAGAAGTCCCACCTAAATGTGCAAACTGCCAGGGTCAACATACAGCAAGTTGGCGTGATTGCCCACTATACAGAAAAATAAATAGAGTGCCCCAAACCCAAATTAATAAGAAACCAAACCCCAATACAGAAAAAGAAAAATCCAACCCTACAGGTCCAAACCCTTCTGAAATTCCCCAACCCACTCAAAACAAGAATAAAACTCCATATGTCAATAAAGAACGTCCCAATCCTCCTTCAGCCACTAAGGTCAACCAACTAGAGAGCGCTATCAAAAAGGCTCTCAGTGACCCCGCAATAATAGCTAACATCATGAAGAACGTTGTAGACACCTTTAGATGTAAATGAATCACAAAAATATGTATAAAAATAGCCTTCGAATCGTTCACTGGAACGCGTGCAGCCTCCGAAACAAAAAACAACAATTCTCAGAATTCCTGAACGACCACGACATCGAAATCGCACTAGTGTCAGAAACCTGGCTTAAGCCGTGCCATAAAATGAGGATTCAAAACTTCATCACCCTCCGCAACGACAGACTAACCGGACAAGGTGGTGGAACTGCCATATTCATCCACAAGAAGTACAGCCATGCACCTATTCATGCCACCACCTTAAGCCTGGAAACAACAGGAATTTCAATCAAAAACAAAAACTGGTTAAATATGAACCTGTATTCGTGCTACAAACCACCAAACACCTATCTAGATCAAACCGATATCTATAACATTTTTTCAACGGACACACCGACCATCATAGCAGGGGACCTAAACTGCAAACATCCTGCCTGGGGTTCCACCACCACTAACCCAAGCGGGAGAAGGCTCCAAAACGCAATCAACGTTATAGACCTAGATGTGAGCTACCCCGACGAGCCTACTCATGATTCACCTCCAGACATCATTGATATCGCCGTGCACAAAAACATCTCCCAAAGCGCATACTCTAAAGTCCTGCACGAACTAACCTCTGATCATCTCCCAGTACTACTTGTGCTACAGGATTTCAAAATCTCCTACTCAAATACAAAAATAAAAATTACAGATTGGGCCCTATTCAAGTACAAAATGGAAATCGCTGAACCTCCTGAACTGATCCTAGATACATCTTCAAAAATAGACGAGGCCATTACACACATTGAAGAACAAATGGTGCAAAATTTGAAAGATTCAACAAAATATAAGGACCCAGAACTCGAACGAAGATATCCACCTCACATTAAAGAAAAAATACAATCCACCAACAGACTAAGAAAAAAATGAGAAAAACCTGCGACCCCAGAGATAAATCAGCCTACATGACGGCCCGGAGAGAATCACAGAAACTTACAAGAGAGCACGATAACACCAGCTGGGACCACTTTATCGAAAACTTGAAAGTCACGGACCAAACCATATGGAAAGCCATCAAACGATTATCCAACTCCGAAAAACAAGAAATAACACTGAAGACAAACAATGGGCAGACACTAACCACAGAAGAAGCAGCTGAATCATTTGCCAACAACTATGAAAAACAGTTCACCCCCAATCCCTATACATCCCACTCCAAACCTACTCGTACATACATCAAACGTGTGAATCCATACATGAAAAAAAAAGAAGCAGGACTAGAACCAACAAACATTGGTGAAATAAAAGCGATTATTGAATATCTATCAAATAAAAAAGCTCCCGGAATCGACGAATTGCCTAATGAAGCTCTCAAACTGCTCCCTAACCATATATTAGCATCAATAACCGAAATCTTTAACGCCTCACTGCAGCTTGCCCACTTCCCTGACAGATGGAAAACGTCCATTATCTGTCCCATACTTAAAAAAGGAAAATCCATGCATGAACCAACAAGCTACAGGGCCTGTTACCTGCCATCTCAAAACTATTCGAAAGAATTGTTTTAAGAAGACTCAGAGAATCCCTAGAAGAAAAGAATCCACTCAGACCTCAACAATTTGGCTATCAAGCCAAGCACTCAACATTGCACCAGCTAGTTGTTGTCACTGAAAAAATAAGAAAAGCCATGGACCTAGGCCAAATAACAGGAGCCGTATTCTTCGATATTGCCAAAGCATTCGATAAAGTCTGGCACGAAGCCCTTCTCTACAAAATGTGCAAAAAGCACCTTCCTGGAGACATAAAAATAACGCAAAACTTCTTAACAAATAGAACATTCAAGGTACGAGTCAAAGACGAACTTTCAACAGCTAGGAACATCTTTGCCGGGGTCCCCCAAGGATCAGTCACAGGACCAACCTTATTTGATATATATATAGACGACTTCCCCTGTATTGAAGACACCTCTTTACACCTATTTGCCGATGATACCGCCATTTTGGCCTCGACATACGACTTCGACAGACTCCACATGAAACTTCAAGAGGCCTGCATCTTTTCCACGCTCTGGTGTAAAGAATGGCGAGTCACAATGAACCCCCAAAAAAGTGAAGCAATCATTTTCTCCAGAAAAAAATACAAAATTAAGAAACCTTTAGATGAACTTTTTGTTTTCGAAGACAATATTAAATGGAAAGAGAACATCCGCTACCTAGGGATGACCCTAGACGAGCACCTAACATTCAAAAAACACATCGAAAACAGAATTAATTTGGCGAAAGCGGCCCAACACCGACTATCCCTACTTCTAGGACCGAAAAGAAAAATATCCCTTCATTGCAAAAGAACCATTTACACATCAATAATAAGACCAATACTCATATATGGCCACCCCATTTTTATGACAGCACATAAGACCATCCTTAAAAAGCTAGAAGTCTTCGAAAATAAAATGATCAGAAAAATCATGTCTCCACCCTGGTTCGTTAGGAACACAATCCTCAGGAACGATCTAAATATCGAAAACATCAATGACTACATTATTAGACAATCATTTAAATTCTATGAAAAATCCGAAAAATTAGAAAACCCCACCTTTAAGGAAGCCACAAACTACAAATGCCGGAAAAGGAAAAAAAGGAAATTTAAAACCTAGACAAATTCTCCATCAATTAAGCCAGAATGACGAAAAGTGGGGGAAAAAAAGGAAAAACAAACCCACCTTGAATATAAAACAAGCCAGAAAAAACCTTCTCAAGAACAATATCCCCAAGGACCTGAGAATCCGGACCCAACGTCATCATTATAAATTATAATTGTAAATGAACCCCTGTACATAACCACCCCCCTCAGTATATTGTAAATATGGTAATCTAGGTTGCTCTTTTTGAGCGGCACCTAATAAAGTTATTTGGAACTGGAACTGGAGTCCAATACAATAGTAGAGCGGTCTAGAGATTAATTTGGCGAAACCGCTGAGAGGGTTCACTACTGATGAGCCAAGCCCTCTCATTCAATAACTCATATCATTGCAGTAAGGTCTGTAGAGATAATATTTGATGATATTTAAAAAAAGAAACGCATTGCCAGTAAATTTATTGGTGTAAAATTTTAACATCTGTAAATAATTATAAGCATGATTGACATGTGTCATTGCATCACCATATGTAATGTACTTTGTACAAACTGAGGATGAATAAAAAAAACTATGAAAAAACAAAAGAAAAAAATGAAAGATAAGTGGGTCAGGTGTTGATATTAAAAATAAAAAAGGCATCTCCTGACCACGAGCACATGCGCTTTTTAGATGGCAGAGCGCCATCTAGTGGAGCAAAAATAAACTAAACGTTTATTTAGCTTGCTCCGAGATATTTGGCCAACCCAATTTCTTGATAAATCAAGAAAAGCCATTTGATTTATCAAGAAATTGGGTTGGCAAAATATCTCGGAGCAAACGTTTAGTTTATTTTTGCTCCACTAGATGGCGCTCTGCCATCTAAAAAGCACATGTGCTCGTGGTCAGGAGATGCCTTTTTTATTTTTAAATAAAACTATGTAATAGATTAAGAGCTGAGCTAAGAAAGAAATCGAGATAGAAATCCAACAACCCTAAAGAGGAATTGGGCAAGTCGTAGCCATCAAGGTCAAAGGGTGCAGGATAGCGCAGACGCCCCACGACCAAGTCCAAATTCTCGCATGTCTCCCTCCTCGGCAAAGGTATATAAAACCTCGGTTTTAGCCGAACTTAGAGAGTCACTTCGCCATCGGCGTGAGCCCTTGTCGGTTGTACCAAGGACCACC